>CM031936.1:7433007-8633007 GCA_018703725.1 Brassica juncea | reverse complement strand
GTTTGCAATTTGTAAGCATTTATATAATAATATATTTTTTTCTTATTGGTTGAACTAGTTTTGTTTAATGATGTTTTATGTAATCAGATAATGGGCCTTGAGTTACATGGGGGGAGGGGGGGGGGGTCTTTGGGTCACATAACGTATGATAATGCACACAGCGACATAACGACCTTTTCGTATGTTAAAGCATGTACCATATAGTTTATATCAAGAGACTTGAAAGAATGTACCTTGTAACCAAAAGGATCGGTTTTATGTATTTGGATGCCTAAAGCACGGGAAATTGTTTTTGTCCAGGAACCACTACGTTAAAAATTTGATGACATTAAAACAGGAACTTCATAAGCTTTACATCAGGGCCATCCAAAAGTGCAAAGGAGATCTTTCATGGAAGCTATGTGATCACCAAGCTTCAACAAACTACGGAACTTGTGGAGAAAGCACTCCAAATGTGGCTTTTAAAAAAATATTAAAAAATTAATTAAATTACGATTTTAAAATAAATAAATCCATAAATTAAAATAAACAAAGTAAATATAAAATCAGTTACAAAAAATACAATCACGAAAAAATCTAAAACACCCAAAGCTTTAGCCTCTTCTTGTTCTGTGGTCTCCTCGGGCCACCTCCGGCATGTCTGCTATGTTACACCGCCATCTTCGGCACATCTGTTTCGTGGCCCTACCTTCGGCGTATCTGCTTCGTCGCACCACCTCCAGGGCATCTGGTTCGTCGCACTTGCACCACGTTCGACGCTCTGCTCCGTCACACCATCTTCGATGCGTCTGCTCCCTCACACCACCTCTGACGCGTCTTCTCCTTCACACCACCTCTGACGTGTCTGGTCTGTCACACCACAATTTTTTTGTGACAACCCATCCCGTGGACCCACCATCCCGTAGATCTCAGGCTCACAGTCCTGCAAAGCATCTATTCTAACCCCTCCCATGTGAGTCTTCACTGACTTTTCTATGTAGGTTATTGATGCGTTTGGCGGCGTTCCTTGAACCCAAGACTTCTCCCTTTAACAACTCTTTCACAGGACAAACTGTCACCAATTGAGTTGAAGAAGAGAGATAAAGAGGAAAAAGAAGAAAGAAACACAAATTATTCCATTAGATGAGATCATTATAGATGGTTGAGATTGGTTTAAGTCAATCCATACCTTTGTTCATCAACCAATTATATTTTAGCTTCTTTTTCTGTATTTCTTTATATGCCAAATCAAAATTAATTTGTTTTTCATTTATAGTTAAAGTATAGAGGTGTTCAAAAATAATGTTAAAGTTTAGGGTTCATATTTAGAATAAATAAATTTATAAACATAATAATGTTAAAGCTTAGTTTTAAATTTTAGAGTTTGTGAGTCATTTGGTGTTTTGATTAAAGGTTTGTGTATAGGGGTTTAAGGTTATATTTAAGGTTTAAAAAGGTAAATTTGAAAAAAAAAAATATTTTCTGTAAGATATATCTTATAGTTTTTAATTAAAACTGAAAATATTAGATTTAATATTTTAATTTAAAGTTTAGTATTTATGATATGAGGTTTGGATATGGGCTATAAGGTTTAAGTTTAGGTTTTAGAGTTTGAAATATATTGTTCGAGGTTGGTTTTAAGATTTAAGATTAAGTTTGAAAAATTTTAAATTTAAGATTTAAAGTTTGATAATGAAAATAATAGTTTTGAGGTTTTCTTAGAGTTAAGAATTTAAAATATGTTTAGGGTTTCAAATAGCCACAATAGATTTTGTGTCAAAATCATGGCCAAAATATTTTTTTTTTTGCCACGAAACATTTCATAGCTAAAATGTTGCAAAAATATTCCTTCGCTTAACCACGATTTTTGCTACGTTTTATTTTTCTTGTCAACTTTGCCACGAAATATTCAAAGCAAAGTTGTATCTATTTTTAGCCACGTTTTATTTAGTAGCAAATTTGCAACTTTTTTTGCTATGATTTTGCTACAAATATCCACATTTTTCAATTTGTGGCTTTTGTAAATGCAAGAACTATAGCACGAACTTAAGCATATAGTACATCAGAGAATATCTCTACAAATATATGATGTATTTACTAGTATTCTTTTAAAACGAACTTACATGTATCTCTTTAAACAGAATTTCAACAAGATCAAGATCCTCTTGACTTGTTGCTCTAGCCTCACACGTTCCAAAATCGAATACAAGACCTTTAGAACCTCTCCTCTTAGTCCTTAATACTTCCACTCACTAACAAGCTTATGAAACTCACTACTATGCTAAGAATACAATTTTTGTGACAACCCTAATACATGGGTTGTGTGTGATTATATATACCCTATAGCCAAGTTGGCTAACCTATCCCTCTTCCTAATATTTACTAAATCCCCATTTATGGTAAGTTTCCTAAAAACTCTACTAAGTCTTTATGAACTCTCCATCATGAGATTTCCCTTTTTCCAAGGTGAATCTCTTCATATTTGCTCTCCAAGAAGTCCTCGAATTAACTTTGACTTGACCACCAATTTATTCTTCAAGTCTTGATCTTTATTTCATATTGATCATCGACATGCATACTCGCTGTATCAGACTCTGCTGCACTCGATCTCATACTTGTGTCTGAATCAGATTGTCCACTTAATCATGCATCTTCATTCTCCCCCTTTTTAGCTCTGAATGCTCCTCAAGTACCTGCACAAATCCGCTTACAGAAACCGCATATATCTTGACACATTTATTCTGAACAATACGTGTATTAGAAAATCAAAATAGTTCAAGACATGCGGGTCAAAGAGTTAGAGAGAATTACACCACCTAAATAAAAAGCAGCACTTTCTCTCTCTTACTCCCCCAGAAACATAGGCCTATTAGACTATGTTTTTCCTCCAAATAATAAGTCCCCTGGTTTCAATCTTCAGTTGACTGCTGCGGATTCTCGGCACCATCTCCCCCTGCCTGAGTGCATACATAGTTAAAAACCTTAAAGATCTTAACTAATATGAACTAGACAGAAGACTTACCTAAATTCATCATTCGAGCAATCTGTGTCACCACGGGGGTCAGGGTTAATTTGCATTGCAATTCCTATTTGATTATCTATCTGTCTCGCCTTCCACAAACTATGTGATGTCGATGAAGGTTACAAAGTTGTTCAGTTCATCTTCCTCACTATCTTCTTCTGAATCCTCTACGTTAACCCCAATCAGTGACTTCTCCTGACGCCTTTTTAATCATTAATATACTCAAGTTGTGTATGACCAATACCTTTACATTCAAAGCATTTGATATCCCTTCTTCTCACCTCAGAGCACTCAGTTTTGTAGTGACCAAAGCCTTTGAACTCATGACGTTGCATGTACTTCTGACTTCTTGTCACCTTTTCTGCTTCCTGTGAACGTTTCTCAGTCTCTGACACACGCTTTGACAGAGTTCCCTTCCTCTGACTTTTCTCTGACATGCGTAGTACCCTGTCAAATCTTCTGACAAGCAGATTGACTGGGTCATGCAAAAGGTACGCCGTTAGAGTGAGTGCGCTTGACTACTTATCCTCTTCTTCACCCTTTGTGAGTTCTTAAAACACTAGAGAAATCACCTTTCCTATCTTGCTTCCATCCAGTTCCATTTCATGAGTTTTGAGCATTTCAACCACTTCATCAAACTCTATCTCATCAGTATGAAGTGACACTGACATAGCGGCCTTGTAAGCAGTGTATTTGGCAGGAAGACATCTCAAGAATTTTTTCACCAGCTTCTTGTCCTTGAATCTTTTTCCAAGAGTTAAGGATTCATGAGCTAATCTTCAATCGACTTATGTTCCCCTATCTTCAAATTTTCAAACTTAGATGCAAGATAATCCTTTCTAGATATTTTCACCTTTGAGATTCTTTCAAAGTGAGTTTGAAAAATCTCCCATGCTTTCTTAGTTGTCTCACATCCTTGAATTAACTCGAAGTGCTTTTTGGTAACCCTTGAATGCATAGCCGAAAGTGCTCTTGAGTTGAACTTCCACGCCATGGCATCAATTCCTCAGATGATTGATCTCATCCTTGACTTTCACAATACGTATTTGGACGTATCCATAATTATCCTTGCACTGGACACCAATTCATGATAGTTCTCAACTTCTCCGCAGGATCTCACATGTGATATAATCGAACGGGTAACCGCTCTGGTACTAATTGTAAATGCAAGAACTATAGCACAAACTAAAGCATAGAGTACACAAGAGAATATCAGTACAAATATATGTGTACTAGTTTTCTTTTAAAGTTAACTTACAAGTATCTCTTTAAACAAAACTTCAACAAGATCAAGACCCTCTTGGCTTATTACTCTACACGTCCCAAAATCGAATACAAGACCTTAGAACCTCTCCTCTTAGCCATAGTACTTTCACTCGCTTACAATCTTATGAAATCCACTATTATGCTAAGAATACAATTTATGTGACAACCCTAATACATGGGTGTGTATGACTATATATACCCTATAGCCGAGTCGAATAACCTAGCCTTCTACCTAATATTTACTAACTCCCTATTTATGGTAAATTCCCTAAAAATTCTACTAAGTCTTTATGAACTTTCCATCGTGAGATCTATGTTCTCCAAGGTGAATTTCTTCATGCTTGCTCTCCAAGAAATCTTTGAATTAACTTTGATTTGACCACCAATTCAGTCTTCATATCTTGATCTTTATTTTTTCTTGATCATCAACATGCATACTCACTTTATCCAACTCTGCTACGCTCGTTGTCATACTTGTGTCTGAATTAGAGTGTCCACTTGATCTTTGCATTTTTAGCTTTTGTTTTGTGGCAAATTCTTGGCTTTTTTAAAAGTTACTAACTACAAAGTTTTGGTAACTATGTCGTAGCTATATGCGAGATTAACCTAGTGACTCGTCTCTTCACCCACGTGTTGCAAAATGAATATATAGTCAATAACTAATCTACTCCTAGCTGTCACGGGAAAGATGTCCGGATCATTAGGTTGAGAGGGAAGATTAAATCCTGAATTGAAGTTCCACTGCAACTGATCGAAGAACAGGATTCTGAGAGCCAGTAGGACTGTCTCCAATCCATAAATTTTTGAGAGCCACTAGGACTGGCCATTTCGTAAGAATTCTAAACAAAAAAAAAAAATCATGGCAAAACAAGCCATGCATATACCTTTAACTGTCTCCAATATATAAAATTTAAATGTGCTTAGTCACATGAATTGGCTACAACCAATCTTTAGCTAGACCTTTCTTGTTTACAAATTAACATAAGAGTAATTTGGGTTATAAACAAAGTTTGATATGAAAAGGGTGAATTAAGTCACATAGCAACCTTTTCGTACACTAGCGACTAAAGCTTTATAAAAAAATATTTGCACGTAGGTACTCATTTAACATCAACAAGAACCATACATTAGGAAGAACTCAAGAGAAACAAACAAACATACATAATAGATATCAAACATGATAAAATAGAAAACATGATAAAATAGAAAAGCTTCCAAAACACAGAGCAAACGCATAGGAGGCTTTGACATACGGACAAATACTCTCCGTATCGTTATTCTTATTACAACAATTCCAATAGCAGTAGCATTGCCGGAGTGGCCAGATACCGCCGCACTTTCCCCAAACGTCTTGGCCAAAACGTTTGCACTCGCTGTTGCAATTGTCGCAGTTAGCAACGTAAAGATTCTCCTCGCATATTTTGTATAGTGGTCCTGATGAGAATCGTAAAAGTAGGCTATTGTTAAAATACATATAACTAAGAGGATTTGGCTTATCTTTCATTGATCAAAAGGGGAATAAAAATGATTCATTGGTCATGGAAGATTTAAGAAAATGTAAAAAGAATTTAATGGTTTAGTAGTTTAGCACAAGGACACGTAGTTGGTTTTATTGTGCTCATTGTTCGATTTCCGTTAGAAATGTTTTATGCCATGTAATAAAGTATTAGGAGGTGATTAACGTTTGATCCAAACACCTCCCGTTAACAACAAAAAAAATAAAAGAAATTTAATGGATGGTTTTTGGCCTTTCTCCTTTTAGTGCAAGGCAGATTGGAGGATGGAATGGTCAACTTGTTCACCGTTCAACTGAGGCTTGGGATACTATCTGTTTCCTGATAATTAACCAGAGGGTTTGTTTGTGTGATAGTATAAGGTTGTAAAATCTTTAAGTAAGGTCTATACTCTATAACTTGAACCTCTAATATAAGAAAGTCTTAGTAAATTACCAGTAACTGCAACGACGATCGCAAATAGAATAGCAAGATTATAACCAGACCTCACAAAAGTGTTGGCCATCCTTCTTCTTCTTTAATTACTTTAGATCTGGAGAGGAACGAGAAACTTATCAACTCCTTAAGGAGCGTTTTTATTTTTTTTTGCTAAATTGTAAGGAGTGTTTTTATAGTAGGAAGTATTGCAATTTTAGGGGTCGAAAGTCGTATTGTGTAACTCTCACACGCCAACTTCGAGGCAATATAAGTACTCGTGTGTTCCACATTCAATCGTTTTAATAAGGATGAATTTGTGAGATATACATAACGAGGTGTAAAATTAAGAAAGTAACCATGTAAGAATTTTACGGGAAACCATGTCAATTTGATACAAAAGTGGACAAAACAATCCTTTTCCACTCGTGACTGTGCGCTTGATGCGAGATGCACGACTGACGAATTATACTATACTATATACATTAAACAAATAGAATAGAAAAATCCGTTCATATCAAATTCATTACAACAGACATATTACATATTTTCACACTGTTTTTAAGTTGGAAAATAGTTTTGAAAGGCACAAAATAAAAGTTTCCGGCAATGATGACCCTTTGCCACACGAGAGAGAGAGAGAGAGAGAGAGAGAGAGAGAGAGAGAGAGAGAGAGAGAGAGAGAGAGAGAGAGAGAGAGAGAGAGAGAGAGAGAGAGAGAGAGAGAGAGATAGAGAGAGGAGAGAGAGAGAGAGAGAGAGAGAGAGAGAGAGAGAGAGAGAGAAGAGAGAGAGAGAGAGAGAGAGAGAGAGAGAGTATAGAATTGCATTTCTATTCTATGTTTTCAAATAGAATAAAACATAACAAAATAGCTCATTGCAATGTGAATTTGTTCTTCTTCATAGATGAATGATAAAAATCACTCGGCAAGAACTATTTACGATTTATGGAGAAGATAGTATCACTGTCACTAGTGACATTGCAAAAAGATTTAAGGGAGTAGTAAAAACCACCATAGGAGGTGGAGGAGAAGAAGATATGCACTATACTGTGAGCATTAAATAGAATAGTATAATATATTAACTGTTCATCTTCTCTAAATCTACAATATATTAACATTATTAATCTTTTCCAAATATAAATCTCATCTTCATTATCGTTTATTAAATCATAACATGATCACATGATTCACTCTAAGATCTAAATCCATTAACACTGACATCAATCTCACCACCAATCTTCCACTAGACTAAACCTAACTCATGTTATTTGAACCGTTATGCATAACTAACATACTAGACTATACTATACTATATTTATTAAATAAATAGTATATAAAACTCGATAATATAAATCCCAACTTCATTATCGTTTATTAAATCATCACATGATCATATGATTCACTTTAAGATCTAAATCCATTAACACTGACATCAATCTCACCACCAATCTTCCTTTAAACTAAACCTAACTCATGTTATTTGAACCGTTATGCATAACTAACATACTATACTATACTATACTATACTACACTATACTATACTATACTATACTATACTATACTATACTATACTATACTATACTATACTATACTATACTATACTATACTATACTATACTATACTATACTATACTATACTATATTTATTAAATAAATAGTGTATAAAACTCGATACATAGAAACATTACAATATTAATCGTTTCTAAGTTAAGAAAGAGGGACAGTGATGCCTTGCCGTGACAAAGAGGAGGAGGAGGAGGAGATGATGTAATAGTATATGTTGTGTTGTACTATTCTATGTTTATCAAATGGAATTGTAAAACACAACGTGTACTGTTCATCTGCTCCAATAGTTCTACAATAGTTCTACGCATCCTCTGCTTCTTAATCCACATATATTGAAAAGTAGTAAAATTGTAAACCCAAATGAAGATATGAAGAAAAGTGATCATACATAGTTGTTAGATCAGATGATTCACGTCATGCGCAGTATCACTTTCTAAGAATTTCATAAAGCTTTTAAATGATCAGGGGATAAAAGAAAGAGAACAAAGATCAATATAAATTTTGGAAAAAAATAGTTTTAGAAGAATAAGATCAGCGATAGAAGTGAGAGTGGGAATGAAATAGTGGGAAAAAGGGTATTTTTTGTCTTTATACATATTATACAAAGAATATCATAGCCAAAGAGTTGTTATGGTTATAAACTTTTTTTTGGTGTTGCTATGTATATGCAATCCAATTTTCCTTTTAATAAACCTTCTTAAACCAATTTACACAATGAGAACTTCAAATTAAAAGAAGCTTTATCTTTTGTGTGGAAAGTGTCTACGACTTAGCGGGGGAGCATACTTCTTTTTAGAAATAATTTAGGAGTATTCGACTGGTCGACGTTCAATCAACTAATTTCTTATGAGTATATTCGTTGGTGGCAAACACATTCGATTATTCGCGAGGTTGTATTTTCTCCCATATAGACCAGACATATATAGACGGAGATGCTTCTTGGATAATCAATTCGTTAGCCACAATTATATCTAGTTAAATGGGTAGTTAACAAAAAAAAACAAAAAATAATAATAAGCCTACTTAAACCAATTTACACAATAAATCAATCATCTACGACTTAGCAAGGAACATATCTTTTTAAAAAATAACTAGATTTTGATTAAATTTGTTATATAATGACAATTAAAGTTTTTATACATGATTATATACTTTTAAGTTTTTATATAATCTATGTTAAATTTGTGTTTATGATTGTTATTTCTAAGTGGATTTAAATTTTAGAATTTTGAATAATTCTGACCCGTAACATAGATTTGTTTTTATTTAATCCATTTGTCTAACCTATTTTTATTTAGTTTTATTTTTACTTTTTTAATGATTTACATTTAAATAAAAATCTATTTTTAACCTGTTCTGCATTGATTAACGTTCATTTTAATATAAATAACCTTAATATCTTTGCTCAACCATCCCGTACATATATATATATTAGGTAGGTTTGATAGACAATCTACAACTGTAAATCAAATGTATTCCAATACACTATATAAGCATTAAAGTAAATACTAACTTATGCTATAATTTTTTTGAAAAACAAAAATTTTATTATCTATATATTTATAAAGCAAGGAGTAGAAAAGTATTAATTATTAATAAGTTATACATAATTATTAATAATTTATAATTAGTTATTATTTATATAAATAATTATTAATAATTTATTGTATCAAATAAAATATATTAATTTACTTAAAAATTTCTGAAAAAGTTATTTTATATTATAAATGAAAACTAATTATTAGTCATTCAAATACTTGTTTATTGATATTTTGTTTAGAAAAATTAGAGTATACTGTAAAACATATGGTATATGGTATTTTGTATTTATAATTATTTTAATATGATTTTATAATTAATAATTAATTTTTTATATTTATATAATATTTTGTATATTTTATATATAAAACATCATTTAATTGTACTGAATAATAATTTTAACGTTAACCCGTTAATAAAAAAGTCTAAAGGCGAAAAACAAAAAACGAAAAGGTTGTTCTACCTTTTTGTCTAAGATAGAATTAATATTAGCTTTATAGAAAAGCGATTTGTTCTTACCTATTTATCTGCGAAAATAATCTCAAATGTTTCACCAAAAGTTGCGATGAATTGCTTCCAGATTACTTTAGGCTTCATTTTTTGTTAAAGATGCTTTTAACCGTGGTGGTCACTGCTTTTGAATACGTTAGTAAATATATGAGAGGATAAGTAGGTATCATAAGTCATAAGAATATGCTTTGCGAATCCCCTTAAAGTTATTTAGAAAAACTGAAGCTTTGGAATTAAATAAGATCTCTCATAGATTTCATTCTCTAAATCATTGAGAGTTGAAATTTTAGGAGGGTGTATTCAACCGAGAATTTTAGGTGATTTGTATTAAAATGACAAATCCACTGGTATTCAAACATGAATTTTAAAAATTCATTTAAAATCCACTGTTATTGAACTTGACATTTCGTAAAGTACTCTGAAATCCACTGTTATTGAACATATTTTAAGTTATGGAGTTTTAAAGTTTTCAAGTGATTTTAGGATGTTTGGGTGGAGTTTCTTAGTTTAAAAAAAATAAAATCCAAATCTCATGGTTTTATATGATATTCTAGAGTGTTTTAACAAAAATCACATAAACCTCTGCAACTTATCATCTAAAACCCTATCAAAAATCAAATCACCTTAAATGTTAGATTGATTATACCCCCTTAATGTGTTGAGTTCGGAAAAGAAAGAAATATACCATTTAAGATCCTATATTGTTGTCTTTTTCGAGTTTTCTTCTCTTACTTGAGTTATTAATATTTACAAATCAAGGAGATTTCCGATTTTAGTTAGCTATACTTACAGATTCAAATAATATAGAAAGTTTTTTTTAAGGATTTAATGATTTAGTCGAAAGGGAAACAGAAATAAGACACTATATTATTTGTTGGAATCAAAGGATTTTGTGAAATAATAAATATAATTAAAATCATAGGTTTTAAATAATGTAGTGACAGTGGTATGTAAATATTGTCAAAACAGAAAGATACGTCAAAAAGGATATTATGTTTCAATAGTATTGATAAACATATTTAAATCATTTATAATTAAAAATAATTCTAAGGATATACATTATCGATATATATTAAGTTATAACAATCTATTATTTTTTGTTTTCGAGATCTATTAAGTTATCACTACAAGAAAATACAAGATTAACGACAGCTGAGTTCCTCGTGAATTCGTCGTTAATGAGGTATTACGAGGAAATAGCGAGGAAAATGGTTTGGTCGTTAATCGTTCGTCGTAACGCGTATTTCCTCGCCAATTCCACGTTACTTAGCGAGGAAAATATTTCGTCGTAAAGACAAAGTACAATATTTCGTCGTAAAGACCACGTAAGATTTCCACGTAAGGAACTCGCTAAGTTTCCTCGTAAAGACCACGAAAATATTCCTCGTAAATATCACGTAAAGATTTTCACGTTAATTACACGTAAATGTCACGAAAGCATTTCCTCGTAAGTTCGACGTTAACTTTCCTCGTCATTTCCACGTTAATTTTCCACGTGAAAAACACGTAATGAAGTCGAAAAAAAATCCTCGTAAAGACCACGTAAAGCTTACGAAGTTATTTCCTCGTGAATTAACGAGGAATTTACTTCGATTTTTATATACAGAATTAAAATAAAAAATAATTAGAAAAATATTTATAATTTTAATTATGATTATAAAATTTGAATTAAAAAATACAGAAACAATAAAAAGAAAAATATATTTATTCATAAATAATTAGAATTCATATTTACAACGAATAAAAAGGGAAAAAAAAAACTATGGCTCGTTCATCGCCTGGTAGAACTCCTCACTCCTCCTCTCTACATCCGCCTCGTTATGGGCCTCGCTAGTCGACTCGCCTGGAATTGGATTTTGGCGTCGCAAGTTCCTCAACAAGGTCTCCCATTCCGGATTTGTGGCCGCTATGACGTCCAAGAAGCCCTCGACTACACCCTGTCGAGCTGTGAACGCAGTTTTTGTCGAGGCCAACTCGTTACGCAGCTCAGTGACCTCGTCTTCCCGTCTCTGACCATAAGAAGATGTCGCTCTCGGAACATCGTTGACGGAACCAGTCCCCAACGTACGTCCCTTTTTTCTTAGGGACAACCTTAAAAACCCAAAAAAAATTATTGTTAGTAAAAATTTAAATTTAAATTAAATGAATAATTTAAAATTTAAAATATTTTAAAATTTACCTCCTCGTAAATCTTATCCACTTCAACTGTGGATAAGTTGACGGGTAGTCCGTCGGGAGACTGCTGTGTCAGCTGGGTCTGACGCTCTTGAACCCGGTCAGCAACTTCATTGAAGATTTGCTCGGACCTAGGATCTACGAATCGACCCGACTTGTTCTTGTGGGTCTTCTCGTAAAGTTCCATAAGAGTCGGGAGCTGTCCCGTCTCTTTGGCCTACAAAACATTTTAGAGAGTTAGTATATATAAATATATTATATAAAAGAAATTAATTAAATTCAATATTTAATTACATACCATCTCCAAACGGATAGCAGCGTGGGGTTTTTGGCCCGTAGAGTGAAGCATCGGCCCGTGACCGTGCTCATCTACCGTGTTACGGGAGGCAGAGCAAGACTGGGCGATTCTTATGGCATCAGGAGTTTCCCAATAACGGATGAGGCCATCCCACACCTCAGTGGTGAGCTCAGCGGGTTTACCACGCTCATATCCCTTCACGATCCAGTCCCCCTTCCAGTTGGAGACCGTGTCCAACAGGCGAGCTTTCACCTTACTGTTGAACGCTTTCCTCACCTTCTCATTGACCCCCAAAGACCAATGATACTTTTGCTGTAACAGAAAAAAAATAAGTTAATAATTAGTATTTTTAAAAATTTGAAATTTAAATTAAAAAATAATAGTATATATATATAAAAATTAATAGTAACTTACAGCGAAAATCTTGAACCACGTCTTTCTGATGTAGACGGGCGTCTTCTTCCAGTTCGGATGTGGCATGGAGACGTAACCCGTCATCGTGTCGGTTACATCTGATGCGAGACATCCGTCAACCCCAAACCTAAAAAAAACAAATTTAAAGTATAAATTAGATACTAATGTTATTAAAAAAATTTAAAAGAATCTAAAAAAATATAACATACCACAAAGTTCCGTCCGGTCGGTCGGGGTCTATGACCGGTAAACCTTCTCTGCCCGGCTGAGCGAGAATGTCCTCGACAGTGTACTGCGAGTAAGGAGCACTCGGCGGCACCATCAGATCGGGATGAATGGGAGCCGGCATCTCCGCCTGCATCTCCGCAGCCATCGGTGGAGTTACTTGAGGTGGCACCTCTGGGACATGATGATCATGATGAGCCGGTGGTGCAACCGATTGTACACCAGGTGCTGTAGGAGAGACTCTCTGAGAAGACTGAGTCTCTGGGACGCTATCCGGACCCGAAGAACTAGGTGCTGTAGAAGAAGAACCGGGATGTAAACGACTACCCGGCACACCGAACATCTGTCTGTAGTGGGCAGTAAGTTTGTTCTTTCGTACCTATTAAAAAAAAATTCAAAATTAGCACTCAAACTTCAAATTTTTATATATTAAATTCCTAATTAATCACCTTATCAACACTAATTAACCTAAAATCCGTAAACCTATCTAAATTCCCTACACTAACCACCTAAACTACCCTAAACTAATCAAAGGGAGGAGAGAGGACTTACCATGATTTTAGAGAGGAAGTAGAGAGGAAATGAGAAAGTGAGAGGGTTCGTGGGTATATATATAGGATACATTACCACGTAAAAACCTCGTAAATTAACGAGGAAATCGCGAGGCCCGTCTTTTTCTTTACGAGGAAATCGCGAGGCCCGTGTTTTCCTTTACGAAGAATTCGCGAGTCCCATGTTTCTCAGTAACGAAGAAATAACGAGGATATTTCTTAAATTCCTAAAATCCAAAACCCTAAACCCCAAATTATAATTTTAAGATTTAGGTAATTGTTGGAATCGTAAGTGGGAAGAGTCTGTGTCTTCACACTCGTGATTCTAGATATTTCTTCTATTTTTAAAGAATTCTTCAAAGAAAGAGAAGAAAGATACTGGAATCACAAGTGGGAAGAGACTGTGTCTTCGCACTCGTGATTCCAGACCTTTCTCCTCTTTTTTTAAAGAATCTTTCTTCGCACTCGTGATTCCAGACCTTTCTCCTCTTTTGGAATTATGAATTGTGACAAAATGGTCTTGGTATATATAGATGTAGATTTCCTCGTTAATTCCTCGTGAGTTAACGAGGAAATAATTAGGGAGGTCTCTTCGTTTCCCGAATTCGTCGTTAGTTCCACGTGAACTCACGTGGAAATCGCGAGGCCCGTGCTTATTTCCACGAGGAAATAACGAGGCTTTGTTCTAATTCCTTACAACCCAAAACCCCAAACCCCTTCTTCTTATAATTTTATAACTTCAACCTCTACTTCTTATAACCTATACAACCCATCAATCTCTAAGGAAGATAGGGCTTAGGGTTTTGGATTTTGGTTTAGAATTTGGGGTTTGGAATATATGAAGTAAAAGATAAGATAAGGAAGATAGGGTTTAGGGTTTTGGATTTTGGTTTAGAATTTGGGGTTTGGAATATATAAAGTAAAAGATAAAATAAGGAAGATAGGGTTTAGGGTTTAGGGTTTTGGATTTTGGATTTTAGGTATTTAAATATAAACCACGTTATTTCCACGTAAGCTAACGAGGTCTTTACGACGAAATAAGCTTACGTGGAATTAACGACTTTGTTTTTTTTTAATAATTAAATGTTCCTCGTTATTTCCACGTAAGCCAACGTGGTCTTTACGACGAATTGTGCTTACGTGGAAATCGCGAGGCCCGTGTTTTTAATTCTCACTTTCGTCGTAAAAACCACGTTATATAACGTGGAAATAACGAGATTTATGTTTAAATCCCTATAATCCAAAACCTAGACCCCAAACCCCATCTTCCTTATCTTCTACTTCATATATTCCAAACCCCAACCATCTTTCCTTTAACTTTTGCGAGGTTTTTGGCTTTTCCCTTCAAATATTTCATGGCTCGCTCATACTGATACATCCATCCGTAATGTACAGGTCCACGAAGCAATGCCTCATATGGGAGGTGGATAGCTAGATGCTCCATGACATCAAAAAATCCCGGAGGAAATATTTTCTCCAAGTTGCACAATAAGATGGGAATGTTCTCCTGAAGCTATTCCACAACTTCTTCTTTAAGAGTGCGTGTGCTCAGATCCCTGAAAAATGCTCAGATGCCTAATTCCAAAACAAAATAAACACATTAGTCATACATTATTGCAAACTAAACCATTATAAAATTAATGGGCTATAATTTATTACCTGAAAGTGCTTCATGTACGTTTGTTGGAAGTAGCTCCGCAAATGCAAAGGGAAGTAGTCGTTGCATAAATACATGACAATCATGACTCTTCATCCCAAAGAACTTTTGACCCTTTTCAACACATCTAGAGAGATTTGAAACATACCCATCGGGGAACTTCACTTCTGATGCCACCCAGTTGAACAACACCGACTTTTTTTCTGAAGACAATCTGAATATCGGAACGGGAACTTGTCCATTGCTTTTTATATGTAACTCACTTCTTGAGCAAATATCCGGCAAGTCCATCCTCGATTTTATGTTGTCTTTTGTCTTCCCTGGGACATTCAATATTGTATTCATGATGTTCTCAAAGAAATTCTTCTCTATATGCATCACATCGAGGTTGTGGCGCGAAAGAAGATCCTTCCAATATGGCAACTCCCAAAATATACTCTTCTTGTGCCAATTGTGCTGAACACCGTAAAAATCAGGCATATTACCGGGGACATGCCAATTACCACCACGGGGAACTGTTTCCAGAGCTCCATAGTAATCGAGTTGCGCTTCAATTTGTTGTCCAGTTAAATATGGAGGATGAGTGTCTCTCACAACTCTTTTGTGCCTAAACAATTTCTTGTTTCTTCGGTACGGATGACCAATGGGAAGAAATCGACGGTGACAATCGAACAACCTTGTCTTCCTACCATTCTTCAGTTGAAAAGCATCTGTCGTTCCATTACAATATGGACAAGCTAATCTCCCATGTGTAGTCCATCCAGACAACATCCCATAGGCAGGAAAGTCACTTATGGTCCACAAAAGCATCGCTCGCATCGTAAAATTTGTCTTCGTTGAGCAGTCATACGTCCTCTTCCCTGTTGACCACAAATCCTTCAATTCTTTTATCAGTGGTTGTAGGAAAACATCCAGAGACCTTTTTGGATGGTTCGGACCAGGTATTAATATGGTCAAGAACAGCAACTCCCGTTGCATGCACATCTCCGGTGGCAGGTTGTATGGCGTAAGAAAGACTGGCCACAATGAATATTGTCTCCCTGACATTCCGAATGGACTAAATCCATATGTGCATAATCCGAGATACACATTCCGGCTATTGCTAGCGAATTCTGGATGTACTTTGTTGAAATGTTTCCAGGCTCTTGCATCTGATGGATGAGTCATCTCACCATCCGTCTGAGTGTGCTCGGCATGCCATCTCATCTTCCCAGCAGTCTGCTCTGATTGGTACAATCTTTTCAATCTGTCTGTAATTGGTAGGTACCACATCCTTTGGTACGGTACCCTATTACGTCCCCGTCCTTG
Source organism: Brassica juncea (assembly GCA_018703725.1). Classification (NCBI taxonomy): domain Eukaryota; kingdom Viridiplantae; phylum Streptophyta; class Magnoliopsida; order Brassicales; family Brassicaceae; genus Brassica; species Brassica juncea. Next base: position 8,616,569 of record CM031936.1, on the reverse strand, counting down.
CGGCTTGAATCGTGGCTTCTTGCAGAATCGACATTCTTCTAACTTCTCATCATCTCCCCAGTAGATCATGAAATTGTCAATGCAAACATCTATTATCTCCGAAGGCAAGCCAAGACTATAAACCAGTTTCTGAATCTCATAATAAGAATCAGCAGACACATTGTCTTCCGGCAAATACTCTTTAAACAAGTCTGCCCATTCATTCATGCAACTTTCAGATAGATTGTGATCAGTTTTAATATTCATCATTCTAGCTGGCAACGACAATTTAGAGAGACCTTCTCTACAACCACTGTAAAGTGGCTGATTCGCAGCATCTAACATTTCATAAAACTTTTTTGCATCTATATTAGGTTCTTCATCTTCATCATGAGCTACGAATGCATCAGCTACCATAACATGAACCCTATCAAAATCTACCATCTGCTCTTCTTGATGGTAACTATGTTCATTATGCAAATGATGATGATCAACCGGTTGTTCTTCCTGAAAATTGCTATTACTACTACTAGCTTCATGATTCTCATCATAATTATAACCTTCTCCATGTTGAAACCAGATATAGTAATTTGGCGTGAAACCTCTATTTATTAAATGCTTCCAAACATTTTCACGATTTGCCAATTTCGAATTGTTGCATTTCCGACAAGGACAGAACATCTTACCGCTTTCTTGGGCCAGCGGTGTGGAATCTGCCTGATGCATAAATGTCTCCAGCCCCGCAAGGTATTCTTTCGTCACTCTCCCGTTAGCATCTCTATGCATATACATCCACCTCCGCAACTCGAAAATATTCCCGGAGCCCGACATTTTTTTTCTTTCACGTTTATATTTTTTTTTCTTCTTGGTGTGTTTAAAATGATCTTCAAAGGTTCATATTTATAGAAAATTTTCGAATCTGGTAGTTGAGATTTTACTACGAAATAACCACGAAATTTTGTTAGGTAGCCGAAAAAAACGTGTTTCACCTACAAAGTTGGTAGACTCGAAATTTCGTCGTTATTTACACGCAAAAGTTTTCCTCGTAAAGGACACGCTAGTTTTACGTGGAATTTACGTGGAAGATAATTTTCCTCGTAAGAACCACGTTACCTTACGTCCTTTTTACGTGGAAATTATTTCCTCGTTAATTTACGACGAAATGACGTTGCTTTTTATTTTCGTCGTAAGTAACTCGTAAAGACGACGTTATTTTACGAGGTTTAATTTTCCTCGTTAATCTTCGTCGCTAATGTTGTGTTTTCTTGTAGTGTATAACAACAAAATCTTATTGATAATCTCGTTATTTTATTAAAATATTGGAATATTGTTAAGAAAAGTTTATTCAAAATATGCTATTTTTATACCCAATTGTTAACAAATTTTACTTAATATTATTAAACAAAGTCATGAATTTTTTTAAAAAATTTTGCTGTTTATAGTTTCGTCTGTATCTGAATAAGCAATTGTTAGTGTCGAAGCTTTTGCACAGAATAGAATTCTGGTAATATCATCAAGTATGGCCAAAGTAAATCAATATAATAGAAACCAAGAAAACAAACAAGAACACAAAGTTCGTGTAAATAAAATTGTAGCTCGAGGAACATGTTGTCATAGCTCAAAGCTCTATGTAATTAATATTATCTTTCTCTGCCTTCTGTAACCTTTGCTCAAATGCGTACATACACAACTATTTGTAATGCCTCACCGATTGTGTTTACTTGTTGTTATATACACTTAGGGGTGGGCAGGGAGCAGATATCCGGAATTTTAAGGATATCCGTGATCCGATCCGTCCCATACGAATATTCGATTTTTCGATTCGATCCGATCCGTGATTTTCCGGATATCCGATTCGATCCGTCGATCCGGTTAAAAATAATAAAAAAATTCATTTTTTGGAAAATATTAAAAAAAAAGGAATTTTTTTAGTATAAAAAATAATATTTTCATTACAAATTATTTAAAACTACATTCTTTTAATAATTTAATGACCAAATTATTAATTTAGTAGATAAAATAACTAAAAGTATTTATAGAGATATAAAATTATATATAATTTTATATATACATATATATGCATATGTACATTACGGATCGGATCGGATATCCGTTTTCTAAAAAATGAGTATTTGTGATTTGCTCCTTATTTGACGGATATTGAATTTTAGTATTTTCTTCGATTTGTAAAGTTACGGATATTCGGATTTTTCGGATCGAATCGAAACGAATAACGGATCGAATCAAATTTTACGGATATTTTGCCCACCCCTATATACACTTACAGATTTACAAAAACTGGCTTTAACGAAAAGTTTTAAAACTTTTATATATATTAATTTAAATGGCACGATAGGAAAGATATATTTAGAGATAATTACACATGGAAAATTAACTTAAGAATTGGGAAAAGATTACACGAAAATAGAAGATGATTATTTGTGATTTATGGAAAAAAACATTTAATTAAAATCATAGATTAAAAATATTTTAGTGGTATGGGATTGTAAATACTTCAAAAATCCAAAATGACCTCAAAAAAGATCTTTTGATTTTAATAGTATTGATTTAGGAGTTTTCGAAGGATTGATGTCCAATAGACTAATTTCTTATGACTGGTGGCAAATAAATTCGATTATTCGCAATGAAAATTAGATATTTATGTCGTTTAGTCATATAAATAAATAAATTTGAAAATTTAGTAGATTTCAAATCCGAAATGCTTAATAATTTTTGGGGAATTTGCCAAAAAAGAATTAAAAGACTCACCTATTGTCCCCCTAAGAATTATTTTGGGAGTTTTTGTCCACTTAGAATGAATATTAATGTTAACCCCATTCTAACCCTCTAATTATACAATTATAAATTTTCTATAATCAAACTAATTAAAAACAAATTTTTAGTATTAATTATACGAAAAAGGAATTACAGAAATAATGTTCGTCGTTCCGCCTCTCTAGTAGCCGGCTTACTTCCCCTCAATGCATTCTTCTTAGCGTTTTTAAGGTCAATCTGAACATTGTTAATTTCGAGGCAATAGGATTGTAGTTTCAAGTACGACATCTTTCTGATTTGGATACTGCAATCTCAGATTCACTTGTTATGCATGATGGTTCTTTAGATTGCACTGCATAATTTGTGTTGAAAGTTCATGTTTGTCTGTTAAATGCCAAGGCTAGTGCTTTATCCACTAGGTATTTGTGTTAATTTCTGAATGAGATTATTACCTTTTTTTAATTTGGATTAATTAATGATTGCTGGAGAATCAGCTTCAGTGTTCGTAGATGGAATCTGGGTTGCTGTTTATTATTCAGGAACAAAAGAATACTTTAAATAATATGCCTTTGTTTTTGCGCTATATACTTTGGATAAACATTGACAAAGAACAGAGTATGTGCATCTGAGGAGCTTGTATCAGTTTAAAATTAGTGAACCGAACTGTTACAAGGCAGAAGATAGTTGTATAAATAATAGCATAGGAGTAATAGTCTCATTGCTTAGAGAGTTTACGTTGATGATGGTCACACATTTCTTTTCATCTTTCTCCCTCCCTTGTAAACATTTGTCTAATATTTTTTTCTCGCCTGACCACGTAAAGACAATACTGATTTGACAGGTTATGCATCATGAAATCGAACGGGCTGTGGCCAATGATAGATCGAGTGCTCCAAGGGAATGTCGTGTATCAGGATGGCTAGAAAGGAAAAGAAATGGAGAGTGAGACAAGACTCCTGACAGAGTTGACTTACGACTTGGACAGATCAAGCACATAAACATTCAACATTGCGGAGTCTGCTCACTCGGGACTTGTCAGTTCACACACTTGTATCTACCGATGGTTCATGGCTGTGAACTAGACTCACTCTCTACTGTTCATGCTTTATCTGATGTTCCACGTTGAACTCATCTTCCCTTTGTAACACTCCCTCATAGATATCTATTTTTTTTACTTCATGTGGAATAGGAAAGCATCGCTTTTATCTTATAGGTAAATATTGTTGAGCCTATCAGTCGTCTTACTCTGTGATATATTCATTATTAAGATCTTTATCTCAGCATAAAAAGAAAAAAAAAGAACAAATGCAAAATCTCCAGAAATGTTGAAAACATGAAAAGAATAGCTCATGTGTGGCCATCAACAGCTTAGGAATTTTTTGGGACTGCAAGGTCTGCAACTTGGGATCATCGATGGTTTGTAGGGATCCCATGACCCGATGAGGTGGCCTCCATATACGAGAATCTGAAGCATTTTGTTTTTCTTGGAAAACAAGACACGTGAGGAGTAGAAACATGATTTTTTTTATCCTGTGTTGGTCCACTCGGGTTTAGTCTTGGTAACGTTGACGAGCTGGTCGCCAACAAGTCTATATCACACATATATTGCTTTGGTTTGACTAGATATGTAAATACAAAAATTGTCAGCCTTCTCTGGAGTCGATCTTAGGATATGGACATTAGAACTATTTTCTCTTACCATTAAACCACGAAAATTTATTAATATGTTTTTGCAAATCATTCACTAATATAGATCACTAGGATCGGCCCGGGCTACGCCCGGGATTTTTATTTAAATTTTAATTTTAATTATATACTTAGTTGTTTATTTTAGCATATAATCTATTAAAATATAAGTAGCTAAACAATTATAAAACAATTTTAAATTATTCATTTTTTATTTTTACGTATTTCAAAATTTGTAGTATCCATTTTTCTGTTATTGGTAATTATATATAAGGTGATTAGCTGGATGAACAGAAATTAATTAATTTTAAGTTATGATCTTTAATTGGTTGAATTTTAAAAAATGTTTCATTTCACTTAAAACTATTTATCATTTTTGGTTCAATTAATCTTCAAGAAATTTATTGGAAACTCCCTCTTAAATCTACAATCCTATATTTTTATGTTTTTTTTTTCTTAAACCAGTGTTTGAAATTGTAATTTTTTTTACATAAAAAAAAACTTATGACCACATCACTAAAAGTTACAGACTAAATTTTTAGAACAAAATTTATTCATTTACAACCCAACTAATCGGACCATTAACTAAAGATATCAAATGATGGCGCAATGCGCAAGAGGAAATCTCTGATTATTCTTATTCTAAAAGTTGAATATTCTGACCTTATCTAGATACATTTCAGTTTTTCATACTAAAGAGGAACCGTGATAGAATATATTTTATCGATTGCTATGTTTTGTATAGTTTTGTAGATACATATTGATTGCTATGTTTTGTATATATGCTCTTGATTTTTTCGTAGCTTAAACGTTTGAACTGAGGGAAGACATTTACTGTATATGTTTCCATAACTTAAACCACTTGTACAAAACTTAAAGCCAAACAGATTTTATAAGATAATTCAGAAAATAAAAATAGTTCAGCATTTATTAAAAAAAAAAAAAAACAGGAGCAACTTCCCCATTTTAAAAAAGGAAAACCAACATCGATGACATATCATTATTCAAATAGAAAATAATGGGTTGAAATACTGTAATATATCTATCTTTGCTTATGCAACACGTGTCTTCTTGGCAACTTTGCAAGTTTCTGTCGCGGGAGACATTGATATCGACACCAGTTGAAGTAGTTCCTATAGTTGGTGCCTCCCCACGATCGTTAACATCCATGTCCACCTTAGTAGACAATGATACATTCCCATGCATATCATTGTTGCGGTCCTGTTAAAATCAGCACAATTCAGTTTTTCATACTACAGAGGAACCGTGATAGAATATATTTTATACGTACATAGGCAACAAAATCAAGGATTGGCAGACGGTCACGGTCGTTCAAGATGCGTGATATAGTGAAGTTTTGGTGACTGGCTGTCAAATTGCATTTGGTTACCCTGAACTGGAAGGTGCAAGTCTTCCCAACCATGTACGCAATAAAAGGGGTAGCTGAGTCTCCTCTGGATTCTCTCCCTCCCCACCCTACGTGTCCAGTGAATGTTGTGAATGATTAATTCAATAATTTGAGGACAATTATGCATAAGAAAATGTGTTAAGGTAGACACGTACCAATAGATGCCCAGCTTCATAGGCTCGGATCGTATGTAATATCTGCATGTTCCCATCGAAACAAACAAATATAGACTCCTAGCAGTCTCATCAGCAATATTCATCTCCACACGGTACCTGGAAGAGAGGCAGAGTGTTTCAACAGTGTGGTGGTTGTTGATGTGGTTATGGTACCTCATTCTACTGTATTAGGAAGATCAAGTTGCAGAGTCAATTTTGAAAACGGTGCTGAGCTAAATATGAAGTAGATAGTTACTTATCGATTAGAATGGTCGCCATCAGACTGTCTTTTCCTTGTGAAGTGTCACTGATACTGCTCTTGATAGCAGTGAGCTGACCGATAATGTCTGGAAGAATTAACATTTAAAAAGCCTAATGGTTACAATGGTGAACATGGGAGAAACAGATAGTAAGTGAATTACCTGAAAGCTGGGTATTACTGCTGGCTAGCAGCTCACTGTAATTACGGAATCTGAAATGTTCTTGAGGGTATTAACATTGACGGTGGCGGGTATGAGTATCGCTGAAAACGATTTGAGAAAAAAAACAATCGGATTCAAAACCATCTCCAGATTCAAAACCGGATTCAAAAATAAATAAACCATCACCTTAGCATCCCGGAGGAGCATATCGACACGGTGTAGACTACACCCATGAGCTCTCCACCGCCTGGCATCCCAAAAACTGAGAAGCTGTACTGCCATGGTGGATGAACAACGTCCGGACTCCAAACCAGTAAGAATGATAGATGAGCTAGCCATTATACTAAGAATAAGCTTTGGATTGGAGTAGGATTGGTGAGGATGATGTTAATGGGGGAGAAGACATACCTTTTTATAGGTGAAGTTTCACAGGTCACAGCCTAGAAGGGAGATAGAAGTATTGAATGAGAAATCGTGGATCCAGGGATTTAAGAATGATATTAATGGCGATGAACCAATCAATCTCGTAACGTATTAGAGGCGATGGATCAGACGAAGCTCGATCCTGAGACTTATAAAAAGAAAAGTTCGATCTAGAGATTCATCAGGAATATACATCTCGAACATCTTCCTGAAACTCCATTAATGGCGATGGTTGTTGATGGCTAAGGATTCATATGACGATGAACCGAAGATGACAAATTGGGATGGAAGACGACGATTAAACTTAAACGTTAGGGTGAATCCTATTGGGCTGGCCTCTTCATTCACATATAAGGCCCAAAATACAAAGATAAGCCTGCATCAATTGCATTTCCGAGTTAATGAAACGCGACGCAGCAGAGACACGGGACACGTGTCATGCCGAGATTAAACGAATTTCCAGGGTGTCCGCCTACGTGGCAGCCTTAAGAAGAGAGCAAACTGAAGTTTATAATATTAGATTGTGGAAGAAGAAGGATTTGGTCAATCTTTTGCAAAAATAAGAAAAGGAAAGTAATAAATATTTAAAAGATCTTCAAAATATTTTCTAACCATTTTTAACTAGATTTTCGGATATTAGTTACAAATTTAGTAGAAATCACATTCTACCAAAATTAGAAAAGAGATGAAGTTGTAGATGTGGATTACTGTAATCATAGATAAAGGAAAAGTGTGAAGAAAATACGTTCTGCCGAAGCAGATATGAGAATTTTTATTATGCCTTATAATCTACCAAATATACAGAACACAGAAGGAAATGTAGATTTGTTATTCTGCCTTAGTAGTTTGAAGTGTTTTCTGTGTAATGTGCATTCTACGTTGGGTAGATTATTGTGTCTTAGGTAGATTGCATATTATAAGTCGTCGTAGATGGTAGATACTAGATTTGATATTCTAATACCTTTAGTCCATTTTTGAACTTACTATTCCAAATATTTTTTGAATCCAAAAATATTTTTCATATATGCACATGTTTGGCTACTTCATGTTTTATATTTTTCTTAATATTTTTACATTGTAAATATATTGATATAATTTTTTGTTTACAAAAAGGATAGTGAAAGTCCAAAAGTGACAAAATTTGAATTTGTTCTAAGAGGACAGTAGTTTAGTTTACTTGTTCCTCTTTTCCCAAAATTCCCATAATTTTTCAAGTCTAACTTACCACTCAATCAAACTCGTGTGGTATAAGATGTTGAAAGATAGTGGGTATAAAATAGATGTCAACGCCATATAATTGAAGTACACCATATATTATTATTATTTGTTTTATTTTATTATTATTCGTGCTGCACGCAGAATTTTATTATATTATTTTGAATTGGATTTTATTATTTTACTGTTTTTTTTTGCTGATAGTATTTATTATTTTGTTGTTAATATGTTGTACACGCGGATTCCCTCGTTAAAAGTCAAATAAAAAATTGGTATATTAACGTAAGTTAGCAAATAGTTAGACGTGATGATCAATATATTGTTTATACAATCACCTTCTTTTTCTTGTGTGTTCAGTGTTCTACATATATATTCTATAAACTTTATTCATTTCTCATATAATATTTTTCTAGAACTTGTAGATTAATCTGAAAAACTGTTATGTATCATCTATATTTGTTTTTATAGTTATCTCTATTAACTTTTATTTGTATTTTATATTTAATTATAATTATAGATAAATTGTGAATTACCATAGGTTTTCTATTATTTTATACTTTTTATTTTTATTTTCGAGTGATTTTCCTAATCTAATAACTAATTTTATATTTAATATAAAAACTATTTTAATATTATTATATAAAACCCAATTAACGGGAATACAATGTCGATTACAAACCCATTTCGACCAAAAATTTATCTAGATTCAAATATCATATAACACTAACTTTGCATCAACCACCTAAACCGACACATTCCATTATGCCATTCTATAATGCCTAGAAAACTCGATTCCCATTCTCAACCATAGTCGCTAATCCCATAAATGGTGGGTTTAACCTTGTATATATTTAGAGATGTCATCATGTATCTTCCCTAGTTTATATATTTTTATTTTTACATTTGGTACCTGTAATCTAATAAATTTATATTTTTCTCTAAATTTTCTAAAATTCTTTTATAGACAAGTCTGAATAGTTATCCATTTTTTCTGTTCTTCTCATTTTTTCTTAATTAAATGGATTAGTTCATATTTCATTTTTTTACCATTTCATTACATCTTTATAAAATAAAGTAGAACGCTATTTTCATGTTTCTACCTCATCAAAAGACTATCTAAAAATTTGACGCTTCATAATAACTTTTTAATTAATAATTATTTCATATATTCATTTTATTAGTATTAAGACAAATCCATTAATAACACACTTAATAGCCCATAAATCATTTCTAACAAATAGTTATTTTGAATCAAATCAAATTTTGAAAAAAGTTTTTCTGTCAATAAATAATAATATAGTAGTAAATATTTTATATAGTCTAAAAGTATGTTAAAATGGGGAAATTCTTTTGCTATATTCTTTTTTCACGTTCCCAAATCCACTTTAACAAAATAAAAAAAGTCAATCTCACAAAAAAGTTGTTCACCAAGCTCAAGCATAAAGAATTGACAAGAAAAATGATGAAAACCACAACCAAGGGCAAATACATAATCAAAATATAAATATAAATAAAATTAAATAAAACAGTTAGGAAAAAACAAGATATAAAAGACAATTAAAATTAGCGAAAATACATCATATAATCTAAGATATAACAAGAAAACAATTAAAATTAGTGAAAATACATATAGCGGACTAGTGTAACCGTCTAGGAACGCATGTTTTCGTTGTGGACATGCTCGACATTATATAGCGGACAGCCCTATTGATATTTCAGCTAAACCTGTTCAAGTTTCTTATAATCAAGGTCTCCGTCTACTTGTTCCAGTGCATGGACGTCAGGCTGTTGGAGGTCGTATCTATGCAATGGGCAATTAGGGTGAGAATCTTTCTATCCGGTACGAAAAGTTTTTGCGCTTAAGTTATGGCGTCAATATTTGTAGGCAGAAAAGGTATAAGATATTTATAGATCATAAGAGACAAAAATGTGTTTTCACAGTAGAATTTGAATATATATGAGACAGACACGATGGATTGAATTACTGAACGTCTACGACTATGACATTCCTTATCATCATGGAAAGGTTTATGTGATTGTTGATGCTTCAGTAGAGAATAAATTACATTGGCATTTCAAATTCCGCAATGGATTTTGGTGGACAAGTTATACAAATCGCATATTCAGTCCTAGAGGATCAATACGGAATTTTAGCCAATTTGGATATTCATTCTAATTTGTTGACACATATTCATGATGCTCAAAGGCAAGAATTTAAACTCAGCTCTTTTTGTGAGAAACCTAGAGATTTTTGTCAAACAGCATACAAGCTTATAACTGATGGTGTTTTATGTTATCACACAAAGGCAGAGTTTGTGCACCTAAAATCTTTGAGTTATTGAATGAAATTTTGCTAGAGAAACATCATTCTAAATATACGATTCATCCATGTTGAGGATCTTCTTCTCCAGTGAATTAAACTTCTCTGACGACTTGCGATACGCCTTGGCAAGCTTATCACAGCCAATGCATAAGAACTCGATATCGTCATGAATCTGTGACACCATACAATGCGATTGGAGCTCTCGTCTTTCCGAATCCATGGACATACAATCAAGCTTCAGCGATCTTTGATTTACCCTCACAAGTGTTTGTGCGGGAAACGGTAAATAAAAGTGAAATGTGGGTTTAGCAAAGACGTCTTATTAATGGTCGAAAGATCGTACGGACGGTTACAAGGTAAAGAATCGACTAAACGGAAGACCGGAGCTCGGAGAGCGTCGGTCGGAAAAGTACAGAACGGTCTGAACAAGTATAAGTGAAAACCCTAGTTCTAGCCGTTCTTCTCTCTATTTTCGGATCCTCTTTCCGTTGTCATTCCTCCTCTATTTATAGCCGTCTTTCGTCCTTTTGTGACCTAGTTCGCGTCGTGCTAATGGGCTTTAGCTCGTTGGGCCGAGTTTCGGCGAACGTCCGTTAAGCCGGCTTCGTTTGGTCGCTAATGATCGACCAAAAGTACTCTGGGGCCGCGCCGAGACTTCGGCGCCTCGAGCCGTCAAGCCAAGCCATGTACTCATTATGTAAACGGGCCTGGGCATCTGTCTTTCGGGCCTTGAAGGGATGGCCGAATCCATCCCCTACAGTAAGTCCCCCCCCAATTTATTGAAGGTGACGTTGTGTCGGGTTCGATGAATTTGCAGATTTGTGGGTTCGAGAAGACAGATGGCCGGACTAGCGTTTTCTTTGTCGAGAGATGAATGGAGGGACTCGAGAGATGGTATCCCTGCTTAGTTATCCGAGCCTCGGTTACTTTCGAATGGGGTCGATGCGGCTCCTGGATTCGGATGTTGCAGAGGAGTTGAAACGTCGCAAGGACCCGATCGGTTATCGAGATGCATTAAAGAGGGGGGGGCGTAGGTTTCAAGCTCTCTTTAGTGAGCTTTCGAGGCCCAAGCCGGCCCATTTGGGGGTAATGATTACGCCTCGAAAGCTGCACGCTTCCTCTTTCCTATAAATAGTCCGTCCTTCCTCACTTATTTCATTCTTCTTCGCATACCCAGGTACGCTCTCTCTCCTCCTCCACTTCTCTCTCTAGGTTTGTTGTAGAATTATATAGCGATATGTCGTCACGCGGAAGGTTGTCTCGGGAGCAGAAGGGGAAGGCTGTCGCGTCGTCACCCAGTCCTGCGAGGGATCCCGATGGGACTCCCATCGAGGATTTTGATCTTATCCATCGAGAGGCGATGATGGATACGGTCAATTTGAACCTCCCTCAACGAGTTCTAGTGTCCGATTCGGCGCGCCTCCATCGCGAGGAAACGGCCGCGCAGGCACGGGCGTGTCCGAGAGATGGTCAAGGGGGTGCGAGGAGTCGATCCCGTGACCCCGTGCCGATATGCTATTATCCGGGAGGGATTTTCGAGGAACTCCCGGCTCTCGCTCCCGAGCTCCTCCGTTCCCCCGTCGTGAGGGGTCAGTCGTGGGGAAACGTCAACTCGACGACATCGTGCGCGGGAAGCGTGAAGGTCCTTCTCCGTAAGTATCAAGGAGTTGGAGTTACTTTTCTTATCCCCAAGCCGGAGCAAAGACCATGGTCGCCGCCGTTCGGGTACCAGTGCGTCTACGAGTCTTATTTTCAAGACGATACGAAGCTCTGGTTTCCAATCCCTTGCATGGTGACCGCATATGCGAGACGTCGAGACGGGGCCATAAGCCAGATGCTTAATGGTTCGTGGCGTATAGCGGTCGCCCTAATGGTGATGGCGGCTGAGAAAGACATCACTTTCTCCGTCCGTGCTCTCGAGGAATTGACGTCCATCAACCCGCAAGCGGAGGGTTTATGGGTGATGAAGATGCCGCCTAACTACAATGTGTTAGGAGGGAGTCCGAATAAGACGACAGATTGGCAGAGGGCCTACTTCTTCATTAAGTCGGACGAGTTTGCCTTCGAAGACCCTCCTGGAGATGACTTTCGCGTGCTTTGGAACGCGATTCTTGGTAGAATACTATTTCTTTCTTGCGAATGTCCTGTCTATTCTGATGACCATGCCTTTCTTTTCTTTCTTTGTTCTTGCAGGCGACCACCCGACTTCACGCGAATATCCGGAGGAGTTCTTGGAGAGTGCTCGAGCTGTCGCGAGACTTGACATCAAGAATTGGGGCAACATTTCAAGAGCGAGAATTCGTCGTTGTATCGACCGTATTTCGAGAAGTAAGCCTTTTTCTTTTTCTCACTCACTTGATTCTTTTTTTTTACTTACTCTCGTTGATCTTCTCAGGGGATTGGAATTCGAGCTACCTTCCTTCGGAGAATACCACGAAGAGGCGGATATCCCTTTTCGGCAGAGAAGAACAGAAGAGGATTATTGAAAGAAGGAGGATGAAAGGACTCCCTGATCTGAGCATCTTGATTGCTCTGCAGCTCGGCGTCCCGAGGCGTGAACCTGTTGATCCCCCTAGGGCCGAGGGGATTACCGAGAGAACTACTGAGGGCACCGATCCCCCAGTCCCTTCACCTGCTGCTAACGCGGCTGCTCCCCCCCAGAAGAAGAAAAGCAAGAAGAGGCCGCGCGATGACTCTGGGGTTACCGAGACTCGCGAGGCGCCCCCCGAAGAAACTGTCGTCGTCCAACTCTCGGACGAGACCGAGTCGTCTAGGGAGGTCAAGAAAAGGAGGACCGACGAGTCTCGTTCTCTTGGGGCGGAGGAGGACGATTCCGTTGACCCCGGAAAGGAGGTCGATGTCGAGGAGAACAATCCGGATACCGCGCCTCCATCCGCTCCCACTCGGGAGGATGACACTAACCCGACAGTTCCTCCGGTTCGTTCTGAATCAGGGAAGAAGAAGAAGAAGAAGAAGAAGAAGAAGAAGAAGAAGAAGAAGAAGAAGAAGAAGAAGAAGAAGAAGAAGAAGAAGAAGAAGAAGAAGAAGAAGAAGAAGGTAGAAGTCCGCGAAGACGCTGAGGATACTACCGAAGCTCTAGGTGCGCAGAAGGACGCCGCCCCGACTATGTCTAAGGTCAAGAGGCCTGTCTTCCCCGACCGTGTCTCGTTTTCTTACGAAGGTCCGGCTCCTCTTATCTATGCTCCGCTGAAATGCACCAAGCTGATTAGCCAGATACGGAGCGAACCGAGATCCCTTCCCTTGGCGCCAAACTTGGTTTTCAGGGAAGAGTATGCTAATGCGGCGCGGACAAGGCTTCTGGTAAGTGTTCTTTTCGGGGTCTAACATCATTCGTCACTACTTCGTGCCGTTGTTTGACGAGTAACTTGTGCGCGTTCTTTCTTGCAGGGGGACGGAGACATGAATGCCTTCATCGAGAGATACGACACTGCGTTGAAGGTGTCGGTTGCCGAGGCGGAGAAATTTCGGAAAAAGGCAGTCGCCAAGAGCAAACTTCTCCGTCAAAAAGAAGCAGAATGGGGGAGCGCCCTTGCGGGAGAGTCTGGCAGGAAGAACAGGGCGATCGACCTGAGGAGGCAACACCAGAAACGAGCCGACACGGCTAAAGCCGACCTTGCTGCGGCTTGCTCAAAGATCGCGAGCATGGACCGGGAGATGACTGCTCTGAGAGAGGCCGCGAAGGCCAGGGAGGGAGAGCACAAGAGAGAGCTGAACCGTCTGCGGAGGTCGCGGGTTCTGGAAGTGACGAAGGAGCGGGTTAGGGTCGAGACAGCGATGATCGCCAAGTGCGGCCGTCGTTTCGACAACATCCGGGATTACCAGAGTCACCGTGAACCGTTTGATACGACTCGACTGCTCCTGAGCCAGGCCTTCGGGACTAAGAGGTGCTTAGAGACTCTGAAAGCCGGTGAAAGCGACATCCCTCAAGGGACAATTGACGTGTTTGCGGAACAAGAGAAACGGCTTGAAGAGGAAACCTTGAAGCTGGATGTCGGCAATATTCCTGAGTCGGATCTGACTTTGTCTCCACTGGTTCTTGCTTCGCAGTTCGTCGACGAGCGGCTCATGGCGGGGCTTGATGAGTTCGGCTCGAACATCGATATAATTGATGCCAACGCTGCCTTGGTACTCCGTACGCCGAGCGTTTCTTGTGAGGCGTCATCTGCCGAAGACAACGTCGAACCTCCTTCCGCCAGAGATCTTCCCCCGGAATCTGAGGTTCGGGGCTCCGTCCCAGAGAATGCGATCCCCGAAGAGCCTGCATCCGTCCCGACAGACGAAGAACCCAACGTCGTGGTGTCGTCTGATTCATCTTCGAGTCAGAAAGGAGACGAGACCGCTGAGGACGACGATGGTGATACGGTCGAGGAATCGAGCGAGAAGGAGGAGGGGTCTCCACGCCGGGGTGGCAGCGAGGAGCCGCCGAAGGAGTCGGGAGGCGCTGCTGCAAGTCCTGCTGCTGACGAGGTTGCTCGGATCGACGGGGCGCATGAAGACGCGGGAGAGGCTAGACTCGACTGATTGAACCTTTATCTCCTTTTTTTTGTTTGTAACCGGTTCTGTAATTCGACTCGTACTCTGTTGACCGTTTCTTATTCCAGATGACCCTCTTTTAGTATTATTATTCAGTTAAGTTTTATTTACTATGCCCTTGTGGAAGCGTATTTATGTCGAATTAGATCGCGGATTGACCGTCGATTCGACTAAAGTTCCACTTGGCGTATAAAACTTATTAATGCCGTTGAAGGCCTTCGATCACTCGTTCAATCGAAATTAAAAATTTGGAAAACGGTAATGCCCAATTTTTATTACCAAGCCTCGAAGTTTTGGACTTAAGATGGTAAGAAAAAAGAACATCCGCGTATGCGTATAGTTAGGTTTATATTTTGGAAATGATGACGGTTCCTCGTCGAATCTCAATGTACTCCGAAGCATTCGGTCGGCCAGTCCTTGCTTCGTGAATTCGGAGATGAGATGGAATCGTCATTTCAGCTGGCCCCCCCTATGAGCATTGGTCTGATCAGGACGTACTCGGTGGCGGAGAGCAACTGTTCGCCCATTTCCGGGTTCGTTTCCTCGGAGGATAGTTGCTTATTTTTGATTACAGCTGCGCCTGTAAAGGCTGCCTACGTATCCCGAGGGAATCAAACCGTTCGTAGTTCGAGGAGGGGGCGCCGAGTAAAAGTGGCTGGTATTGCGCATTTACTCGGCTGTTGTGGCTGCACCCGTGAGGGTTGCCTACGTATCCCGAGGAAATCAAGCCGTTCGTAGTTCAGGGAGGGGGCGCCGAGTAAAAGTGGCTGGTAATGCGCATTTACTCGGCTGTTATGGCTGTACCCGTGAGGGTTGCCTACGTATCCCGAGGGAATCAAGCCGTTCGTAGTTCGGGTAACCCGAGTGAGAAGGGCCGGGATGGCGCATTCGCTCGGGTGGTTTTTTTTTTTTTTTTTTGCGGATTCGCGTGATTTAAGAAGCGAAGAGTCGGAGATGTTTCGAGTTCCAAGCTCTTGGAACCGTCTCTCCGGTCGAGGTCTCGAGGCGATAGACCCCTGGTTTAACTACTTCGATGGTTTGATAAGGGTCTTCCCAGCTTGCCCCGAGTTTGCCGGCCTTTCACTCCTTAGTGTTCTCGAATACCTTTCGGAGGACGAAGTCGCCAAGTTGAAGTGATCGTGTCTTGACCTTCTTATTATAGTAGCTCTCGATTCGGTGTTGGTAGTTTTGAATTCAGAGTAACGCTTGATCGCGTTTTTCTTCGATATCATCGAGGGCATCGAGGAGCATGTCCCGGTTGAGTTCCGCGTTAGCCGGCATTCGCGATCGACGTAGGCTGGTAACGTTCACTTCAGCGGGTGCCATTGCCTCGACCCCGTAAGCCATCGAGAAAGGGGTGGACTGCGTTGCACTACGCGGAGTTGTTCTGTGGGACCATAGGACGCCGTCCAGTTCGTCGGCCCAGCAGCCCTTCTTTAAGTCGAGTCGCTTTTTTAAGCCGTCGATAATGACTTTGTTTGTCGACTCAGCTTGGCCGTTTCTCGCAGAACGGTCTGAACAAGTATAAGTGAAAACCCTAGTTCTAGCCATTCTTCTCTCTATTTTCGGATCCTCTTTCCGTTGTCATTCCTCCTCTATTTATAGCCGTCCTTCGTCCTTTTGTGACCTAGTTCGCGTCGTGCTAATGGGCTTTAGCTCGTTGGGCCGAGTTTCGGCGAGCGTCCGTTAAGCCGGCTTCGTTTGGTCGCTAATGATCGACCAAAAGTACTCGTGGGCCGCGCCGAGACTTCGGCGCCTCGAGCCGTCAAGCCAAGCCATGTACTCATTATGTAAACGGACCTGGGCATCTGTCTTTCGGACCTTGAAGGGATTGCCGAATCCATCCCCTACAACAAGTGCACCATTTTTTATGAAACGACTTCACTCTTCCACTGATATTACATTGTAATTCAAATATTCAAATGTAAACACAGGACATCATATTGGTCTCATAACAATCGATGGATGACTTATAGCGTTAATCCAATACAGTACTTACTATGACATAAAAGAAGTATTCTTTAAGAGATAGGATAAAGATTTTATATTCTTTTAAGAGATTTCATGTACATAAACTCTATTTGATGATGTCAAAAAAAACTCTTTATTTGATAATTTAATATTTCATAAAAAAAAAAGAAGTATTCGAATTAGGCTAGCTATTTATAGTAAACTATTTATAATCCTCTTCAGCGATCTTCAATTGTTTAAGAGCATCGTTATTGGTCATCCCTTAAGACATCCCTTAAAGGGAGGGAGACCACAAAATGCTAGGACCAAAGAGAAAAAAGAAGGAAAATCCCTTAGTTAATGACCAGCCCTAATACCAATCTGACCAAAAAACAACAAAAAAAAAAAAAATTGTTAAGGGCCAACCCTAGTTAAGGGACTTATACCAATCCCACCAATAATGATGCTCTTACATTTTCCCTCTTCAACGTCACTGTTTCCTCTGCTTCTCAAAATAACTTTGAATGGCCTATCACTCAGTGAGGTATGTGAGAAAGAACTAGATACAACTAAATAGTTATAAACATGCAACAAACCTTACATTACTATCCACCATAGTTGCATGTTTGGATCATCTGCTTAAATGAAGCCAGGTTACACGTTCCAATACAGATCTTTAAGTGTGAAAGTTGTTTCCAACCCTAGTAACACTCACCCATTTGCCATAAATATTTTTCTTTTTTGTTAGACTTGTATACAAATCACTTCTAGAGAAAAAAAAAATCATTTCTAGAGAATAAACCATCATTTGGAATAAGACAATTATCATCATCTTTTCTTCTTTCATATTACCGTATGATTAAATACCTTGAAAATTATGAATATCATCTCAAGCTCTCTGTGTTGATTAACAAACATTCGTACAAGTATTTCATATTACTCTGGAAATTTCTTCTCTGACGGCGACAAAAAAAAACAAGATAGAAACACAAATTGGTTCAAGCTACATGATACACATGTTAAAGTTGCAGAGTGAGACTGCCACTGTATGTAGACCTTCTGGAGAAGGTCTCCGACTTGGCTTTAAGCCCTCATGTATTTGTATGGGGGAACAGCTTCACCTGAAGAGACTTGAGAGTTTTCTTGGTCTTTGTCTTCTCCGATGATGGTAACGAGTTGCCCTCCTCTTTCCTTGACGCTTGTTGACTTGGTTTCACAAGAAATTTTAGAAGATCGGTCATAGATTTGTCAGATACGAAACCAAGTTTTGCATCTTCAATCTGCCTCACAGGGATGTCGTTGTGTTTCACTCTTTCTGTGTCTCCTTCAAACGGCTCGTTGAAGTCTTTTCGTTGCAACTGATCGATGGAAGAACAGGATTTTGAGACCCAGTAGAGGACTGGCCATTTCAATTTTTGTTTGTTCACTTAAATTGGGTATAACCCAGTCTTTATTTGTAAGAATTCTAAGAAAAATCTATGCAAAACAAGCCATGCATATCCCTTTAGCTGTCTATAGGCAACCGTCCGATCCATAAATTTAAATGTTCTTGGTC
The DNA here is from genome assembly GCA_018703725.1 of Brassica juncea. Lineage (NCBI taxonomy): Eukaryota > Viridiplantae > Streptophyta > Magnoliopsida > Brassicales > Brassicaceae > Brassica > Brassica juncea. The sequence goes on along the minus strand of CM031936.1, from coordinate 8,598,124 downwards.
ACATGAATTGGATACAATTCATATCTTTATCTAGATCCTTCTTGTTTACACGTTAACACAAGGGTGATTTGTGTCACATAGCAACCTTTTCGTACACATAATAACCGATTAAAGATCTATAACAAAATAATTGCACAAAGGTACTCATTAAACATCAACAAGAACCATACATTACGAAGAACTCAATAGAAACAAACAAACGTACAGAATACTTAATCAAACATGGTAAAATAGAAAAGCATCCAAAACACAAAGCAAGCACATACGAGGATTTGACATACAGACAAATACTCGCCGTGTCGTTATTCTTATCACAAACTTGAGTAATATATAGATTTATTTATATATGATCATGTTTTGGCTATCAACATTGATAATAGCAGTAGCACTCACGGAACGGCCACGCACTGCACTCTCCCCACCAGTTGGTGTTAATTTGTTTGCACTTTTTGTTGCAATCGCTGCAGTAATAAACGGTTACGTGGTACGAACATGTACCGTATAGTGGTCCTGGTGAGAATCATTAAAGTGAGCTATTGTTAAAGTACATATAACTAAGTGGATTTGTTTGTCTTTGTCTGATCAAAAGGGAAATAAAGATGATTCATTGGTAATGGAAGATTACGAAAATGTAAAAAGAATTTTATGGTTTAGTAGTTTAGAACAAAAGAGTTGGTTTCATTGTGCCCCCCCTACTTAGATTTTCACGGAAAGATGTTTTACGCCATGCCATAAAGTATTAGCAATGACTAGTGCGAGCCTAGGAGGAGACTAGAGTTTGATCCAAATTCCTTCATGTTACCATAAAAAGAAAAGTAAAAGAAATTTAATGGAAGGTTTTTCGCCTACCTCCTTTTAGTGACAAGGCAGATTGGAGAACGGAATGGTCAACTTGTTCACCGTTCAGCTGAGGCTTCGGATACAATCTGTTTCCTGATAACCAGATGGGTTTGTTTGTTTTATAATATAATAAGCTTCTAAAATCTTTAATTTATAAGCTCTATAACTTGAACAGTTGAACCTCTAATATAAGAAAGTCTTAGTAAATTACCAGTAGCTGCAACGACCATAGCAAATAGAATAGCAAGAATATAACCAGACCTCATAAAAGTGTTGGCCATCCTTCTTCTTCTTTAATTACTTTAGATCTGGAGAGGAATGAGAAACTATCAACTCGTAAGGAGTGTTTTTATAGTAGAAAGTCTTTGGCTTTTAGGGGTCAAAAGTCTGATTGTAGATCTCACAAGCCAACTTCAAGGCAATATAATACTCAATGTGTAACACATTTAATCGTTTAACTAGGTAGCAATATAATACTCAATCTGTACCACACTTAATCGTTTAACTAGGGTACGTGTTCCGGTCTTTTTTTTTTTTTTGGCTCAACAACAACTTTTCGTTATCCAAATGTGAATACATGATTACAACCTCAAGAGATTTTAAACCCAACATACAACCGATGGATCTAGTAACACCTAGGAACACTGAATCAGATCCTAGACTACCCAATCTATTCATCAGTGTATTTTTCACCACAATGAAATGAGTTCCTCTCACGACTCGAGAGAAACCGTCTCTTGACCCCTATTTAGACCAAACAAGACAACAATTCTAATAACCCGAAAGTTGCAAAGCTAAACCCAGAATACATTTTTAAGCCCAAGACGTTGGACCCTAATAATTAGAATGAAAGACCCGGCCCAAACATCTCATCGCCTTGCGGCGCATCTCTCGAGAAGAACTCGTCACCGTCGGGGTTAGAATCCGCTCCTTAGCCTGAAACCGGGAGAATCCCGTACTGAATGTCGGGCCTTGGCAACTGCATCGTGACTGGAACAGTGTATAAGCTTGTCAATGGCGTGAGGCTCACCATCGGACGAGACAGAAGACGTCTCCGCCAACGCTGGGATGTGAAGACCCCACCGCGCACCCGCTGCAGAGTTCGTCCTCCGGTAGACCACTCCGGTGAAGCAAACCCTACGACGCGCCGACCTCGGTAACCGAGGACCAGAACCACCTTTCGCTACTCGTCGCACCGCCACTCCTTTTGTCTCACCGTCACACTGGACTGTAGATCCAAGGCGGAGTAGGTTACCCACTGAGCCACGCGCTTCGCCGTGAGAGGAAACAACATAAATCTAAGACGGAAAAATGACCCGCCATTTCCTCTCAGCCCTAAACGCCGACCCGCTTCACTTCCGCCTTTCTATGACTCGCTGTTTCACCAAGAACGCCGTGGAATCACTCCTTTGACCGTGAATGTCTTCGGAGGCCCGACAAACCAGATTAACCCGCATCTCGCCATAGGGTTAGGTTCGGAAGGGAAAGGGCAAAAAGAAAATAAGTTAAAGGGAAGGAAGGGGGACCCTCCGGTACCGGACTTAGACCGGACCAGAGGTGAGCAGTCGCAAGATCTGAGTTTTAGTGATGGAACGGAGCTTTTTAGAGAGAGAGTCTCAGAGATTTTTATTGGTCTGTCAAGTGTTCCGGTCTTTGCGCATGAAGGATAAAGAATTTTATACTTACTTATTAATACATACATTACTAATTAAAATATTGTAATGATAAATTATTATTTATTTTTTCTTGAAAATTCTTACTTATTATAATTTTGTTTTCAAAATATATTTCGCTATATTTATTATTAATAAATGAATCTTAAAAATCAATCAATATTCTATTTTCAATTATATAAAATTAAGAATTTTACTTGATTAATATTTAGGTATGTGTTTTCTGCTTTTTTAATTTATAAATTTTTATTAAAATATTTTTGTGGATAACAACATAATATATATATGAATTATATTTTTATTTTAAGATATATTTTAAAGCTTTTGAATAATTCTTAATATTATTAATTTTAATCCTTATCCGATAAAAAATTAAATTTGTTTTTTTGGCTAATATATATATATATATATATATATATTATTCATTAAGGATATAAATAATATTAACCGCTCTAGTTTTCAACGTTAGAGCTTGAATGCAAAAAAAAAAAATTAAGAATTTTACTTGATTAATATTTAGTTATCTGTTTACTCTCTTTTTTCTTAATTTTGAACTTTTTATTTTTGGATAACAAAAAAAAAAATATATATATATATATGAATTTTAAAATATATATATATATTTTAAAACTTTTGGATAATTATTACTATGATTAATATTAATCCTTACCTTATAAAAAACTTAAATTATTTTTATTTTGGCTAATATATATATATATATATATATATATATATATATATTATTCATTAAGAGTATAAATGATATTAATCACTTTAACTTTCAACATGAGAGTTCGAATGCAAAAAAATCACTTGACTAATATCTATATATATAAGATATAAAGCAATATTAATTATTTTAACTTTCAACGAAAGTTAGAATGCGAAAAATAACTTTGCAAATAATAGTAGAGATAAAACTACTTCAACCATGGCGTACATTAAGATAATGTTGAAAAGACAGCGGATGTTAAATAGTATGCCAACGCCAAGTACATATATTATTATTATTACTACTTTATTATTATTTGTGCTGCACGCAAAAATTTGTTATATTATTTTGGATCGGCTTTTATTGTTTTATCATTAATATGTATTTATAATGTATTATTAATATGTTTTATCGTGCTACACGCAGATTCCTTTGCTGAAAGTCAAATCAAATTTGATATATAGTAATTATGGACCCAGAGTGGATATCAATAATTTTAAGGTTTCAAATGGGTGATCGTAGATCAAACAAAAATGAAAATCAAGAAGAACAAATACAAATCAAGTAGAACAAATGCTGATTAACCTAAATTAAGAAATTAATTGTAATTAAATATATTTTGAATTTTTAATGAAAATTAAATACCTAAAAAATACAACTTATTATAAATAACTAATAATAATGTTGAGAAAATAACAATAAATATCATCATTCTAATAAATATAGTGAAATCGTAATTATATGAAAATTCATCACAATTACAAAATTATAAAGAATACTCATGGTTTGCTCTTATTTTTTGTATATTTATTCGACTTTTGGTTTTTTTTTACTATTTGGTTCAACTATAAAATTAATTAAGCATGGGCATAAAAACCGAGAACCAAAAACCAAACCGGAACCAAACCGAAAAAACCAAACCAGAAACCGAAGTTCAAAAAAACAAACAGAACATGAACCAAACCAAGAACCAAATGGGTACTCGAATATCCAAAATATTATTTAAATACCTAACAGTTTTAATTATATTTAGTATTAGAAATACCAAATATTCTAAACTTACTACGTATACACCGAACTATCTACAAAAATCAAAATACTCGAATATTTTTTTATCTAAAGTATTTTAAATCATCTAAATTATCCTAAAGAACTGAATTATTCGAATAGTTTTTATCCAAATTATTAAAATTTATCTGAATCATCCAATTTATATCCGAAAAACTTCCAAAATTCTGTTTTTACACCGAAATATCCAAAATTAACCAAAAAGTGGAACCGAATCATAACTGAATTGGAATATAAAATTTATCGGATATTAATCAGATATTACCCGGACCAACCCAAAACTGAAAAGAACCGAACTGGATCCAAATCAAATTTCATAAATAACTGAACAGTTCCTATATCTCTAGAACCAAAAAAAAAAAAAAATCGAAAGAACCGAACCAAAAACCGAATCTCCAGGCTTATAACTAACATTATCAATTTTATATATGTTATTATGAATATATAAATTCTAAATATAACATTCCCTAAACGTATTTTTAGAAGATAACTGATGTATAAAATATATATATATATATATATATTTATATTATATCATTTAAAATAAATAAATTCATCCAAACAAAATTTACATTAAAATAGAAAATGAAATAAAATATTAAACTTTAGTTTTGAGAGAATTTCTTTTTGATTTGGAAACTAAATAAACTAATTATAAGAAACTAATAAGATGGAAAAAAAATTTATATTCGTTGGTCCTAGGTCCTAATTGGTCATCTGCATGATTGCATCTTACCCACTACTTTTTCTTACTTTTTGCAGATCGGTTTTGTAAAAGCCCATTAATAATTTATATGCAGATTTATAAAAAATTTATAATTTCTATTTTCTCTGCATTTAAAAAAGTGAATGGCAGATAAATGCAGATGAATATGCATATTAATTGTACTGCATTTTATCTACATTTTATCTGCATTTGTGATCTAGTTTGTTCTGCATGGATAATTGATTATTTGCAATTCGATTTGATCCGTAACATTCTCGATATTCTGTGTCTCGAATATTCAAAGATATTTTTATCCGATATGTAATCTGTTTTGATTCGATTTGTAAAAAATAATAATTTTTTAAAAATAAAAAATAAAAATAAAAAATAAAAACTTTTGAGAGAAAATTTTTTCTCATTCGAGACACATATAATTGTGTCTCAAGAGCAGCCACCCGACTCCAAATTTTATGCTTCAAACAACTGGATTATGTTGGGGCGCTCTTTCTCTTGAGCCATTTTTAAACTACTTTTTGTTTGCGAACGACCTTCTTTACTTCATTAAGCTCGTCAGTAAGAAGGATGTCCATCAAAGATTTTCTCTAGCGTCACGACAAACTCATTATTTTCCTCCAAGAACTGAGGACTGATCTCCCTCAGTATAGAAAGAAAGGGAACAAGCAGTGAGAACCTATAAATAAAACCATGTACATTGGTGTGAGCAACCTCCATTCTCACATAAACATCACGTTCGTCCATGTTTCAGAGGGACAAAAGAGGACACCCCACTGATTTAAAATGTCTCACTACACTATCCGAGTCCTTAGTAATAGGATAGTCACTCGCATGGGTACACCTCCAGTGGAAGGGGTTTTCCCCCAAAACATCACTGGGTGAGCTTGATCTTGGGTCTGCACCTTCGATCCTAGCCTTCTTCGGGGGGACAATCTCGTTCATCAGAACCAGCCAGTCTCGTGGGTGTCGTGCCAGCGGCACTAGTTGGTAAAAAGACTTCAAAGCTAATGGAATTAACACTACCACCAGCTGTTTGGGGAAAACCGGTTTCTTCTCTCAGAACTTTGGTTAGAGCATCAATGACATAACCAGAACATATTCTATTTGATCCTCCTACACCGCCTCTGCTACTATTCCTTTTGGATTCATGTAATTAAGCTCGGTCTTCTTCTAATAGTCATAGTTAGTGAGGTATTACGGAAAATAGAGAAAGATATGACAAACACGGGGTTTTATCCTCGAATTCATATGAAAAGATTGAGAATCTCGAGAAGATTGCCAACGAAGAATCATACCTAAATCAAGTGGGAATAATGCCCCTAAAGAAATCAGAGAGAATTCTTTATTGTATTCCCTAAACAAAAAAATTCATCAACACTTGTAAACCCTTTTGATATTAATATATAATTATTAATTTTTGTCAATTTGAGTCTGATTACATCAATTGTTGTTATAAAGATATTGTTGCTAACAAATTCTTTCTTTCTAATTTACACACACTATCAAATTCGTAGTGTGTGTTTTAGGATCCACAAACAACACCAGATTCATTTGCCATCAGTGTGACAGCCGCTGGTAGAGCTTTGTATACCTGGAGTTGTCTGATGATGATACGTTATTGTATTCTTTGCATTGTCTTTGATTTTGATATCAATAAGTTGCAATGTTATGAAGTTTTGTGTCTTAAGCTTGTATTCACATCACTTCTAACGAGTAAAACATCCTTAATTTAGAATTCGATTTATCATCATGACTTCTTCTATATTACCGTATGATTTAGTTCCTTAGTTCCATACAAATTATGCAACATCATCTAACAGCGACAAAATCGAAAACAAGATGAAAGACGAATTGGTTCAAGCTACATGGTACACATGTTAAATTGCGGAGTGAGACTGCCACTGAATGTATACCTTCTGGAGAAGGTTTCCTTCCGACTTGGCTTTAAGCCCTCAACTTTTCGTATAGGGAACAGCTTCACCTGAAGAGACTTGAGAGTTTTCTTGGTTTCTTTGTCTTCTCCGATGATGGTAAGGAGTTGCTCTCCTCTTTGCTCGAGGCTTGTTGACTTGGTTTCACAAGAACTTTTAGAAGATCGCTCAAAGATTTGTCAGAGACGAAGCCAAGTTTTGCCTCTTGAATCTCCCTCACAGGGATATCGTTGTGTTTCACTTTCTGTGTCTCCTTCAAACGGCTCTTTGAAGTCTTTTGCTTAGGCGGATCAGATACTGGGGGACCAGAGAGACTCTCTTGTTCATCTGATTTTGACCTCTTTGAAGTCTTTTGCTTCGGAGCCTCTGGGACTAGTGCTTCTTTGTGAAGCCGAGCCCGCTTAGGTTTTTGGACTACAGACTGATCTTGATTAATTGCTTGACCAGACAAGGTTGAGTCCAAACAAACCTCAGACTCTTGCTCATTCTTGTGCTCACTGTTTTCTCTCATCCTCTTCAGAATCTTTTGGTGAGCCTTGAGAACAGATGATGCCTTTTTTGAGTCATGGACTTGGCCTAGACCTTTGTTATCCTCCTCAGAAATAGCCAACTCAGCCTTCTTCTCCTCCACACAAGCTGATGGAACAATCTGATCTTTGGCGCGCTGTTTCTTCTCGACCGGAGTTGGCTGTTCGATGATGGTGTCCAGAATGATTTTGCCTAGAACAAACCCTACTTCGCATGTAATTCCTTTCCCAAGTGAGCAATAGTCAATAGAGAAACCATGTTTTTGGCTTTCATATGATTCCACATCACTCATTCTCGTAAACAAATCTGCTAGTTGTTTCCCCTTGTTCTTCGACACAAACACCTGGAGAAACCGCATCAATCATTTATATAAGAATAAAAAAGACATTAGCTAGGTTACTTTGAGTACAAGAAACAAGAATAGATCATCAGCGAGCATAAACTGTAACACAATGAATCTTATGGTAGTAAAATGTACTGTTTACTCACCAGACCAGAGCGTTTGAAAGCCGGGTAATGGTATAAGGCTTCGTGGAGAGACTCCATATCAGTGAGAACATATTGAGTATCTCTTAACAGAGATGCGAATTCTGAAACAGCTTCGGCAAGATCTTCATCGGATCTCTTTCTCGAAGATTTAGATACCTCAGGGAGGTATCCAGCTACTGAGTTCTCATTTTCTCTAGCAAATTTGACAGCTTCGCTCCAGCTTCTGTGGTAGAGAAGGGAGGCGAAAGCGTGCAGTACAATAGCCTCCTGAGGGTTACGCACTAGTGCGATGTGGAAAGCCAACAACGCAATCCTGTTTCAAAAACCAAAATCAGGACATTAAAGTCAGAGCTTAGCGAAGGAAGTAAAGAAATAACTCACCATAGTCTGGAGTCGGCAGGTTGCTTGCAGGAAACCAATTTATCCATATTAGAGAATAACTTCTGCATCAAACTCAGACAATGTCAAAGATATGATCATTAGAAAAAACGCTCATCTGCATAACCAAATCAACGTACCATTAGCATTAAGGAACTTTGCTGAGATGTTTTTCTAGCTTGTTCCAGGTAAGCTGCCTGAAAAGGAAGCAAAACGTGAAGAAGCTTGTACTTCATGAGAAGGAGGAGGGAAGGCGCAGCAGCTCCATACCCAAGCATGTAATTCATTTCCATGAATAATCTAACCTGAACAAAAGGAAGAGCATGGTTGTTCATAAAAGCTAAAGACAATGAAAGGTATTATCTAAAAAACTAAAGAACAGTCAAAATACCGAGTTCAAATTCGCAACGGAAGATATAGATTCAGGTATTGCAGTCTTGATATCCTTTGAAAGCGATAGACCCAATCGAGCTGAGAGTCTTAACCCCCTGAGAATTCTAGCTGATAGACATAATGGTTAGACAAACTAAATACCTTTTTTCCAGATAGAAGGCCTTGAGAAGAATGAATAAGGCATACCACAATCTTCACTGAAAGACAAATGTGCAGGGACGAGTGTACGTAGCTGCATTCGCATTAGAAAACAATGGTTAATACCATAAATGATTTACAGAAAATAGTAGTAAGGAAAAAGAATAAAGTTTAAGTCACCTTTAGATCCTTCAAGTCTTCCATTCCATTGTTGTAGTCAAAAATTTTAAGTTCAAAAGGATCGTAGAACAAACTGCACTTGGAATTAGTACCAAAAGTAAGCCAAACAAAAAAAAAAAGAAAACAGTCCTCTTTGTTACAAGAAGCAAATGTTTCAGAAACTAAACCTGTTAACTGTGAAATCCCTTTGCAAGCTATTCCTCCAGAGATTGCAGTCTTTTACATCCCAACCAGAATACATTTTGAAGAGGTTGCTATTGTCTTTGGACTCCCGTGAATCATTTCCATGCTCAGTGTCACTTTGTGCCACGGTATTGAAACTAGACACCTATAAACGACAAGTGTCACCGAATAGAGAAAAAAAGAAAAATGAAATGTACCAGAAAGCTTACCTCAATCACCGAACCTTTCATCCACACGTGACAAATAGGAAACCGTCTCCCAACAACCTGAGCTCGGTGAAACAACTGCCGGATCTATACCAAAAGAAAGGAGATGAGCGAAACAGTAACTAAAACATAAAATGGACAGAATAAGGTAGCACTATCAAAAGAATAACCTGTTTAAGATTTGCTGTAGTGATCACATCATAGTCTTTTGGCGGTCTATGGAGTATCAAATCCCTCACACATCCACCCACAAGATATGCATCGAAACCTAAGACAAGAAAAACAAACAGTTTCAGCTTTCAGTGTTAACAGGTAGACCAAGAAACATAAAGAAACACAAACCTTGACGTCTAAGGAGTCTCAAGACATTCAAAGAGGATTCTGGCACCATTGAATTTCTAATCCCAAAGTCACTTGCTCGTACCTTCTTCCACTTTGACGTATCAACTGCTAAAAAAAATCAATCCATAAGAACAAAAAAAAGGAACAACCTTTGACTTAAGTACATGTTACATGTTATGTCAAGAAAAAACACAACAAAACCTGAACTTGTGTCTTCATCAATAACTGAACACTTCTTCATGACTCCCTCAGCAAGCGTGCAGTTACTCCTTTGTAACTAGAGACCAGAAGAAAGCTCGCAGATGAAGTGTTCGACCAATTGCCGCAGAGAGATTAACAAACCAAACTCGAGAATCTGTAAGAGGAAGAGAGACCCACCTTGGAGTAAATGGCGGCTAGGGTTTGAGAACGAAAGACGGCGCTTCCTCTACGCTTGATTAGACCCGACATAGCAAAGTCGTCCACATCATGGCTCTTTAAGCCGCAAGTAGAGCCATAGTCGCAGGTTCGGTACTGGAGTTTGCAATTTTTTTTAGGTTTCAAAGTCTAATCCAGACCGTCTGTACTTTAACCTACCGAACCAGAGTTCGGTCCGGTTCGGTTCAATAGCCCCGGATTTTTTTTTTGTTTTATCTCTTGAACCGAAATTTTATTTTTCAATTCCCGGTTTTCTGGGTTTTATATTGTTAAACCAAAATTATCTTATTTCAAAATTGAAGTCAAGACTAACCATTAACTATCTAGTAATCAATTATCCTACCCCCGGTTTTCTGAGTATTATCTAAACCGGAATTTTATATCTCGATCAAGGCTAAACTGTTAACGATTAAATTATGCAACCCCGGTTATTGGGTATTGTAATGTCCAGGCCTTGAATTTGTTTCCAATCTGGTTACCATACATCTATATTCCGCCATAGTACTTGACAGGCAACACACAATTTATATTTTCGTTAGGCAACATTGTCTTTAATTAAGGTTCTTTGATTCCAAGTTTATTTTTGTTGCGTTACAATCAAGACATTCCAAGTAAATCTTGTTAAGACATTCCAAGGTGATCTTGTCAAGACATTCCAAGGTGATCTTGTCTTGACATTCAAAGGTAATCTTGTCTGGACATTCCAAGTTTGTCCAGATCATAATGTATTCACCTCTGTTTCCTTTTACACTTTAGACACACACCTTGCAAGTTGCAATAGAGACTAATCTCTCAAGTTAGATTATAAGAGTTCAGCACTTGACAATCTACCTGATTTACCGTTTTCTCCTAGAGCAGTCTGAATCTTAGAGGGGCAGGACAGGAAGTGAGATAGTCTTTAAGGTTTAGGATTCATAGAAAACTCACAGACGAGCATTTCTTTATGTGTAAAATACATTGCATGTTGTATGTTATCCCAAGTTTCCTTTTTGATAGTATACCACAAAAACAAAAGCCAAAAGAAAATATGAGAACAGCTACAACTGTTTCTTCTTCTTCTCCAAGTATGAATGGCTTCTCTGGAAGTTCAATATAGCCCAGACCAGATGCTTCAGTCCAATCTCAAGACACAGAGCACCCGGAGAGAAGAGCTGACAGTTACCAGTCTGCCATAAAAGAAAGTTGCTCAGCCTCGTCTCTCCTGAGCTCCTGATCAGTATATCAGGCTCCGGCGCCACACTCATCTGCATATTCTCCTCAATATCCACCAACTGAATCCTCTCTACATCCTTACTCGTACAAGATCTCTTGACAGCTTGCACGATCTCATCTGTGGAGTTATAAGCAACGCAAACAAGAAGCACCACTCTACTATTCTCAGCTGTGGCCTTCATGACTTCTTCAGCAGCAGCTCTCACTTGGTCATTTAGTAGCCCCAAGTTATGGATAAAATAAACCTGTATCCCGTACTCATGCACGATGCTCTTTATCAAGCAAAGACTTGATCTTTACCAACATCAAATCCATCAGAGACTGAACCTCCTCAGGCTTTCTCCTGAAGTTATCTATGCTGAACGTGTATACGGTTACGTACGTGATATCCAGCTCGTAGCAGTACTGCAGCATCGTCATAAGAGCAGAGAACCCGGCTTTGTGGCCAGACCCGTCTTCTAGACTGCGCTTCTTAGCGTACCTACGGTTCCCATCCATGATAAAGGCGAGGTGGATGGGTAAAGGACCCATGGATAGGACTCTGAATAAGCATCTTCTTGAAAGCCTGTGTATCTGCTCGAGGAGTTGGCTAACTCCACCAGCCATACCTTCCAGTATCCTCTGCTCTACCTCAAAGGAAACAAGATATATGAACAGCATTAGCAACCTACTTCACTGCTTCATAACACGAAAGATTAGTGCACAAACCGTAACTGTATTTGACATGTACTGTCTTGAAAAAACATCACTTGCAACATAATCAAGTAAGTGTTTTAAGCCTTGAACCCGAAAACAGAACAAAGATTCTCACTCACAATAGATCAGAGGACGAGTAAACATAAAATCTGTAAAGTTGCATGCTTTCTAATCACATTGATGGATCAGAAGATTCAATCCAGATTCAGATAAAACGAAGCAAAGGCTACAATACTAGAAAATCAAAATCGAAAATCCAGTAAAATTGGGTGTTACCTAAGAGCTCAATCCTAGCTGAGATTTATGAAGTGAAGCACTCTGCCAGGTTTTTTAGGATCAGAAACAGATAAAATCTCTTTCTTAGCGAATAGTTGATGTGGGAGATGGGTTGTACCCTCCCCTGCAAGGCCCATCAAATGAGAAAACCTAACTCGCCAAGGCAACTCGCGTAACCTCTAAAGACGAGAGGGACAGCTCGGCTTCGGAACATCTTTAGCCGCGCGGTTAAAGAGGCTCGTTCGGAACCGACTGGCAAAGACGTCTAATGGGCCAACTCCGAAGCCCGTTTAGGAGGAAGGCCCAACGAAACTCAAGACGAGTTAGGGCGAACGACATGACCAGCCTATAAAAGAAGGGAGAACAGCATTAAGAGGGGGATCCAGACTTTTACACACCCACTCGAGCGGCTAGATCTAGGGTTTCGATAAGTTCATAGATACTCGCCGCCTTGTGTTCCTCCGGCTGTTTAGTCACTCTTTCCATCCGTTTGTAATCACATACTTCAGATCAATAAAACGTCTTTGTTCGCCCCGTTTCTCTCTTTATATTGTTCTTGAACCAGTTTACCCTCAAACAGTTGAGGGCAAAACGAAAACAACCAAAATCCGCCGCCAGACCAAAATTCTCAGTTGACTGTGAAAGAGAGGAGGAGGAGAAGGAGGAGGAGGAGGAGGAGGAGGAGGAGGAGGAGGAGGAGGAGGAGGAGGAGGAGGAGGAGGAGGAGGAGGAGGAGGAGGAGGAGGAGGAGGAGGAGGAGGAGGAGGAGGAGGAGGAGGAGGAGGAGGAGGAGGAGGAGGAGGAGGAGGAGGAGGAGGAGGAGGAGGAGGAGGAGGAGGAGGAGGAGGAGGAGGAGGAGGAGGAGGAGGAGGAGGAGGAGGAGGAGGAGGAGGAGGAGGAGGAGGAGGAGGAGGAGGAGGAGGAGGAGGAGGAGGAGGAGGAGGAGGAGGAGGAGGAGGAGGAGGAGGAGGAGGAGGAGGAGGAGGAGGAGGAGGAGGAGGAGGAGGAGGAGGAGGAGGAGGAGGAGGAGGAGGAGGAGGAGGAGGAGGAGGAGGAGGAGGAGGAGGAGGAGGAGGAGGAGGAGGAGGAGGAGGAGGAGGAGGAGGAGGAGGAGAGGGGAGTAATTTACTTAGGGCAAGCAAAATAAGGAAATAACCGGAACCGGTTCTGAAGGATAAAACCTATTAAAACCCGGTTCAGGTTTTTACCTTTTTTCCCCTTTTGGTCAATGTTTGAGGTATTAGGGTGATCTTCATGAATAGTTCCGGATAACATTCGGATTAGATCATTTGGATAGAAAAATGCATTTTTTGCGATTTTGGCTAAAATATATTTCTTTCGGTTTTGGCTAAAATATATTTATTTCGGTTTTAGCAGAAAAATCAATTTTATATTTTGGTGGGAAAATGTAGTTTCACAATTTTTAAGAGGAAATGCATTTTGTGATTTTAAGAGAAGATGTGATTTTGCAGTTTCCCATAATAGCAAAAAATATCTTTTGAATTTTGTGGAAAATGTGATTTTTTGGTTTGTTGAGAAAGTACGTTTGGGATTTTGCAGAAAATACGATTTTGTGTTTTTACGAAAAAATGTGATTATTTAATTTGCAGAAAATACGTTTTGGGATTTCGTGGAAAAATATGTTTTGTCAGTTTTATAAGAAAATGTATTTTGTGGTTTTGGCCGGAAAAATAGAGTTTTTTTTATTCTGATGAAAAATACAGTTTTGCAGTTTTGATGGAAGTTGTAGTTTTGCAGATTGGCAAAAACAAATTTTGCGATTTTCACAGCTGTGCTAGTGGAAGCGGTGGGAGAAGTCAGAATAGGAGAGCACTTGCCTTGGGGTGGGCCACTTAGATGCTTTCAGTGGTATTTCCCTTTCTATTTATAAATGTAAATATAAATAAATAGAATATAAAATGTATGTACATAGTTTCTCAATTTCGTTTGTTTGTTTGATCCATTTATAAGGATAATTTGAATTCGATGGAAACGTTCGCCGACACCCCTGTCATCAGGTCACCTCATCAGGTCACAAACTTTTCTGTCCTCAGGTCACCAACTTCCTCCGCCTTCCGGCACTAGGAAGGAGAAAATTGTATTTTTTTGCGATTTTAGTGGAAAATAAATTTTACGATTTTTTGCAGAAAAATATGGTTTGACGGTTTTGCAGAAAAATAAATTTTTGCAGTTTTGGTGAAAAAATATAGTTTTATGATTTTGACGAAAAATATGTGTTTGTAGTTTTGACGAAAAAATATAATTTTATGATTTTGATGTAGAAATATGAATAACTATTTAGATAATTGGTATATCCAGTTCAACAAAACCCACAATATATGGAAATATGTAGGAACGATGAACACGATTCACAACTCATTAGCAAAGAAACTCCAATTCACTGATATCAAAAATCAAAGTTTCGAACGACAGAGAGACCGACATTTGATGACAGGAGATATGAATTTTAGTGATTCAAGCGGAGATGAGTTTCTAAGAGTGACGAATTTCAGAAAGGGATTAAATCCTTCACATTCAACATAACCCAGAATTTCACAAAGAGGATTTAGGGCTCGTCGGATTTCTGAGATTCAAGTTCACTACCCTTGTGAATCGAAGCTTTTAGTGGCAGACAAGGGTGAGAAGTAGATCAAGTCTGGACAAAATCGAGTCAAAACGCAAGAGACTCGAGAATCAAGGAATCAAGGGAGTTAGGGTTCATGTCGGGAAAAGAGGCTTTTGAAAGGGATTTTTCCATCTTTTTGTGTAATGAGTTTTTTTAATTGACCTTTGCTAGTGTATTTTTAATTGTTTAGGAATATTTATTTTTAAACTGTTTTAAGATTCATTTGCACAGAAAATAGTCAATAATCATGAAATTTGCAAGAATGAAAAAATATAGTGGGACCCAATATTATCAAGTGCAAAATTATTCTGGTAATCCTATTAATAAACAAAATAATTTGTACAAATTATTTATGTACGCACAAAAATGGTAGACCCTACTATTCAAGAAATATCATTATTTTGTTCTCTCTCTTCCTCTCGCTTTATCTTTCTTTTTTTCTCTATTTTCCTCATTAGCTTTCTAGTCTCATTTTTTTTTTTTTTTAATATTATTTTATTCAAAATTATTTGTTCTCTCTATGTGATTTCGTCATCTCTTGTTCATCTGCATTCAAGGATTCGTCGAAGCTCTGACGGTGAAGATGCAACACCTCCTCTCACCACAAAAACCCCCCAAAATCGTTCTTTCCTCAAACCTTAGGGTTTCGAGTGAAATCAAAATATTAGGATCAGTGGATCATTAACTCATAGTCTCACACCACATTACAGTTCTGTACTTTCAATGCAAACTCTTTTATCCAGTTCATCTAGGTATCTTTATGGAGATCCATTATACGAAAAGATAATATAATAATTAACCAGCCAACATGAGTTACTAATGTTTACGTATTTGTTAGTTTAGCCGGCTAACATTCGTTTGTTTAGCCGGCTAACAAATATATTTTTACTTATTCAGATCAAATCTCTTCACGCAAAATATTTGTTAGTTTAGCCGGCTAACAACATATATAAACAGTGATTTGCTAACAATAGTTATGTTTACCGGCTATTTGAACACTTGAAGAACCAACATGAGTTACTAATGTTTACGTATTTGTTAGTTTAGCCAGCTAACATTCGTTTGTTTAGCCGGATAACAAATAAATTTTTATGTATTCAGATCAAATCTTTTCACGGAGTATATTTGTTAGTTTAGTCGGCTAACAACATATATAAACAGTGATTTGCTAACAATAGCTATGTTTACCGGCTAGTTGAATACTTGAAGAACCATATTTTATTTTTAAAAATATATAATTATAAATCGTCCACGTATGATCTATATGAAAATGATGAATGGTTAAAAATTTTGAGAACATCAATCATAAGTTAGCAAGGTTATCCTCTGACATCACCGGACACTCAATGTTTTAGCTGGTTCTAAAATCTATGTTATATGGCTATTTGAACAATTGACTATCTTTTGTTTGAAATGGCAAAACTCATGTTTCAAGATATGCATGTTTTACTTCACAAGACCTTCACATATATCACAGGAAGCCAAACATCCTTGGCAACAAAAAAAATGATAAGAAAATGCTCGTTGAAACTCCTCTGCTCCAAAATTGCAAAGCAATGAAACCCATCAGAAATAGAATCATCACATTCTCAATATTTTGCTATGGACAAGAAAGAAAAGAATCTTGATAGAAAAAAAAAATCCTCCGACATAACCACACACGATGTTCCTCGGATTCTCATATAAGACGTACTTCGCGGCGGTGCCTTTGGGGAGGTACGTGATCGGGAATTTGATTGATGGTTCCAGAGATTGACACATCTTCAGAGACCTGATCAAATCCAACATCAGACACCTTAGAAGAAATGAAACAAGATAATTATCTGAAACAAAATCAAGAGAAGAACTAATCAAAAGGTGTAGATTCCTAGGAGACTAAAGATGAACAGAAAGAAAAGCAGATGAAGAAATCTTATCAGTAAAGGGAAAACAAAAAAAAAATCAAAACGAAAGAAAGGATCTACCTTTAATTAAAAAGGACAAAGTTACAGTTTTTTCCTGAGATTGGACTCAATCTTCATTATTTTAGGAAGATGTTGAGAAAACGGAGAAGAAAACCCAGGAAAAGATTGACTAAATGGTGGGTAACAAAACCATAATATTTAATCTGCGGAGAAATCAAATAGAGTGAGAAAAAAGAAAGATCAAATCTACGGAGAAACCAAAGTGTTTGAGAGAGATGAAATAGATATTTTCGAAAGAATATTGTATTGGCTGTATTATACATTAGGTTGTAGTGTAAGTTGAATAGGGACAGTATGGACATTAAAAAAACACGTCACTTAGAAAGTCGAAATTCCATCCCCGCAAATATACAAGTTATTCTTGTATATGCAGTGCAATTTCTCTTGTTTTAATTCATCTAACGAATGGGATATATTTAACTTTATACTCACCTTTTCTTTTTCTTTTTTTTTTAAAATGTTATTCTAGTCATTATACAAAAAAAAAATGTGTGTCATAAGTAATTTCTCTTATTTAAATTACAATAGAAAGGAGGCACGTTTCTCAAATTTGAATAAGGCCTATAATAGACATGGCTGTCTCTATACTTAATGTTCTAAATTAGTACCCTCATCTGCTTCAAAATGTTTCATGTTTTAGCATATTCACATTTATCAAGAAAACATATTAAGTTTTAGATATTAATACATAATTTTCTGTAATTAAATATTCCCTCAACTTTTAACCAATAGAATTTTAATAAACACACTTATGTTTTTTTAAGTTTACAAATTACCATTAATGAATGCATTAAAAATGTAAAAAAATATACTCCCTCCGTTTCAGTTTAATTGTCGTTGTAGAGTAAAATTTTGTTTTAAAATTAGTGTCATTTTAGAATTTCAATGCAGAATTTTTCAACAATATTCTCCAGTTGATGTTTCAATTGGTTGAAATAGGGTTAGATATATAGATAATGACGTTTTTATTTTGGAAACGTACAAAACGAAATTTTTTCTTAATCTGTGTGTATAAACCTAAAACGACAACTAAAATGAAACAGAGACAGTATATCTTTTTGAAATGATTTTTTTTCTATAACATGGATCTTCTCGGAACGGAAGGAGTATAATAAATATGTGTGTGTGTGTGTGTGAATTTAAACTAGCTGCTTACATTACAAAATTCACAACTTCTTATACAAAAATTATCGTCATTTTTAAAAAAAATCAATTTTAAATTTTTACTATTCAAATAATATTTAAAAAATTAATTAAAATAAATAATTACACATATATTATTCATAATTGTTTTGTTAATAGATGTATATTATAATTTCTAACTTATGTTAGAGTTTGTATTGTTATTATTTAATTTTGGTGGATATATATATATATATATAAAGAAAATCATGTCCATTCATCTACATTTAGGAAGTGGTATAAATTTCCAAATTAACGTATTTTATTTTTTCATCCAAAAACGGAACAAGATGTGATAATTTCATGTTTTTGTTGTAACTAGTTTGTTTTAATGATGTCCAATTGAATAATGCATTTCAAGAAGATTTATCCTACTAAAAAGTTTTCTTGTTGCAGCGACTGCGAGAATCCAAAAATATATATTGAAGCCAGTGGAGAAGTCATTAAGTTAAATATATTAACTGAATCTAAAATTCTGAATGACAAAATACTTTATTTTTTATTAACCTTACACGATGTTTCGCATGATGTATATAAAATTTAAAAAAAAATCGTGAAAACATTCATTCTACAATGCATTCCACGAATTATCAATCAAGATTATTAGTTTATCTTTTCTTAATAAGCGTACTCACAATCACCATAGCTTGGATCTTTGAAAACGAATATACCGGTATTACTGAAATAACATGCTTTTTCGGTACGTCCGTTATATTGGTAATACGAATTCATTACAAACGATGCATGGCTCAAAGCAGGGGCCGCCCGGTTTGATTGGTATACAGTCAACATGTCCATGACCACACAGCCAATCAATATTAGCTTGCATTTGTGCATCTGTCGCCGATGGAGATACTACACACCACTGACCTCTGGCACTTGCGAGAGGAAGGTGGTTGATCGCAACGATCGATAGAATGAGGAAGACGAGTGTTGACGACGGACACATAATTGTAGTGATATTCTTTAAAAAAAAATCTGGCTATTTATGTGAATTTGTAACTGTGTTTATCCTTATATATATGGTTTTTAATTAATATATTCTTCCTCAGCCTTTAATTTTCCATATATATAAGGAAAATAAATGTTCAAAGTCAAGCGAGTCTTAACTTATAATTAAATGTGCTTCTTAGAATAGAATATAGTCAAATTTATTTTGTCATATAAAATGGAAAAAACAATCTAAAAATTTAATAGTAACACATAATCATACACATATATCATATCACACTTCATATTAAATTTTAAATAATTTGAATAAACTTAGATAGATTTGAATAAAAGAAATATAGAAGGTCATTTTCATGTTATATACCATAAACATAAAGTGATAATTAATGTAATTTAATAAAAATAATAGATTTTAAAAGTTTAGTCATATCCCTATATATTAAAAAGAAACATTGTTTTTAATGTATTTAGATTACGTTTGTCACGTGGCAGCTTCGCAGCAATATTGAGAGCGAATACGCTGATGTGTCACGTGCAGAGAGCTTTTCATCCAAATTCTACATAAATACGTTCATACTATATACTATTTTACGTTTTTCCAATATAAAACCCACGTGCACGGTTCTACGGGTTATACAAAGTTCTACATAGAAAGACAATATACAAAAAATCAATATTGTCTAGACTTTTTTATTTTTACGTAATTTATTTTAATAGAACATTATCTTTCATGTGTTATTTTGAACAAAAATGTCTTTTAATGTCAATTACAGTATCTTTATATATTTATCAACCATCTTTATATATTTTTTACATACACACACATGTAAGAGTGGGAACGAATCGGATATCCGAGATTTTGGAGGTATTCGTGATCAATCTGTTTCGTCCGAATAATCAATTATCTGATTCGATTCGTAGCTATCTGGATATAGGTGTCCCGAATATCCGGAAAAATTAGATTTTAACCGGTTTCGATCCATAAAAAATAAATTAATTAATTAAAATAAATAAAAATCTAAAATATTAGGATTTGTGATTTTCTTCATTTTTACGGATATTGCATATTAGTATTGCTTTTCTTCGTAGAGTTACGGATATCCAGATTTTTTTTAGAATCGAAAGGGATAACGAATCAAATCAAAATTTACTGATATTTTGCCAAACCCTACGTACATGTGCACATTCACATGAACACTTATATAACTAAATATTCACTACAAGTGAGGATTCTAATTCTCTTGGAAGCTGAAATATTCTTTTTTTTTTAATGTTTTCATTCACCATCGACCAAATTTTAATGAAATGATTTGTCTTAATAATTTTCTTTTCTTTTTCTTCAATTATTATCTAAATTTGATTTGATTTTCCATGCATTTAAAAATTATAATATGAAACTATTGGTTTGACATCAAGTCTATCTAATATTCATATAACATGAAACCAAACAAATAATAATAGTTTTTGTTTATCATTGAAAAATCTAGAAATCTCAAGCATTTTAACCGAATAAACAGAATAAATATTGATTTAGAATGGTTGTTATATTTTAATAGATTAAAAACAAAAAACTTACCTAAAGCTGAAACGATATCCAGATTAAACAGACTTAATATTTTTTTATCTTAAGAAATAATGAAATTAATAATTTCATTCCGTGCGAGGCGCGAGTTATTGCGTAGTTAACATAAATACTAATAGATGATTTGATTGAGACTGCGGAAATGGTAACTCTATGAATAAGAACAAGAAAAAAATGTAATTTAAAAGGAACTTTTTATGATTTTTTCCAAGAGAGGGAAATTTTACAAACATAGATGACTCAATAATTCTATCTAAAATTCTACATGGACTACATCCTTCGAACAAATCCTATCAAGTAAACTAAACTTGGTTCAGTTGAGTATAAGGCAGTCAAAGGAATACACCAACTTAGAGATAAATTAAATGAAAGAAATCGGCTATAAGAGGATAAGGCTTAGCTCGAAGAGAGAACGTACACAGACAACACGCAGAAGTCTGCATAAGAACTATGGTTTATATTGTTTACTAGTCCTTGGAGACAGAGGCGGACGGAGGGCCAACGTAACGGGTCACGTGTCCCTAAAGGTGTCAAATGGGCGGGTTTTCCATTGGTCGCCCATGTCCATATTTAGATGGGCTCTAATGGATAAAACCCATTTTCCATATGGGTTTTAGATGGACATAAATGGAAAACCAATTGTTCAGTGGCCTATTTGGGTGTGGTCATTTTGGTCGTGGGCCGCCCAATAACTTAAAATTTGTAGGGTTACCATTTGGGGGAAAAAATCATTTCATCTCAGTCTCTCAAGCTCTCGAGCCGACGACGAGCTCTCTCGCGAATCGCGATCTCTCTCCGTCCGTCTCATCTCCGATCTCTCTCCGCCCGTCTCGTCTCGTCTCGTCTCCGATCTCTCTCTGTCCGTCTCCGTTCTATCTCCGTCTGTCTCAATTTCTCTTGGTTCGTCTTCATTCTAAGCTCTTTGTGGGTTTACTTATTCGCGATCTGATAGGGTTGAATAGGGTTGAATCGTTTATCATATTGTTGATTGTGAGTTATGCTCGTGAAATAAGGTCGTGATCAGTCATGGGTTTTGCGATCTGAGTTTGATTTATCTCGATTTTGTTTGAGATCTGAGTTGGGTTTTGCGATCTGAGTTTGATTTATCTCGATTTTGTTTGAGATCTGAGTTGGGTTTTGCAATCTGAGTTGGGTTTTTTTGCGATCTGAGATGGATATTTGTTTGTGATCTGAGATGGGTTTTATGTGATCTGAGATTTGAGATATGTTCTTAATGGTTTGTTTGTGTCTGTTTCGTTTGTTACTTAATGGTTTGTTCTTTTGTAACAGGTGTTTTACAAGATTAGGATGAACTATGAAGAGGATGTTGTGAACTTAAATGAAGATGCAGACTACGTGAGTGGGGATGAGCTAGTGGGTGAAAACTCAGATGAAGATGGTGATGAAGCAGTAGCAGTGGAGCTGGAGGATACTTTCATGAGCACAGCTGAAAACCGCAGAAAGAGAGGAGGCAGAATTAGACGCATACACTCCAAATGCTGGAAGCACTTTGCTATAATAGGAGAGAAGTACCCAGATAGTTCCAATGACGTCGAGTGCAGATTCTGCATACGCAACTACTTCCTAAACCTGCGTAGGAGTGGAACTTCTAGTCTTTTGCGGCATATGAAGGTGTAGTCTTAATCATGTCCCTAGTACACCTGGAACTGGTAGGAAGATAGATCAGCTTGTGTTCCGTGAGTTGATTGCAGTGGCCATAATTGAGCATAACCTGCCATTCTCCTTCGTAGAGTATAGAAGAGTTAGGGAAGCACTTTCTTATGTGAATCCTAGAATAGAGTTTTGGTGTAGGAATACAGCTGCTAGTGACTGTCTGAAGATATATGAGAAGGAGAAGCTGAAACTGAGACAGCAGTTGAAAGAGATTCCTGGAAGGTTTTGCCTAACTACTGACCTTTGGAGAGCTTTGACAGTGGAAGGGTACATGTGTCTCACAGCTCATTACATAGATGGGAATTGGGATCTGAAGTCAAGGATCATCGAGTTCTGTGTGTTTCCTCCTCCACATACTGGTGGTGCCATCGCGATGAAGATAGTGGAGTTATTGAAGGAGTGGGAGCTCGAGAAGAGAGTCTTCAGTGTCACGGTGGATAATGCTTCAGCAAATGATAATATGCAGTCCATTCTCAGGAGGCAGCTTCGAAAACATTTAGTATGCAATGGAGAGTTCTTCCACATCAGGTGTGTTGCCCACATTTCAACTTAATCGTACAGGATGGATTGAGCGTTATTAGTGGCGCTTTGGAGGAAATAAGGGAGAGTGTCAAGTTTGTGAGTGTGACTGAGTCTAGAGAGAAGATGTTTCAGAGTTGCGTGGAAGCAGTTGCTATTAAACCAAGAAATGGTGGTGTGTTGCCTGGGTTACTCATGGATGTTACAACAAGATGGAATTCAACCCATCTTATGCTAGATAGAGCCCTCATCTATAGAGAAGCCTTCCATCAACTTTCTGAATTTGAGGCATGTTATCAGTTCTGTCCAAATGAATTGGAGTGGGAGAGGGCAGAGTTGATTCGGGATTTCTTGGCTCCTTTCGCTGAGATGACCACTCTGATCTCTGGATGTTCCTATCCGACAGCTAATCTCTATTTTATGCAAGTGTGGATGATCCAGAACTGGCTGAGAGCCAATGAGTTTAGTCCGGATGAAGTCATTCGTGACATGGTTGCTTCAATGCAGCCCAAGTTCAGTAAGTACTAGGATGAGTACTCAGACATCTTAGCCATCGCTGCTATTCTTGATCCAAGATTGAAATTTAAATGTATGGATTATTGCTTCTCTACTCTAGACGCGGCCACAAGCAAGATGAAGGTGGATCATATCAGGAAGAAGCTGAAGAAATTGTTTGAGGTTTACAAGAAGAAGTTGAAGAAAAACATGGCTGGTGCTGGAAGTTCAAGATCAAATCCTCCACAGAAAAATTTACCAGGATATGATGTAAGTTCTATTAACTTCGCTTCATTGCATTGCTCGTGTTATCATGGTATAGTAATAGTCTGAATGTTATCATTAATGTTGCAGGGGTTTTACGCGTTCATGACGCAGAATGTTGGAAGCAGTGGAAAAACAGCCTTGGATAAGTACTTAGAAGAACCCATTTTAGAAGTGGGGGCCTTCGAGAAGATGGATGTCCTCTCCTATTGGAGAGAGAATGCTTATAGGTTTAAGGAGCTCTCAGCAATGGCGTGTGATGTTTTGAGTATACCCATCACCACGGTGGCTTCAGAGTCATCGTTCAGCATTGGAAGCCGCGTCTTGAACAAGTATAGAAGCTCCCTTCTCCCTTCCAACATTCGAGCACTGATCTGCGCAAGAAATTGGCTGAGGGGATTTGAGTCTATAAACAGTAAGTTTAGGTGATTATATACTAGTCTCTGTTTCTTAGTGATTCTTATAATCAAAGTGGATTTGCTTAGGTGATGAAGTGGATTTTGAACCTCCGAGGGAAGTTGGAGAAGAAGTTGAAGAAACTGCGCAAACCTGAGTATGTGTAAGTTCTCACTGTCTCTATTTGAAGTTTATGTTGACTTGATAATGACGAGATGATAGTCTTGTTCTGTAGAGTTTATGGACATGGGAGGAAGATAGAGTTTATCGTAATACTAAAATTTTATATACAATAAAAAAAATAAAATAAGTAATTACGCAATATAAGAAAAAATAAAAGAAAATAAATATAAAATATAAAAAATAGAAATAGTACATTAAACATCTATCGTAATATTATTATTTGATATAAACGCAAAAAATTATAATAAGTAAATAAATATAAGAAAAATAAAAATAATTAAATATACAAATATTATATAAAAATTTATTGTCATATTATAATAAGTGAATATACATTATAAAAATAAAAAATAAGTAACTATACAATATAATAAAAAATAAAAAAATAAGTAAATATACAATATAAGAAATAAAAAAACTTTATTAAACATCTATCTGAAGAATGTATATTAAAATAAATAATAAGTAATATACAATATAAGAAATAAAATATAACATTAGAAATCAATTGTAATATTAGAAAAAGTCATTATAAAATATAAGAAAAATAAATATTATATTAAAAATTTATCGTAATACTAAAATTTTATATACAATAAAAAAAATAAAATAAGTAATTATACAATATAAGAAAAAATAAAAGAAAGTAAATATACAATATAAGAAATAGAAAAACTACATTAAACATATATCTGAAAAATGTATAGGTTTACATTTTTATTATTTCTAAATATTATTATATGTAAATATAAAATATAAGAAAAACAAACATACAATATAAGAAATAGAAATATTACATTAAAAATATCATAATATTATTATATGATAAAAAAGCAGGAATATATATAAGTAAATATACAATATAAAAATAAAAAATCAGTAAATATACAATTAAGAAATGAAAAAACTAAATTAAATATTTCTCTCAAAAATATATAGTAAATAAATAATAAGTAAATATACAATATAAGAAAAACTAAAAATTAAGTAAATATATAATATAAAAATAGAAATATTACACTAAACATCTAAGTAATATTACCATTTGATATAAAGCAAAAAAAAAATAGAATAAGTAAATATTAAGCATAAGAAAAAGTAATCAATAAGTAAATATACAATATCAGAAATGGTAAAACTAAATTAAACATCTATCTAAAAATTATTTTAAAATAAATAGTAAGTAAATATAGAATATAAGAAATAAAAATTTACATTAAACATCTATCATAATATTAGACTAAAATAAATAAATGATAAGTAAATATAGAATATTGTTTAATGTAGGTTTTCTATATATACAATATTAGAAATGGAAAAATTACATTAAACATCTATTTGAAAAATGTATGATTTTAAATTTTGATTATTTCTATATATTTTATAAATAAATATACAATATAGTAAAAATAAATAATAAGTAAATATACATATAAGAAATAAAAATATTACATTAAACATATATCGTAATATTATCATTTGATATAAAGCAAGAATTTAGGATAAGTAAATATAAAAATAAGAAAAATAAATAATAAGTAAATATACAATATAAAATGGAAAAACTAAATTAAACATCTATCATAATATTAGATAGTAAATATACAATATTAGAAAAATAAATAATAAGTGTATATACAATATAAGAAATAGAAAACTATATTAAATAACTATTTGGAAAATGTATAGTAAATAAATTAATAAGTAAACATACAAAATAAGAAATAGAAATATTAAACATCTTTGGTAATATTACCATTTGATATAAAATCAAGAAAATTAGAATACATAAATATAAAATATAAGAAAAGCTAAATAATAACTAAATATACAATATAATAAATGAAAAACTACATTAAACAATTATCTGAAAAATTTATATTTTCTGGTTTTTCTAAAGATATATGTGTAAATATACAATATGTGTAATTAGATACGTTTTGATATATGTTATTCCTTGCGCCATTATTTTCTATTTCCAGAAAAAAATAATTGGTTAAGCATTAATATCATTTATGTTAAGCCCACAAACAACAACAAAATTAAAACATCACAAAAATGCTCACATTAACATTACAATATAATAATTTTCTTTAAAATATGAAATAGTTCTGTTATGTAAACTATAAATAGAAACATTATTCATAAAAACATACAATTCAGAATACGAAGTCCAAATAATTATGTAGTTAACATTTACGAATCAAAATAGTCCCGTAGCGCGGATTAAATACTAGTTGATTTTAAAAAAGCAAGTCATGTGCATAATGAGTATTTAGTGTTCCATGTCGAAACCAGATGCTTTTATACAAATCATTTCTATCGCTTTTGCATTGTGCCACAAATGAACATCGCTTTTTCACTTCGGGTTCTTCCTATCTTAATCAGCTCTTCTTTAATTTCATTCAGAGTATCCATTATGTGACATTTTGCGGGAGTTCACAACCACTGCCACCATTGTGTCTGAAGGGATTCCAGAAATCAATATATCCTCTTCTACGGGTGATGTCATGAATCCTTCGAAGACTCGGCCATTTATCAAACCAGAGAAATGCAAATAGGCCATCACGAACATTTACTTTATGAAAACATTTCACTATTTTCTGTATTTTAGAATTTTTTTTCTGCATCCACGATCCTTTGGTACTAATTATCATCCTCGAATTATCACCTAAATGTGGATTTCGTAATTTTAGTCTTGCTAAATATAACTCTTAGTTTTTTAGCATTTATACTTCTAAGTCTTAACATTTTATGGGCAAATTAGACTATAATACTCAGGAAGTTAACCAAGATTTTGATAATAACTGAGATCCACTGTGATTACAAATATTTCCATAGTTTAGGAACCTGAAAAATATTTAGAATTTTTTTAAACCAAAATACGACATGAAAATAAAATAAAATATATATTTTATTCAACTTTAAATAGGTCTCAGTTTGCTCTGTTCAGTGTTATTTTAAAATTCTAGTTTGTCTTGTTCCATCTTAAAATAAAAAGAAATAACTATTCTTTATACATAGCATTTTCTTTTGGTCAAGTAGATAATAAATTATAAATCTAACTAGATTTTGACCAGCACATCCGTGCGGATAATTTTTCATTTTATAAATTTATAACTTTAATATAATATATACTATAATTAAAATTTATTAAAAATAGCATACTTTTTATTATTTTTTTATAATAAATTTTTATTTAACATTAAATTATTCATTACAAAATTAATCTATGCACTAGCTTAAACCAATATTTAAAAAATTTAGTAAGATTTTGTTAGATTTTTCTCAACAGATTTTGATAATGTAAATAATTAAATACATGTAATTGACCTACTGTGACTTTCTTATAGTAGATAAAAATGGTATTTCTCTTTTAACAGAGAAGATAAGACATAGTTCACTTAGTGATTAAAATTTATAAAACATGCAAACTTGTGTCAAAGTATGGTTTTCCTTTTGTCTAAAATGACAGCTGCCTAATCCACATATACTTCTTTTTTTAACTCTAGACATCTACATTTCTTTTGTTTATAAATTAAAAACACCGATTTAAGAGAAGAAGAAAGAAAACATAAGTTTTACCCAAATTAAAAATTACAAATGTTATGTTTCTAAAAATAAAATCTACGTTTGTAATATTGTTAAAGTACTTATCTATATAATAGAATTTTATTCTTTTTATTGTATAATAGAAAATGTTATTTTATAAATAGGGAAAGAAATAAAAAATTTATTGTTTTTATTTTATAATATAAAATTTGATTTATAGAAATACATTATAATAAACTGTATTTCTATACTCTATTATAGAATTACTTTAACATAAAGAAAAAAAATGCAAAATACGTGGAGATAGCTTTAGTAATTCCGTCTGGCACATAGTGCAAAGAAAACAACCGTCTTTTGTTGTCTATATGGATGTCAAGTTATCGATTTAATTTGCAGAGTCTACATGATGAGTCTGTGTTTGTTGCTGACAAAAAAAAAGTTTTAGTAATTCCGTTAAAAGAAATTCAGACGGCGGTTATATTATAGGTGGACGGAATGTAATAAAACGGAATAAGACACTGGTTAAATTGTCTGTTTTCACGTTTGTCATGGAGACAGAGAGAGACAGAGGTTAATGTAAGAAGATAAAAAAAACGTAATAATTAAGAGAGAATTAAATATGGATCCGTAGGGTTTACATATAAAAACGAAAATGGATCAGAGATTGGAAACAAACAATCTCCTCTCCATTCATCTCCTTCTTCTGAAAACCCTAATCTCCTCCTCTCATCTCTTTGCCTCTCTGTATTGTCTCCTCTGTTTCTTCTTTGATAATAACGGGAAAAAGAAGGTTTCAGGTAAGCATAACCTTCTTATTTGATTCTTATACTGTGACTGTCATATAATCGAGATTCTGATTTTGGATTCAAGTTTTTTTTCTTTTTTGTTTAATTTGGATCATGTGTTTTGATGATTCGCTGGATTGCAAGATGTTCTTGCGTTTTTTTTTTGATTATGTATCGATTGTTCATTCTGATTTGTTTACTAAACTCTGATCTTGTATTTATGATCTGATTGGTATTAGTTCATCGATTCTGTGGTTTTAACTGGTTGGGAGAGAGAGATTTGTCTGAAAAAAAGATGGCGACAAATGTTTGCGATGTGAATCAGCTTGATTCCGATTTGCTTCTACCTCCACGGAAGCGATTACTCGCCGGATTCAAGAAACAGAACTCCAATGGATCTTCTTCCTCTTCTACTTCATACTCGAACAGATCCTCCTCCTCTGCTTCCACCGTTGTGCAGACCCATCTCCACAATCTGTTGACTTCCCAACTCAACGACGACCAGAGTCGGAGGTCTCCGGAGGAGCTAAAAGCAAACGCTGCTTTAGCGGTTAAGATCGCAAAGGCGGCGAGAGCCGCAGCTAATGAGAAAGCCATCATTGCTGCGAAGGCAGTAGCCTCAGCCAAGAGTGCGTTGGAACTGTTCGCTTCTTTTCCGGTGAACGAGAGGAAGAACAAGCAGAAGAAACATGTCCCCGTCCATGTTCTGTATTCGAAAGATGAGGATTTAGCGCGTAGGTTGAACCGAGCTATAAACAACTCCCCTAGAGTCTTGACAGGGCATAGGAACAAGAAGCTAAAGAGTGTAGCTACTACGTATGAGAATAGTGCAGCGACTAGTAGTACTATGTACGATGGGAATGATGTTGCTGGTGTTGTGGATTCAGACACCTCCACTGATGATGAAGTAGACAGAACAAGAGTGAATGGGAAGAAGAAAACAGGGGAAGAGAGTAGCTCATTGGGGAAAAGAAGAGGAAGAGTGAAGCTAAAGATGTTACCTTTGAGCACGTGCGCCTCAAAGGATCAAGAGAACGGAATCATCACCAGCCCGCTGGCTCAGAATGGAGGTTCTAATGGTGGTATGGCTCAGGTGAGATCATAGCAGGACTACAGTGGAAGTGTTAGGATTTAAAGTCACAAGAATGTGTGTGAAGCAGAAGAC
Organism: Brassica juncea; assembly: GCA_018703725.1. Taxonomy (NCBI): domain Eukaryota; kingdom Viridiplantae; phylum Streptophyta; class Magnoliopsida; order Brassicales; family Brassicaceae; genus Brassica; species Brassica juncea. The sequence continues at coordinate 8,568,403 of CM031936.1, read as the reverse complement.
AAAGTTGTGTACGTTCATATCAACTCTTTTACCTAAAAGAGGTAAAGATAGTGCAGATTCAAAAGCATTGCTATTTTCTGTAGAATCCGAATGCTTTTTCTTATTTTCTTGTTCTGCTTTTTTGGGTAATGTTTTTGGATTTATGCTACTTGTATAGTATTTGCTAGATACATAGTAGTAGATTTTATATACTAGTATATGTTCGGTTGTTGAATCATTGTGAGTGTTTGTTGAACCTATGACTATTTATCGGGATTTGTAGCTGAGAGTCGAAATTAATAAAATGACTTTATATTTCTTTTGTTTTTAAAATTTTTTCTTTTTATTCAAGAAAATTTTACGTGGGTTTGTTAACTACCGAAAAAACTCACTAATTTTATAAAATGGGGGGTTTTATGTTTCTTTTGTTTTTAAGACATTTTCTTTTCCCAATTCCATCTTTCTCGTAGAAATTATCCAATAATCTTATTCAAGACTTTTAGTTAGGGGTGGGACGGATCCGGATATCCGGAAAATTTGGAGTATCCGGATCCGGATTTGGATTCACCGGATCTGTGGATTTAGTATCCGGATCCGGATTTCGGATATCCGTCCAATTATCATACTATCCGCGGATATCCGGATTCGAATTCGTAAAACTAAATAATAAAATAAAAATTTTAAAATTTTAAAATATACATAAATTAAATATTTATACAAGATTTATAAATATAAATATGAATATAATATTTTTAAAAATTAAAATATAGGATTATAAAACTAATTTTATGAATAAACATTAATATATCAAATATAATTATTAATAAAATTAAAAAAATTAATATATTTAAAAAGCACGGATCCGAATCCGGATATCCGGACCTAAAAGTTAAGATATCCGGATCCAGATTCGGTTTTAACGGATCTTTGATTTTACTATCCGGATTCGGATCCGGACGCTCCGGGTATCCTATTTTCGGAGCGGATCTCGGATCAAATCCGGATACCGGATAATAAGTCTCAGGCCTACTTTTAGTGGGTTTGTTAACTACTGGGTTTGTTAACTACTCCAATTATTTGATGTTTACAGTTAATGCACGAAAATTAAGAAGATACTATTTCTGATATAATTTGTCTTGGTTATATTAAAATAGTCTTAAATAAAATTAATTTCACCAATTAAAAATGTAGAATTATGTAATTGGTTATAAACATCAAATATTCGAAAAACTTTATCTAGAATAGTAAAAATCGATTAGTTTGCACCAAAAAGGTTTCTTAAACATCAAATAAATAGAAATAACTGGAGTATTTAGAACTTCTTAATTGGTATTTTTAGTTTGACAAATATATATGAGAAACTAGCTATGGATGAAAATGGTCTTTACTAGACCCTGAATAAAACAGGCCAAATCTTGTTTATAAAATTTAAATAATAAATTTTAACTATTCAATTTTTCATTAATTTTTAATAAATTAAATAATTTCAAAGCTTTTATTTTTAAAATAATAGATATCATTGTTTTCTCTTCGTAAATAATAAATTGTTTCTTCTAATTCAGAAATTTTCAATCTTAATTTTATTTCTAATTTTATATTAAAAATTGGTATTTTCTTAAATTATATTTATTGAGAAATATATTAAATATTATTTCATAATAAATTCGTTTGCTTTTTATTGTAGTTATATAATAAAGTTTTAAATATTCCACTCATTTTTTAAATTTGAATTAACAAACTAAGATAAAATAAAATAATAAATCAGTTAGAGATAAATAAAAAATTAATGGTCTTTTTAAAATGTGTAAAACATATACTACACTCCTTGTATTAAATAATCAATTTGGCACTTCTATAATATCTATCTATTCTATTAAAACTGAAGTACAAAATAATATTTACCTATTTTTAAGTGGATTTCTACATATTTTTATTCCTTTTTAAAATATTTCTAACCATTTCGTTTATTGTTTTTTTCTAATTAATTCGACATCATTAATTACAAAGTATTAAACAAAACTTACCTATTTTAAAGTGTATTATTACTTCTTTTCACCCTTCCTGACTTATTTATTAGTTATATTTATTATAATAATTCACATTATTTATTTTATGTGTTAGTTATAATAATTACATAGGTTTGAATGAAATTATTTCATTTGTGACAAAAATTCAAACCAGTTAACAGATAAATTTTATTTGTTCACAAAATCAGTTAGATATAGACATCCAAATATTCATCGGGTGCAAATTATTTTTTTTATATTGATTTTTTATTCTAAAATTAAACTGTTTGAGTCGGATAAGGACCTAAAACTATTCAAATAGTCTATATATTTAAAAATTTCATTAAAATTTTATTAAAACAAAAGTAAAAACCAAAATTAACGCAGACGCGCAGTATATGATTATATACAAAGGAGATGATTGGTTGGATTGTAAGAGGTAATTTTAGCTTTAATTTTAATCTATAACTTTTAAAATTACCAATCATGCTTTATATTGGTTTTTAAAGTTACAACCAAAAAAATAAAAAAATAACTGTAACAACCTAATTTTCTAAAGCTCCATCCGTTAAAGCTAAATCAATAATTCTACAACATAAAATCTATAGTAAATTTTTTATAGGTACAGCTGATCCAATCGACTCCAAAGTCGAAACGGTAAATACATAAATACAAGGAAAAGAACTTTTTCTATTTTGGATTTTACTGAGTGGATACAACTTGGGCACATGCAGATCCACGTGCTCATACGTAACTTGAGAAGCAAATGACAAATATAAATGCAATTTCTAAAGACAAAGGTAGCCACATAAATGAATTGTCACGTTTACATGTGTTGTACTCTAGCGTGGTGTGAATGCGAAGGGAAACCCTCATTTTGTCATGTAGCCTGTTTTTTTCTTTTTGAACTTAAATGTAGCCTGTTTAGCTAATTACTTTTCTTACTTTTCTTTTTGGTGTAAATTACTTTTCTTACTTCCATGTTAGAAACGGCTAATTATTTAATTTTTAATGTTGGAAAGCCAATTACTTTTTATGTTGAAATCCAATTACTAGACTTTTAAGTAACAAAAACTTAAATTTAACTTTAATATTTATTTATATTATAAAAATTTGACTTTTTCTAACCGAATATCCGAAAAGATCTAATGGCACCTCTTTTATTTTGTCATCTGAAATTTTATAAACATGATAACAAGGGTAAGAGAAGAAGGTTACAAGAACCAAAAGCCTCAAACAAAAGAGGAATCAAAAAGAGCTAAACAAGCTCAAAACAACAATCATACGAAAACCATATCATTATCCAAAGTATTCCTAAACCAAAAAGGAGCACCAAAAGCAACATACAAATATATCCGGCGACCAAAAGAAGAACTTTGAGCAATGAGATAGGTACTATGATTTGTCGCAGCAGTTTCAGCATGAAATTTCCATCTTTGAATTTTCGACAAGGCCAAGTTGATTTCTGAAGCTTGGAAAGCAAAGGAGGGCCAAGCTGATGGACGACTTACAGCCCCAATCAGTTCAGAAGCTCCAGTACCAAAGATTACCTGAGAGAGATTTAAGCTTGACATACTGTTAATAGCCCAAAGAAGACATTGAAGTTTTGCTTCCGCTAGACTATCAATCTCAGTAAAAACATGTCTGCTGTGCAGTAGAACTTTTCCCCTATGATTTCTCAATAACCATGCAACTCCAACCAATCTAGATTTTTTGTCCCATGAGTAAGCAAGATTACATTTGATCCAAGAGATTGAAGGAGGAATCCAACTTCTACTAGAAAGAGCTTTTGGTAACATTTGGTAGATATTATGTTCTGCTTCAACATTTTGAGCTATAAACCAAGTTTCCACATCTTGTCTTATCCTTTTAAGAGTATCTAAAGGACAGAAGCCTTTGCCTTCAAATGTTAAAGCGTTTCTGCTTTTCCAGATATGCCAAAGAACCCAACGAAACATCCTAGTTATTTCAAATGGCATAGAGGAGGACTTACTTACTTTAAGAAGGTGATGGAAATTTGAATAAAGAGAGTCTGAGGAGAAATCTGAGTATGGCCTTGGAAAGAGAGATAACGCCCAGACTTGTCGAGCCACTGTACATGAAAAAAGGAGATGATTTATAGATTCACCTTCAAGTCCACAAATTTGGCATCTAGAATCAACCTTCATTACCTTTGATAGAATCATATCAGCCACTGGAATAGCTTCTGAAAGGACTTTTCAAAGAAAAGTTTTTATCTTAAGGGAGGTATTTAAAGACCAAACCTGAACTTTAAGCTCATTGACAGAGGGAAACGCAGATGCTTCTGACAACAACCAACCATTAGTAATCTGATTCTGCATCCAGTAACCCGATTTGACTGAATATTCACCACTTCTATTATGACCCCAAACCCAAAAGTCATCTTTAGATACCACCGGTCTTGATTTTAAGATGCGTTTAATGTCTTCAGGGTAAAAGAGATCCTTGAGCTTCTCTTTGATCCAATCTCTTCTTTCAAAGTCAATTTGATCGTTCACTCTGAGATCAATATCTATGATTGGATTTTTAATCAAAGGTCTACGCATATGTCCATCTCTAATCCAAGGATCTGTCCAAACATGAAGAGAAAGACCATTTCCAACCAATTTATAAAGACCTTTAGTCAAGAGATCCCTACCATGAAGTATGCTTCTCCAGGCGAAAGATGGTCTTGAGGAGAGAGAGGCAGACAAGAAATCTGAATCTGCAAAATATTTGCTTTTCATAAATCGAGAGAACAGACTGTCAGGGTTTTTGAGAATAATCCAAGCTTGTTTAGCTAGCAAAGCTTGATTGAACACCTCAAAATCTCTAAACCCCATGCCACCCTCCTGTTTAGATAAACACATTCTCTCCCAACTAATCCAGTGAATCTTTCTCTTATCTTCTGAGGAATTCCACCAGAAATTTGAGATAGCGGAAGACAAAGAATCACAAGTAGTTTTAGGTAGTTTAAAACAAGACATAGCATGGATGGGCATTGCTAAAGCTACTGTCCTTATGAGAATGTCCCTACCACCTTGAGATAACAGTCTAGAATACCAGTTGGAGCATCTATTCTTCAGAGAATCTTTAATATATTTAAGCATGTCAACCTTCGAACCTTTAAAGCATTCGGGAAGACCTAAATAAGATCCCATACCACCTTCTTTTTCAATTTCCAGAGTCTTCTTAATCACCTCTTTAGTACTATCAAGAACTTTGGATCCAAAAAAGATGGAGGACTTACTTGGATTTACCAACTGACCTGTAGCGGCTCCATATACATTGAGGATCCTTTTTAGCTCTTCAGATTGAGATGAATTAGCTTGGCAAATGAAAAGAGAATCATCTGCAAACAGAAGATGATGGAGCGAAGGTCCTGATTCTGAAAACTGAATACCTGAAATTTTATTCAGGGCCGATGCTTGATTCAACAAGTGGATTAAAGCTTCTGTGCAAAGGACAAAAAGGAAGGGAGATAAGGGATCTCCCTGCCTCAAACCTCTTTCTGGGACGATTAAACCATGAGGTTTATCATTGATCAAGACAGAATATGTAACAGAAGTTACGCAAATCATAATCCAATCAACCCATCGTTGATGAAACCCCAATGCCTGCAATAGTTTTTTAAGAAACTTCCACTCTACCCTGTCAAAGGCCTTTGACATATCAGATTTGATAGCCATAAATTGTGAAGAGAGGGTAGGTTGAGTAGACAGACTATGCAGCACCTCATGAGCCATAAGAATATTATCATAGATTAGCCTCTCAGACACAAAGGCAGACTGCGAGGGAGAGACAATGAGAGGAAGTATTGGCTTTAATCTCTGAGATAAAATCTTGGCTATGACCTTATAGAGGACAGAGCATAAGCTAATAGGTCTTAAGTCTGACATTACAGAAGAGTTAACCTTCTTAGGGATGAGACACAACTGTGTATAGTTCCATTCTGAAGGTAACACTCCTGTGCGAAAGAAATTACAGACTTCTGCAGTAACCTGGCCTCCAACTACGTCCCAGAATTGCTGAAAAAAAGGCTTGACATTCCATCAGCACCAGGAGCCTTTGTGGGATTGATAGAAAAAACTGCATCTTTAACCTCTGTTGCAGTAACTTCTTTGATCAGATCAAGATTCATTGCATGTGTTACTCTTGGTTGAAAATCATGGAAAATGTGATGAAAATCCAAGGGATTCGAAGATGTGAACAATGAAGAGAAGTAATCAACCGCTACCACTCCTTTAGATCCTTCATTTCTCTGTTCTCTGCCCATCTCATCAGTTAATTTTTCAATAAACTTCTTGGAACGGTTAGCCTTAACAGAAGCACGAAAGAACTTAGTATTCTTGTCCCCTGATTTTGCCCACTTTTCCTTTCATTTTTGACTCCAATAGGATTCCTTATCTTTGTAAGCCTTCATCAAATCAATTTTCAGTAAATGAAGTCTTAGGAAATTAGGAAAAACAGATGATTGCTCTATCTCTAACTTTGATTGCAGGTCCATCATCCTATTCTTGGAGTTAAGATTGTTAACCTTTTTAACTTACTTAGGGCTTTCCGACATAACCGAATCCTGTGAGAAACTGGAGCATCGTTGATATAAGAAGGAACATTTCAAGCTTGAGAGACGGTTTGCTTAATGTTCGGCTGCTCCAGAAACCTGCGATCAAACTTGAATTGTCCTCTATAAGAGTCTTGAGAAGCTAACAAACTCACAAGAACAGGTCTATGATCAGAGCCTCTTTTTTCTAGGAATGCTTGATTTGAAGCTGGAAACATATGATACCATTCCTTATTACCAAAACATCTATCGAGTTGACATTGTATCCAGTTCTTGTTCCTCATTCCTCCCCAAGTAAGAGCATTCCCTGTCCTCGGAAGTTCAGACATTTGAGAAGCCTTTATCATGTTACTAAAGGGGATACAATTAGAATCCTTTCTCAAAGGTCCACCAGTTTTTTCACCGTTATGTAAAATGTCGTTGAAGTCACCTAACATACACCAGCTTTCTCTACGGTTAACACCAATTCTTGAAATACGTTCCCAAACTTTAGGCCTATTTACATTCAAAGGATCCCCATATACACATGACATGTAGAAACTGAAAGAGTCAAACTGTACAAAACAACTTCAGATCAACCTTCACATTTTTCTTACAAACTGGAGCCAACCCGCCACTTTGCCCTATAGGTTCCACTGTATAAACTCTATTATAACCTAACCATTCTTGTATATCCACCAAAACATCCCTACTGTGCATAGTTACCATCAAAAACAAAATCTCAGAAAAATAAGTAGAACGAATTTCCCTGAGACGAGGAATTACCAAGTCTTGAGAGCGCCCCAATCCTTGGAAATTCCAACTCAAAAGGCTCATATATGTTTGGGCAGTCTCTCCATTGGGACCGCCTCATTAAGCTTTCGCTTTATCGATGAACCTTGCTTTTATTTCTCTTCGGCTTTCCTCTTAACCACCGGACTCAAGTTACTAGGACTGTTAAACTGAATAATGGCTTCATTGGACTTGCGCTGATTTCTGGAAGGTCTTCTTCTTGATTTACCAGAATTAAAACCACCAACAGTACCACAAGAAGTAGCCTCGCCCTCGTTGACATAATTAGCTGCAAAAAAAATCCAAATATGCATTAGAGTTTGCATAAAAACTATTCCCCGAACCTTCAGAACAGTAGTATTCCGGTCTTGAAGCTTCAGTATTAACTCTTCCAGCTTGAATGGCAGAGGCCAAAAGCTTGGTATGATATCCAGGAGATTGGGAAGTTAACCTTGAAGGAACCGAGCTCTGAAATTCAAAGACTGGACCTTTCCCTTTATCCACTTCATTGGTTATCACCGGAACTGGTTCTAGACTAAGGAAAGATTTTTGAGCAATAGGATCATTCCCTATGTCAGCCAGCGAGGATTTAATACTTTGCTCCCTTATTATTTTCTCAGGACCTGAAGCAGTAAGAAGATATTGCCTCATACCATCAAGAACTTCCTCAGCTATTCGGAGCCTTCCTGTTGCTGGATTAATTCCTACTTGACTGTCCTCTAACACACCAAAAAAGGATCAGATTCCTTTAAGAACTTTTCTTTAACCATTCTTGAACCTTCCTGGCTAAAGGCTGCCTGATCCGACTGCTTTTGAAGGGATCTCAACTTGAAAGGACAGGTTATTTGCTCATGAGTTAAGCGCTGACAGTGAAAACATCTTTTTGAATCCTTTCACACTCATACGTAATAGTAGCTTGACCACCTTCAGGGAGATTGATAACCTTCGATTTACTAAGAGGTTTAGAAACATCAAACCTTATCTTGACTCTTTCATAGTCATTACTCTGAGGTTTAGTTGGATCGAAAGCTACTTCCACCACCAGTCCAACTAAATCACCAAAAGCCGAGATTGATCCCGCCATATAATGATTGACTGGGATGTTCCTCATACGAACCCAAATATCAACGAAATTTAGATAATCAGGAGGAGGTTTCTCAACCCATCGCTCAATTGCCAAAGCCCAATCATTAAACGTATGAACCCCTTTATTGTAGACATCTTCCAGATCGTATTCATGGTTGAAGATGAATTTAAATCTCTCTTGTGATAGCGCCACACCACGAACTCGATCGTATTTTTGCCATTTGCGAGGCATGTCCCGAATTAGATTAGAAATCTTCTGACAATCGGGATTAAGAATCCTCCCAATCAAGCTGATAGAGTTTTTTTGACATGAACTGAATTGAGGAAGATTCGGAAGATCAAACGGTATATCTTCTTCTTCTAAAGTCATCGCTAAGAGAGCTTTATCTAACGCAGAAGACATGGCCGGATGAACCGTAACCAAAGAGTTCTAGGAAAGATTGAAGAAGATAAGAACAAAGGAAGCCAACCCAACAGGGAAGTAAGGTTTACTGGGAGAAAACGTTAAAAAGGGACCTAAAAAACTTTAGATAAAAAAAAAGGACGTTTATCCTAATCAAAGCTCCAATTCTTTTAAAGAGTCAAAGACTCTGAAAGAGATAGAGAGTCAGGTGCTCAAAAGAGAGAATTTTAGAGAGAGAAACTTTAAAACTTTTAATGTCATCTAGTGGCACCTCTTAAACACATAAAGACGTATTCTTTTCATTTCAAAATAATCTATGTTTAAAAGAAAATTTGTTTTTAGAAAATTAATTTTTACATTTTTGGTGCATGTAATAATGGTAAATTTTAAAATTCAAATATTAATTGTATTTACTAAATTTTGATTAGTTAAAGTTGTAGAAAATAGTTAATCATGAAAAAATAATATATTTATAATGAAAATTTAATATATTGTTTTAATATTTAGTGGTTGATCATATTCATATCTTCCCAAAAATTAGTTTAAAAAAATTGAAGTACAAACAAATAAATAATAAAAATCATTCAAATTAAAACGAACCAAAGAATGAAAAAAACAAAAAAAAAAAGAGTGAAAAGATATATATCGGAATCTAGTACAAATCAGAACCATTAAATTGACCGTAAATTCATGATCCTTTTCGAATTATAGCCAAAAATAGTATAAAATGGCCCATTTCCTCAACTTTTGATATGCAAGTTCCTCATCTGACCTTCGATATGATCTCCATTGTTCAGTGTCCCGTGATTCAGCCACGGATGTTGCAGGCAATGTTGAGCAGTAGGTCGCTTCTTAGGCGGAAAAGCAAGAATTGGGCAAAGAAAATCCGCAAACTCCGGCGCTTCTGCTTCGGGAAACTTGTATTTATCAGTCAGTAAACGCTCAAACGGCCAATATTTCAATCTTCTGATCCTTTTTAGGTCGTCATGTCTGTCAATATAATCCTTTGATCTCTCACCTCCAATGGCAATCTAATCAAATTAAAAGTATCAAAAAAGACTATAATCTAACAGCAACGAGACAAAACTAAAGTGCTATTCAAGTATCTACCTTCCTAGGCATTTTCCCTAAGAGTTCCATCAAAGAGCAAGGTGGTCCTCGTCTTCTCCATAACCGTTCTGGTTCCCCTCGGGTTTTTCTAGTATCGATGTCAGTCCGGATCTGATGGGATCCTTGGCAGCGTCAATGGTGGAACAGAGAAGAATGTTTTCAGGTTTTAAGTCGGTGTGAATCATACCGAGTTCACGATGCAAATAATTTAGACCGGTTAGTACTCATCTGCATATCTCCTGCACTTTATTCAGTTCCATCCCTTTGTAACGGTTGTATCTGATCAAACGGAGCAGGCTGTCGCCAAGAAGCTCGAGCACCACATTTCTCGAACAAAGGGAGAGAGAGAGTGGAACAACACTCAGTGACCCCAAAAAGTAAGAGCATGATTAATCATAGAGACCCCATTAGGGTCTCTTAATGAATATTTAAGTAATAAAGTTAAATTAAGAACTTTTGTTTAGTTTTAGTGCTCCAATGCAAGAACTCAATTAAGGGTTCTTAAAAAAAAGGTGTTTGTGAAAGAGCTTAAACTCCCAAACAAAGTTTAAGGAGACTTTACTATATACAACGGTGAACAAAGATGATCGATTATATTTTACAGATTCTTATAATCTTCCCCTTAATTATACATTAGAAGATCAGATTGAGCCCGAAAAACACCAAAATGAATACATAGATTTCGCCTTTTTATATAAAAAAGACTAACCTTGAATAACTAAACAGGCCTGAACTCGTGTTTTCCATGGCTTCTCCAGGATGTGTTCCATTGGAGAAACTCTCACGGCTGTTTGAGCTTTCGGTTATGTCCTTCAACCCAGACATAGACTGAGTATGCTGAAGTGGACCCTGTGACTGTCCAAATGGAAAAGTCATATGTACAAATGAAACTGAATTTCTAATGGACAGACAATGGCTTGCGATACAACATACCTGTTGAGCTCCATTAAGGAGTTGATGGCAACTGGGATTCACGGGGATGAGCAGGAGGCAAAGACAGAGTCTGCTAACATCCAAACACAGTGGAGAAGTAAGCAACAGAACAAAACAAAACCATTAACAGTCCCAATAACTTGAAATTCATTGTGAGACCAGACTCATGTACCCTTAATGATGGTGTCACAGGAGCTGGCTCAAGGGCTGGTACAGACGAAATTGATGGCAAAGCCTAAACATAAAACAAGTCTGTGTAAATAAGAGAAGAAAATGTATCCGTTTCTCTAAAATGCACTGCATACTAGAGAAGGCTCGTGCCTTATTGGACTCTTGAAGTCTTTTGTGCTCCCGACATTGAGCATGCAGAGCTCCAACTCCTTTAAGCGTGAGATCCTTTATGGATGGCAAAGAAATTCAAATTCAGTCAACACAATGCCTGATGAACCTAAACAATTCTCCAACTACAATTGTGAAAAATGTTACCTGATTTCCTTCAACGCGATAGACTTTGCTTGCCTGAAACAACGAAGATCACAAGATCACAAGATGATACTAGCTGCTCTATTGTTCCATTGATATCCTCCTGAGAGAGAGGGAAGAACAGAAGAAAACACCATGAGTTCAAGGGAAGCTTTTGATACAGAACATAACTAAATTACAAAACTAGAGGGACATGAAGTGAATCAAAGACGGAAGCATACCTTTATACGAATGATGTCTAAGAGCTCAGCACCAGCTTTAGAGTCACACAAATCAGCAGCAGCTTGACTACAAGAGAGTTAGTTAGATGTGTGGTTATAATCACTAGTGAGTCTGAGAAGATAAAGGACGAAGCTTTATTGCGGTTTATACCTCATGTGTAATCTGGGAGGGCGAATGAGACTGTTAGCAAGTCCTTGCGGACAAACGACGAGATCCTTGCGGTCAAATCCCATCATCTCCTCGCCAGACATGAAGGCGTTCTGCTGGAAGTTGCAATGATTTATCTTTTTTCTTTACCTTTGATCCACACAAGAACGCCTGAAATTTGGTTTCAACATCAAATCAGATCAATTACACAACAATCCAAAAGGGTAAGAAGTAGGAACTCGAGAAACTTGTTAAGATCTTAAAAATTTAAAGAGCAACCGACGAGTATTTCTTCACGACGATTTCACCGTGACGTGGCTCACAAGAGGCGTCTCTTCTATTCCCTAATTAAGAGACGTCAATTATGGTAATTTCTATTTTTCATTTTTTAATTCCTAATTAAACTAAAATACGCCGTTAAAAATCCCAGATAATCATGGTCTAAGACCCTCTCCACTTTTTGCTCTATCTTGTCCTTTTTTTTATTTAGTTGATGCGTGCTTCAAAAAGTTTCTCATTCTAATGTTGTCCAATTCTCCATTTTGCCCTTTTTCTCATGGTGTTGTAATGTTTTGACTCTGGTTTGTAAGGTACCTCATTTTCTCCATAAACCCCCTGCTTTCAACAGATTTTCAAAACCAACATCTTTGGTCTGTCTCTCTGCTAGCAAGTTTAGACCCTTCTTCCTATATTGTTGCAGATTCACTATCAAAACCTCACGTCCTAACCCAACAAGGTTGTCACTGCCTCTAGCTTTAAGTCTGGATTATGTCCTGCAATAAGGTGTCTATGTGGAACGCAGTTTTCTGGCTGAGACAAAACATCAGGGAAACTCCACATAGGAGGATCCGAGACAATACTCTTCTCCACCATCCCTGAGAAAAAAGCAAACAGGCCTTCTGAAAAATCACCCTTCAAGCAACGGATTGTAGCTTTATCCATCATGTACGCATACTCTAATTTCTTCCACAAACTTGATGCTATCCATGACTCATATTTGCTTACAGAACCCGAGAATGACACCATTGAATGTTGACGATTGAAGTCTAGAGCCTTGGATCCAACATTCCGGCATCACAAAACCGCATCCCTTTTCATATCGTTAAGGAGTCTAGAGCCTGGATCCAACGTTTCCAAATTGTATTATCATAAAAAAAAACTTCAATATACAAATCTTATTTTGTTGGAGAATATAATTTGAAACACAACTCTTACATGAAATATATATACATAGATTAGTAATGCATGTTGCAAGTAATTTAGATAGCAGTTATTTTATGTAACATATAGCAATAACAAACATGGATTACAAACAAGGGCTGGAGAGCGAATTGGTTGTTTATATGTTGTTGCATTTGAAGTACTTTCTGAATACTTCTTCTTCCTTGCAATGTACAGAGATAACTCTGTAGACTTCAATCAGCAATTTAGGAAACCAAACAGTAAAGTACTGGTCGAATCCTTCTGGAACCGTCCCAACAAGTTCCTAAGATATTAAAAGTATCAAACCTACAATTTCAGCTCATGTGTGTAACAGTCTTAGAGGGTTTTACTTGAAAAAGACAAACCTGGATCTCTGAAGGAAGTTCTCTGTGATGGTTCAATTTGTTTCTGATGACACGTAATAAGTCACGAATACTGTCATATTTGTAACGCCTGTATCGTCCGATGTTAGTAATGAAGATAGGTTCAAGCTTTTCATCCCACTTCCCTCCTATAGCCACTGGAGCTGTACTCTCCATTGCTTTCAAGATTTCAGAATCAGCCTCTCTGTTTTCAAGCTCTACTCGGTCACTAGCATCCCGGAGAAAAGACAGTCTCATCTCTGAGTTCCAGAACATTGGATGGAGCAATACTTCTGTTGCACTAGGACTGCAATTATCAAGCAGCACATACAAATTTTGGGTTTTGTTAAGTGAATTTTGAGTCACTAGAAGAGAAGAAAATTGCCATTTACCGCAAATCAGGGTTTGGATTCAATAAACGAGAGATAAGGTCTGAAGCTTCAGGAACATGCTCTACTAGAAATAAGTCAACTTTGTTCTTCACGATGTTGACATCACGTTCAAGATCATCTCCAAATGGATGCTTACAACCAGTTATGGAGTAAAAAAGGATACATCCTAAACTAAACATGTCCACAGCTCGTGTTTGGCGACCTTGAAGAAGCTGCTCCGGTGCTTGCCAGCCAGAACTACCACAACCTGCAATTTTATAAGCATAATCATTATTATCAATAACATATTCAGCAAACAGTCATCCACCACGTTTAGACACTAGGCCATTATGTAATACATCAACAATATAGTGATCAAACAAAGGCAAAAAACTTACCTGTGGCAAAATGACCCAAGGATGACATATCCCCAGTTAGACGCTTGCTAATGCCCATATCAGAAAGCTTTGCACTCAAACTCATCCCTTTACTTATCAATACATTTTGTGGTTTCAAGTCCCGGTGAACTATTCCCAGTTCATGCAAGTGGGCAAGCCCAAAAACTATATCTCTGCATCACAACAGTACAAGAAAATCAGCAAACAAGTTTTTAAATTAATCTACTACATAGGTTGCTACCATTGATGTTCACATTTCTCAATCAGCAAACAAGTTTTTAAAATTAATCTAGCTTTTATTATATTACAGAGCCTATACTTATCAAGGCCATCTAACAAAGTTGCTAATACTGATGTTCAAATGAAACATAACACATTTTGAAGTCAAGATTAACCTCATTAGTTTTAGCATGAGAGGAGACGGGTGGCCTCCCACTTTCCACAAATTGTTTCCTTCCATAACTCCCTCCAAAGAAGCCGGTTTGATCTCATACGCAGCTACAGCTTCCGTAGATCCGCTCTTTCCCAATACTTTAGTCATTGATACATTTAAATAGGTTTTGATCAAATCATCTAAACTGCAAGTGCAACGCTCCAGAGAAAGGTAAACAAAATCCCTGTCATACTCCACACCGTACCACCTAATGATATTCGAGTGTTGATCAGATGCGATGAGGTTTTGAATCTCCTTGAAAGCAACCTCATGATGAGATCTAACCAGTCGTTTCACAGCTACTGGCCGGCCTTCGTAGATACCCTCAAACACCACAGTCCCGTTACTTCCCTTTGCAATTTCTTTATTGGATACAAACAACTTACCAATCTTTCTCCCATCAGCTGCACCATTTGGACTGTTACTGAAACCTAGCAACATTTGACCTCCTTCAATCAGCTCAAATTCTGACTGCCTATCCTTCCCTGATTTACGGTTCTTCTTCTTCTTGGAAGGTCCAGACTTTGAATTCAAATCACCTCCGCTCGACGAAGATCTTTTTACGAAAACAGAGATAACAACAGTACACAGAACAAACAAAGGGACCAATAACTTCACCGGCGACCATCCGAAACTTTTGGCAAACACATCATGTTCCCACAACTTCCTTGACTCTCTGGTTGCTGCAGAGGGCAGCATCTTCGCTTCATAGCCACTCTCAGTTCCCACTTGCTGATGATCCTGAGGCACCCTGATAAAAACTCCTGACCTAACAAGTGGGCGGATGTCAGTGTGATTACCACCGCACCGCAACGGCATATAAACACCAGTGACGATCTCAGGACCGAGATTCTTATCTTTATTGAAAGCTAGATCGCAGCGTAAGTCAGCTCGGAAGTGAGATACCGTCACGTTCCACACTGGCTTCTGCGATGTCTTATCGAAATGCTCAAGCTTGGAGTCTGTCCGCGTGATAAGAAGCTGTAGGTTGACCAAATTATCAGAGGTAGTGGGCTTCAACATAGCATTAGTATTCTTATTATCGCCTGAAGACTGTGTGGTTTTGTAAACATGGAGCAGCCTCCCTGATAAACCATCAACCAAGTAAGTAGTAGATGTTTTGGAGCCAAGAGTCAGACCATCATCGGTTACACGTGGCATCTCCATAAGCAAGTCCTCCATAGTCTGCACTCAATAATCAAAAGGGTGAGATAGAAAAGTTAAAC
Source organism: Brassica juncea (assembly GCA_018703725.1). NCBI lineage: Eukaryota > Viridiplantae > Streptophyta > Magnoliopsida > Brassicales > Brassicaceae > Brassica > Brassica juncea. Next base: position 8,552,706 of record CM031936.1, on the reverse strand, counting down.
ATGTAAAGAGATATGGTTTCATACCTTTCTGGTATAGCCATCATCAACAACCGTGGTGACCTCTGACTTGTCTATATACTCAACAACGAAAGCTTTGCTGATCTCAGTAGCGTTCTCTGTGTTGTTCACAACACTAAGAGGAGCCTGATAAGAGGAATGAATGGGTGATCCTGATGAAAAAGACCAGATCGGTTTGTTTGACGGGTGCATGATCAACGACACTTTCCCAGAGAGATCAACGACAAGCTCCGTGTTCGGTTCCTCACTGATTACAAAAAAGACAGAAGACACATACATCACAAGCCAATAACAGAAAGCGAAAAGGTTACATTACCAAAGCTTGAGAGAAAACTCACGAAGACAAGAGCGATCTGCTGGCGGCTCGTCCGTATAGGGAGATAAGATTGGAGGATTCAGCGGCGCAGGAAGATGTCCATGGTGAGAGTAGTAATAATAATAAGAGGAAGAGATGGCGGAGAAAGTGGCGTCTTGGCATCGTTCGGAGCATATGGATCGGAGATGAGAGATGGTTCGATCTGTGAGAGGGGAAGAAGAAGAAGAAGAAGAAGAGATAAGGATTTTAAGAATCGTCAGGAGGGTTTTTGGAATTGACTTGTGGGTAAAGTCAACAGCAAGGGAGATGCGAAGCTTGGGTCTGAGTCTGTGGTTTTGGGATCTCCTTGCCGTCGAGTTTCGTCTCCTCCTTCTCCCCTCACTTTACTCTATCTATTTAAGCCGAGCCGAGCCGAGCCGAGCCGACGCGTTAATCTTTTTAGTTTTAAACAGTTGTAGTACTCTTATTTTTAGAAAAGTAGAAAATAACATAAAAACCTCGGACTAATCAGTTTTGCGGAAAGAAACCTTATGAACTTTTTACCTCAAGGACGAATTTGAGAAACTTTACCAATTTTTTGTTTTAATCAATTAAAACTACACATAATTACAGTTAATAAAAATGGTCTGTTTGAATTATTGAAATGACCTATTTTTAATTTATATAGATGAAGATTAGAAATGTAAAAAAAGTATTTTGACGTATTTGTTATTTAACTTTTCATATGCAAACAGCATAAAAAGGATAATCTATTACTTAATCTTTTTGTATTCAACCGTTATTTATTGTTTATATATAGATTTTCTTTTGTTTATATATAGATTAGATTTGTCTTTCAAAATCTTTTAGATTTTTCCTCTAATAGAAATAATAGATACGTTTGACTGAATCTTAAAATTATTTTTACAAGACTCTTGACTAGACATGTTGATTAGGAATGAAGTTTGAAGTCTTCTTCTAGTCCTATATATTATCAGATTTGGATTTAGTTTTATAAGCCCAATAATAAATTTTTGGGGCTAAGTTTATTTGAATATAAGCTATTTTGGGTTTTAACCCGTTTGAATTAGAATCAGTCCGAAAAACCACTCTTGTTAAAGAAATTTTTTTAAACTAGTTACATATTTGAAGATATAAAAAATTAAAACCGATTTTTTATAAAAATTTAAATATTTAAAATAGTAAAAAGAGAAGATATAACAATATAATTAATTATTCCAAGATATTTGAAAAGTCATATAGTCCTTTTAAACATGTATCGGACCAAATTTAACTTAAATATCAATAGATTTTGCGGATTTTGGGCCGGTCATCTTGATTGACCGTAGTCATGACTCCTAAATTTCATTTAGAATTTTGGACCAAAAGATTTAAATTAGATTTGGTTGGTTTTCTCATTTCAGAGTTAGATGTTATTTTGAATAATGTTAGGGGTTTTTTTTAATTTTCTTTGGCTGCACTTCTGTTTAATCAGACCGAACCGTTTTGGAAAAGAATAACCAAACAGGTCGAAATTGAAAAAGGAGGTCCGAAATTTAATTAGGACACGCTTTGGTTTATGTTTGAAGGCATTTTAAAAAAAAAACTTCGGGCTCCGTTCTGACGACTGAAATCTTTCACCGGCGATAAAAAAATTCTCAGCAAGAGGTCGAAGAAAGATGTTGCAGAGGAAAGTTTTAACTATATCGATTAGCTGGTTTTTTCAGGAGTGAAAGAGGATTGCGTCAAGGCTGTGCTCTATCACCCTATTTGTTTGTGATCAGTATGAATGTCTTATCAAAGATGTTGGATAAATCTGCAGCGGAGCATAGGATGGGTTACCACCCGAAGTGCAAAAACCTTAGTCTCACCCATTTGAGTTTTGCGGATGGTATCTTAGTGTTCTCGGATGGGAATAATCGTTCTATTAAAAACATTATGGAGGTTTTTAAGCTTCAAGACTATATCAGGGCTGATGATGAGTATTGAGAAATCTACAATTTTTTGTGCTGGTTTTGATGATGAAGCAAGACAAGGTATTCAAGAGCGATTTCATATGGAGGTTGGTCATCTCCCTGTTAGATATTTGGGGCTTCCGCTTCTCACAAAAAGAATGGGACGCAACGACTATCAGCCACTCATTGAGAAGATAAAGAAACGCATTAGTCTCTGGACAAATCGTTTCTTATCAATGGCAGTACGTCTGCAACTTATCAAGTCGGTCCTAATGAGTATAGCTAACTTCTGGATGTCCTCTTTCTGCCTACCCGGGGAATGTTTGAAGGAGATAAATAGTCTGTGCTGTGCTTTCTTGTGGTTTGGTCCAGTACTGAATATGAAACGGGCGAAGGTAGCATGGGATACAATCACAATGCTAAAATTAGAGGGGGGACTTGGTCTCAGGGCGTTAAAAGAAGTGAATGTTACCTGTTGTCTAAAGTTAATATGGTGAATCACCACCTCCTGCTCTCTCTGGGCTCAGTGGGTGAAAGCATATTTACTTAAGGGAGACAGTTTCTGGGCTGTTCAGAGTAACTCCACTTTGGGATCCTGGATGTGGTGCAAGCTTCTTAAATACAGAGATAAGGCAAAAGATTTTCATCGTATGAAAGTCAGGAACGGGCTTGGTACATCTTTCTGGTTTGATGCATGGTCGGATATGGGGCGCTCTCAGACTTGGTAGGTGATCGTGGATGTATCGAGATGGGGATCTCTCTGAGTTCAATGTCGTACTTGTCGCCATCGTTGTGATATTTATACCATGATAGAGGAGGCTTTGCATAAGCAACGAGGAAAGATGAAGACGGGGGACAACGTACCTGTTTGGAAGTATAGTACGGATACTTGCAAACCAGTTTTCAGCACGAGGAACACTTGGTATCTCATCCGGAGCTCTGCTCCGACGGGGAGTTGGTACGAAAGCACTTGGTTTCAACACTCGACGCCAAAATACGCTTTTATAACTTGGCTAGCAACGCACAACCGTTTAACAACGGGTAATCGAATGCTTCTCTGGAATACAAACATTGATGCTGGCTGTGTCCTCTGCAATCAACATCTGGAAATACGGAACCATTTATTTTTTGAATGTACCTACTCGTATGAGATATGGAAGGGTCTACTCGGGAAACTCTTACTGTCTTGTTTCACACATCACTGGCAAGACATCCTTGTGCTTCTTGCAGATCACTCTTACACCACAAAGAATCTCTTCCTACTGCGGTATAGTTTCCAAGTGGCGATACACTCAATATGGAGGGAAAGGAACAATCGGCGACATGGTTCACAACCTATTCCAGCGGATCGTTTGGTGCAAATCATGGATAGGCAAATTCGTAATCAATGTCTACCAATGATCTCGAAGAAGCTACGACGATATGAAGAAGTTCTCCAAGTCTGGCTTTCTGGCCGGTAGTTTCTTTCTAAGGAAAATAAGCATGCTCTGTTTTGATTTTTTGCTCTGTTTCAAGTAGCTAAAAGCTGTTAAAACTATTTTTCTGAATTAATTTTACATATAATTCAAAAAAAAGTTTTAACTATATTAAATTTTATTATTTACTGTAATATAATTACATTGAAATTATTTTAAAATTACATTTGACATTCATAAATTATTATTTCATATAAATTTATAAATTTTTGTATTAAAAATTTACTACAATTATAACTTCTAATAAACAAAAAGTTTGATAAACATGTACCAAAAAAAACTTTAAAGTTTCAAACTAAAAGGAGTATTTATAATAAACTGATTATAATACTTACATAAATATATCTAAAATTAGTTTTGCATTTTTGTGGAAAATGTGGTTTCCGTTTTTGACAAAAAATTGCGATTTTCCGGTTTAGGCGGAAAACGCGATTTTCAGTTTCAGCAAAAAACTATAATTTTCAATTACAACAGGAAAACAGTATTTCCCTGTTTTAGTGGGAAAACAAGAATTTCTTGTTATTGCGGGAAAAAAAATTTTCGGTTTTGGTGGAAAAACGAGATTTTTTTGTTTTTGCGAGAAAACGAGAATTCTGGTTTTTGTGGGAAAACAAAATTTTCAGTTTTGGCAGAAAAAAAAAAGAATTTCCAGTTTTGGCAAGGCAAATTTTGCAGAAAACAAAAGTTTTTCAATTTTGTTAGGAAAATGCGATATTTTGGTTTTGGCGAGAAAACGCGATTTTCGGTTTTGGCGAGAAAACGCGATTTTCGGTTTTGGCGAGAAAACACGATTTTATCGTTTTTGGCAGAAAAACGTGATTTTATGGTATTGGTGGAAAAACATGACTTTTAAGTTTTGGTGGAAATGATATTTTTTTTGGCGGGAAAACGAGATTTTCTATTTTGGCAAGAAAAAAAATCGATTTTGGTGGAAAAACGAGATTTTATCATTTTGACCGAAAACGAGATTTTCGGTTTTGGCGGGAAACGAGATTTTTCGTTTCTTGGCCGGAAAACGAGATTTTTTTGTTTTGGCGGAAAAGCAAATTTTTTTTATTTTTGCGGGACAATGAAATTTTTGCTTTTTTAACGAGAAAACGTTTGGCGGAAGATGTGATTTTTGGTTTTATATCATCGTGTAAGTTGTGATTTTTTTAAAGGGTATAATCAATATTATACAGCTTTAACTAGACCATTTCTATCCGGATGGTTCAATTTGGATCAGCTAGCTGATTTTAAAAGTTAAGCATAAATTTATAAAAGTCATCTAGATGATTTGCAATTTTAAGTCTAAACGAACAGCAATCTCATCTCTATCCACATGATCGATCCATCTGGATGGTGAAACGAAAAGCTCATTGTTACTTCCTTGATGATGTATCAATAGTCTACAGCTTTCAGCTTTCATCACCTGGCATGCCAGTAGCTCTGTGGTAACTGATGATATGATCATTGCTTTGTTGTTGTTCTTTCTTCACTGGAATTGTATTGAGATGGTTGCTGCTAGCCTGCTACTGTTACTATTGTTAGTAACATTGTTGTTTGTCTCGAAGTGAAGGCTATTGATGTCGTCGTGGGAAGAGGAAGACGAGGAAGAGATGTTCATATGTTTGGTTGTGCTTGATCATGTTGATGATGAAAAGTAGATTGGTTAATCAAAATAGGGTTTGGTTGATGATTCTGGTTTGGTGGTTGGGACCGATCGAGTGTCAAGAGTTCATGTGGTATTTCTCTGTGTGATCATTGTCAAAGTCAAAGACATTCTATATCATTATTTCAGTATCTAATGAATGCTGAGTTTTGGAGCTATAAATGACTAGTGATCCTGTGGTTTTCTTGATAACGTATATGTGTTTTCATTGAGGTTTTGTGTTTAAACAAGATTAAGTGTTTGTTGCGACTGTTGTTGCTTTTTTGAGCAATTAGAAGAATTTAGAGGCAGGTAGCGTTGCTCTTCTTAGAAAGCTTGCTGACGAATGGGTAAATCATACTCTCAATTGAACTATCAAGAGTTTCGAAGCTATCATTCAGGAGGAGCCAAAGGGTTTGATCATCTCTTAGTTTTTGTCAAAGGGTTGCAACAGTTTTTCAGGTTTTCTTTTTTTTTTTTTTTTTGATCAAACAGGTTTTCTTTAATAGATAAGTAGTGCATTATGCATACAAAATATCTGGACTCACTTTCCACACTTCTGTTTCTCAATACAACATTTTCTATGTACCTGCTCTTCGTGTTGCTTTGTTGTTTTTCAGTTGTGCACTATACACCCTACCACCTTAACGAGAGAAAAAAAACCATAAATTTTCTAGAATTATTCAATATTATCCAGATTTACATAAAACTACTCGAAATATACAAATCCAAATATGGTCATATTTATATCGGTAATATCTTTTATAATATAAAACAGAAGTCTAAATTCTGTGAGTGACATGTATCATTTGAATTTTTTTTTTCATTTTTTCAAATTTTTATTTATTTTCATAACAATTTTAAAAGGAATTATTACAGCTAATTATTATTTCCACTACTTCCATAACAGTTTTCATTTGTCACAATTTAAATTAAATAAATAACCATCACCTTTTGCTTTTAGAAAATGCAAACAAAAATCACGTTAGTTTTTTTATATTGTGTAAAACCAATAAAAGTGTATGTAGTATTTTTCTGGGTTTGTTTAAAAGATGATAGTGATAACTTCGTAGAGACATCAAGGTTAATTGGAAAATACGCCTTTTTGCTCTGATGTAAGTATTGTTTATTACATTTTTTTAATATGGTATTGCTTTGTTTATTTCTATGTTCTTTCGAATAGCGATTAATATATTTATATCAATTGATTTTCAACCAAAATGTACAGACAAAGCAGAAAAGTTTTGGGATAAGTATCCATCAATACATTATTCTTAGGTTCTCACGTATGGCTGCTTTATCTCTAATTTTTTTCTCTAAATTAAAGGTTAATCCATCCTATCTCTAATACTAAATTACTATTCCATTCAAGCACTTTTGATATCTAAGTTTCTTTGTATATTTACTGCTTTTCATTCTTTAATTTCTCTTTGTTAAAATTTGGAACGGGTCAAAACGAAATCAAAATTTGATTCAGTCATCCAAATTTTTTTGGTCATCTTCCATTCATATTGAAATATCATTAGACATTATTTTGCTCATGCAAAGCATGGGCCTATAATACTAGTTTTTAAATATCTGAATTACATGTATCATATGTTCTAGTATTTGCATTACCTATCCTACTTTACATAATCATACCTTATTACACTATCCTACTTTACATTATCATACCTTTTACCTAATTACACTATCCTACTTTACATTATCATACCTTTTACCCAAAATGAACAGGTATGAAATCATCATTTGTTTCCAAAATATGCTGTCATTAACCCTTTAGCCAAGTTGTATGTACGTATAAACAAGTCTAAAATTACATCAAAACTCAAATAAAATTACCCATGTTTAATTTATTTATAATACATTCGTCGCTTTTGTAAATAGAAACAACATAACTCTTTATTGAATATATAAATCGACTGTGTGATTAAAGATATATATGTATATCAAACTTCAAAATCGAGTTCTGATGGGAAAAGCTACCAAGAAATTCGGTTTGCTTTATCCTATATAAGTTTGGTAGTGAGACCATACCATTACATAATGGTGCAAATAATTGAGATAGGTGATGGATAAGCTATGCGCAGGTGGGAGCACATGGGATATGAAGTATCATATCATTTGATATCTTAAAGATGATAAAAGGTTTCCTTACAAAATCCCTGTGATTGGTACTTCACAGATAACGTAAAACTAAAAGGCATCATTCGCTTTAAACAGAACAAAAAAGATTGGAAATAAAAGGTTGAAGGGACAGTCAAGCCCATGTGCACCATTATTTGGTATGTAGTTTTTAGTTACTTTGGGAATATAATCAGTGGTAGTTGAGATCGAAATTTTGTAATGAAAAATTAGAGTAGACTTCAAAACCCAGGATACAGAAAATATTTAGCGAATTTATGATATTAGTTTTTCCATAAAAACTCTACCAAAGTAATGTCTATTTTAAAGCGTATATATATGAACACTGAAATTTGTTTTTCCAAAAACTAACAACTTGACAAAACCAAATTGATTTTTTGATGCATTGTTTAGATATTTATTTACAGCATATTCAATAGATGAAATTATACCGAAAATGGTAATTGAGTGATTTTACTGGAAAGTATATGATCTACTTTTTTAACAAAAAAAAAAGTATATGATCTACTAAAGCATGCAAGAAATACTAAATCACTTAAATAAATAGAAATACTAAATCACTTAAATAAATAGAAATACTAAATCACTCATAATTTTTAGCTAATCAAAATTTAATAAACACAATTAATATCTTTAAAATTTATAATTTATCAATATCACCTAATAAAAATGCATTAAAGTTTCTGTAGTTTGAATGACCAGATTCATATGCAGGCATCCTATAGTCTATGCATTTCAGGTTAAGAAATTTGCAAATTGGTTCAATACAACTCGTGATATGAGGTTCAAGGAAAAGTGTTGCAGAAGTTGTCTTCATGTTTGAGAAAGCACGGACACATTTGCTCCATGGATTTTTTTGAACCTGTCTTCAAATATACTTGATAATGCCTTATGTATTTATGATAACGTATCTTGGACTAAAACATAATGCATTAATGTATTGAGAAATGTAAATTATACATTGATAGAAGACGTATTTTGTGCTAAAACATAATGTATTTTATTTGTTAGATAAAAAATATATCAAAATAAATAAATAAAAATATATTTGGACTATTACAACTTTAATGATAGTCGAAAAAGCAAAAAAAAAAACTCTATTTTAATAGATTAAAATATATAAAAATTGATTTTTGGAACTAGCATATTTCTTTTCAACTTTTTGTTGTATATTATTTTTTCAAATAAACCTGATTTATTTATAACTAAACTGTAAAACAATTTGGTTGTTTACAGTTTCTACAACCTCTTATAGGATCTGATTGGCGTTAGGGCCTTGAAGACTTTGTGGATTAGAAAATCTCTAAAACCATTGTTTTACCAATCATTTTTTTAAAAAAAAAAAATAATTATCCTAAAGTCTCTAAAGTCTTTATAAGTTTCTCTCTCTTTTTTTGTGTTGTTTTTTTTAAGCGAACAATAGGTGACTTTTGTAACTTTTTTCTTCTTTTTATTTTTCTCTATAAATATTTTCTTTTTTGGTTCCTTTATTAACTAAATCTTTTATATAAGTTTGTAACAGTTTTATAAAAAACCTAAAAATTGACAAATTAATCATTGAATTTTTTTTCTTGTACATTTGAGATCCATATTGTACTACTTTTATAATCATTTATATCAATTTTTAATAATAGTATAATTCTACCATTTAAATAAAAATTTAAACTATTATTCAAAACTTTCACAATTTTAATAACCAATTTGATTTTAATAAAATTTAAACTAACGGTCAAAGTTTCAACATCCAAATTCTCTACAGCTATATTTCTAAAGCCAAAACCTAAGCGAAAGTCTTTAGTCAAGTTTCAACATTTATCACACAAAATTTTGGTAGATAGAATGTTTTCTTAAACATATTAAACTTATATCGCTCGGACCTTTTATGGTTATTGGGTTTTCTATACCTTTATTTTTGGTTTGTGAGTTTTATTATGTAAGTTGGACGGTATGTTAATTTTTAGAAGATTTTAAAAAGTTTTGTTTATTGATATTGCAATCACATGATTTTTTTCATGATTTGGCTTCACTCAGAAAATATCTCGATAATTTTCAATTGATCACTTATCTTTTGGCTAGACTACACTTAATTCTAGAATTATTTACGAATATATCCAAAAAAATAAGTGACTGGTTATCTAGATAGTTAAATCAATTTTTAAAAACATTTCAATAAACACTAATATATCACAAACCGGGATGATACAATCATCCTCTCTCACATAACACAATATCCTCGTTGCGAATTGAGATCGTAACTCATATTAGTATGAACGCACAAAAAACTCCACATTTGTCTAGATTCGATTCTGATACCATTTTTAAAGTTTCATTTATCCATGGTTAATAAATCTCCCTGCTGCATACTCAGCCGGAGAGATCTATTTTTTGGATACTTGAAATAATTATTTATTAGCTTTGTAATCACTATATGATTTTTTCTGTGTTTTATCAGTGTTCACACGATTCACAGATCATATTTTGATAAATCATCTATCTTTCTACTATTTCATCTCCAACTCATTTAAATTTTAAAAAGTTCTAGATGTATAACCAAAAACTAAATGCATCTGATAAACTAAATAATCAAATCTATTCTTTTAAGCATCTTAATATGCACTACTCTATAAACAAACATGGACGTTACAGGATCCGCATGAGTAAAGGTTTGAATTTCATGTAAATTTGACGAACATAAAATTAATACATTGAAGTGTACCTGCCGATTATTCATTGCTATAAATTATATTCTAACTAGATGATTTTCTGCATTATGTGCAGAAATAATAATATTTTAATAAAACATTTTATTACATTTAATTTTAATTTCATAAATTTTTAAAAGTATAAATTAATTATTTATATATTTTATTTAGTTTAATTTTCTAATTTGATAGTATCTAAAATATTTTAATTTAATAAAATTATTTTCCATTTTTCAAAATAATAATTTTTATACTATCTGATTTCTTTTTTAAAAAAAAAAATTTGGTTTTTTTGCTTTTAGTTAAAAGATTTAAATTATAAGATATATTTATTAAACCTAATGAATCAAATGGTAACCACTCAATTAAATTATTTTATCGCAGACAAACTTTAAATACGTTCAGTTTTATTTATAAACTTTGAACTCAGTTTTCTAAAATAAATATTATATTTTGGAAATATATTTAAAAAATAAATAATTTGAAATATGTAGTATGCATTATTTTGCAAAACAAAAATTGTATATTTTAAAATATTATAAATGATTTAATATAAAACACTTTTTATTTACACATGATAATTTATATTTTGGTATTTATGTCTTAATTATAGTGTCATGTATATATTATATTTGGAAAAATCAAAACATAAAAATATATAGAAATATTTAATCATGAAAATATAAGAATAAGAAATATTTTCTTACAATTTTACCATAAATGGATAATTTCTTATCAAAAACATTGAAATATATAAACACTAATAAAATAAATGATATTTAATTTATTTTTTATTAATTTTCTTAATGTGTAAGACTACCATATACTTTATTTTATCTAATATTTAAAATAGTTTGTTTATAATTTTTAATTATGGTAGTTACCATATATTTATTGGTTTATATTTGAATTTCTACAATCGAACCTAATCATAAACAATGTCATATTATATAAAACTAGTGATATTTCGGCGCTACGCGCCGGATTCGTATGTTGTATTCTTACTTAAATTTATAATTTATTATATGGTCTTAGTAAAGAAAATATGTTAAAAATATATAAAATGAAAATATGTAAAAAATGATATTTTCTGATCTTTTTATAGTGGTTTGCGACCGTAGTATATTATTTTGTATGAAGTTGTTTAGTTCAAAGTAGAATAACATAAGTAGTTGTTACTAATCGATTAATAAAAATAGAATAAAAATCGATAGTCGTAAAAAAGTTAATTTAGTTGGAATCTTAAATACTCATGTCATAGACTGAGCTTTCTTTCAAGAAATGTTTGAAGGTGTTAAACCTGAGAAAGTTGATTAACGCATGTAAAAACACCACCTGAGAAAGGAAATGATGCATAAGAAAACTACTACTTTAAAAGTAAGCAATCATTAATAGGTAAACTGAAATAAGAAACCGGTGTACCTTCCCATTAATCAACAACATATCAACCTCAATATCTCACCCATTTCTTAACATTTCAGGCTTGCCAAAATTGTTGTAGCCTCGTCTGAATTTCTCTACACCGATTTGTCTTCAACTCCGAGCAATGAAATTGGGAATTCGACAATGATTGAATTGGGAAAAGTAAAGGGATTATCGTCCGAACTCTCACACCGTCTATAATGAGAAAGCAGAAACTAAAGAAGCATCCAATAGAAGATAGTGGGATGAGTGGGATTTATGGATTGATTATATGAACAATTACGTCGATTGCGTTAAAGAAGGAGAATTGTAGAGGCTATATTCTCCATCGTCAACATCAAATACAAAGAAATCCTTTAAACCATTGTTTTGAAAACCGATCCGGACACTGAATCGGATGATTTACCGGATCACTGGATCATTGGATCAATCACAGATGAATCGCGGATTAATAAATGAATTAGTTTATTATATAATAATATATCAGCTATGAAAACAAATATATATAAAAACTAAAGTTAAGTATTTTAAGTGTACATACAAAATATTAAGAAATAGTTTAAATTATTTAAAAAAATTGTAATATAAGAGTTATGACATCTAAAAAAATCAAGACATAAAATTAAACTTCCAATCTAAAATAAACCAAAATTAAAACATCATTGTAATAAATTATCAATAATAAAAATAAACTAACACCAAATCACATCAACTAATTTTGATTTTTTCTAAATTTTAAAACTTACCAACAAAATTTTCTAAATTTGTCACTTCATCATCTTTGGGATATTCTTCAGCGAGAGCATTCTCTAATTTATTATAATCAAGCTCGCCAGATTTTTCTTCTTCAACAATCCAAAACTCTGTTTTGTAATTCACATGATCATATGAATTTATTCTTTTTGATCTGTAAATTAAAAATGTAATGATTTGTTATAAACTAAGTTAAATAAAAAATAAAAAATTAATTTACTCACCTTTCTTGCAAACATAAATTGTAGTGTAGAGGAATAATAAGACTCATCGTGATTTATTCTGTTCTACGGATGTGCGGCTCAAGCACAATCATGACTTACCTTTCTTGCAAACGTAAATTATAGTGTAGAAGAAGAGGAAGACGACAATAAAATTGAAAATTTTTAATTTTTAATTAGAAATTTAGAATACAAAAATAATTTTAAAACATAACTTGAACTAAAAATAATAAAAAATAAAAATTATCTACTGGTTCAACCAGTGCTGCACCATGTATCGGGTTTTAGTGAGTTTTTGTGTGTTTTATGAGTTTTTCACAAAACCCAAATCCGATTTATATTGGGTCACCGGATTTATCGGTTCAATTACGAGTCTGAGTCAGATTCAAAACACTCTTATAAACGTTTAAACCTGTATGAAAAAAGTTTAAAATCCCTAATTTATTTCACAATTAATACCAAAATTCATTAAATTTAAATTGAAAAAATATTTTAATTATTAAAAAGAAAATGCCGCATGGCATTTTTCCCTCAAAGGAGATAAAATTAGTGGATTCGATTCGATATAATGACATATATACAAATTCACTTCTTGAATAATAATTAGTGGATTAGATTCGATATAAATATACGTATCCCTACGAAATTTTGGGACACCTAGATCCAATTTCAAAGCTTCTAAATTATTAATAGATAAAGGTGCCAGATCCCACCTAGGCTATACAAAAAAAAAAATACAAGATCCAATTTGTAAAAAAAGTAGAAGTGTGAACTTCGAGGTTATAACGTCTAAATTAACTTGTTTACCATTACCAATAAATAGGGCTGGGACGGATCCGGATATCCGGGATATTTGGACTACCCGGATCCGGATCCGTATCCGTCGGATCCTTAATTTTAATATCCGGATCCGGATTCGTGCCTTCTAGATATCCGGATTTTGGATACCCGTCTAGATATCATGGTATCCGCGATATCCGGATTCGGATCCGTCAAAATAATTAAAAAATAATAAAAATATTTTTTAAAATACAAAAAATCTATAAATATTACACAAATTAAATATTTTTACAAAATTTATAAATGTATTATGCATATAATATTATTAAAATTAAAATGTAATATTATAAGACTAATTTTATATATAAATATTAATAAATCAACTATAATTATTAATAAAAAATTAAATCTATATATATTAAAAAAACGGATCCGAATCCGAATATCAGGACCTAAAATTCCAGATATTTCGGATCCGGATTCGACGGATCCGGCATTTTACTATCCGGATCCGGACGCCCCGGATATCATATTTTCGGAGCGGATTCGGATCGGATCCGGATCTCGGATAATAATTTCAGTCCTAGACAATAAATGGTTGGTTAAATGCTTGGAGGTTTACTTTAGTGCCCTTGGATTTGTTTGTTTATCCTTCTGTAAAATAGATATATGAAATATTTATCATTTACATCATAAGTTTTGTAAGCATAGAAAATGGTATGTGTAGCGAACATTATATTAGAAATAAAGAATATATTTGATAATAATGCAAATAAGGCAATAACCAAAAGTGGCGGGTGTTATTAACAATACAATTTTTAAAAATGTAACGAACATCAAAACCTGCAATATTTATTATAAAGTAGAAACTCTATAAATCAATGTTTCATAAATTAATAAATACTATAATTAATATATTTTCAGTTTTTAAATTTGGTTGATGTCAACTATAACATAATTTGATAAGATAATAATATTTAGAAAACATTTAGTCAAATATTTGGTTTTAAAATGATAAATTAATAGTCACTATATATGTAAATTTTACATAAAAATAAAAATATTTTATTAATTATTTTAAATTTTACTTTAACTTATTTTTTCGTTTCAGTATTTTAGTTTTATTTTATCAGATTACATTATAAAACAAATTTCTATTCTATCATAGATATAAAAATAAAATATTTTCATATTTTAAATAAAAATATTTTAAAAGTATAAATATGAAAATAAATTATTTTTAAAATTAATAAATCAGTAAATTAATAATTATATAATTCTAACATTATTAATTTATAGTATTTTTACTGTAAATATAACTAATTTGAAAACAAGATTTGTATACACAGTATAAAGAATTGAGAATTTTTATAAACAAATATATTAAATATATAGTTTGTAAATAACTGACTAAAGTGAAAATAATTAGAAAATTGGGGAAAAGGTTTATAATATCGATAACTAGGAGGGGTTATTGGGAGATGAATTTGTGTAGAGTTTGTGGATTTTGAAAGTTGATAGATTTTAAAAGGTATGTAGATTGTTAAAATATAAATACCTTGATATGTAAAATTTGATCATAATTTTTGTAGATTGGTATAAAGATTTTCATGATTTTGTCTTACTCTTTTTCTATCATTTTTTGCAAAGTAAAAATATGATTTATATTTTTCTAAATCACTCAGCATGATTATTTGTTTTTGCTTTGCAAAACATGTTTATTTGTTAAAAATAAAATAATAATGATACATATAAAATATATGAATATGATAAGATGAATATTAGAATAATGATAAAACAATACAAATATAATTATACATTCAAAAAGGTAAGTATATGATATTGACAAGAATAATTATTTTGTTTTCTAGTTTTTTTTTGCAAAGTAAATTTATGATTTATATTTTTTTAAAATCATTTAGCATGATTGTTTGTTTTTGTTTTGCAAAACATGTTTATTTGTTAAAAAGAAAATAATAATGATACATATAAAATTATATTAATATGATAAGATGAATTCATAATAATGATAAAAAATACAAATATAATCAAATATTTATAAAGCTAAGTATATGATCTTTGGCAAGAATAATTATTTTGTTTTCTAGATTTTTATCACATGTATTTTGAAAGTTGTGTTTTTATGAGTAAAAATGAACTCCCAATAATACTAGATTTAGTTAGAATAGAGAATCAATAATAACTAAACTTTTTGAATAACAAGAGATTTCAATAGATTTTGAAAATTCTTATATCAATAACAATGAATTTTATTAAGATTTTTGGAGTTGATGAACCAATAATAATAGAATCTCAAAATTTTCAAAGTTCACGAGAATTCATTTGCCAATAACGTAAACAAATCAAAATTAGCAAAAAAAAAGTCAAAGTGCGTACGTAGATCTATCGTATCTTTTATTTCTTTTGATTTTAGTTATGTTTGATAATGTTTATTTAATTTAATATTTGATTGTATGTACGGTGGACTAGACATTTTTAACCAAAACAGTTAAGTACTTGTGAATAAAGTTCACTGTGGAACCAAAAGTAAATATGACCCTGTATGTTTAACTATGTCATTCGTACAGTATAAACCCTATAAATGAATATTCTATAAATTAATAAACACTACAAGTTTATAAACTTTTCAATTCTAAGTTAGAATGGTTCAAAATACGACGCAAATCGATAAGATAATAATTTTTAGAAAATTCTATATAAATAAATGATCTCACTAAAATTATAAAGCAATAATTATATCTATACATATTTTATACATGAATAAACCAACTACTATATTGTTTCCTTTATATTCAAAATGGAATTATTTTATATTTTGTTAACGCTTAATATATTTTGATGAGATTTAGTAAATTTATATTTAAAACCATATAAATCTACATAACATATTTTACATACACCAAATAATAAGAAAATTAATATAAATATCGAATTTCAAAAAATAATTAATGCATATACACTAAAAATCAAATATTTTTCTTATTTTAGATAAAAATCTATATATTTTAAAGTAGAAAAATCTAAAAATGAAACTTTTATAAATTAATGAAATACCATTGTCCCAATATTATTAATTTATAAAATTTGAACTCATTGTTTTACTTTTATCTAGGGGTGGGCATAAGCGCAAGTACCATATTTTTCAGCATGTGTGATTTACTTCGTACTTCATGAATATCTATTTTTCTGATTTGCATTGTTTCGTAAAAATACTTATATCTGATTTTCCGGATATTCAAAAAAGATTATAGATATATGCGAATATTTACAGATATTTACAGATACCTCATCTACTTTATTCAATACAATTAAATCTAGAAAAATTAGATAAATTTTCTTTAAAAAATATACTTTACACAATATAAAATATAAATTAAAAATTAATGAAACTATATGCTTTATAAATTTAAAAGTTAATAAAACTTTCTTATTACACAAATTATTTTTAGAAAATTGTAGTTTTTATAAATATCTTATGTTATTTTCTTAATTTAGTATTTTTATAAGTAAATTTAAATAAAATTAATAAAATTATATGGTAAAATAATAATTATATAAGATTATACATTTAAAACTCTATACTTAATTATAGATATACATATATATGTATTAAAGTCGGAGTAGAACGGACATCCGACTCTAATTTTTTTAGTATTTGTGATTTAATTTTTAAAAAAGGATATTGATTTTTTAATATCTGATTTGATTCAAAGACTTGTGGATATCTAGATTTTTCTGATCAAATTGAAACGAATAATAAATCGATTCAAATTTAACGGATAAGATGTTTAGCCCTACTTTTATCAGTACTTTTCACTTCCACAACAATTTTTATTTAAATATTAATCTTATAAACTTGAATTTGTAAGTCAAGATTTATACTTTAAACACAATTTTCCACAACTTTAAACACCATTACCCACCAGCTGAACCTTCATTTGTGATTTTCCCTCTTGTTCATTACTTAAGGAAAGAGAATCATTTTATCAAAATCATTATAAATTTGAGAGAAAAGGGGTCTAATCGAAGGTAGGTTTAGTCGTTTAGGTAAGAAAGAAGCTTGCTTGTACCTTTTGGTAATGTGTTGGTAAAAACTGAACCTCTAAACCCAATCCACCTACCCATATTTTCTTCTATTTTATTTTTTATTCCAAGTTTCCTTCCAATTTTGGCATATATATATATATATATATATATATATATATATATCTCTTTTTCTCTCTGCCAGAATTAATAATGAAATATCGGAATAGTAACATGCGTGAAAACTATAAAACAACTGCGGTGCAGTTTCAATAATAACAAAAACATATAGATATATAAATATATATATATATGAAAAAATTTGTTACTATTAACGGCGGCTCGGTGACGTCGGTCAGCATTCGGAGCATAAGTGTTATTTATTTAAACAATTTTAACTGACATAGTATTATTTCTTATGCGCTACATAACTAGCGTAATATAACATACTCTATCTTCTTTAAATACATATAATAAATTGAAACAAGTCGCTGATAAAACTCGACTAAGAGTTTTCGTTAATGGGTTGAAACCTTTAATCATGCGTATGGATATTGAGCTCCCCTCTAAAGCCATAGTTGAGGTCGAGCTGGAATATGAAGGGTTACGGAAGCATTGCTTTCTGTGTAAGTCTCTCTCCCATGAGGACGAGGAATGTCCTCATCAAGCATCAGCACGCTATCCAAATGGAGCCAGAAGAGAATTGGGGATCTCCCAACTCAACACACTGGAGAAGATTGGGGAAATTCAAAGACGCCAGGAGGATAGAAGGAATGCACACCGTCTAGATACTCACCACAATGGCGCCCACTGGACAAACTACAGGAACGCCGATCCAAGAGAACACCGTAACTCTTCTCGCGATGTATCGTCTAGAAACATCTCTGAAAAAAGCTCTGGTTTTGAAGAAAATCGTAGACGCTATGATGACCGAGCCCTACCGTGTTGCTCATCGAGTGTCTCAGTCGACCTCGAGGAAAACCCGTCCTAGAAGAGATTCTCAGAACCACGGGTCCTCGGGTCACAAAGCATCAGATCGCCCTTGACGCTCCCTGAATGATCGCGAAGTTGAGGGATCGGCAACCAAAGAAGCAAACTCTCAATCCTTCATCTCTCCCCCAAGGAATCTTCGCGATGATCAAAGGAAAGCTCCGATGTCCTCCCGTCTTTCAGACCCATGCTCAGGGAATACAGGGGGTGACGACAGAGTTTCTGCCAAAGATCGCCTCTCTGTCCAGACTCAACATACTAGTAAGGCTGGTCAAGCAGACTCCACTTCAAACTCCAAACGCTTGCAGGAGGTGGAAATCCGATACTTGGAGGACACGCCAATCCCTCCTCAGGCTGGTATAACTACTCGACCGTCGTGCTCCAACGTCTTTGACTCAGGGAGGTTAGGCCCCTGTGAAAGATCTCCCATCCGAACACTCAGTGAAGATAGAATCCATGTGTCTCTGCGCTGTCCGAATCAGAGAGTGGTGATCTGGAAGATGATTCCCAGCAGTCTGATCTACCAGTGCTTACGAAAGCGGAAGGGAAGAGAGTCATGGATAAAACTCAGAAAAAGAGAACAAGGCTTAGCTCAGGCCAGGGGACTACTACTAAAAGAAGTCGAGTCTCAAAAACCCATGAATCTCCTCGTAGGAAGCTTTTGATGGATGCAATTGGTGCTGGAGGAAGGACTAGAACCAGAAACTCAAAGAAGTCTTCATGTGCCACGAAGTCTGCAGTTGCTCCGACTATCATCCCACCGATTGTCAAGAAAAGGAAGGATTTTCGGCTTCCCACAAAGGCTCTTCCTTAGCATGTGTTAGATGGAACTGTCAAGGCATTGGACCAACCTTGACGGTCCAGCGCATAAAGGAATTCCGTAAGAAAATCTCACCGGCTGTTCTTTTTCTTATGGAAACGAAGAATCAAGATGAGGCTCTCTTTCGCCTGTTCAGAAATTTGGAGCTCACAAATCACTTCACGGTCCCCCCGGTGGGTCTCTCAGGAGGTCTCTCGCTCTCTTGGAAAGATGATGTTCAGGTTGAAATTATTTTCTCCTCTGCAAATATCATAGATACTCGCATTGAGGCTCAAGGAACACACTGTTATGTCTCCTTTATTTACGGGGCACCTCTGGCCTCGAATTGTCCCGCCTTTTGGAAGCAACTCTCAGAAATTGGAGCCACAAGGGATGATTCATGGTTGATTACAGGAGATTTTAATGATCTCCTCGACAACTCAGAAAAACTTGGAGGTCCGGTTCGTTGGGAGGGGTCTTTCCTCGCCTTTAGGAGCTTCGTCTCTCAGATGGAACTTTGGGATCTCCAACATTCTGGGAACTCTCTCTCATGGAGAGGTACTAGATATAATCTTTTCATCCAATCAAGACTGGACAGAGCAATGTTAAATTGCTCCTGGTTTGAACAATTCTCGGCTGGACGATGCGAATACCTTCGCTTCGAAGGCTCGGACCATCGCCCCATTGTGGTCCACTTCGATGTCACCTGCAAAAAGAAGCGAGTTTTATTCCGCTTTGATAGAAGGTTGAAGGACAAGCCTGAGATCCGTCAATTAGTCTCAGACCAATGGTGGGAGAACTCGACATGCTCTGTTCTCTCTAAAATTGGTCGCATAAGGGATATCATCATCAAATGGACGCGCGAACAGAATCTAAACAGCAATCTCGCCATCCGATAAATCCAAGAAGACCTCAAGGATGCACTGTCTAGCGGAGTTCTAAACGCTGACAAAATCGTGTCTCTCACGGCAGCACTCGAAGCAGCATATACGGAGGAGGAGTTATATTGGCGTCAACGGAGTCGGATTCAATGGCTTCATAGTGGAGATAGGAACTCCAGCTTCTTTCATGCATCTACGAGAGGAAGAAGAGCTCTGAATAAGTTCTCGGTGATTGAAGATGCTGCGGGGAAAGGAATATTTAAGGAGGAGGAAATCGTGCGGGCAATCACTGAGTACTACTCTAATATCTTTACGACTCGCATGTCGGAATCATCACGGGTGGTGCAAGAGAGTATCTCCTCTAAAGTTACTGTTGAGATGAATCAGTCACTGATTGCTCCTCCCACCCCGCTCGAAATTAGAGATGCTCTATTCTCTATCCATCCCGACAAAGCTCCAGGGCCGGATGGTTTCTCGGCTAGCTTCTACCAGTCCTTTTGGGACAGTATCGGAGATGAGATCACGAAGGATATCCAAGCTTTCTTTTCTATTGGTGCTATGGATCCTCGTCAGAATGAAACTCATGTGAGACTTATACCAAAAATCGTGGGGCCAAAGAAAGTCGCTGAATATCGTCCAATTGCCTTGTGTAATACACATTACAAAATCATCGCAAAGCTACTGACCAGATGCCTCCAGCCCCTCCTCTCGAGGCTTATCTCTGAGTTTCAGTCAGCTTTCGTCAAAGGCCGGTCTATTGCGGATAATGTATTGATTACCCACGAGATACTTCACTATCTACAGCACTCGGGAGCTTCGGTCCGATTTAGTATGGCGATTAAAATGAACATGAGTAAAGCATATGACCGAATCGAGTGGAGCTTCCTGCGGAACGTGCTTACTCAATTTGGTTTCCACAAGGTTTGGATCTCCTGGATTATGACATGTGTCTCGATGGTATCATACTCGTTCCTAATGAATGGAGCTGCGAAGGGTCGAGTTACACCGTCGAGAGGTATACGGCAAGGCGACCCGCTTTCTCCGTACCTGTTTATTCTGTATAAGGAGGTACTGTCCGATCTTTGTAAGACGGCACAGTTAAAAGGGGAGGTGATTGGAGTCAAGGTCGCCCGAAACAGTCCGGCTATCAAGCATTTGTTGTTTGCGGATGATACGATGTTCTTTAGTAGAACTGAATTGAGGAGCTGCAAAGCTCTTATCTCGATCCTCGCGATGTACGAAGGTGCATCTGGACAGTGCATTAATTTTGACAAATCCTCCATCACTTTTGGAGCTAAGACACCGGGAGAGGTGAAATGACACATCCGAGAACAGTTCCGTATTGCAAATGAGGGTGGCATAGGCAAATATCTCGGGTTACCGGAACATTTTGGTCGGAAAAAAGGAACATCTTTGCGGCCTTGGTGGATAGGCTCAGGCAGAAGGCACACAGTTGGACAACTCGATACCTTTCGGGTGCTGGTAAAATGGTTCTCCTGAAGTCGGTTTTAACTGCGATGCCCACTTATTCCATGTCTTGTTTCAAGTTGCCCCTCTCTCTCATCAAGCAACTGCAATCGGCCCTCACGCGATTTTGGTGGGATCTTTCTCCAGAGATCAAGAAGATGTGCTGGGTCTCTTGGAGTAATCTTACCAAACCAAAGAACGCAGGAGGACTTGGCTTTAGGGAATTGGCTGAGTTTAATGATGGCTTGTTAGCTAATATATTGTGGCGCCTTCTTAAAGACCCTGGTTCTTTACTTGGCAGGATTCTTTTTGGTAAGTATTGTCTACACACCCCTTTTCTAAAGACACCGGCTCTGAATGGTATCTCCCACGGATGAAGAGGGATATTATTAGGAAGAGATTTGTTATCTAAAGGTCTTGGTTGGGCTCTAGGATCTGGACATGACATTAATTTATGGACAGAACCTTGGCTTTCCACCTCAGAACCAGTCACCCCCTTTGGACCACCAACGCTAGAGAATCAATCTTGGAGTGTGAGTAAATTGATTCAATGCGACTCGAATGACTGGGATGTTGCTTGCATCCGTGAAAACTTACCTCAGTATGAGGAGGCTATTCGACGTTTGGTCCCGAGTTCCTTCCATCTGGAAGATGAACGAGTATGGCTCCCTAACGCATCTGGTGTGTACTCGACGAGATCCGGTTACGCTATAGCCAAGCTCTACAATGGTGATGACGCTGATCGTGGTTTCAACTGGAAGAATTGTGTGTGGCAGGTCGAAACGTCTCCAAAGATCAAGCAGTTTCTATGGAAAACAAATAGCAAAGCACTCCCTGTTGGTTCGCTCCTGGAAAGCAGAGGTTTAAATGTCACCTCTACCTGTCGACGCTGTGGTTCACGGGAGACAGAGATTCATGTTCTCTACCACTGCCCTTTCGCTGTTAAAGTGTGGGAGTTGGTTCCTTGTCTCCATAAACCCTCATTTAACGTAGAATCTGTTGCTCAGCTTCTACAACAATGTCGCCGAATGGTCTCTCTGCCCCCTACTGGTTTAGGGGCTACTCCACTCTACCCTTGGCTACTCTGGGTTCTGTGGACTAATAGGAACAAGCTTCTGTTTGAGAACTTAGAATTCTCTGCAGAGAATACTGTTTTGAAAGCAATTCAAGATGCTCGAACTTGGAAGGCTGCTCAGATTCATGTCAAAAAACCTTCCTTACCACACTATGTGGTCTCAGTTTTATCTGTTCCTACTATTAATTCTTACACTTGGTCATCCTTCTCAGATGCAGTTTGGGATTCCTCAACAGGTAACTGTGGCTTGGGCTGGTAACTCCGAGACTCTATGGATGTTTGCACAGACCAAGGTTCTTTTCACCGGTGTTTTGTTCCCTCAGCTCTTGTGGCAGAGGCATTGGCGGTTAAAGCTGCTTTACTTGCGGCTCTCTCTTCTCAGGTCTGTAGTCTTTAATGTCTACTCAGATTCAAAATCTCTCATCATGCTCTTGAACTCTCAGAGACAAAATGTTAGTTTGAAAGGCGTTCTTTATTATATCAACTTCTTGGCTCGTTCTTTCAAATCTATCTCCTTTTACTATGTTAAGCGTTTAGCAAATTGTGTTGCTGATTCCATTGCGAAAACAGCTCTGTATTGTCTATACTAATTCTTCCTACAGAGTAACTTCCTCTGCATTAATCTAAGTAATTTCGTCCAAAAAAAATTGAAACAAGTCGTGTTAATTTCAACATCGATTCATCAGTCATAAAAGTTTCTCATGATCAAATTGAAAACACACAAAAGATACCATTTTAAATGGGTTCATCTATCAAAGTAGTTGGACATGGTTAGATGCATCTTCTTTAAGAGCCAACTATTTGTTTTTAAGCTGTAACCAGATTATGTGTCCACACCAAAGAACAACGAATTAAGCAGATGCACAATTGCATGTAAACACTAATCAAGCCAATTTTTTGAGAATAATCAGTATCTAATTTTATTTCACTTCCATCCAATTTTCTGCGTTGATATTTTATATGGTTTTTGTTTAATACCTTAATATAAAAATATTTTATTTATATGAACTTGTGCAGATACTATTAAATTTTTTATATATGTTGATGTATCTATCATCGCGTGTCTATTATAACGTGGATCAAGATTCCTTTCTTATCTTCATCACTCTCACATTCTCTTGTCTTCAAACTCACATCAAAGAAAAAGAAAAAGAAAAAATGACTCGACCGTCAAGACTCCTCGAGACGGCGGCGACGCCACCAGAACCGTCGGAGCAGATGCTTGCAGCAGAAACCGACATGGTCGTGATCCTGTCGGCTCTTCTCTGCGCTCTCATATGCGTAGCTGGCCTTGCCGCCGTCGTACGCTGCGCTTGGCTCCGGCAGTTTACCACCGGAGGAAACGCTCCGTCGGCGAACAAAGGCTTGAAAAAGAAAGCTCTTCAGTCTCTCCCGAGATCCACTTTCACCGCGGCGGAATCAGCCTCCGGAACCGCCGCCGGAGACGGCGGAGATTCGACGGAATGCGCGATTTGTCTCAGCGATTTCGCCGACGGCGAAGAGATCAGAGTGCTTCCTCGCTGTGGCCATTCGTTCCACGTGGCGTGTATTGACAAATGGCTTGTGTCTAGGTCTTCGTGTCCTTCTTGTCGCCGGATTCTTACGTCTGTGAGATGTGACCGGTGCGGGCACGCTTCCACGTCGGGGAGTCAGATGAAAGATCATCAACATCACCAACACTCGTCGCAGCTCACTTCCTCTATTCCTACGTTTCTTCCTTAACATTAATTTTTCGTTATTACTATCAGAATAATTAATTCAGAAAGTATGTAAAGTGAGTTTCTTTAGGAGAATAGAGATCTTTATGTGTGAATTTTTCTTGTAATTTATTGTGTCTGAATCAATTAGATGGAGTTTATTAGTTCTTGATGTTTATTTAGAATTTAAGTAAATTATATATAATATTTACAAATTACTTTATTAGTTTATTACACGAATAAATTGATTATTGATAAGACAGCTCCTGGAGACAGCCATGTGATACCTGAACGTAAGGTCCATCCCCCCCTCCACAAACCTACCAAATTTATTTGGATAAAATTTGTTTCTCTTGTCGAGAGTAAAAACTGTTGGCAACCAAATTTCTGCACTATAAAAATATGTTTAATAAATGTTGACATATCCGGTTAATTTTTTTTTTTTTTTGTCGAGTGCGTATTTGCCTATTTTCATAGACCGACATATCCGGTTAATTATAAGTCTATAACAGTTATCAAAGAGCTAACAAGATGTATACATCTACTCCATTAATTAAGAGTCTGTACTTTTCGGTGATGATTGTTTAGTTAGTTTCTAGTTTTTAGATTTTGGTTTTTGGTTTTTAGCTTTTAGTTTTTAGATTTTGGTTTTTAATTTTTGATTTTTTATTTTACAGTAGATTTTGGTTTTTTGAAAAGACTTATTCTTGGATTCACCCCTAGGGTGAACCTAGAGATTCACCAACCAATAGGATAGTGTTATTTTATATTTGATATCTTTTAAAAAAGGAAACAAAATCTTGTTAAGTTATATTATGTTTTTAAAATAAAAATACAAAAAAATAATAATATTTATAAAAAACGAAAAAATCTTTTTAAAAAATATTGTAACATTATATTATGTTTTTAAAATAAAAAGATAAATATAAATAAATAAAGTAATAATTGCAAAATATTTTTGATTTAATGTTTAATATTTAATTTTTGATTTAATGTTTAATATTGATCCAAAAAGTTTATGGTTTACCCAAGGGCTTAGGGTTTAGGATTAGAGTTTAGGGTTTAGTGTTTTTTTTTAAAGATTTTTTTTGTTTTTTTGTAAATATTACTATTTTTATTTATTTTTTTTGTATTTTTCTTTTATGGTTTACCCAAGGGTTTAGGGTTTAGGATTAGAGTTTACTGTTTATGATTTACCCAAGGGTTTAGGGTTTAGGATTAGAGTTTAGGGTATAGTGTTTTAGTGTTAAAAATTTAGTGTTTATGATTATCCAAGGGTTTAGGGTTTAGGATTAGATTTTAAGGTTTAGTGTTTATGATTTATCCAAGGGTTTAGGGTTTAGAATTAGAGTTTAGGATTTAGTGTTAAAATATATTTTTTGAAGAATTATTTTTGTTTTTATTAATGATTATTATTTATTTATTTTGTATTTTTATTTTTAAAAACATAATATAATTTAACAAGATTTTGTTTCTTTTTTTAAAAGATATCAAATTTGAAATAACACAATTCAATTGGTTGGTGAACCTAGAGGTTCACCCTAGGGGGTGAACCCAAGAATAACTCTTTTGAAAAACTTGAATGGTGGTTTTAGATTTTGGTTTTTGTTTCCAAAGTAAAATGAAGAATTAATAAATTAAATTTTAATGAAAAAATTACTATTATCACTAAAACAAATAATTATATATTAAACTTATTTTTAAAATATACAACAATAACAAACTGTTATAAAGTAAAAACGACTAGCTACATGTATACCTACATTTAATTTTATATCTATAGGTAAATAGATAACTAATTAAACTTACAAAAAAATTAAATAAAATTTAATTATATTTTATAAAATATGGTAGGAATGAATAAAATTTATGAAATTCTAGTAAATATTAATATCTGGATATTTAAAGTATATTTAATTTAGACAATGAATAATTAGATTTTAATATTAATAGAATCAAATAGTTATATTTAAAAAAAAACGGTAAAATGCATAAAATTTATATATTTATAACATATAAAGTAATAGCTAGATACTTAAATAAAAATTTAATTACAAAGTAGTAAATGTATAATACATTGGCAATATTTTTTTGGATATTAGTTTATTGATGGTAATATTTTGATTTTTAGGTATTAGTTATTTGATTATCCAGTAAATATTTTGTTCTTCTAAATTTGATTTGTTGTTTATCTAATTACTTTTTAAAAAATATTATTTATAAGTAAATTATTTTAATAAATGTGACATTATTGAATCAATAAATCAAAAACATTAACTATCTAAATATTATCAATACAAATATGTTTTTGGTTTATTTTGAATTTAAAAATAAATAGTCACGTTATTACATAAATACAGAAATATAAAATTATTTTTTAAGAATAAAAGAAATAAAAAAATCCCATTTGAAAAACCAAGAAAATATGGTTTATGGTTTTTGGTTTTTGCTTGAAAATAGGTAGGTATTCACAAAATCTGGTTTCCCTATATTTTAGGGAATCCATTTTCACAAAATCTTGATTGGGAAAAAAATAGATTTTTGGACGTATTCATATTTCATTAGAAAATTCAAAAATATAACATTCTTTGTTATTAGATTAACAATACAAAATAACTTCCCCTCTTATAAAATCGTTGACTACCCATAATAAAATCATTACGTACCCCTCTAATTACTCATATGTTCATGAGTAAATTATATTTCAATATTTCACATTTCAATTATACAACTGTATCGTATGATTCTTTACAATATATTATAATACACAAATATTTTCACAATATATATACACACTTTTCATTCGTTTCGTTTTCTCCTCATTGTCTCTATGTTTGAATTGTGGAAGTTATGTCCTTAAGAAAGAATCATATTACTCCATATGTATACACAATATGTATACAAACGATTTGCGTAATGGAATATGAATTTTTATTTCATATATATACCAAATTTTTATATGAAGTAGAATGTGACAACGTTTCCATATGAAATTTAAATCCATTCCATTACTTTAAATCGTTAAGTTAGTTTAAATTCATTCCATTCTGTAAAGTAAACATTTCCATGAAATTTAAATTGTTAATTTTTAAAAATTTAGATTCTAATGATCTTAATTAAACAAGCCAGAAAGTTCCTAACATCAATACTATTAAAACAGAAGTATTTTTTATCTACTTGCAAGTAGTCTAGATTGTTTCTCTCAATCTAATATTAACTATATATTATTTCTTCCCTAAAAATCGGCTACCTTGATTTGTATATGAAAAAAAATCCAATTCGAGTCAATATATTAACGATTACAAATTTATTATATTCATACTATTAAATATTAAAATTTTCTTCAATGGTTATTTTATTATCATTCCAACATTACTTTCAACTCATATGACAAATCGATCGTATCCTATCTAATAGTTAAAGTGTATGATCATAAAATTTATATTTGTTGACCATTTATCATGAATCCGAAAATTTAATCTGTAAAATTATGTTGTCACCATATGTATGTCGACATCAATCCTCAGATCATACAACAATAATCACGAACTTTTTCATGGCCATAAATATTATTTGGTCCTCAAAGAATCAAAGATTTTAAACCTGTAAATGAAAGGTCGCACCTGCATATTTTGATCTTCCCACCGAGTCTTTTAACCCGACTATTAGCCATCTACAGTGGTCGAACCAAAGCTACTTACACCGCCATTTGTCGAGATTAAATAAAGCACTTAGTCCTGCAAACATCGTTATGAAAGTAATGTTAATCTATGATTCACCAATACAATGGTATCTGCGTTCAATGGTAGAGATTTCAAATACACTTCTAACCATTTATACCATTATTGAGTATAAAAATGCAGTATTTAGAAACAGTTATTTTTATAAAAAAATATATTTTTAAAAAATTATATAATTAGTGAACAAGAATATAATATAGCATTTATAGAAGATTTATATGTAATCCATCGTTCGTAATTTTAATCCCAAAAATATATTATTTTCAATTGTATACCAACTAAATTGTACTAACAACTCTATATTTAAAAAATTCTACTAACAACTTCTGTCACAAGATTGTTTATTAGTAAATATATATCATATCTAACCAATTATTTTAATATTTTCAAAATAAGATATCTAAAAAGATTGTGACAAAAAAAAAGATATCTAAAAAGATATTCTTGAGTATCTTTTTCTAAGATTACATTTTGATAATATCTTTTAATACCTTTTATTTAAAATGTAAATATACATTTCTTTTTAATATTTAATTTTAAATAATAAAATTCATAATTAATATTAACTATAATAAAAAAAGAATATTAATTCATTTTTCATTTATATTATCATACTTCAACTTATTAAAACAAATATTAAAGTAAGATATATAAACTAATAAATAAATTCATATTTTAGTATATATATTTAAATTAGAATATTAAAAATAATTTAATATATTTATCAAATACGAGACAAATTTAATGAAAATAATTAATTTATATAATAATGCTGACAAAAATATAATAATAAAGTAAATTTTTACCAATATAAAAATAAAATAAAAATTTGTACTAAAAATTAAAGTCTTAAAATATAAGTAAATATGATAGGAGATGGGTTATGTAAATGAATTATCATATTTTCAGAAAATTATATTCATGTAAATTTTAATTTAATTATATATCATGAAAAACAAATGTTTTAAAAAAATACATATGTATAAGATTTCTAATTTTCAACAAATAAGTTTTTGAGTAAAAATTAATCCCATGCTTTAAACCGCGGGTCAAAATCTAATAATAAAAAATATTATTAGATATATAATAAATTTTAAATTAATAAATATTTAATATGGATAATTAAATTAAATTTAGAATTTAAAATAACCAAAAAACATTGAAATTTTTTTAATAACATGTGAACAATAAAAGTAAACTAAATAAAATAAGAAACAATTATATTTATTTCAAACTTAAATCACTAAATTATAATAACCGTATACGAATCGTTGATGCTCAAATCAATTTATATTTTAGTATGTATCCTCTCAAATATTGATGCATTACGTTTACAACAAAATGATAAATTAGTTTGACTAAAAATTTGTATGGCTAACTTTTGTAAAATTGGAGCTTTACATTCATAATATATCCACCATTCATCTAAACATTCATGAATTAGAATATTTTAAATATGACAATTTAAGTCAAATTTTATTATATAATGAGTCATCCATCGATTCATGGTAGCCGAGTCCCAGGTTTTAGCGGTTTTTGTGGGTTTTATAGAATTTTTAAATAACGAGTTTTTCTGAAAACCAAACTGGATTACATATAGGGTTACCGGTTTTGCCGGTTTAACTACGGGTCCGGGTCGAGTTTCAAAACACTGAATATAACGCTTCATATGTAACATTTAAATGTAGATACACAATCAAAATTACAAATTTATATCATATAAATTTGGTTTGTTTCGAAAAAAATCCCGCGTTTTGAAAGCGCGGGTCAAAATCTAGTCAATACTATTAAAACAGGAGCAATATTTATCGACTACTTTTTGGACTATCAAAAAAGTCTAGGTTGGTCCTATTATTTCTTTTCATATAATTTAATTATCTTCCCTATTATTTCTATTCATATATCTAATTTAATTGCAATTAAATATATATCATGCCTAAAATTAATGAACTAACTAACTAATCTATTATATTTTAAACTAATGAATTTAATTAATTTCAATAAAAATAAATTATATTTTATTTATTAATGTAATAAATAATTATATATGTCTATTAATTCGTATATATACAACTATATATTAATCCAAATACAAAAAAAAAACAATTTCTTCAAAACCCTCACTAAATACATAAAAATATAATTCTTATTAAATTAGATATACATATACATAAATCTATATATATATATATGATAAAAAATATTAATAATTCAATATTATTAATATTTAAAACACGATGAAACATGTTACTTGATATTTTTATGAATATATTTTTACGGGTTATTCAAACACATGTAATATATTTTTATCAAATATTACTAATTTAACAAATATATTAACACAATTATATCATAAAACATTACATTAACATAAATCGATGCAAGAGATTATGGATCAATGGTTTAATTAATTGTAAAACATAATTATATATATAATAAAAATATATATAAAGATTAAAATTACTAAATATTTACATTTCTAATGCGAATAATGAAATTAAATTTAAAATTTAAAATAAGTCATAAACAAAACATCAAAAAAATCTAATAACATGTGAATAACAAAAGTACACAAACTAAATAAATGAAAATTATATTTACAAACATAAATCATTAAATTTTAATAAACATATACAAATTGTTGATGCACAAATATATTTAATTTTTAGTATGCATCCTCTCGATTATTGATATATTACCCTTACAACAAGATGAAAATTTAATTTGACTATAATAATTTAAGTTAAACCGAATTGCACATTGGATCATTTATCAGTTCAACTGGTAGCCAGATCCCGGATTTTAGTTGTTTTCTAGGATTTTTAAATAATTCTTTTTTAAAAAACTAAACCGAACTACATACAAGACCACATAATTTGTCAGTTTAACTGCGGGTCGGGTCGGGTTTTAAAATATTCAATATAACGTTTCATTTATAAATCTAAATGTATACAAATACATATTTATATCAAATAAATTTTGAAATATTTCAAAAATAATCTCGCGCTTTGAAAGTGCGGGTCAAAATCTAGCAACATCTTATGTGTTTACAAGTTATATCCTAAACTAGCAGTATAAAATTTAAGTTTACGAGTTATATCCTAAACTGAAAATCTTTAAGTATTATTAATGTCTAATGTGAATAAGAAAATTAAATTTAAATCTAAAATAATCTAAATACAAAACATAATATTATAATAGATAATTGATATCTAAATAAACTAATGCCAAATCATAACAATTAACTTTGTTAATAGATTCATGATCCACAAGATTGTATAATCTTATTTTATAAAAAATAAAAAGTCTAACTTCCTAATTAGAATACAAACATATTCTAATAATACAACTAAAAATCATATGCGTTAATAATTAAAAATTACTATCAATCAGTAGTTCAACTGGTAACCGTTTTTGAGTTACCGGATTATTAAATAATGTTTTTTTTTCTAAAAAACAACCAAATTACAAACCAGATTGTTGGGTTTATCAGTTTAACTGCAGGTCCGGATCCAATTTAAACAAAAATTGGGTATAAGTATATTGTTATGCAACATCACAAATTCAATACAATTGTCAAAACTTCTTACTAATATTTTTTTAAAAAATAGTATACACAAATATGATTACAAAAAACACAAATATGATTAAAAATACAAATATAAAAATTAAATTGCCAAAAAATTAAAATAAAAACAAAAATATACCCGCCCTCTGAAAGGCGGATCAGAATCTAGTTTACATTAATATTAAGGAAAAACCTAAAAATTTGGTAAGATTTTTTCCCTATAATTTAGGAAGCAACCGGAGCCTAGAAATATATTAAATATATTTATAGGTTTTAAAAGATTACAAATTATACTGATAATAGAAAGTTAACAATTTTGAAAATTGTACAATAACAAAATTTAGATATTAAATAGAAAGAAATATAAGCCACATAATTTTTCTCATACGAAACAGATCAAAAAGTTTCAAACATCTAAGTATCATTTCTATATAGACTTAATTAAAATAATAGATAATCCACTTAACAACTACACAAAGTATAAGTTTAAGAAATAATCTGTCTAGCCACTAAAATGTATTCCCGTATAAATCTACTTCTATTAAATCTTGACTGATCATTACATTGGTAACATAAGTCCAAACAACCAAACATCTAATCTGAACAATAATTTTATTTTTCCGATTTTATAGTAAAACAAAATAAAACGTGGTTGAAAAAAAAACAAAATAAAACATAATCCGTATTTTAACGCGGTTCAAAATCTAGTTAGTACATTACTCCAGTAGATGGTCGAATCATTAGTACTAATTTATTAACCACTTTTCTCTTTGGGTTTCTAGAGCCTTGCAGCAGACACAGCCCAATAAATATAACGGATCGGTTAGCAATTGTGAGGCAAAAGTTGATATTTAGACCTCCGCATTTGAGGATTTAGGTTCGGTCTATTTTTGGGATTTTCTGATATGTTCATAAATCTCATTTAAATTCTGTTAATTTTCAGGTTGGATTTGATTTGGTTCTTCGTCAGTGTTCTTAAAACCGGACCGACCCAATGGTTGAATCTGGTTCGACGATGAACCGGTCACGTAGCCGGGTTGGGTCTAATAATTGGTTCAACCATGAATGAGTCATATAGCCGGATTGGATATCAGAGTTACTAAATTGATAAAACTATTAAAACTATCAAAAATATACCACCTGTATACACATAAAACTAGTTTATATTTATAATGTTTATGTTTTAAATTCATTTATATTTTAATTTTGTAGCATATTTACTAACATTAATTTTAAATTTATACACTAAAAATATATTAAACAACTATTGAACTAGGTTTGACCCGGTCGAACCATATTGAACTGTAACCCAAAAATTATCCGGTTCAGCTTCCAATCCGGTTTTGAAAACACTGTTCTTCACGGATTTTGTTAGAGTTGGGTCATACCCAATGTCCGAAAGTACCCCAAATTTTTAAAAGTTTTAATAAAAGTTTAATCAAAATTATTTAAAAATTCGATAAAAACGTGCGAAATTGTATAGACTAAATAAAAAAAATATGTAAAATAGACAAAAACCTAATATAAAACCACAAAATCTTCAAAACAATTTAAAATAATGTAAAAGAGATTAATATGTTAAGTAACTTCTGTTATTTTCATATAGGGTATTAATTTTGATTTTGGTTTGGTTCATGTAATGTATAGTATCTAAGGTATGTATCTCTTAGATCTCATTTACGTATTTATAAACATATTAGATTGGATTCAAGTTTTCAGACCGAATTCGGCACGAGCTCGAGTCCCAACGGCTAAGCAACAAGACCAGTACAGAGGCCCAAAGCCTGTGAACCCCCACAACCACACAGACTACGCCAAAGTAAGCATGAGTCGGAGGATTAAGTACGAAACAAATTCCAAGTCCAACTAATGACAACGCCGAGCATTTCATTTAAAGAAGAAATGAAACCATAATATATAAATTTAGAATATGGTGTAAACTCAAAATTTTAATTTTCTTAATCTAACAGTATTTGTCTAATTTTATAGAAAATATATGTTTTAAAACTTCCATAACATATCATAAATAGGATAAATCTACGTTTTTATGAGTAACTTGTAAATTTGAATAATTATTTTAAAACATTGATTAGCATACGCAAAAGTAATATCTGACAATACTAAAAGGCTAATATACTCAACGGAGAGAGTGTCCACATCAGCATGAAAATTTCAACCAATTAGAGACCATCATAATTTGGGCCACATTATTTAGCAAAACTAATAAATATCCATTAACCAAACTAATTATACATTCTTTCGTCTATAATTTTGGCCCTATAGTTAAAACTAAGCCCAAAAAGCTCAGCTACCATCTCCGTGATCGCCGGTTACTACCACCGTCCACAGCTGTTCACACCTAAACTTACTGCCACTATTCTAAAAAACGGCTTGTACGGCTGTATGCGCCGTCTAAATGTTGTGCGTAAGTTATCTGTACCGAATTCTTCAGTTAGGTGATATTATACGGCTAAGCAAAATTTTAAACATTTGGCAAGTTTTAATGGACCAGATCATTTAAAAGCAAAGACTAGATGAATCAAAAAATAAATATAGATATTGGTTTATAATTTTTAGCGATGTGGGATAGCATGAGAACTACGTATCTGGCTCTCTTATATTACTACTTTTCATGAAAACATTCAACTATAAAGAGTCCCACATCGTTTTAAACTGATGAACACATTGGGAGTATATAACTGAATTAGTTTTCAGTTATTTGTACATGAGAAAGGAATAAAATGTTATCTCACAGATTATAAGAAATAAAATTTTAATATTTTATATGTAAATATTGTAATATAAATTAAATTAAACAGAAAATATATTTACCGTATATACATCCGTATAGATAGCTAGGCGCTATACGGGACCTTGCCAAGCCCGACTAGCTTATAGCGTATTTTAGAACACTTACTGCGACCATAAATTGCTTCCCCAAAGCATTGAATCCTTAACATAATCCCATCGGTGTTCTTCTTCCCCTCCCTCTTACATATAACCTTTCGAATCCATTCAAGCATTTTTCTCCGCTTTTCAACACAAATGGATCATAACAATGGCTTCCAACCAATCGGAAGGAAAATCGTCCCTCTCCCTAACGTGTGGCCTCTCAACTAGCTCTATATAAATTTTAGTAACATCAAGATAAGGTTAGTGTTTTCTTCCCATCCTTTAGTTGTCTAGGATTCTAATTTGGGATTTGATTCTGAAGTTAATAGACGGCAGGAGTGGTAGAGAGGGTTAACGCGTCGGAGTCAAGATGTACACATGATGAGAAGAGCAAATACTGGTTCGGAGGGGATTCTGACGTTTTTGGCGTCTGTGTCGGTCAAGAGTGTTTAGAATGTTTATCTAACAAAGATGAGAATTTGTATTTCATGTACTTGCCCCCAGAAACTTATCGGCCAAGTAAAAATCGTATGCTATTATCGAAGGTTAGCGACTGATCAGGGATGTTTTAATCAGATTGTGTTAAAAAAAATTTGTGGTTGATTGTGTTCAAACTTCAGGTTAACTAATGGTATGTTGGCGTTCTGTCTTACGAAATTTTTATTAAGTAAACAACCCATGGTCACTTTTATTGTCTCCAGCAATGTTGTTATGCATATACTTTATCTTATTTTTTGTTTGTCGCTTGGAGATAACAAAAGCTATGAATCATGAACAGAGAAGAATTGAAGTTTTTAATGGATAGATGGTGCGCTTTGGGAATCATAGCAAGGATCCTCAGTACCCCAGCCTGGATCGCTTCTTTGTCAGGCTCTAACATGATCATTTCACTTTGGTCGCACATTGGGTCTATTTTTTTTAAAAAGTATTTGACTTTACATTAGTTCTGTGTTTTGATTTATGTCAGCCTCTAAATGTACAACGTCTCCATTTAGATTCGATGAGGCTGAGAACACAAGCAGTGCTATTGGAGGTAGGGTTTCTGAATATCTTTGGACAGTGTCAAGTTTCTTGATCTCTTATGGATGCGGTTTTGATACTTTTTGTTATGTACAGAGAAATGTCCTTATAAACATTGTTCTATTGGATCAACACTCACACCTGATCCGAAATGATGTTTTTTGAGGCATCAAATTTCTACTGCACGTCCAAGGTATAATACAATCTCACAAAATCCATATATGCATTTTGGTTAACTTCAAGATTTTTAACTGCAATTTGTGGAAAATGTTTTTTCGAACATTGCCATTACTTCTCTGCAGCTATATGGAGAGGAGCATGTGACTGCAATTACAAGCAAGAAGCTTCACCTGAGAAGGCAGTTCATCACAATGTCAGTAGAAAGTAGAAGTCTGATCAGAAGAAAGAAGGTGACGATGAAATCGACCTGAGATCAATAGCCCCATGGACCAACAGCCTTGAGCGGAACTCTGCACTCTCTCGCTTCAAAGCAAACAACAAATCTCTAGGATAATTTCTGAACTAATCTCCTAATCATATATCCTTATTCTAACTTAAATAGTGAAAACAAAAATGAACTGGACTAGGGTTTGGTCAATGTGTTAAAAAAGATGCAAGAAGCACATCAGATATGAATCATGCAAGCAGGACAAGAGTCAGGGGAAGTTCGCTTATCGCCAAGGTAGATCCATGATGATGATAGATTTAGATAAAAGGTTAGTGGGGTTGCTTAGTTACGCAACAGCAGGTTTTGATTGTATTAGTTATGTAACTTTCAAATTTACTCTCTTCATATTTAAATGACCCTTTCCTTGCATTCATCGTCCCTTTAAGTTAGGCTTCAGGCACTTAAATCACACAGACACAGCTAGGCTTTGCGGTCTCAGTAGCATTGGGGTTGGTATTTTGTGATCGAGTACTCTCCGCAAGTCAGTCTCCCTTCTACTCTTTGGTATGATCCATTTCATTACGTAGAAAGCCGCATTGTCTCAGTGTCTCATGGATCCCAGTAACCTTGGACTTGAAAAAGAACAACAAATTCAAGAAATAAGGAAGAACAAAAGTTGTGTTATGCTCTTTTGGTAAGAGTACTTTTCGGCTGTTGAATCATGGTGTATTTATGTGACATGGATTTTCAGACTGATTAACTAATGCATTTTATTTTCTTTGTTAGGCTGCTGATCATTTCATGGATATGGCGTGCGAGCAAGGTAATTCTTGCTAATTTTATGTTTATGTGCTTTGCATCATCCTGGTTATGCATGTGGAGTAGAAAATCTTTATATTCCTTAGCTGGTGCCTCCAGGAGTTGAAAAACAAAAATCTTCTACAACTCCAACGGATGATCTTGGATTTGGGCTTGAACAGCTTCAGCTAATACCAAAAGTTAAGAACATTGCTTCTCTGCAGCTATATGGAGAGGAGCAAGCTCTGCAGCTATATGGAGAGGAGCAAGCGAGTGTAATTGCAATCAAGCAACTTCACCATAGAACGCATTTCATCACAATGCCAGTAGAAATAAGAAGAAGTCTGATCAAAAGATCATGTCTTTCGGGATATCAAATAAAACGATAGATGTACGTCTGTATTTTAAAAAAGTAATAAAAAATGATGGACATCTCTCTAGCTTCCATGAATAAGTATATGAGCAGACAAATAGTAACAAGGTGTAACAAGGGTGGGTTAGTTTCCAGCAACGTGGCCATTGCACAAGTCAATTATCTCCATCGTTTTGGCTTGACATAGCTTCAAAGAAAAATAATGGAGTTTTCATAAATCATTTTTCTTTCTTTCTTTTATGTTACTTTTGTATCTTGGTTAGGTCAATTTCTTAAATAAAAGATAAGTTTTTAACTTTGTCAAATTATCATATCAAATTCATTTATTGGAACATGATTTTTTGTGAAATTTGATGATTCTAATACTTGAGAGGATTTCACAAGTTAACTAGATTCAGTAAAAAATTAATCGTGACAAAAGAAAGCATAAGATAATTATTTCAATTATGGTAATTGTCTTAAATAGTTATTTTTTAGTTTTTTATAACCAAAAGAACCCTCAAACAGAAAAATGATAAAAAAAAGTTTCATTAAAGAATCAAAATGTTATTGTACCCATCATTTTCAGTTTATATAAACAATAAAATAAAAATATTGTTTTACAGTTTCAAAATATATGTTTTCAAATTCGAACTTTTATATTGTATTTCCTGCACGCATAACACGTGTACAATTTAAGATGTGGAATTGGTTTTTAAATTTCTTGAACATATACATAATTTATCTATGTTTAAAAATATTAAACATTATTATATAATTTTACATTTTACACATGTTTTATAGTTATATTTTATAAATTATGATCTTTTATTAAACTCAATATTGCACCATGAAACAAATTAAAATGGTCTCAGTTCTAAAACTGCTATTCAACAATCGACTTGAAATAAAATTCATAACCTACAATAATACTTTGAAGTGCATTATCAAAAAATTGTTTGTTCCGAGGCATTTACTTATGATAAAATTTTGATCATTTAAAACTATGCTGAAAGTATATACACATGTAATATTAGAATCACAAACCTATAATAATACATTGAAGTGCATTATCTTACTCATTTTGTAGTGATAAGTACTATTATTTATTCGTTTCACATAATAAAAAGTATTTTACATTAAACTCTGTGTAACAGTAGAGAAAATTTTAAATTTCATTTTCCCATTTTATGTCAATAAACTAAGCACAAAACAATGAAAATATAAGTTAAACTGGTCAAATAAAAACAAAACTCCCAACCTAATGCAATAATTTACATATGAAAAATATGATTACACTTAAAATACAATTTACCATGAAAATGTTTACTTGCATTTATAAACATCGATATACTGAAGAAATTTACGAAAATTTACAAAATAAACAACCAAAAATACCTACAAAAATAATAACTTACTAAGTTAATGCTGGGGAAAATAAGTCATGAAAAATGAAAAACAATATATTGCATATAAAATAAAATGAAAACTAATTAAAACATTATATAATTATACTAATTGAAAATATATAATCCGCGCGTAGCGCGGAAAAAGAACCTAGTAACAATTAATATATTATATCTACAAAATATCATTGCATATTGTCGATTTTTTCTTAGAATTATTATCATCGATTTTTTTTTTTGTAAACTGCTTACTTAATTTAAATAAAAAACAGAAAATGTTTACAAAAGCCCAGCCCATAAACTTTAGTTTGGATCCAATGAAACACATATCAAAGCTGTGAAGCCCAAAGACTTTACAGAAGCATTTAGTCAAAAGGAGAGAAGGAGTCGGTTTGGAGGTTAGCGAAGAGCAGAGAGAGATAGCCGACGATCCAAGAGTTGACGATCATCCAAACCTGAGCCAGCTTTGAAGCATGATCGAAGATCGAGTCAGGTTTGTTTCCCTGAAGCTAAAAATCTTGTTTCTTAGTTGTCTGTCCAATAGTCTGAAGATCTGATCCCCCGATCGGAAGGTGTTTGCATGTAGGCGCACATTTCTTTCAGTCCACAGCCAGTACATGGCCGCTTGCCAAACGAGGAGAGCGAGGTTGTTTTGCGGTGACAACAAGGGGAGAGAAGTCATTTGGTCCAGGGTCGTTTGCCAATCTCTGTGAGAAAGGAGTTGAATTCTTCGAGCGACTAATTGGCACAAGTCGAAGCTATAGTTGCAGGAGAAAAACAGGTGCTCCCGAGATTCCTGATTTGTGTTGCACCAGAGACAACGAGCATCCACCTAAGACCCCAGCTGATCAATCTATCGTGAGTCGGGTTTCTGTTCTGAACCACCTACCAGGAATGGAAACTATGCCGTGGAATTGTTCTCGAGATCCAGACTGCCTTGTGCCAAGAGACATATCGTTTCTGATCGTAAGGTAATCATAGAGCAAACCTGTTTTATAGCTTGAGTAGACCCTTCCATTGATCCTCCCATTCATAATAATCATGATCTGAAGTGAGCTGCATAGTTGTTAGGTAGACGTAGAGCTGGATTTGCGCTTCTGAACGAGCAGGTGGAATAGACCAGATACCATCCAGACACAAGGAGGAGACAGTGGCATGAAGAGGTATTCCCAATCTTGAGTTAGTTCCTCCTAAGTGAGTTCTGAGATCACCAAAAGCTGCACATATCAAATTAAAATTTCACCACAAAAATTTGAGTATTTTCTTCTTTGTTAATAAATAAAGATCTATAGTTTCAAGTAGTAACGCAAAGTTGTAGTAATAATATATACTAGGTTAAGACCCGCGTCTTGTACGGAATGAGCATTCTATATAAAAATTATTTTACGTACTATTATTTACTTCACGGTTTTACATATTAAAAAAACTAACAAAATAATAAATATACATTAAATAATTAAAAATAATTAACTACTATGTATATAATTAAATTGGTGCAAATATGTCAAAGCAAATTATTTATAATCATTTTTTGGTAAATAAATCTACACAATCACATTTATATATTTCGTATGAATATAAAAAATTTTATATGATATTACCATAGATATATAATATATTTTAATATGAATATCTATTAAATGAGACTTATTTATCATATGGTTCTATGATCATATGTATCATTGTAAACGTGTGGTAACAATTTTTTACTGTGGAACTTTTAATAGTTTTAATAATTTAACCATTCTTGAATATTCACTGAAAATTTTGAAATTAAATTTTGAGTTCTCACCAATCAAAATTTTGACATTGAAATATATGTGAAGTTTTATATGGTATTTACTTTAATATATATATATACATATATATTATTTTGAATATCAGTTAAATGAAAATTTGTACTCATATGGTCTTATGATCATTTATACTTTTTATAATAAAAATTTTAAACCTTTGGTCAAAATTTTTTTAATTTTGGATTTTTTATGGTTTTACTAATTTATAGTCATTTAAAAAAAATCAAATTATAACATATACAAAAAGTATAAATTTTTATTATATGGTTAATATGATTGTTTATTTTATGTTAATAATATAATTTCAAGCATAAATAATAGAGAATACACATTTTTATTAGATCTTTATTATTAAAATCATTAATTGTCATATATATACTATACATTTTAGGTAATTCCGTAGATTTTATTTAAGGAAAGAAGAAAAATATTAATTGCACATTATTGATTAGTTTTATGATTAGTTTAATGAAAACTATAGTATATATTTAATGGACCAATATGTTTCTCTAGAAACTTCGAGAAGCATTATAGTGATGACAATGTCATAGCTAAAATGTTTTAATGCTTCTTTTTAATATATAAGGGATGTTTTCGAATAAAGTTAATTAAATAGGTTTAGATTTGTTAAAGAGTGTTTTTTTGTCCAAAACAAAAACAAAGCAATCTCGAATTGAAAGCAAATCCTAATTGCTGAGAAAAAGAAAAAAAAAGAAGAAGCAAATCCTAATTTTTTTCAAAGCGAATTAAAATTTAATTCCGAGTAAAGACCGACGACCCCCTTCTCTTCCCTTTTTTTTTGGTTGTGTCCAGCGTTTCTACCTTTAACGGTACAAGACATTTGCTTGCTTTCACTCACTGCCTTCTCAAAATCGAAGACTGAACCTCTAACATACCTCGCACAAGATTTCGAGGTCTGCCTCTGTTTTCTTTCTACAGTCAGTGCCGTTCCTCTGTTCTTAGGGTTTGTGTTCAAATTTTTTTGTTAGGGTTTCTGTTAGATTCGTTTATTCCAGAGTCTTGTAGACCCATAAGATTACTCGCGCTTTTCTCATAAAGACTCGTGCTTTAGGGCGTAAAGACTCGTGCTTTTCTCCTAAAGAGACAATACTCCATGCGAAATGTGTGTTTTTCTTGCTTATGATATATGTCCATGGTGATACTCTGTTTTCTTGTTTCAGAGGGGTCAAGAACATCATGGGCTCTTTTCTCTTTCTCTTAATGGTAGTAC
Organism: Brassica juncea; assembly: GCA_018703725.1. Lineage (NCBI taxonomy): Eukaryota > Viridiplantae > Streptophyta > Magnoliopsida > Brassicales > Brassicaceae > Brassica > Brassica juncea. The sequence goes on along the minus strand of CM031936.1, from coordinate 8,511,166 downwards.
CACTCTCCTACTTCTTTTGTTCTTGTTTTCATCTTCTTTTACTTTATCTTAGAGGTTTTCTCTTTGCAGGAGAAGAGGGGAGTCTTGTGGAGAGGTTTCAAGGCATCAGCAATCTTTGGTCTTGGATTCTGCACGCGTATGTGGCAGTATAAGATCTTTTGGATCATTTGATTAGTTTTATGATTGTGTAGCAGTTGTTTTGGGATTGATGTGTGTGCTTATTTGTCTTTCCTTCAGATAATGCTTTGACCATTTATCCAAATGCGTTAAGTAAACAAGCCCAACAGGTAAAAATCAAGAATTGGTGTTTTTGAAAGGTCGCAGTTTCAGTTGATCTCTTATGTGTCTTTCTCATGTTTCAGGCGTTGGCTAAAGCGAAGTCTTTCGAAGATGTAAGCAAGCAACGGTGTTATGAATTTGATTTTGAAAAGACAAAGTTTAATACCTGTTATGTCTTCTCATGTTTCAGGAGTATAGGGCTAAGCTGGCCAAGGTGAAAGAACTCAGAAAAGAGTTGGACGATTTACTGCAGGTAGGTAAACACACAAGAAACGGTGTTAATGCATCATAACTCTGTTGCTTTTTTAAAATTGAGATTTGGTGGTGCTTTGATCTGTAATTGATCTCTTCTCATGCTTCAGATCTATAGGGCTGGACTAGCTAAGGTGGAAGAACTTAAAAAAGAACGCATAAACGCGGAACCGGTGGAAACGTGCATGAAGAATCCCTGTGGAGTTTCATATGAGCAAAATGGATCTGATTTGCTGCTGAGAATTGAGGCAGAAAAGGAACTAAACTAATTCAAAATTCTAAGTAGCTCAAGGGTTTGATGATAGCACATTAGCACATGACAAACAAAACACAAGAACCATATATTGTATGAGATCTTGATGTTATTCTGAAATTAAACATATTCACAACTCCGGTCATAATCTCAAATTGCATCAGTATATATCAAAGGAAGCAAGAATTGAATTACATTACAGCCTTTAAAAGGAAGAAAGTTACATCAAGAATACAATCACTTTGTTGAGATAACGAAATTGAATTGACATTTACCTCAGGAACCAGTCAGGGTATGAACGAATACAAGTATACATTTGGTTCTTTGTTTGAGCTTTCAAATCGTTTGAAGCGGTGAGAAAACAAATCTTACCTGATGATAAGCGGTGAGTGGGTTAAGGGATCTTCATGTGTTGTTCTCTAGTTGGTGGACTTACAGAGGCAGCAGATATTGTCGACCCAGCTCTTCTTCTGTTTTGTGCCTTCAGACTTGGTGTTTCTTGCCTCCACAAGATCATTCATGTATTGAACCACGGCCTGTGAGGATGGTAAAATGTAACAATCAATCATCCATGACAGACATACAAGCCAATGACAAAAAGAAACTGAGATGAGAGAAATAACCTGAGCGCCGTTTTGGATTATGTCCCTTGGAAGCTCTTCAAGTGGATTTTGCTGTGTGAGAAGAACACGCAGCTGTGAGAGCGCTTTGAAAGAGTAAGGAAGGTAACGGATCTGGTTATTGCTCATATCAAGCTCTTCCAGCTTCTCAAGGTTGCCTATTAACCCCGGGAGTGATCTCAGGTTGGCAAAGTTGTTCCCAATGTTCAGCTTAACAAGCGTTGTAGCGTAACACAAGCTGTCTGGCACCGACTCAAGCTCGTTGAAACTTACATCTAGGTCTTTGAGGTTAGCCATGGATGACATCGTTGTAGGTAACTGCCGAATGTTATTGTAACGAACAGACAGAATCTCTAAGGTGGCTATCTTCCCAACAGCTCCTGGCAGGGCTTTAAGCCTGTTGTAATCTGCACGGAGCTCTTTCAGAGAAGAACAGCCTGAGATACTATGCGGAATCTCTTCGATGTTGTTTGTTTCAACATCGAGCTTCTTGAGGCTCACTAAAGAACCGATGGTTTCAGGGAGAACAGAGAGGCTGTTAGAGCTCAAATCAAGCTCCTCGAGATTGATCAATCTACTCAGTGATGATGGAAGAGATTTTAACTGGTTTCCACTAAGATTCAGGTCGACCAAGTTCATCAAATCTCCTATAGATTCAGGGAGCTGGGCGATTCTATTCGAATGCAAATCAAGCCTCGTCAAAGACAAAAGCCCTCCTATGGTTGCTGGTAATGTCATGATGCAATTCTCAGACAGATCTAGCCTAACTAGACTCAGTAACTTGCCTATAGAATCTGGAAGCCATTCGAGCTGATCCATCAGCTTGTGCTGCAGGTTCAGCTCCTGAGTACCTTTCTTGGCAGACACTTCAATCAAAGTAGCAAGCTTTATGAGACTCATCTTCTCCTCACCATGTCCTACACATAAAACACAACAATGAGATTCTAATCTCAAAGAACAGTTACAAGGGTTCTGTGGAATCGAACTCACCGTTGAGTTTCTTAGCCTCAAGTGTTGAATCCAAAACCTGAGGCTTGCTATAGAGCGAAGACTTGACCTTGGTCACAAACGTATCGTCTCGTGTGAACATTATCTCCTTGGTCTTGGCAGGAGGAGCCTTATCGGAATAATACAAACTCGCCGGAGAAACAATCGGCGCAGGTGCCGGTGCCATGGTGACATTGGAGGAAGGAGGAGAAGCAATGCAATTAGAAGCTCTCTGAATCAATTCGTCGAACATGACGTGTGCAGACTCGAGATCGAGAACTTTCGCGGCTTCTCTCTTCTGTTCTTTGCTCTGGAAACGAACGAAGCCTCTCTTCATCTCCTGCAACACGTCGAAAAGCTCCCGAGGAACATCGGAGCTTTTGACCAGCCTATCAACGGCGTCCAAGCGATTCTGGTCGTCCTTCTCGACGTTCTGTATCAGAGAAGTCGCGGCTTCGACGTCGTCGATCTCTGGTCTAGACGGTAAAGATCTGTGGATTCTCATCATCTCTTCCGCCACCTGATTCATCGTACCCAAACGTTTATCCATCATCTACAATTGAAAGAAGGAGAAGAAGAAGAATCACAAAGGTTGTTGATATAGCCTCAGACAAAAACAGCTGTTTCCATTATTATCTCTCTCTCTCTCTGTCTGTCTTATGATCTTGTTTTCTCTTTCGTCTTCTCATTCTTCTACTTCTTCTTCTCTCTCTGGAACTGCAAAAATAATCAAATTAATAATTTTAAAAATGATATTTAGTATAATGACACCTCTTTCTCAGCTGTCTTTTTCTAATTTACCTTGACTTGATGATAATCTTGTTTATCTCGACGTAAACCTTAATTAAGCACTAACATGATTGTTAATTTTTTTTGTCGGCAAATGATCGTTATTATCGGTGAAGAAATTTAAAATAAACATGATTAGTATAATAATAATAATAATATTGGGGAATTAAAAATTGGGGGTAGAGAATGAATAAGGTGAGTCACTCTCGATCAGTTATCTATAGAACTCTGGCGTATGTCAGTGTGCACGTTCTTTCCACTTTCTTCGGGTATTTTTACTGTATATTTGTTTTTTATTTTTGTATTCGTAAACAAATGCGTTTTATATTTTACACGAGTGAGCCGATTTTACAATGATATCAACAAAATATTTTTATTGACAAATCATTTTCTTGCAAACAAATACCATTTTTCTAATACTTTAGATTTTTTGACAACTTTTCTAGTAATTTAGTTAGTGAAATGAATAATGTTTTAAAGAGTATTTTTAGGGATCATTTTAAGAAGCGAAAATTTAGAGAAAGGAAGGAGAAGTCTTGTTTCTTGTAGTCAAATGTAATAAAGTAATGTACACTAACACGATCATTAATTAAGAAGCAAAAGAATCAATTAATCACGAGCACAAGTGGTATTAAGAAAAAAGCTAAGAAAAACTATGGGGGCCGACAGAAAAAAAACTATGGGCGAAAAATTAAAAGGTGTGAAATTTTATTTTTCACTTATAATTTATTTAAGAGAAAATTTTCTAACCTATTTTATTTACAAATTTCAATTCCAAAACAGAATAAGAATTTTCGATTTTGAATTCATAATTTTCAAAAACAGTTTTCTCATAAAAGGAACAAAACCATGGACAAAATTTCACACATACACAATATGAACAATGTAATGTATTTTTGAACTCATGGCTTTCTTTCTCTGATTACACTAAGGTTTTTCTTTTCTTTCCTTTATTTTTTTGCTAATTTCTTTGATACTTGTTTGATTTCTTATTGTTTTTTTTGTTCTTTTTTGAAGCCTTCCTTTGATGATTTGAAAACCGCAATAAAACAGAAGGAGGCTGAAACTATATCTAAAATTGAAAGTTTCCGTGGCAGTAGCTCCGAATGAACCACCGGAAACCATAACAGGAAACGTTAGACACCTGTTTCTTGAGTTGTGAACATCAGTTTAGGCCTTTAGGGAGAATTAGAGTGAAATAAGATAGAAACTAACTTGTGTCAGTGCTTCTTTAATTACTTAATATTATTTAACCATTCATATTTTCCTCTGTCAACTGTTTCATTATTTGTCAAGATCAGACATCTCTTCTTGTTTGTATTTCTGGTCCGAGAAGGTGACCAGTTGTTTTGGAACGGCACAGAATGGTTCTACTTATTATCTGAAACAAGGCAAAGTGGATAAGATGAAAAATCAATTAAGGGCAATCAAACCAAAAGCACTGGTGTAAACCTTGCACTGAAGTCAATACTTGAGCTGCTGCTTGCGTCTCTGTGATTATCTGCAACAAGACTTCTTATTCACAAAACCTTGTTGAAAATTTTGCATAGGTAGGAAGAAAGAGATTCTCTTTACAAGCGCAGGTCAGAGCAATGTTCTCCATCCTGGAAACTGAACAGATAGATTTTTCAGTATAGGAATTAGATTTAAAATTTGAAAGACAGAGCTGATGCTCACCACTAACATTTAAATAGCAAGAAGATCACAAAGGGTGCCCAAAGTAATGGACTGGTGAACAAAACGTTATAGACAACCAGTTATTTGGATTGTGCTGTACTTGAAATCCTCCTCGAGAGATTTTTTGATATATCTCTTGAAGTTGAATTTTCTTCCACAGGGTAAATGAGCCTGAATCAGTTCAAGAATATCGCTCATCAAAGATTCAAGAATGTGAAAAAGAAGAAAAGCAAAAGATTGAAAGATTTTGAACCCACAGAGATGAGACCATGGCGCAGAGTCAGTTCTTCCCACCGACACAAAGAACTGGCTTAAGAAGCATCCCTGTAACTGATGTTGTTCAAAGATATTAATTTGATCATAACTAAATTCTTGTACCTTAAGCCTTCTGCTAAGCAGCATTGTAATTAAACTATAAAGGATATGAAACATGGGCAAGAAGAGGATGTGAAGTTGGTGCAAGCCTTTCAAAGGTATGAGTTAGATCCATTTTTACAATTCACGGATGTATCACCAGTTGCCAACTACTAAGAGACGAGTGAGAGTTTTGTGTGTGTTATGGATATGGTAACATGGAGAGAGCAGCTTTTGAAGGAACGCAGATCTTGAGGATGTATGGTTCTCCTAAGATAAGTAATAAGGAGATGAATGGTAAGCTCAGCACAACCAAAATAGCAGGCATCACCTACTACTAGCTTCGATTTTCTCTAAGACTTCAAGCAGAGAGTTTTTATGCTTCTTCCATAACCACTGAAGAAACAATTAAAGATTCTCCAGACATTTGAGTGGTTGAACAAGAACACTTGCAAGTAAAAGAAGAGGAACAAGACTTAAAGCTGACATTAGCGAGTCTTTGAATGCCCTTTTCGAGGAGATGGGAAATGGGGATCAGAAATGTGCAGACGGGACGGCCCAAGTGGACGTCTGAGAGATCATTTTCTCGCAGGAGGGAGATCCGGTGGCTGTAGCTCCACCGTGGAGCACAAGAAACCATAGCAAAGATTTATGACTATTGATTCTTGTGATCATGAGGTAGAGAGAGAAGATACAGCTACCGTAGAGTTTAAAACTTCTTTTTTTCTCGAGCTCTAAAGACTCCACCAATTAATTTAAGCTGGAATAAACATAATCAAATTAACTAAAAAGCCCTCACCTGAGGAACAAATCAAGAACAATTGATCCAAGCTGTGACTACTAAAGTGTTACAACTTGGCACACAATCCAGACTCAACTCCAACTGCAAACGCACATAATAAAACTCTACTCAGAATCCCTCAGATTGTTTTTTAGACCATTTATTGGTGAAAATAGCTTCTTATAATTGGGTCCTTCTCCTACATCTTCTCTAATCACTCTTACCCTCCTGAGATCCAATCTCCTGTAAGTAATGCTCTGCATCCAAAGCCGCCATACACCCTGCAATATCCATTATTTTTCATCAGCGTCGCTTAGAAACGTGGTTGCATGAAACCACAAAAAAAAACATCTGAAGGTATAATCAATGTCTAGAAAGGTAAGCAAATTGGATTTCATGGAATCAAGTAGTCACTCGAGAAAAGCTAATTTCATCTTAGTTAGAGTCCAAAGACATCACACCAACTATATAAACATGTCTTATTTTTCCTTGTAGCAAGAGAACATTAAAGATAACAAATCTTGAAAAACTAAAGAGCATGAGAATGAAAGTAGATAGCCTTTACCAGTACAATGCAAGACCACTCTATAGCAAATACAAATCAAGTCTCAAACTACTTATTCAAGTGAATCAAATAATAAACGAAGGCAGGCACTTTGAGAACATGAAAGGGTTCCACTATAAGATGCTAATGACTTTAACCGCACACCACATGACTGACCATTCTATTGCAAACACAATCATGTCTCAAACTACTTAAGTGAATCAAATGATATACAAAGCCACGCACTCAGAGAACATGAAAAGGTTCTACCATAAAAAGCTAATGACTTTCAAAAACCCCAACTCATTTTGAAAAGAGCAATCAACCAATAATGCTAAACAGGTTAAAAAAATTGCTCACTTCACCAAAATTCTCAAAAAAAGTCATCTCATTTTGTAGAAATGTAAAAAGAGACGTGAAGAACGAACCAGTTCCTGCAGCTGTAATAGCCTGCCTATACTTCTTGTCTTGCACATCTCCAGCAGCGAACACACCAACCACGCTCGTCTTCGTGGTACCAGGCTTGGTCACCACATACCCATCTTCATCAAGCTCAAGCTGCCCATCCAAGAACTTCGTCGCTGGCTCATGACCAATAGCAAAGAACAATCCCGACACTTTGAGATCCGACACATCTCCAGTAACAACGTTCTTCACCTTCAAACCACCAAGCACGCCTTTCCCGTTCTCGTCCCCATACGCCTCCACCACCGAAGAGTTCCAAATCACTTCAATCTTAGGGTTCGACAACGCTCTCTGCTGCATAATCTTCGAAGCCCTGAACGTATCTCTCCTATGGATTATATAAACCTTAGATCCGTACTTGGTCAAGAAATTCGCCTCCTCCATCGCCGAATCTCCCCCTCCGATAACCACCAGCGGCTTGTTCCTGAAGATCGGAGCAGCCCCGTCGCACACGGCGCACGCCGAGATCCCTCGGTTCCAGAAACCCCCGGCGCCTTCCCCAGATCCAGCGAAGCTCAACCGCTTCGCCACGGCTCCGGTGGAGACGATCACCGCGTCGGCGAGGACGGTCCTCGAGTCGGTGAAGAGCTTGAACGGCTTAGAGGAGAAATCGACCTTGGTGACCGTCTCCGTGAAGATCTTGGTGCCGAACCGCTCCGACTGCTTCCGGAACTTGTCGACGATGTCGATGCCGAGGATGCCTTCGGGGAAGCCGGGGAAGTTCTCGACGTCGGTGGTCGTCGTCAGCTGGCCGCCCGGAGCGATGTCGTTGGCCATCCATCCTTCGAAGAGGAGAGGCTTGAGCTCCGCCCTGGCCGCGTAGATCGCCGCCGTGTGTGCCGCCGGACCGCTTCCGACGATGCAGACCTTGGTTTTGTGAGTTTCCATGGCGGCGGGGGGTGACGAAGAAGGAAGAGACACGGAGGAGGAGGATAGAGACGGCGCGTTTAGAGCAGACGCGGAGAGGGCAGATCCAATTAGAATGGCTCCTGCTCTGCTTAATATAGACTTTAATTGGCTCATAGAGATATCCTCTAACACATGTAGTTGCATATAATACGACACACTTTATTTGAATCTTCTTTTCTCCTTGAAAAAAATATTAAAATAAATAATTTAGTACAGCATTACTGTTTCGTATCTCCAATCTAGGACTGGAGAGACGTGATAAAAATGAATCCAGATCAAACTCGACACTAAATGAATTTTGTTTTAAGATATCTTGGATTATGAATTTTACTCGACTTTGAACTGAATTTTAACCCGAGTGGATATCCGAAAAAATTGGAAACATTTAAAATTCTCAAAATTTTTTTATTAAATTCGATTCTAATCTCTAATATGTATCCAAAATATACTTTATAGAGATAAGGACATACTTAAAGATAAAGATAATTTTGTGTTTCAAAAAAAAAAAAAAGATAAAGATAATTTCTATATATTGTGATTATCCATAAGTCCCCTTGAATTAGAACTTTATACGTTGTATATAAACTCTGTCAAGTACATGAATACAAACACACTTCCTTACGATTTCACGGTATCAGAGCAGATACGATCCTTGACCTAATCGCTTCCGCATTATTTTTTTTTCTCTACAAGATCGTGATCTTTGTTATTGATCATGGCTTCTACTACCTCTTCCACGTCTGATACTCTTGTGTCCAGCACCTCGTCTTCTAATACTTCTACTTCTGCCGAGAGTTCTATATCTACTTCTCCTTATTATCTATATCCCTCCGACAATCCTGGTGTGTTGATCACGCCAGTAATCCTTAAAGGTGATAATTACTTTGAATGGGCAACATAGTTCTGAAATTCTCTCCAAGCAAAACAGAAGATAGGCTTCCTCGATGGCTCAACTCCGAAACCATCAACGAACCCTGATCTTGCTCGCTGGACTTCTGCAAATTCAATGATCGTTGGATGGATACGAACCTCCATTGATCCTACTATCCGTTCTACTGTTAGCCATATACCTGATGCGCTTCAACTCTGGGAGTCCTTGAAGAGACGATTCTCTGTTAAGAATGCTGTGCGCAAACACTTACTGGAGAACAAAATCACCAATTGCAAACAAAACGGTGAAACAGTTCTCAACTACTACGGCTGTCTTACCAAACTATGGGAAGAATTCGAAAACTTCAAGTATCCTATTACATGTACCTGTGCGGCTTCTACTCATCTTGAACGTCAACGTGAGGATGCAAAAGTACACAAGTTCCTCTTTGGACTTGATGATTCTCGCTTTAGCACCATACGATCTCAGGTCATTGACGAGGATCCACTTCCTGATCTCAACAGCATGTACTCACGGGTGATCCGAGCAGAACAACGTCTGATCACCATGCGCTCGTCGGAGCTTAAACAAGAGATAGTTGGCTTCTCGGTCAAGACATATTCATTATCAACTTCTACTCCATCTGCAGCTAATGTTATCCCAACTCGCAGTCGTGACCCAAACAGATTTTGCACTCATTGCAATCGGAAAGGACATGAGGCTTCCGAATGTTTTCTTCTTCATGGTTACCCGGATTGGTTCAATGAACAGCAATGGAGTAATCAGTCTTCTGGACAGTCTCAGCGTGGTCGTGGTGGTCGAACTGGTGGTTCTGGAAATCGTGGACGAGGACGAGCTAACACATCTCGTACTGCACCCTCTTCCTCATCGACAAATACGATGGCTTCTTCATAACAGATTACTGCACTGATCAATCTACTACAAAATCAGCAAACCCAACTCTCCACAGATCGTATGACGGGTAAACCTTCTCTAACTGATGTAATCATCGACAAAGGAGCCTCCCACCATATGACTGGAGACTTATCACTACTTCATGACATTCGTGATATAAACCCGTCCGCGGTGCTCTTTCCTAATGGACGTGCTTCTCATGCTACCAAATCGGGCACTTTATATCTTAACGCAGAGTGTTACTTGCTCAATGTGTTATATGTCCCGGATTTCAATTGCACACTTATATCTGTCTTTAAACTTCTCAACCAGACAGGATGTATTGCGATTTTTACTGACACCCTTTGTGTATTGCAGGACCGTTTTACGAAGACCCTGATTGGAGCCGGTGAAGAGCGAGAGGGTGTGTATTATTTCTCCGGCGTCTCAGTAGCTCGTGCCAATCGAACTGGACAGAACAAATCTTCTTCTTCAGTACTCTGGCATAGGTGTCTTGGACATCCGGCGTCTGGTGTTTTGTCTTCTTTACGCGATTTAAATACTTTTTCTATGGATTTTAACCACCACAACACTTCATGTGATGCTTGTTTTTGTTCTAAACAAACCCGTGATAGTTTTCACGAGAGTTTTAATAAAGCTGTTGAACCCTTTGCTTTAGTTCACTGTGACGTTTGGGGACCTTATCGTACCCCTTCTTCTTGTGGCGCGGTTTACTTCCTTACTATCGTTGATGACTACTCTCGCGCCGTCTGGGTTCATCTCATGCTTGAGAAATCAGAGGTTACATCTCTACTGCAAAACTTATGTGCCATGAGTTTGCGTCAATTCGGGAAAACAGTCAAAGTCTTTCGGACAGACAATGGTACCGGATTTTTCAAACTCAAACCATACATTCGTCAACAAGGAATCCTACATCAGACTTCTACAGTTGACACACCTCAACAAAACTGCTGCGTCGAGCGTAAACACCGCCATATCTTAAACGTCGCAAGAGCTTGCTTATTCCAAGCTCAACTTCCTGTGACCTTCTAGGGTGAAAGTATTCTCACTGCTGTTCATCTGATAAATCGGACACCAACTCGTGTCTTAGGCGGAAAATCTCCCTACGAACTTCTCCATGGCTCCCCTCCAAATTATAATGCTCTGCGTGTCTTCGGTTGTCTGTACTATGCACAAAAACGACCGCGAAACAAAGATAAGTTCTCTTCTCGAAGCCGCAAATGTCTATTCATTGGGTATCCCTACGGCAAAAAGGCTTGGAACGTTTATGATATTGAGAACAAGGAGTTCTTTACTAGCAGGGACGTCATCTTCTTTGAAGATCAGTTCCCGGGAATTCATGTTCAAACACAAACACCCTTGCCTGCTCCTCAACTCGAACCCGTTACTGCTTACTGGGATCTATCGGAACCCACCACATTACCATCTCCTATACCAATCCCTGCACCTACTTCTCCATCAGCACCACCATCTCCCACCGTACCTTCCACTCCTCCTACATCTCCTGTTCCTTCATCGGAACCTATACCACGACCCATACCTATCTCCCTGATATATCGTCTCCTACTCCTCCTTTGCTTGACTCAGAAACTACATCACAATCACCTGAAGTACAAGCAAACCCTGAATCGACTCCTCCTACTATGATAAATACAGAGACCGAGATCCCTACTCCATCTTCTCCTACATTTACTGCTGACAAACAGAGTGATCCTACATCTCCTGGTCTTCCTGAACTCCTCGGTCGTGGACATCGCCTCAAACAACCTTCCATCCTTTTGAAGAACTATGTCACTAATGCTACTCGGAGTAATATACACACCTCTTTTGCTACTCCCGACTCTTCTCCTGGTCTCTCTACTACGGTCCCAGGTACAACGCCTTACCCTATATCAAACTACATCTCTGATGCAACTTTCTCTCCTAAACATAAGGCTTTTGTTGCAGCAATAACTTCAGCGGTTGAACCAAAGAGTTATGCAGAGGCTGTCAAAGACAAGGTTTGGCGTGATTCAATGGTGGATGAGCATGATGCTCATGTGATAAACGGCACCTGGGACATTACGACTCTACCTCCAGGAAAGAAACTTATCGGCTGTCAATGGCTTTATAAGATCAAATATCTCTCCAATGGGCAAGTTGGACGCCACAAATCTCGTGTCGTGGCTCTTGGTAATCGTCAACGAGAAGGTATCGATTATAAAGACACCTTTGCTCCCGTTGCAAAACAGCCAACAGTCTGTGTTCTTCTAGAAATTGCAGTTGTTAAAAAGTGGGAAGTTCATCAGATGAATGTGTCTAATGCTTTCCTCCATGGGGATCTGGAGGAAGAGGTTTATATGAAACTCCCTCCTGGTTTCCAGGGCTCTGATCCTACCAAGGTTGCTCGCCTCCGAAAGTCTATTTACGGTCTCAAGCAATCACCGCGATGCTAGTTCTCTAAGCTCAGCGTTGCATTGAAAAACTATGGGTTCAAGTAAAGCAAACCGGATTACACTCACTTCTCCTACGTTCGTGGTACTGTTATTCTCCACATACTAGTATACGTTGATGATTTTATCATCACCTGCAATGACGTCTCCACTCTACACAAGTTCAAGCATTATCTCGGTCAATGTTTTCACATGAAAGACCTTGGCAAGCTTAAATACTTTCTAGGCACTGAGGTGGCACGCAACAACGAGGGTTTCTTCATCTCACAACGAAAATATGCACTGGACATTATTACTGAAACTGGTCTACTTGGTTGCAAGCCTTCTGCAGTTCCAATCGAACTCAATCATAAGCTGGTCCTTGTGACTGGAACGCCACTATCGGATCCAGCTCCCTACCGAAGACTTGTCGGCCGCTTGATCTACCTTACTTTCACGCGCCCTGAGCTATCATATGCAGTTCACATTTTGACTCAATTCATGAGGGCACCACTCCAAGAACATTAGGACGCTGCCCTTCGTGTGGTTTGATATCTCAAGGGTTGTCCTTCGCAGGGAATCCTTTACGCTCTGAATCCGACTTGCGTGTCACAGCTTACTGTGATTCTGACTGGAGCGCCTGCCCTTTAACACACTCCCTCAGCGCTTACATTGTTCTCTTGGGCACATCTCCGGTGTCATGGAAGACTAAGAAACAAAACACAGTCTCTGCCTCTTCTGCAGAAGCAGAATATCATTCAATGGCGTACACTTTACGAAAGCTCAAGTGGATCAAATGTATGCTTGCTGCTTTTGGTATTACGCATCCTACGCCGATGAGAATGTTCTGTGACAGTCAGGCTGCTATTCATATTGCTGCCAACCCTGTGTTTCATGAGCGTACGAAACACATTGAGAATGATTGCCATCAAGTTCGCGATGCTGTCCAAGATAAGCTCATCACAACAAAGCATGTTTCTACTAAGGAGCAACCGGCCGAGCTTCTCATTAAGTCACTACCTTCTACTACGTTTACTTACTTACTATCCAAGCTGGGGATTCAAGACATTTCATCTCCAACTTGAGGGGGGTATAGAGATAAGGACATACTTAGAGATAAAGATAACTTCTATATATTGTGATTATCCATAAGTCCCCTTGAATTAGGACTTTATACGTTGTATATAAACTCTGTCAAGTACATGAATACAAACACACTTTCCTTACGATTTCATACTTAGTATCTATAATAATTATTCATCACAAATTACACAAATGTATTCTGAATTGTATGTTTGTGTGAATACATAAGTGCTTTCTATATATGGTTTGTATAATATAAAATTTTCATATTTTTAAGTTAAAATTATTCTATTGTAATGTTGATGTGGACATTTTTTATGATGTTTTAATTTTGTTGTTGTTTGTGTGTTTAACCTAAGTGATATTGGTTCTTAACAACCATTTTTTTTTCTGGAAATAAAAATAATAATGGCACAATAAGTAACATATATCAAAACATATCTAACTACACATATTGTATATTTATACATATATCCTTAGAAAAAATAAGCAAAAACTATATATTTCTCAAATAAATGTTTAATGTAGTTTTTCATTTCTTATTGTATATTTACTTACTATTTAGCTTTTCTTATTTTGTATGTTTATATATTCTAATTTTCTTGCTTTTATATCAATTGGTAATATTATGATAGATGTTTAATGTAATATTTCTATTTCTTATATTATATATTTAATTATTAATTTATTTTACTATAATTTTTTCAGATATTTATCTAATGTAGTTTTTCTATTTCTTATATTGTATATATACATATTATTTATTTTATAATATTGTAAATTTACTTATCTAATATTACGATAGATGTTTAATGTAACATCTCTATTTTTATATTTTATATTTATTTATTATTTATTTTACTATACATTTTTCAGATAGATGATTAATTTAGTTTTCCATTTTTTTATATTGTACATTTACTTATTATTTATTTTTCTTATTTTGTATATTTACTTATTCTTAGTTTTTGCTTTATATCAAATGATAATATTGTGATATATGTTTAATGTATTTCTATTTCTTATATTGAATATTTACTTAGTATTTATGTTTTTCCTATATTGTATATTTACTTATAAAATATTTAGAAATAATCAAAATGTAAAATTATACACTTTTCAAATAGATGTTTAATCTAGTTTTTCCATTTCTTATATTGTATATATAGTTGTTCTAAGTTTTTTTTGATTTTATATCAAAAGGTAATATTACGATGGATGTTTAATGTAATATCTATAATTATTATATTGTGTATTTACTTATTACTAGGAGTTGGTCCGTCCTACGGGCGGGTGAGTTTACACTAAAACTATTTTATATTAGAATATGTTTTAATTTTATACAATATTTGAAAATTTAATTTATATCAAATAAGAAATATATTATTTTTTTTCTAAAATCATATTTTAAATTTTATTAAATTTTGTTTGTTTGAGTTGAAAAGATCACTAACATTTTTATAGAGAACAAAATTATTAAATTGAAATTAAGGAAAATGCAATGATTTATATTTTTTATTCGACTTCTATTTCAATTTGATATAGCTGAAGAAAATTTAAAGTGGGAATAACTAATATATTTTTCTAAGAGTATCAGATTTTAATATTACTACAATAACTACATTTTTCTCGATAAAATATATCCACGTCCAAGCTAATCATCTAAATCAACTGTAATGTGATAAAAAGTTATATTTTAAAGTAAAATATAAATAATTTAATAATATTATAGATAATAATTAATTTATATTATGTAAACAATTTTATAATATATGTTTGTTTTAGTTTATGTTAGATTTTCAAAACTATATCCTCCATCGGGTTATATATACCTTTTCGTTTAAAATCTTCTATATTGTATCCTACTTCACACAGCATCTCTCATTCTTCAATCATAGAACCAGAAATTAATAAACAATCACCTACTGTTACATAGCACAAAATCACTATCCGAAAGCTCATACAAAACAACAAAAAGAATAGAATTCCCACACTAAGCGCCGATAGACCACTATAACTTTCTTTTTTATAGTTTTTCTTTTGGTGAATTTGTGTAATCACATTATATGGATCTGTTATTGCTTTCATCGTCGGTAAGTATGGGCTTACGTAGTTCTTTACTTGTAAGGTTTTTGAGAGTTTGAACAGAGGGGTCCCTTTTGTGAACCGTGTTGTTGTATGTTTGATCTAAAAAGCAAAGTCTCTTCATTGCGTCTCATCCTATAATATCTTGCTTGAGCGAAACAAAGGAATTCATGAACTCAAGACATCCACCCTTGCCCAAATCCCTTGATGTATGCACGCATGACATCCTTCTTGGTCAGCGACACAACTCGAGATTCCGTGAAACATTGCGGTTGTGGCTAACATATGAATAGAACTGTGACTTCTCGTAGTCTATATCCTAGTCTTTTCTTTCTAATTTTGTAATCTCTTACAAACCAACTTCAGAAATTGTAAAGTTCTAGAGAAAAGTGAGGTGGTATTAAAGAAAAGAAAAGTACATTTCATGAAGTCGAAGCCTTGAAAATTGAAATCGTATAATTTTCTACGCAGATGCATATCGGAATATTGGATGCTACGTGTAGTAGTGCATGAATCTTAATTTTTCAATGTGAGTCTGATGAAATGTGTAAGTTTTGTTTGTTATACTTTTATTTTCCACTTGCTCACATACAGAACCAATATATTGGATAGGGTTTAAGAGCTTAGCTGAAAAATGCTTTAAAAATTGAACACGGGACTGAAGCAAAACTTATACCAGATTAATTTAGCTAAAGGTGAACAAATTTTATAACTAAACGGTGGGAGTGTAGAATACAAATAATATTTAAGTGAGGTTTACTATGTTATATATTCTTCGATAAATTATTCTTTAGTACCATTCCAATGAAAGTCTACGTAGGTTGCTTTTGAAACCTGCAAACTTTACATCATGTTTTGGGGTCAAATGTTCTCTCAACACAAAAGGAAGCAAAAAATATCTTGTTTGCAATCCTTGGACAAACGGCAGAGTTCAGATACTTTATTTATGAACTTTTCATTGCACCAAACTACATTTGTATAATTGTGTCATTTATATTATTAAGTTTTTAACATAAACTTGACGAACACCTCAAGTTATCTTTGTGACCTAACAGTCGGGAGCCATCATCTTCTTATCTTTCACAAACTTGCTAATGCAGATGTATGTTCCTACAGCGGAAAACAGGAAACTTAACTAATGAAGCTCAGTTTTAGAAAGCATGGAGTCAGTGGTCGTAACCTCCTAATCACCATTGCTGCTGCTGGTACGATATTTTCTGGTGACTACGATTTATGTTCAATCATGTTCACTTATAAACGTATGTTTTTGGGTAAGGACAACACCCTTTTATCTATAGCGCTGCCATTATGTCAGTGTCTAAATTGTACGGAAGAACTCCGTCGAGGTTTGTTTGCTCCATCAACTTCTGTACAGTATGGAAGCAAAGTCATGAGGAGCTGTGTCATGGTAGGACCCAACTCTCAAATTGCAACAGGAATGTAGCTTTTTTTTAGAACATGAATGTAGCTTCTTGAAGATATATATATATATATATATTTTAAAACCATTGCTGAAACAAAGTTTTTGTGATGATAACACTAAGAAAAAATAAAAACAAACAAAAGAAGCATTGAAATAAGGAGCGTGACCTTAAACAATTTATTTAAACTCAAATGAAGTAAAAATCCTAAAGAGCAGCAGTGGTGGACGTTGGAGTTGGCGACTCATGATGCTGGAAACTTAAGATTTGCGGTGGGTTTCTTTCCGGCTAGCTCAGCCTACGGGGTAGTGGACCATCAGAAGTTATTCGACCATGGACAGGTTCATCATGCGACAGCACCTGCAGCATCAGAAGCTCTCTCCATAACCCCACAACCATTCATTCCAGCATTTGTAGCAGGGGCTCCCCTAGTCACACAACTAAAGGTTACTTGTAACTGCTACTGTTCCAGGGATATCGTCTCCAGGGTTGTTATCGCCCCCTGTGCATGAACCATATAAGAGTCTCACCACCAAAACCATCAAATTATAAGATAATTAGTTAAAGGTTTGACCAACATTTTCAGCAAAGTTCGGCAGTGGTGGACACTGGTTGCAGTCAAAGATTCGAGATATGGTGAAAGACTGATGCTTGGAGGAGAAGTAGAATGGGAAAGCTTCAACTGATAAGTAAAAGTGCTCCCAACTAAGTCTTGTATGCACTGTGGCAGGGGTCTCCGGTCTGGGTACACCTGGTTCAATCAAAATATTGACATTCACGTATTCAATGGTACAGAATGTGAAGCACCATAAACAGATTAATCGAGGTTGCTTTGCTTTTAGCTTACCAGAATTTGTGCAACATCTTTTAGCTTTCCCACCTCTTCATCAATATTCATGTATTCATTATTGTTACTGTTTTCTGAGATATTGCAACATATAATGGAAGATTATGTTCAAAGGAAAACAGAGATATTACAACATAATGGAAGATTATTTAGCTTGCTACCTGAGTTACCTCGCCCCATAATCTAGTTGTCTTGGCCCTGTTAATTGGTGAAAACGCATTCAAATTTTTAATTTCCACCTGTGAACCAAGAAAAACACAAATCATCAACCAAATACAGTAGAATGAAAATAGAATGATGTGATCATACAACTTTATTGGTTAACTCAGAATAAAATATTGACAAAGAAGGATTAAACTTGTTGACCTTGCTGTCAAACCTAGTTTTGTGTTATTGGACGGATTGAGATATTAACACCGCAGCGGAGAGTGCCTTTGTCGGAGTCACAGTACTGACTCCCAAACTCCTCGCAGTCCATTGCATCTCACAGTCTCTAGGAAAGAAAGTCATGCTCTGTTCAGATTTAGATGCACCATAAGAGCAAACAATCATTAAGAAACGGCCAGGGGTGAGCTTCTTAATCTTCTCTGATTGTTCATTGCTTCCCATAAATGAATTAGACGGAAACGCATCTTGGACTATCCCAATCCAGGGGTGACATCGCTGAAGAACAGAGCCGCGGGTGCCTTCCCCGTTGATCTGGACGTTCCTTTGCCAAGTATTGAATCAGACTCTGGGAAATAATATCATTAAAAATAATATTAACATACCTCCTCGTCCATGAGAAGCGGTTTTAACCAATAAGAATGTCCATTTCATAGCCATTGACTGTTGTGGTTTTATGGATTTCTCGTATGAGAACGATGAAAGTGAATTGAAGAAGAAGCACTTGCTGGTGCTAAACTTTGTGGTTTTATAGATTTCTCGTATAAGAATTGTTTTGAGAGAGGGATTATATAGGAAGGTGGAAGGATAGATCTTGTATGAATGAAACGGAGAAACGAAGGAGAAGAGAGGAAGATGAAGGGCTTGACGATCGAGTTTGCAAAATTAGGGTTCGTACTTCGCGGAAATGGGAAACGGACGTTAGCCGTGAGGTGGGCTTCACGGGCTTCTAAAATTTGAACGATGCCGGGCCGATGAAATTCGAAGCCCATATGACGTGAGCTGGACTCTGACATGGCGAAAACCCGCTTTCCTATTGGTTGATTTTAATAGGGGACGTGGACACCCTTTCCATAGCTCTTATTCCCCTTTTAATAGTGTTTTGATTTATTTTACTATATATTTTTCAGATAGATGTTTAATGTAGGTTTTCTATTTCTTATATTGTATATTTTTTTATTTTTATTATAATAATATGATAGATGTTTAATGTAATATTTTATTTTTATATTCTATAGTAACTTACAATTTTTTCATATTTTCAGATAAATGTATAATTTAGTTTTTTGTTTCTGATATTGTATATTTACTTATTGATTTTTTTTTCTTATGTTGTATATTTATTTATTCTATTTGTTTTTCTTTTATATCAAATGAAAATATTACGTTAGATGTTTAGTGTAATATTTCTATTTATTATATTATATATTTACTTAATTTTTAGTTTTTCTTATATTGCATATTTATTTATTCTGATATTATGATAAATGTTCAATATAATATTTATATTTTGTTTTATTTTATATTTACTTATTATTTATTATACTAAATATTTCTGAGAGAGAAGTTTAATTTAGTTTTTATTTCTTAATTTTATATTTACTTATTGTTAATTTTTTATATTGTATATTTACTTATTATATTTTCGTGCTTTTATATCAGATAATAATATTATGATATATGATTAATGAAATATTTCTATTTCTTATATTGTATATTTACAAATAAAAATATTTAGAAATAATAAAAATGTAAACCTATACATTTTTCAGATATATGTTTAATGTAATTTTTCCATTTCTTATATTGTATATTTACTTATTATTTATTTTTCTTATACTGTATAATTACTTATTATAATTGTTTTGATTTAATATCAAATTTTAATATTACGATATATATTTAATGTAATATTTCTATTTCTTATATTGTATATTTACTCATTATTTTTTCAAATGTTTTTTTATATTTACTTATTCTAATATTATAATAGATATTAAATATTTTTTTCTTATATTGTATATTTACTTATTATTGATTTCACTATACATTTTAGATAGATGTCTAAATTAATTTTTCTATTTCTTATATTTTATATTTACTTATTTTATTTTTTTCTTATATCTATAATTACGTATTTTGTTTTGATTTTATATCGAACTGTAGTATTACAATAAATGTTTAATGTAGTATTTCTATTTTTTATATTGTATATTTACTTATTATTTATTTTATTATACTTTTTCAGATAGATGTTTAATATAGTTTTTCTATTTCTTATATTGTATATTTAGTTATGATTTATTTTTCTTGTATTTTATATTTACTTATTCTAATATTATAATAGATTTCTAATATAATATTTTATTTCTTATATTGTATATTTACTTATTATTTATTTTAATATATATATATATTTCAGATAGATTTTTAATATAAGTTTATATTTCTTATGTTTTATATTTATTTATTCTAATTTTTTTATTTTATATCAGACATCGCTAGATGTTTAATGTAATATTTCTATTTCTTATATTGTATATATGCCTTTTTTTAATTGTATAATTTATTATAATATTACGATAAATTTTTAATATGAAATTTGTATATTTTTTATTATTTATTTTACTATAATTTTTCATATAGATGTTTAATTTAGTTTTTTCATTTCTTAATTGTAATTTACTTATTTTTATTTATTCTTATATTTATTTACTTATTATAATTTTTTTGTGTTTATACCAAATGATAATATTACTATAGATGTTTAATGTAATATTTGTATTTCTTATATTGTATATTTATTTATTATTTATTTTTTCTTATATTTATATTAACTTTTTTATTTTTTTATTTTTTGTTAATAATACCATGTGACATCTTCTAGGAAAAGTTTGTTTCTCTTATGGGGACTTTCCATGGAGCCTCAAAAGACTATTTTTATTAGTATAGATTTTTTTTTCTTAATTGTATATTTACTTATAAATATTTTTTTCTTATACTTTATATTTATTTATTTTAATTTTTTTACTTTTATATCAAATGATAATATTTGGATATATGTTTAATGTAATATTTCTATTTCTTATATTGTATATTGACTTATTATTTATTATTTATTTTTTTCTTATATTGTATATTAAATTTTTTATTCTTTTATTTATTTTTTTTTGTTAACAATTCCACGTGGCATCTTTAGGAGAATTTTTTTCCGCTGATGTGGACGTTCCATGGAGCTTCAAATTGGCCTTTTTATTAGTATAGATATATATCATGGTAATATTACATATGTTTAATTTATTATTTTTATTTATAATTTTGTATATTTACATATTATTTATTACTTTCGAAATTATATTTACATTTTAAGATAGATGTTTAATCCAAATGATAATATTTGGATCTATGTTTAATGTAATATTTCTATTTCTTATATTGTATATTGACTTATTATTTATTATTTATTTTTTTCTTATATTGTATATTAAATTTTTTATTCTTTTATTTATTTTTTTTGTTAACAATTCCACATGGCATCTTTAGGAGAATTTTTATTCGCTGATGTGGACGTTCCATGGAGCTTCAAATTGGCCTTTTTATTAGTATAGATATATTTCATGGTAATATTACATATGTTTAATTTATTATTTTTATTTATAATTTTGTATATTTACATATTATTTATTACTTTCGAAATTATATTTACATTTTAAGATAGATGTTTAATGCTTAATGTATTTTTTCTATTTTTTATATTATGTATTTACTTATTAATAATATTTTTGTATATTATATATTTACTTAATATCTATATTTTTCATTTTAAGATAGATGTTTAATGTACTTTTTCTATTTTTTAAATTGTGTATTTTATATTTTAAGATAGATGCTTAATGTATTTTTTTCCATTTTTAATATTATATATTTACTTAATATTATTTTTACATATTATTTATTATATACATATTATTTATTATTTTCGAAATTATATATATCATGGTAATCTTACATATGTTTAATTTAGTATTTCCATTTATAATTTTGTGTATTTACATATTATTTATTATTTTTGAAATTATATTTATCAGTAATATTAAAATGTAAAACTGTACATTATATCAATATTTCGAAAAATGTAAAACTAAACATAATTAGGTAATAATATTAGTCATTCCACGTGGCTTCTTTTCGAAGAAGATCTCTAAAACGATGTGGACGCTCTCTGTAACCTCGATTAGTCCCTTTTAATAGTATAGATTCATCACAAATTAACTCAAATATTTAATTTAATATATATATTTTTTGTTTGGTCAATATTAATGTTTTTATGTTTTAACAAGTGCATTTGAAAGTTCAATTATAAATAAGTTTGTTTCTCAAAATTACCCAATATTGTTTCTTAAGTTTATAGAATTGTTATCTGTTAATTTTTTTTTAATCTTTCATTATTTATAATTTTCGTTTATACAAAGATTTGGTTTGTCTTGATATATTTAATGTTATCACATATAATTCAAAGAAGAGTCTCATATAATTGATAGTGATAGATGAGTCTCTCAAAATTATTTTGAAGGACAATAATATGGTTTGAAGAAATCACATACACAATTTATTGAAAAAGAGTGGAAATATACTGAGTTTAATCAAATACAAATCAATATTTTAGAACAACTAAACTATTATATGAAACCGAAACTATTTTGGGTTAACCTAGATCTTAGACATGTAACTAAACCCGAATTAAATTTGTCCTCAGTTTTTATGATATCTGAATGGAGTTAAAATTCATAAATTCAAAAACCTAAAATCTGAATGAACCCGAACCGAAATCCGACTGAAATCCCGATTGCCTAGCCTTACTCCAATCAATTGATCTTTTGATTGGAGTACTACTATAATAGATAAAATTACTACTATAATAGATAAAAAATCATTTCAATCAAAAAAAAATCATTTCCATCCAATTTTATTTCTTCTGCTAGAATAAAAGTTATTTTTTCTCTAAATATAAAATGACATTTTTCTGTTATAAAATCATATTTTATTTTCCACATAATTTCTTAATTTTTTTATTTATAAATATGACGAAAAAAATATTTTTAAGATAAATATAAGGTTTATAAGATGCCAAAAAAATATAAGGTTTATAAAGATAGAATCACATTTTTATTTACATTATAATTTTTTGAAAAAAAAAATATTTAGTTTATATAATATTATTTTTTGGCTACTTAAAATATATAGGATTTAATTAAACTTTCATAAATAAAATGTGTTATATTAAAATATTCTTTTTAGAAGAAAAACACGTTTTCAAAGAGAAAAAAGAGTACATTAAAAATGATCTGAGAAAACTTTATGGAGTACTTGCTTTTTTCTTTATCAAAGGAGTACTTGCTTTATAGTAATAAACTAGGTCGGATCCGCCCTACGGGCGGATAAACAAATGAACGAAACAATATATATATATATATATATATATATATATATATATATATATATATATATATTTATTTTAAAAAAATTAATAAAATTTTAGGAAAAAAATTTTAAGGAAAAAAAGAATCCATCTCAAAATATTTTAAAAGTGAAATTAACCGAATTAAATTTTGGTTCGGTTGTCGGTTATCTTCAGTACTTTTATTTCCAAATAACCTTCTTTTTTTTGTTTTTGGTTACTTTCTTCAAAAATTAGGATATTTTCAGCTAACTCGATTATTTCGGTTAAATTTTGTTATTTTTGTTATAATTAATAAATTTCGGTTAAATTTGGTTATTTTTGTTATAATTAATAAAATATTATAGGTCCGGCATTATTAATTTGTATAGTTTTTACTGTATGTGTTTTTAGATGTTTTTGTTGAGTTATTATATATTTTACTGTTTTTTGGACTTTGCAATTATTTTTTTTTGTAATATCAAAATGCAAAGACGGTATTATATTACCATTTTACTATTTTTAAGAGTGTGATGATGCTTTGGCAATAGTAATACATATGGTATTTTTACTTTTTACGTTAATAGATATTGTTACATAATATATGTTTTTATTATAATCAAAGTTTGTGTGTTTTCTGTTATTTTATGTAAATTTTCCAAGTTTGAGTTTCATAACCACAAAAGAATCAAAAAGTATTCGTGACATATCATTTTTTCATTGGTCGGAGTTTGATGAAACTGGCAAAATAAAATCTAAAATGGATTTCCTTTCTTTTTTTTCTTATGAATTTTTTCTACTAATTCTTGAATTTTATATATTTTGGATTAGATTATGTATTTTAACTAATTACCATTCGTTGACTAAATGTTTTACTCATATATTAATTATTCTCTAAAATATATTTTTTATTTGTTATATTTTCTTATTTTTATCCTCAAAATGATTTTTAGAAGATATTTATTTCGACTACTTATTATTATTGGTTGGGATTTCCATGATTTCTTTTTCTGTTTTTTTTTAATTTTATTTAAATTTGGGATAATGGCCAAAAATGGTAAGCATATTTCATGAAATTCACTTTTATTTTTCCCTTAGGTTAAGTTTATGGAACCTCCAAAAGAAATATTGTAAATGTTCTTTTTTTACTTTTCGCTCTTATAGATCTTTCTATTTATCTTTGAAATTTTATATTTTTAAAATTTTATTAAAGTTCTCACTAAAATAAAGTTATATTATATATTTGAATCAATATTTTTATTATTCTATTTTTATATCTTGTTCATTTTTGATTTTTTTTATTCTGATTTTTAAGGAAAAATATTTTGATTATGTATCAACTATCATTATGTATTTTTCTGTTTTGGAGTTCGAACTCGAATTCTGATTAATATCTGATATTGGTTGCTACCTTGTGTTCTTACATGGACCAATGTTTTTAGTTGAAACCGAGCCTTTTGTGGCTGAGTAAAAAGTTTATTGCTCATGATTCTACAACGATGCTTGTTTAGTGTTATAGGGCCTGAAGCATGACTTCAGTTATCAGCAGTGTATACACATTACACAAGTTATAACAGATAGACAGAACTAAGTGGCAATCATCTGTTCATCATAAAACGTCATTTTTTGCCAGCAGAAGCCGCAAGCATAAGCAACAACTCAAGAAGAAATCTGCAAGATCAAACCTTCAACACCAGAGTCTCACACACTAACTAACGACTTCCCACTCCCACACAAACAATCGGTTACTCGTCAGTGCCTTCAAATTAATGAAATCAATCAAAAATCATTAGAAGAAAACTAATCAAGTTACTCAGTTCCAACACCAACTTTGACCTCTTCCAAGTCTAAAAGTACAAAGTCATAAGCTTTCATTCTGTATTATCAACAAAGGAGAAAACTTTGGGTACCAGAAGGCAAATCTCCAATACAAGTAATCCTAAAACCATACTTTGTTTGTAAATCACAATCGATGCTAATGTTATAGTTAAGCTCTCAGCTTCTTTTGAATCGAGGTTTTTGAAGGTGTTAAGGCGTTGATGGCTGGTTGGATTAACGACGCAGTCAAGATAATAAGGTGAGAATAAGCAATAACGATTAAGTCGAAAATACTAATCTTGCCATCAACCAAAAGAATATCAAATCCCATGAGCTCACCACCTTTCTTAACATTTCGGGATTCCCAGAAACGCAAAAGCCTTGCCTCAACACGCTGCCTGCACTGTCCCGCCTTCAATTCAGATAGATGAATCTGCGAAAGAAGCAATTATCAGAGAGTATGAGTGGAAGATTTAACAGAGAAAATTTTATGAAAAAGCAGGGTTTGGACCTCGAGGGCTATTCGGCTGGCTTCATACCAAAGTTCTGGAGGACGATTTGGCTGGCTTGATTTGATCTCCATTTTTGCTCGAGCTCGATCATCGCATAGATAGAAGACGACGGCTAACCCTATCCTGAGAAGACGGCGGTTTAGGGCTTAAAGACTAAGCTCATACGCAAAACCCAAATCAATTGTATTATAACTTAAATGAAACTGTGCGTTTTGATGAAAAGGACACGTGTCGCGCTCATAAAAGTTGATTTTGTGATCTGGAATCATATGTAGCATCACCAGGAGGGAGGAAACCCAACTTTATAATAATTGAACCCATATTTTTTTTTTTGAAACACAAACTGATATTAATGCCTTGAAAGAGTTAGGTGATTGCCATATTATATGCAACAATAACAATATCTCATAAAAAATCACTTTAAAATTTATATAATTTTAAAACGCTGATATATATTGACTCTTCCTCGGATGATCCCTGCAAACTACTGACATGTATCATAGTTTTATAGGGAAATTCTGAGTATTGTTATAGACTATAGACTAAAATTTAAAAAAATCAATCAAGTAGTTTTCTAGAACCTTAAACTTCCATCACTCCTCGTTACTCTTTTTGGTTATCAGCATTTTGGGCTTTGTCTTTATTTCCATTTGGTGCATGTGGATTATTATCTATATGGGTTTGGGTTGGGTTTAGCGAGCTCGTTCTAGAGCTTATTGTATAAAGTATACCGAATGAGCACTTTGCTCAACATATTTAGATTTCTTTTTTTTTTTTTATCAAAAACATATTTAGATTTCTGTTGTTAAATTTTGAGTCTCTAACTCTCTATTGATCAAAAAAACCTCTCTCTTCAACTCTCCAACTTCTCTCTAGCTCTCCCAAAAGCTGAAATCGTTTCCGGTGGCCGTCTCGCCGGTCACCACCCTTCCTTTTATTTTTATTTACTGTTGTATCATATTACCGATCGAATTAAACTTCCGTTGAGGATATAGTTCTTCGCTAGACGATTTTGTATTGTAGTCAATCCCAAACCGAAGCTGTTCTTTATGTGTTCTATCAATTCTTCGGTTGGTATTGATATAAATAAAGTTCCGATCTTGTCTTCACTTTGATCGGAGTTTAAGTCAATCATCAACCTTTCACTCTGCTCTAATCTAAATCCCGATCAGCTGCTGTTCAGATGTCTTCTTCACTGATCACTTTAATCTTCTTATCTAGAGAATCAGTCTCTACTTCATATTTTAGCCACTATGAGGCGTTTTGTAGAGCATCTCTGTTGGAGGAAGATTGAGTATGAAGGTTGTTCTAAGTCAGCCAGAAGTGGATTCAGAAGAAGTTGGCGCTTCTTCAACTCGACTTAAACCTCCTATGCGCTTCAATCTGGTGAATGAAGACCCCTCTGCATAAGTTGTTCATTGAAGTCCGACGGTGAAGCAAGGATAAATCTTAGATTACCGGCGACGTTGCAATACCGGATCTCCATCGCACACGGAGCATAGGTTGACGCGTGGCTAGGAGCTTCAGATGCCTTGACGCGTGGCTTCAAACGTGTAGTTCTAAGGCGGTTTGGATCAGTAGATTGGGTCTGGGCCCTTAGGTTTTCTTTCATATCAAGCTTGTAATTTTGATGGGGATTGGGCTTTAGTGAACATACTTGTAATCTTGTCTGCCTAATGGGTTTTTAATGAAATGATAAGTTGACAAAAAAAAAAAAATATTTGAGTGTCTTGTCTTTCGTTCGAGACACTAATGCTACAAAATTGTGAGACCCACTTCTTTGAAATTAAAGTCAAAAGAATAATTTATACTCAAGAATTATCATGAGATGCCAGCATGAAAACCAAATTTAAATGGCCAACTATGATTAAACAATATGAATAAAATTAAATATATTATTTCTATTTAAAATTCCACGAATAGTAATTGATATATAATAAGTCAACTTATGTGTTAAATCTTAAAAAAAATTAAAAACTTATTAAATTATCAAGTTGAACAATTTTGTTAAGCTGTATAGAGAAATCTCCTCTCTTCAACCTTTATCAAAGCAGAAGACGAACCAGAAAACAAAGATCAGACAAGACACTTCTTTAAGGCTTCCTGATGGAGAAAACAAACACAAAGACGTGAGAATATAATCACATTTCTATTCCATATATCTAATAATTCATGAAAAGTTTGTATATGCTCAAATATATATCTTGAGTATTAGATTTCTATTGAAATTTTCATTTTTCTTTTACAGAGTTGAAGATGTTGAGACTGTTGATGTTTATACAGCAAAAGGTTTGCTTACTGTTGGTCACCGATATCTCGATGTTAGGTAAAAATCTATAAAAAGAGTTTCATTTTTTCTAATCCTTTTATTACATGTAAATATGTGTATAGTAAAACATACAAGATCATATCATTTTTTCTTAATCCTTATATAAATACTTAATCCTTATATAATATATATATAGTTTTATTTATCTTTATGGATGATTGTAGGACTAGTGAAGAATTCTCGAAGAGTCATTTCGAGGATGCCTTGAACTTTCCTTACATGTTCAAAACAGACGAAGGTGGTTTACTAATGTTGCAACAATTTCAAATGTTTTGTAAATTGGAGCAGACTTGATTTGGCATTGTGAATCTGTGATTGAGTCAGTGGTCGGATTTGTCCAACCGAGTTTCTATTTTTTTTTTTTTTAATATATAATATAACTCATGATTGTTATATGATAATAATTTAAAAGCTAGTGAGAATGATTTTGTAGGTAGGATTGTAAATCCTGATTTTCTTCCTCAGGTAGCATCAATTTGCAAGAAAGATGACCATCTGATCGTGGTTAGAACCTAATACTTAATTACGATTAATTTTGTTATTATCGTTTTTAAAATATTAGATTAGAGTTAAGTTCGGACAGTTTCCTCATACTAAAAAATGTTTGGTTAATTAAGGCTTGTAACTCCGGAGGAAGAGCAAGTCGTGCTTGTGTTGAACTTCTCAATGAGGTGAGTCTATATGACTATATCTATACCTATAATATATCGTATACTTATATATGTATGTCTATGCTCCTCAGGGGTACCAGCACGTGGCTAACATGGGGGGAGGCTATTCGGCTTGGGTTGACGCTGGATTCGCCGGAGATAAACCTCCGGGGGACCTCAAGGTTGCTTGCAAGTTCCGCCCGAAGGACAACTAAACCGGCTCAGCCCGGTTCCTTTGTGAATTTCAGTTTGATGCAGAAAGAAAGAAAACATGAAACTTAATTGCTGTTGTGGTTTTGTAATAAGGAGTTCATATCCAGCTCAATGAAGCTGTATCTGTATACGATGATCATTATCCATAATACACTTTGATCGTTTTGGGCAACTTCGACACACGAAGATATACAATCTTGAAAATAAAATGTAAATATCAATACAGAAAATGTGGACATAACTACTATATAACAAAAAGGTCGTAGACGTATGCTTCTTCACAGAAAATGTTAAACGAACTTGTGCTGCAAATCAATAGTGATTTTTTTTTTAATAACTAGACGGCCTAATTAAACTATCCTAAAGCCTCTCATCTCTCTGATCTTCAAGCTATTGTTAAAACTGTAAATATTTCTAATCAGATTGCTCGAGTGGCACACGGACGAATAACTGCCCGTTCAGGGTTACCACAGCCGATGTATGATGCGGATCAATTCTTGTTGGCAAACTAACCACCTGCATTTTAAGAGATGTCATTCAACATTCTATATAATCATATGATGTAACAATAATAAATGTTTTGGACAGCATTACCTTTTTGAAAGGAGTAGCTCCCCACGGATTCATAGGGTTCTCTGGTTCGCCACTTATTACCAACCGCCCTGCTGGATCTGATTGGACTCGGACCTGTGTTATTGTTTGCCAAGATAAACTGATATTTGTAAACAAAACGACTGTTTCAAAACAAGTACAGAGATTCTATTCCAAGTGTGTGTGTGGGAGAGTTCAACCTCTTCACGGACAAGTCCTGGGACTAATGCATACACCTCAAAGCAATCTTGCTGCGGATATTGGAAGAGATTGTTAAATACATATAAAACAAGGTAAGTGATTGCTCAGATTTTTTTTTTTTTTTTTTTAAAGCAACATACCGTCCTCTGTACGTTAATCTTCACCCATTGAGCTGGTGGTCCAACATCGACAACGGTCACATCCAACCTAATAAGAACAAAAGAATCAGAATCCATGTTTGCAATATCACGTCCAAAAATGAAGAGCAGCAAACTAATAACCATACATCGGTCTAGACACTTGGATGGCATGTTTCGCCACGTGTTCAGTAGACGTTAGCCTCTTGCGTTTGAGCAAACCTGATGACATTGTGAGACGTAAGTAATAAAATGAGGCAAAGCTTCAATTATAACAAATGAGAACAAAGACTTCTTCATTGAACAGAACTCATACCAGGGGATGTTCCCATCGATTTTTGGCGCTTTTGATGAAGAACTAAATTGTTATCCTACAAAATTACAAAACAGTGTGCGGTTCAGACGATGACACAACAAATATATAGAGTGAATGTAAGATGAAACATATGTCCGATAATAAGATTCTGACGGACCTGAATTGCAGAGTCATTAACTTCACTGTTCCCATTCTGTGAATGCCAACCTTGCATAGCACGTGCTGCTGCGTCTCTCCTCGCTCTACAAGATCCAGAAGCCTACATGACAGTCAGGGTTAAGTTATGAAACACAAACATTAATCATATAACTCATAAGAGACGAAGATCAAACAAAAACTACAAACGCGTGATATGATATTTCACAATCTTACCTGATTATCAATATTCATTGGTTCTGGTTCAATAGCAAGGGGTATCTGTAGTTCACCTGCGATGACTTTCTGCCGCTCATATTCAAGAAGAGTCTGAAAGATGAATAAAAAATATATTGTTACTGGATATTAAGGAAAATACATCCCCAAAGTTTCATACTGGATATTAAGGAAACATCATAAAGTATATTTCAGAAGGATTGAAGTGGCAAAAAAAATCAGAGAATGGAAAACACAAAAGAAGGTGGACATAATTTCACCTTTTCGTAGAAACCTCGGAAAGTCCATGATACTGTTGTACATGTCCTGGACACAAAATTAGAACAAAAATTCTTGGGACTATGCATATGATTCCCCAAACTCAAGCTAAATCCACTAATAAGAAAAGCACAAAGCCAACTGGTAAGTGACCAAATTCTTCTTACTTTGGGGGCCTGAAAGACTCTCCTACTTGCCGCCATAGTTTGAATCCAGTAACCTACTCAGAATAAAGCATAAACTAAACCACATTAGAGGATCTTAAAAAAAAGGATAAAATACAAAACCGCATATGCTTGTCAACAAAGATGCTGTGATGTTCATCATGATCATTGACAGTGGGACGTACCTTGTCATAGCCACCCAATCTAATTACAGCTCTCCACAACCTTGCGCCAAAGAAAATTAATTGTATATCAGCTTCCACAGAAATTTTAAACACACTAAATAGAGATTGGGAGAAAGCTTACTTAAGGCAGTTTAGTCCCTCCCCATAAAACTTTGGAGGTTTAAAGTCCATGTTTCTCTCTCTAAAAAATTGATATAGTTCTTTCGTAAAAGCAGATTGATCCTCCTCCGTTCCAGATTCATTGCCCTCTGACGTATCATCCGAGAGGAAAGAGCGCTTTGCGCTCATGGTTCCATCTAAACCAAATGGTGGCTGACCTATTTTATGAACCCCATTATTCAAGCTTTCACTTACCCCCACTTCAGACTTTGTATCAGAAGATGGGACACAAGGAGGACCAGCTTTACGTGTCACTGATGCAATCTCGTTATCAGCATCACTTCCCTCTGGTACTAATACTTTAGAGTGATCATTCTTTTCATCATTAGTAGCCTCGACATTCACATCGTTGTTGTTAATAGTAGAGCAAATACTAGCATCAGTAACCAATTTGGAATCAGGAACTTCAAGTTCCATGGCTTCCATAGGTTCAGGCTCAAGTGTAGCACCTCCTTCGTTATGGTCAGATGATGTCCCTTTGTCACAGTCTCCTGAAACTCCAGCAGGCAATACACGAGAGTTTTGGTCATTTTCTGGCTCGTTTTCCACGTTCACTGATGTTTCTATGAGAGGCTGGGATGGCTTATTCTCCAGGTTTGAAACCGTCTCAGAACCTGGCCAATTTTCAAACTCCATTGCGGATCCTTGTTCATGATCAGCCAAATTATTGTAATCATTCTTTTCATCATTAGTAGCCTCGGCATTCGCATCGTTGTTGTTAATAGTAGAGCCAATACTAGCATCAGTAACCAATTTAGAACCAGGAGCGTCAAGTTCCATGGCTTCCATAGGTTCAGGCTCAAGTGTAGGACCTCCTTCGTTATGGTTAGCAGATAACCCTTTATCACAGTCTCCTGAAACTCCAGCAGGCAACACATGAGAGTTTTGGTCATTTTCTAGCTCGTTTTCCACGTTCACCGATGTTTCTATGAGAGGCTGGGATGGATTATTCTCCAGGTTTGAAACGGTCTCAGAACCTGACTGATTTTCAAACTCCGTTGTGATTCCTAGATCATGATCAGCCAAATTCATGTCGCTAGCCTCGTCTATGGGTTCATGGTTCTCCTCAACAACTTTGGTATCTGGAAATTCGTTATCGTCTCCAGAGGCTAACATGTCCTGCCCCATTACAGTAGTATCAGGAGTCTGGTTGTTGTCCCCTGGGGATGTAATGTCATCTTCTTCTGCAGGATTTTCCTGCTCCATCACAGTAGTAGAATGCTGATGTGGCGATTTTTTCTCCTCCGAGAGTTTGGTGTGAGGTATTGTGGCTGTTTCTTTATGGACTAGTGCAGTATCTCCGTCATTTTCCAAGACACACGAACTTACTTGGCTGGACACAATGCTGTGTTGTACAGTGTCTTCCACAGTAGGCTTGATTAGCCCTTCTTCAGGACTACTTAGATGCGTGCTTGTTTCTAATTGGGAATTCTCAATATTTGGTAGATCATCATCGTTGGTCGTCTCCTTCTCCTTCTCCTTCTCAAGGGTGGAAGCACCTTCTTCGGTGACAACGGGAAAAGGAGAATCATTATGTTGGCTTACAGTATCTTCCTCTCCTGGATTCTTATCATGCCTTTGCTCTTCGGTCTCATCAGTTTCTACAACATTATTCTGACTTTCCTCTTCACTCTTAGTTTTCTTATCTGTTCCCCCGTCACTCTCCATATCTGTTGATTCCATTTCAAACAACGAATAAAATTAATTAAGCTCTACCGATAGGTCTGGTCTTGGATCAATGTGCTTTGATAGTGATCGAATGAAGAATCAATCATTCATGAACCTATCAGAAAGTATCTAGATTTCATTTAAACAAACAAATATAGATAGGATTGTCTACCAACTAACTTTCACAAACGAAAACTCATAGCAAACATAGAAATGAACAAAGCAGTGACCTTTGTCAGTGAAAAAGGTTGCACCTTCTCTTGAATTGTCTAATGAAGCCTATTTCCTATAAAAAATTTGAAAACAAAGGATTGATATTGTGAGGCAGTCAATTTCAGATTTCTAAATAAAGGATACGATTTTTTTTTGACAAGAAGCAATATAGCCGTAAGTTCTCGATTCATTTCTAAAAGAAAACAAATGAAATTTCCAAAATTGTGGCTTTAGAAAACGCACCTCGGAGACGAAGGAATTTTTGGCAGCTCCTCCTCGAAACACTCTTTCGTCCTCTCCGAAATCGAAATTGGAGCAGCAAATCGAGGGTTTTGATTTTGATTTTGATTTTGATTTGAACCGGGTTTTCTATGTTTTGGGCTTCATCTAATCTCTCGGCCCGATCAACATGGTAACTATCTTTTTGATCTTTTTCCTATATTTGAAAAGTAATAGGTATCAACGGTGACCTAACACCGAAGAGGAATAATGCATTCTCTACCATTCCTAAAAAAATTTACCGTTTATAAGAAATATTTTTTTTTTCTTATTTCTACTCATTCTCTTTTTTGTACAGCAATATATAACAAAATTATTTTTTTGTTAAATTTAATAAGGAACAAACATTATCTTTTATTCATGCTATTTTATTCCTACACATTATTTTCCTATCTGTTCCTATTGTTCCGAAAATGGTTACCAGTAGCCAGAAATTAAGTCTGAGACTTATTATCCGGGATCCGAATTCAATCCAAGATCCGCTCCGGATCCGCACCGAAAATAGAATATTCGAGACGACCGGATCCGAATCCGGATAGTAAAATCAAAGATCCGTCAAAACCAAATCCGGATCTGGATATCTTAATTTTTAGGTCCAGATATCTGGATCCGTACTTTTAAATATTTTTTAAAAATTTTATTAATAATTATATTTGATATATTAATATTTATTCATCAAATTAATTTTATAATACTATATTTAATTTTTAAAAATATTATATTCATATTTATATTTATAAATCTTGTATAAATATTTAATTTATGTATATTTTAGAATTTTAATATTTTTAAAAATATTATTTTTATTTTATTAATTATTTTTACGAATCTGAATCCGGATCCGGATATCCGCAGAATAGTATGATAACTATCCGGATATTCGGAAACCCCGAATCTGGATCAGGATAATAAATCTACGGATCCGGCGAATCCGAATCCGGATCCGGATATCCTAAATTTCCCGAATATCCGGATCCGTCCCACCCCTATCAGAAATTCAAATAGAATGAGAAAATTGGGAAATTGACTAAAGAATCTTTAGGCAATAGTGACGTTTGTGTTATTCAGTTTCAACGATTTGGCGGTGGTTTACATGTCGAATGAGTAAATGTTCTGATTTGGTTTGATACTTTTAGTTTTGGCCTTTATCTAATTTTCTTAAAGGAGCTGTAATTATAATTTATTAAATCATTTTAAAAACATTCCTAAAATCAAGAACTAGGAATATCTGAATTGTTGTGTGATAACTAATCAGATTTTTTGGATTATTAACTTCAAGGAAAAGTTGGAATTTTTTTTTGGATTCTTCATGTTTTAATTATGGTTTGATTCTTTTCTTGAGTTTTGGTGAACTTCAAATTAGAATATGGTTATAGTTTGTGCTAACTTATAAAGCTAACAAGGTTAATACATATTTGTCTTCTTCTTTTTTTTTGAAACATTTGTCTTTCTATTAGTTTAGCACTTAAATAATGAAATCTAAAATTAATGAAGATTATCTCTTATTAAAATAGAATATAATATAAAAAATTTCATCTGTACATGTAATTTATGATTTCTGCCTTCAAATTTAACTATTCTAACATTTCATTAAGTTCTTTTTTTATATTTTTCCTATAACAAAATCTTATAGGAATTTTTTTTTATTTTTATTTTTAAATAACTAATTAAATTCTTAATTGCTACTAAAATTAGTAAACAAATATGTTTTTGATGAAAATAATTGATTTGACGTTATTACCTTTAATAAAAATCTTAGAATACAAAAAAAAATCAAATATAGTATATTTAAATATTACATGAAGTTAAGATTATTTTAAATTACACACATGACCAGATTTACTTTTTAAAATTAAAAATACAGATAGAATTCATTATACATTTAGAATCCAACAATTTTAAATTTAACCAAATACACATTTTGTTACTAAAAATAAAATTATATATAAATACAAGAAAATACTAATATATATATAGATATAAATATATTTTGTCATGCGCCTCACTAATACAGAATTTGTTTTCCAATTAAAATTTACAATATTATATCTTTTAATAAAAATGAATTGATAACAATGGAATTTTAATTTTGTTTAAGAACTTCAGTATTATAAAAAATTGGTATTCTTTCTCGGAAATGAGTAAGAAGAATCAAAATCACCAGAAAGTAATTGGTATGAAAACAAATGGAATTGCCTTTTTTATTATTTAGAAGTTTAATACTCTAAAATGTATATATCTTTATTAATAAAAACTCATAAACAATACTAAAATCTATACTATTAAAAGAGAAAGAGTATTGAAAAATCTACTTATGCAAGTTGTAGGGACCCTTTCCTTAGACTTAACTTTTTTTGGTCTTACCATTTATTTTTGTAACATTACGTCAATTACATTATATACCATATCTATACCCGATTTTTACAAGAATAAAATCAATAACATTACACCATATATTTACAGATTATAAAACATTGTACCAGAACTATATCAATCCTATTGGGCCAGTGGCCACCAACGACTTCTAAACATGCCCCATTAAGATTATAACGTGACTGATCTATATCGTAATATACAAAAATTATATCATTCTACTGACTCTCGAAACATTAACTCCATCTTGCCATTGATCAACTTCTGTTTTCTTTTCTTTTTTTAATGAAAAAGCTCTTTGGATGCCTCATGTTGACCTTACATGTCTTCTCTTCCTGAAGCAAAAATACAAGATGTCAAAACTTTTATTCAAATGTCACTTATTCAAAAATCAAACATCAATACTATTAAAATAAAAGCAAATTCTATCTACTTGCAAATAGTCTAGGTAGTACTATTACATTTATTTCTTCCTAATATTTTTTATACAACTAACTTAGTTGTTTTTAAATATATACCATATATATAATTATTTTTTATATTTTCAAAAAATATATCGAAAGATATTTTTGAGTATCGTTTTCAAAGTTTACTTTTTGATAATATCTTTTAATACCTTTTATTTAAAATGTAGATATACATTTCTTTTTAATATTTAATTTTATATAATAAAAATCATAATTAATAATACCTATAATTAAAAAGCGAATATTATTTATTTTTTTCATTTATATAATAAGAAATAACATTTCTGTAATATTTATATATACATAATTTATATTCATAATTAAATACTACACCATTTAATAGATATAAAGTAACTTAATCCATTTATTAAACTATATTAATGAATTTTACAACATACTCCAACTTATTAAAACAAATATTTAAGTAAGATATATAATATACCTCAGTTAAAAGGATAGTTCGCCCTAGCCGCTCTCTCAGACACGAACATCGAGGAGATCCATCGTTTCGCAATCACCGGCGCCGGTGAGGCTCTTTATCGCCGGCGCTGGCCACCACCTCTTCTCCGCTCTCTGCTCTTTATGCTTCTGCTTGTCCCTTGTTTCTGCTTCTCTTTGTTTCTCGTCATGTTCTGTGAAGGAAGGAGATCCCCACGAAGCATGCGACAAGGACCATCAATCTGGTTCTCCGTTCTCGTCCTCTCGGTGTCTCTTCCCTATTGGCTGTTCCATTCACCAGCGATGAGTCGGGAGGAATCTCCCACCGCCGCCCTGCTCTGTTTATCAGAGGTAAACTCCGTTGAACCTCTGTATTACCGCCGACGGACAAGTCACACGTATGGCTCTGTCCAAGCTCTTCAATCTGCCATGGAGCATAATGTTCATCACTTGAGCTCTCTCTTTCTTCACCAAGGAAGAGCTGAGCTTAAAATCTTCTCGGGTTTTGCTCCTCTCCATTTCCGGCGCCAGATCCGTAGCATCCTCCGACCAGATCCGAGTTTGTTCGGAAAATCTTCAACTTCACTAGACTTTAGAGTGATGTGTTCTTCGCTTGTGGGAGGACCTTTCCGGCGAACCTCAACGATGCGACGCACCTTGATTCCAAAAGTCCGCAGATCTACACTAACACTTCAACGGGACGACGATGGTCCGCCTCAGAGTCATCTCGCCGCAGGGAGTAGAGGCGCTTGGTCTCCACTTTATGGATCTATAAGCTTAATCTCAGATTTTAAGCACCGGTCTGAAGAATCTCATCGTCAACCACCGCAACCACATCTTGTCTGCCCCGGTGATCTCATTAATCCGCTGGATGCTGCTTTGTTTTCAACCGAGGATCTCCTCGTAACTTCTGTCTCACATTCCAGATCAACGGCATCTCTGATCAAGTCGTCAGTAGTTGCCAGCCCAGTTACCAGATTATTCTTAGATGGATTCATCGAGTGCTATAAATTGCAATTGTTGCCATATCAATCTCTTGAGAAGAGTTCGTCTATGTCACTTTATTCACCGTCCTCAACAACCTTACAGCCATGCTTTCATCTGTTTGTGAATCTGGTGTCCGATGTAGGTGGGAATCCACTCCGGCGTCCAGCTCTGAGCCATTTGTTTGTGAATCTGGTGTCCGATGTAGGTGGGAATCCACTCCGGCGTCCAGCTCTGAGCCATTTGTTTGTGAATTTGGTGTCCGATGTAGGTGGGAATCCACTCCGGCGTCCGATTCCGAACCATCGAAAACCATTTCTCGATTCTATGAATGGAGAAAATTTCTCGGATTCTTTTCCGAGCTTTAGTTTCAGTTTACTCACCGGTTTGTTATCTTGTGGAGCGGTCCGTACGGGGCCTGAAGATGCAATCAAGATTACTTCGATTTTTTTCGTTGGTGAGGACTGCTTCTCAACGTCACTTGTGACTATTTCTCAGCTGTCCGACTTTGTCGTGAAAGCTTTTCCGACGCATTCAAACATCATTTCGAATTCGATTTCATCTTGGGTTGAAGACTTATCTCGTTTAGGTTATTTATATGTTGCATTTTATGCTTATGGACAAAGAGGATGGATAATTCCCTCTTTCTATTGTACGGAAGAAGATTGAGTTTTTAATGAAAATTTGTGTTCAAAAAAAAAAAAAAAGTAAGATATATAAACTAATAAATAGTTTTATATTTTTATATATATATAAATTAAAATATTAAAAATAATATATTATTAAGTATGAGACAGGTTGAATAACAATAGTTAATTTATATAATAATTCTGAAAAATATAATTAAAAATTAATTTTTACCAATACAAAAAATTAAAATGAAATTTTTACTATAATTTAAAGTTTTTAAATATAAGTAAAATTGATATGAGACGAGTTATATAAATGAATTATCTATTTTTCATAAAATTATATTCATATAAATTTTAATTTAATTATATATAGTTTGAATTTTTTTTTATAAAAAATACATATGTATAAGATTTCTAATTTTGAGTAAATAAGTTTTTGAATATAAATTAATCATGTGCTTTAAATTACGGGTCAAATCTAATAATAAATTTATTATTATATAATAAAAATTTATAAAAAAATTAAAGTTAATAATAATTAAATGTTTAATATGAATAATTAAATAAAATTTAGATTTACCAAAAAAATCGAAAATTTTAATATGTGAACAATAAAAGTAAACTAAATAAATAAGTAAACGATTATATTTATTTCAAACTTAGATCACTAAATTTTAGTAACCATATATACTCAAATCTATTTCTATTTTAGTATGAATCCTCTCAAATATCGATATGTTACATTTACAACAAAATGATACTTTAGTTTGACTAAAAATTGTATGGCTAACTTTTGTACAATTGGAGCATCACATTTATAATATATATTCAGCATTAATCTAAAAATTCATGAATTAGAATACTTTAAATATGACAATTTAAGTCAAATTGTTTTACATAATCGATCACCCATCAGTTCAACCGGTAACCGAGTCCTAGGTTTTAGAGGTTTTTTGCGGGTTTTATAGAATTTTTAAATAATTATTTTTATAAACCAAATCGGATTATATATAGGATCGCTGGTTTTGCTGGTTTAACTGCGGATCCGGATCAGATTATAGAACATCAAATACAACGCTTCATCTGTAATATTTAAATGTAGATATACAATCAAAAATACAAATTTATATCATATTAATTTGGTTTGTTTTAAAAATAATCCCGCGCTTTGAAAGCACGGGTCAAAATCTAGTAGCTTACTTATAACTGTTATTATAAAAGTTTATAAAATGTTTTCTTAAATATTATATACGAGTGTACAACCGACAATTCTACATAAAAAGATTGATTGTATTTGATGCATGATGCATAAAATCTCTTGGAATTTCTTTTCCTTTAATTTGTATAATCATTTTTTCTCTGGGATTCGAAACCCGTTTTTTAGGGTAGAGGAATTAATGAACTTTAATTAAACAAGTGGAGCAAGGTTCTTTCACTTATAAAATTAACTAGGAAAAATATTTTAATCGATGATTGTGGTCCGGACCTGACTCTTAATCTCTTGTTTATATTTTTATGATTGGAACAATTCATCTCTTGTAACACAAGAACGGTGATGACTCTTTACGTGGATGTCAGTCAAAGCAAAATGTTCTTCGCTTTTGTATATATACATAAACAGTTTATTTTTGAGGTATAAATATCACTGGCCAATGAGCTATACAAATCGTCTCTCGATGGACTACAGGAGGTTGGTGTCCAAGCTAATGCCAAGTAGGAAGCGTGACGCAGAAGTAAAAAAGTTCGGTAAGAGATATTTATGGTCTACTTCAGATGTTAGTTCTGTTTTTGGTAATTTTGATTGACTTCCAAGTAAGAATAAAATAGGATGATATGCATGATTTCTCATTTCAGAATATTGTTTCTATGACTATTCTATAACTTAACACTAATTAATGTGAGAAGGTTACAAAGTTCATGGCCATCCTTTCTCCACCAACACAAGGCGTGTTCTAGCTGTCCTCCTTGAGAAAGGGCTCTTATACGAGCCCATTACTGTTGATTTGAAATCTGGTGACCACAAAAAGGAAGCTTTTCTCTCTCTCAACGTAAGTAATCTTATCGCCAAAAACTGAAGATTATTAGTATAGCTTCAGAGTGGGATTTACACACCAAGGTGAAACTCTCGTCTGTGTTAACTTGGTGTACTACACTCTAATGTTCGAAATTTCATCTACTTATTACTGGTCCACCTGTTTGATCAGGTTTACAGAACGAATTCGTGGTGAATGTTCTACATACATTTATTAAATTGGTCGATATAGGTTCTGAATCTTGGTTACTCACCTAGTGATTGGTTACTTGTAACACAAGGATGTCAAGTATTAACAATGTTGTTATTGATGCAGCCATTTGGTCAAGTCCCAGTTTTTGAAGATGAAAACGTTAAGCTGTTTGGTAATTAAATTTAAATCACGTACTAAAATAAGCAACATCCTGCTAATCTTTTGCTATATTGTATTTAGTCTATTTTTCAGGCTAACTTCAAATTTGAAATTTCTCCTTATATAGAGTCTCGAGCCATCACACAATACATCGCATATCTTCATAGTGCAAGAGGAACGCAGCTTCTGAGTTTAGAAAGCGAGGAGACACTGGCAACGCTAACAATGTGGATGGAAATCGAAGCTCACCAGTTCGATCCATTTGCATCAAAACTGACTTGGGAGCAAGTCATTAAACCTATCTACGGTCTAGAGACTGACCACACGGTAGTCAAAGAAAGCGAGGCTGGTCTAGAGAAGGTTCTAAATGTCTATGAAAAAAGACTCGAAGAATCTAGATTCTTGGCTTGTAATAACTTTACTTTGGTTGATCTTCACCACTTACCCAATATACAGTACCTTTTGGAAACTACAACGAAAAGATTGTTGGAAAATCGACCTAGAGTACGCATGTGGGTGGACGAGATTACTGGTAGAGAGGCTTGGAAGATGGCTTGTGATCAAGAAATGTCCTGGTTTGGTAAGCAAAGGAAAGATGGTATTACGGGAAAGGCTCTCAAGATGCCTTGTGAACAAGCAAAGTCCTGGTTTGGTAAGCAAAGGAAATAAATGAAAGCAAAAGAAACTTCTGTGGGAATGTGTTTGTGTCTTTGTTTGTAAGCGTGTGCTGTTGCTAAACTAAGCTTCTGTCGTTTGTTGACTGCTAATGCATCTTATAAGATTTGTTTGTGTGCTGGCTTATGTATGTCTGATGTATATGAATAAAGGGAATTAAAAAGTTGTTATGAATACTATATAAGTGTCCATTATGGAAAATTGTAATTTACTTGTTTTAAAAGTTTACTTGTTTTCTAACGGGGAATTGCCACTAATACCATTTTCCTAATACCACTTTTCAACTTTACACTAACCAACTTTACCACTAAAATTTTTATGGGTAAAGTACCATTGTATCCCTAATCAATTAAACATAAGAGCATCGTTCCATCTCCTTTTTGGCTTTATCTCCTCCTTCCCTTCCATCTCCTTCGCTTCCATCTTCCTTCTTTCATCTTTTATTATTTTTTCCTATCAGACTGCATCTCCGTCAAAGCAACAACCCTACTTTCTTCCCTCTTTTCCTTGCGTTGAATCTCATGGCCGGAATCAGACTACCACCGGAAGAACCAGAGACAACTCCTCAGCAACAGACCAGAGCGACGGCGACGGACAGCTTGGCTTACGACGACGATCAATCTATCGCGGCGGATTCGTGGTCGATCAAGAGCGAGTACGGAAGCACTCTCGACGATGATCAGCACCACGCCGATGCCGCCGAGGCTCTCTCCTCCGCCAACCTTCGCGTCTCTTCAGATTACAGGTATACCTCTTCGTCTGCTTTGGGGAAATCGCAGAAAGCTAGGGCTAAGAATGAGAAATTAGGGATTTTGTGAAGGAATTAAATGTACATTTTGACGGAGATTTTGAAATTGATTTTCCAGATCTTACTTCGACTAGGTAACATGGATCTAAAGAGTGTTGTTGTGCGCAGTTCTGATAAGGAAGAGCCAGATGCTGATGGAGGACAGTCAATGCTTGGTCTCCAAAGCTATTGGGATGCTGCTTACTCTGATGAGCTCTCTAATTTCAGGGAGCATGGCCATACCGGCGAAGTTTGGTAAGGAAGGATCCCTTCTCTGGTCATTAGCCTAGTGGAAGTTTGTTTAACTTCTTTCGTTTCCTTTTGTTTAACCTTAGGTTTGGTGATGATGTCATGGAAATTGTTACTTCTTGGACGAAAGACTTATACGTGAACAAGTCTTTGCTTATATGAGAAAGCATACAAGGAAGAAGCTGAAACCTTTAAATTGAAGCTTATATATTCTCATATAGGCTCTGCAGAGGGTATATTAATTGTTTTATAAATAGTTATAAATGGTTTATAGACTTTATTAATTGTTTTATAAATGGATTATACACTTTTACAAATATTTATAAACCTTTATATATAGATTAAAAACTTTACAAATTGTTTTATAAACTTTTATAAATGATTTATAAACTCTTATTTGCTCTCCATCTTTCATTTGTTTTTCATTATTATCTTCTTTCATGTGTTATTGTCTTCTATCAGATGTTGCAAAAAGTAAATTCACAAATCTTTGTTCCCATCACCTTTTCTTCATTTTATATCCTTGTAAACTTATTAGTCACTATATATCAGTTTATAAGCATTTATAAAGCTGTTTATAAACACTTAACAATCAGTTAACAAAAAATCACTTAAAATCAATTTATAAACTCTTATGAATTAGTTTAAATTTTTATAAATGATTTATTGAACATTCTAAATCCTTAGAAGAGATTTATACACTTTTATAACTGATTTATAAAACTTTATAAAATGATTTTTAAACTTCCACATCTGATTTATCAACTCCAATAAACTCATCATAAACTTATCAATAGAAACGAAAAAATCTCGTATAAACCCTTATAAGATGATTCAATATTTACGAGATGATTTATTAATTTTATAATTACACATATATGCATGATGCTTTTGGTAATAAAATGATTTTTAAATAATTAATAAATCCTTATAAATTGTTTTATAGACCTTTATAAACTATTATTAATGAATTTACATACTCTTATAAATGATTATATAAGGGTTTATAAACTAATTTATTGAGGCTTATTTTTTCATTTATGAAATATTTATTAAAATATTTAGGAAAATAGCACATTATATCCAGAATTCAAGGAAAGAAACATGTCGTTATGATGTTCTCGTTGTGTTTTCGGTGTCTAAATTATGAGAGTAAATAAGGAGTCCATATCAAATGATTATAGACAAAAGATATTGTTTATAAAGTTATGAACAGACAAATTATTTACATATCCTTTATAAAAAGTTTATAGATTCTTTATAAATAATTTATAAACCCTTATAAAATTTAAATATTGTTTTTATAAACCTTTATAGATGATTTATAAACCTTTATAAATAATTTATAAACCCTTATTATTTACATCCTTATAAATTATTTTACATACTCTTATAAATTGTTTTAAAAGCATTTTTTGTCAATATTTTCATTAGCCTCATAGACTTAAAAAGAGTACAAAGATGGCATTTAAGCCCAACACGTGAACATACACAAAATAACAATACAAATAAACACGTGTAACTTCTAAACGAGATTGTTGCTATGTGGCAGAGTCTTGGTGCACTCACAGGACGCGTCTGATTTCACCTCTTTGACCAAATAGATTTATGAACCTCATAAAATAATTTATAAACACTTATAAATACAAAATAACAATACAAATAAACACGTGTAACTTCTAAACGAGATTGTTGCTATGTGGCAGAGTCTTGGTGCACTCACAGGACGCGTCTGATTTCACCTCTTTGACCAAATAGATTTATAAACCTTATAAATAAATTTATAAACACTTATAAATAAATGTATAAACTTTTATAAATATTTTATAAGTTCTTGTAAATAGTTTTATAAACCCT
This sequence comes from Brassica juncea, assembly GCA_018703725.1. Taxonomy (NCBI): domain Eukaryota; kingdom Viridiplantae; phylum Streptophyta; class Magnoliopsida; order Brassicales; family Brassicaceae; genus Brassica; species Brassica juncea. The sequence goes on along the minus strand of CM031936.1, from coordinate 8,467,110 downwards.
TTTAAATAGTTTTACAAACCTCTATAAATAGTTATATAAATCTTCATAAATGATTTATAAATGTTTATAAATTATTTATAATCCTTATAAAGCTTTGTAGAAAATTAAGTTCAAGTTTGTTATACATATCTTTATATACTGTTTTTATAAATTCTTTTAAATGAATTATACTTAATAAGAAATTTAAAAAGCCTTATAAATTGTTTTAATAACTAATTATGAATATATTTATGAACCTAATAAATGGTTTATAAATTCTTATATATGATCTATAAATTGTTTTATAAAATCCTATAATGTATTTATAAACTCTTATAAATGATTTATAAGATTTTATTAATGATTTATAAGTTCTTATAAATGGTTTTATAAACCCTTATAAGAGGTTTCGAACATGAAGGAGATTTTGTGAATGGTGAAGAACCATTGTTTGCAGATGATATTTTTGCTTGATTTATTTATAAATTATTTATAATCCTTATAGACTGATATTATAAACTCTTATAAATGAATTATACTTTAATAATATATTTAGAAAGCCTTATAGACTGATTTTATAAACTCTTATAAAATCTTATTAATTGGTTTATAAACCATTATAAATACTCTTTTATTTCTTATAAATAATTTACAAACATTTCTAATAGAATTATAGACACTTATAATAGCTTTATGAATACTTACTTCTAAATGTTTTTAAATATTTATAAACTCGTATAAAAGATTTATAAACTCTTCAAAAAGATTTATTAACTGTTGAAAAAGATTTATTAACTCTTATAAATTGTGCATGATTATTAAACTCTTACAATATTTTTATAAACCCTTATATACAGATTTATAAGCCTCTAAAAAATGTTATAAGACTTCATAAAAGAATTACCTTTTGAAATTCTACAAATCCTTATAAATGATTTTATAAACCCTTATAAATGATTTTATAAACCCTTATAAATAATTTTAAATATTCTTATAAATGATTTATAGACCCTTATAAAAAGTTTCTATATATTCATATAAATAATTTTTAAGACTTTATAAATGAATTACCTTTCTAAATATTTATAAATGTTTTTATAAAACCTTATAAATATTTGGTATATTCTTATAAGTGATTTTATAAAAGTTTATAAATCATTTATAGGAATATATATAAACTATTGATAAAGGTTTATAAATGATTTCTAAATCTTCATAAATGATTTATTTATAATCCTTTTTTGGGACAGCAAATTATTTATAATCCTTATAAAGCCTTATAAGGATTTCATTATGTTGATATAATTTGATATGGTTTTTTGGCCTCTTCTTTATCTAGTAAAACAACTATATCATTTCTCAGATTTTCTTAGCAAACAGAGGTATATCAATAACATCATCCACAATCAACTAAAGGATATATATATATATATAGACTCCGTAAGGTTCAATCATGATTCATGAGCAAATCTACACTCAGGAACAATTCAACGTCCAGAAATATTCCATAATTCACCACAAAATAGTTAAGTCAGAGAGAACGAGAAGCAGAAGATTCTCACTCCAAGAGACAGGCTGAGCAGGACGATGGACGTAAAGCAAGCAAACCTTCTTGCTGGAGAAGTTTCTCGCCACCCAATAACACCGTCGTTTTGCTCCTCTCCACGTCTTCCGCCACAGCCACAAAGATCGTCTCATCCACATCTAAAGCCACTTCGCCTCCAGAGACTTCTCCAACACTCCCCGTTCTTCTTGGAGACACTCGCTCTTATTCTTAGCTAAGAACGCAAACTCAATATCCCCACGAACCTCTGCTGCCTCATCTCGTTGTTTCCACCACATGAGGAGGAACCGACGATCTCTTCCTCTAAACCGGGATGCCGCACTCCGTCGACTCTCCGATAGCACGAATAGCGGATTCCACCGTCTCCGTCTCGTAGAACTCAACCATCTCTGGCTTCCCCACCGTCAGATCTCCCACCACGTGATACAGGAACACCGACACCATTTCAAGATGAGAGATGTGAAGATCCGTTCACTTTTGAAATTATAAGAGGGAGTAAAGAGAGACGAGGAGGATGTGAAGACCACGACGAAACTTGATGAAATCTCACCGGAAGTTTGATGGAGACGATGAATCTCGATAGGAGAGAAAATAAATGATGGATTGAGGATAATGGGTTGAAGATAAGGCAAGTTTACTTTAGTCTTTTTTACATTAATGAATGTGGTGTTTTTGAAAATGTTCTTTTAGTGGTGGTAAAATTGAAAAGTGGTACCATGAAAGTGGTAAACATAAAATTTCCCCTTTTCTAACGGAACACACAAAAAGTTTACTTGTTTTAAAATTATATTTCATCCTTTAACTTAAGTTTCATATTGTATTCTTGGTCCCCGTTAAATTTAAATAATAAAACCAAGGACTGCTATTATCCAAAAAAAGATTAGGATTCAAATTGGATCTGATTCAATTTGTTTTTAGGTTCAGACGAAAATACCTGATAATTCAGATAAATATCGCAAAATTTGGGTAGTCTGGATAAAATAGTTAATAATTTAAATTATTTCAGATAAAATATATGGATATTCTTGGATAATTTTGAGTGTTTTGGATAATTCAAATGCCTTTCTCAAATACTTCTGGATATTTTGAATAGATTTATAAATTATATTTATAGTTATTTGCTTATTTTATAATTAAGCATAGTTTATATTTAAGATAGAAAACTGGATTTTGGATATTTGGCTATTTGCTCGATTTTTGGTTTGATTCTATTTTGGTTTGGATATTTTGATTATAAAAAGTTGTAAATTCTAGTTCAGCTCCAGTTTTTGGTTTTTTTTTTTTTTTTTTTTGAAAAATTATTGAGTCTAGTTAGGCTATATCTGTCTGAGAATTGCATCATGGCACTGCCTGCAACCGTAGGAGGAGATTTTAACTGGTTTCCACTAAGATTCAGGTCGACCAAGTTCATCAAATGTCCTATAGACTCAGGGAGCTGAGCGATTCTATTCGAATGCAAATCAAGCCTCGTCAAAGACAAAATCCCTCCAGTTTTTGTTTTTTTTTTTTGGCTTGGTTTAGTTTTTTGGTTCAATTCTTTGGCAAAATGCCAGGCTTAGCTAAATATGGCATCGAACTGGAAGGAGATGACATAGATCAGTAGAAACAGGAAGGGCAGAAAGTGCTTTGATTCACAACACAATATTGCTGAATCACTGAGAGGACAGCTTTCGAATATACAAGAACTGAAGAACCCTGTATTTGTCATAGAGGTTGACAACGGAGTTCTTGATCTCACGACATATAAATGGAACGAACGGTTTACCAAAAAAAAATGGAAGGAACAGCTTAACTACCTCGATAGATTCTCGAACCAAGTTTGTTCGTCTGCTGAAGCATGACAAATACGACGGCTTTGCCGTTCTGAAGTAGAGCTCATACACTACGTGCTGTTTTAGGGGGCGAGACAGACAAACATGGTGTTCATTCGTGTATATGCCAAAAGAAATGAAACGAAAATTGAAGTGGCCCATATAGGTTTCGAACCTGTGACCTTCGCGTTATTAGCACGACGCTCTAACCAACTGAGCTAATGGGCCATTTGTTCAGTTACTCGACTTAATATAAAAACTTACGTTTTGAGTAAATGTGTAACCTTGAGTAAGTGATGCTGATTTTGAGAGCCTATAAGGAAGAACACACATGAATATTATTACTCTATATTATGTTTTGACTCAATTAAAACGAGTATTATCATAGTAAATGATGCAGAGAAGTTCTATATACTGAATACTGTTCAAGATCAAATCTCGTCGTACCAAAAGGATTAGTGAATTGAGTAAATTTGAAAGAAACTTATGTGTTACCTGAGCTTTGGTAATAAATACAGCAACAGGGTGGTCAATGAAGAAGTGTTTGTCATCTCGAAGTTCTGCCACATTTGATAAACACAAAACCATAAGCAGTTAGACAATAAAATATACTTAATAAGAAACAAAGTTCGGTCACACCAATTTTGACAGAAGATACTGTAATCAGCCTTTCCCTCATAATTGCTATAGTTAGACATTGAGTGGCTGCTTACATGCATACGAGAAGCCATTTGACCCATAGCATTAGCAAAACTAATTAAAACAGAAAGAAGAAAACATCAAGACAGCTACAAAGGAACAAATCCAAAACAGAACCAAAGAACATAAGATAATGCCCGGAGAAGCTAAACAGTCAAAGTAAAACTCAATACTTTTCACAAAGAACACAAAGACCAACTACCCATTAAACAATTCTACACGATCATCCAGCTAAAAAAATGTTTCCAAAGTCATTCACATGAATACAGAGAAAACAAAGAAAATATTATCAGGATACTACACTCTATACGATTTCACTTTCGTCAGGATCATCATCATCAGCACTTGTTAAAAACCAACCCAAACTCTGTTTATATGCAAAAGATTCGATTTTTTTTTGTCAATAGTCATGATACTCTACTACTAATAGTACTCTTAAAAGATTTCACCTTCTTCAAGATCATCAAGAAGATCATCATCAATTTCAGTTTTTAAAACCAACCCAAACTGTTTAAGCAAAGATCGATCTCTTGCCTTACGGGAACCGCCAATGAGATTTATCACTTCTTTTTCTGCAGACAAGGGATGTTCGAACTTACAGTCTGATCTCGCATCTTCTTCAACTTTCATTACCGCAAGCCTCGCCTCTTGTCTGATTTTCATCCTGGCTTCGATCCTTGCTTTCTCTTGAAGCTGCTTCCTCTGTAGAATCTGTTTCTCTCTTCGTATCTTCATCATAGCCTCAGACTTGTTACTACTCGACTTGACGATTATATCTGCAAACCTAATCTTTATCGCTGCCGCACGAACGGATTTTGATGAGGAAGAAGAAGAGGACAAGAACAACGGATCACGACCCAGGCTTGCTGCTGTCGTCATTGCTAAAACCTTAAACAGAGAGAAAACGAAATCGAACAGTAGCGTAAAGAAGAAGAAGAAGAAACCCTAATTCTCGGATCTGTTTTCGCTTTCGCGAGAGAAAGAGTGATTAGATTATATATAGAGAGACTGATGTTGCAAAATAAAATTTCCTTTTATCCCTTCTTTTAATGTTTGATATTTGTTTAGCGATGTGTATAATTTCCTTTTTTGAAGACCAGATCCTTTATTATTTCCTGTTTTCTCTAAAATCTAGCCGTTGTAACTACTAATTTCCTTTTTCCGTTTTTCTAATATTTTTTTTTCTAACAACTTAAATTTATTAATCGTAATGTAATACAAATACATATATACTACATATGAAAATAATAAGCAACAAATAATATAATAAAAATAACTAGAAGACAATAATACATCAAGTGAAGTAATTGTAGAGACTCTTTTTTCTTCAGAGATCTTCTTTCTTAATAGAGCGTCAACTCTACAATCTTTTTGCGAGTTTTATATCTTCGTCGCATCACTAACAGCAATCTTCTTTCTTGTATTACGTTGAACTTATCCCAGATTAAAACTATAGATATTCTTCTGTATAGAAAATCAAATGTACTGTATAAATAAGAAACAGAGTAGGTTACACCAATTTTAACAGATGTTGTTCAAATCAGCCTTTCCTCATTATTGCTATAGTTAGTTACTGAGTGGCTGCTTACATGCAGATGGTTCAGTATCACGGAAAAATGTGGGATACAAGAAGCCATTTGACCTCACAAAATTCATTGAACAGAGAGAAGAAAGAACAAAGAGAGATCCAAAGGATGAAAGGACCAAATCAAAAGAGAACCAACGAAATGTAAGACAATGTCTACTAGTGTCAGTGTTATCATTAGAAGCTGAAGCAATGACATGAGCACTCGAATCAAGTAGATGTCCTCTAATAAATCAGTTACACACCTTCAGAGATGAATGGTCAAAAATTGGTTGAAGTAGACGATGAGTATTGCATCACCACTCTACATATTGGATGCATGATAGGGAAATATCCTTATCTGAAACCTAGTCATAGGATCTCAGTGTATGGTCTCACAAGTCACAATAGAGATTACTAAAAACAAGAGTGTTTCTCGGTCGATTTGTCATACACACGGGCGACGGCAAAGAAGAGGTTGTGGGGTCACATGACCCCACTAAATTTTGAGAAAAAAAAATTTAGTATATTTTTTTCTAAAATTATTTTAATATTTTGGCAAATTTTGGCATTTGACCCCGCTAATTTATGTTTATGTTCTTATATGTCTCCATTGGAAAAAATATTTTTGTTCTAGTATCGTATACTATCAAGTTTTAAGTTTTAATATTAAATTTATATATTACGATTCCGGTAAATAACATTTCTAGCTCCGTCACTGGTCATACATGTCACCGTATCTGCCAATACAAACTGGTTTTTATCAGTTATGTTTCTGTTCTTTAGATTGTATTAATTCTTCTAGTTGAAAAACTTGCTTCCATGTAATATGATTTCGTACTATACAGTTAATTATTCTGTTGTAATGTGAATTGAAGTAAATCATGTTATAGTCCCTCACAGTTTCATACAATAAAATTCGTTTATATGACCAGCCTCGCACCAACGAAACAATATACTGCGAGTTTCATAGGGAAACATATGAAAACGTTTGGAAACAAAAACGAAGTGGCCCATACAGGTTTCGAACCTGCGACCTTCGCGTTATTAGCACGACGCTCTAACCAACTGAGCTAATGGGCCATTGGGTCTACAACTCGACTTACTATTAAATAAAGAGTGCGGAGTAAATATGTAACCTGAGAGATGTCATGATGCTTCTGACAGCTTAAGGAAGAAAACACCTAAATTATTATTATACTATATTAACGTTGTTGACATAATTAAAAACGAGTGTTGTTGTAGTAAACGATGAGAAGACAAGTTCTATGTTTTCAATAATGTTGACTAATCTTGTCCTTACCAAAATGATTCATGAACAGGGTAAAACAAAACCAATTTGACAGAAAATTATGTGTACCTCAGCACTTGTAACATGTACAACAACATGGTGGTCGATCAAGAACAGTTTGTCATCCCTCAGATCTGCCATATTTGATGAACACAAAGCATAAGCAGTTAGACAGAAGCCGAACAATAAGAAGTTTCAGGTAGCAGGAATCCAAAAGTGAAGTGAAGCAAGATAAATAAGAAACAGAGTAGGTTACACCAATTTTAACAGATAAAATTCAAATCAGCCTTTCCTCATATTGCTATAGTTAGTTACTAAGTGGCTGCTTACATGCAGATGGTTAAGTATCACGAGAAAAATGTGGGATACAAAGAAGCCATTTGAACTCACAAAATTCAATGAGACAGAGAGAGAAGAAAGATCAAAGAGAGATCCAAAGGATGAAAGGACCAAATGAAAACAGAAACAACGAATGTAAGACAATGTCTACTAGTCAGTGTAATATCCAAAGAAGCTTAAGCAATGAAGAGCAGTCGATCAAGTTGATGTTATCGCATAAAGATCAGTTACACACCTTCGGAGATGAATGGTAAAAAAATTGGATGAAGTAGACGATGAGTAACTTAATTAACTTACATGTTCGAAGTCAGTTGTCATGTATAATGAGGCCAAGAAGAAGACTAAGTAAAAATCAAGACTTTTTATAAAGAAACATCAGCCACTTAAAAAAGAAGTAGGCATCAAACAATTCTATATCACAGGAGTACAGAGAAAACAAATAAAACAAAGATTGTCAGGGGATACTAGACTTAGACTCTACACGATTTTCAGCTTCCTCAGGAATGCAAAAGATTCGATTTTTTTTTGTCAATAGTCATGATACTCTACTACTAATAGTATTCTTAAAAGATTTCACCTTCTTCAAGATCATCAAGAAGATCATCATCAATTTCAGTTTTTAAAACCAACCCAAACTGTTTAAGCAAAGATCGATCTCTTGCCTTACGGGAACCGCCAATGAGATTTAATACTTCTTTTTCGGCAGACAAGTTATCTAGTTCGAACTTACAGTCTGATCTCGCATCTTCTTCAACTTTCATTACCGCAAGCCTCGCCTCTTGTCTGATTTTCATCCTGGCTTCGATCCTTGCTTTCTCTTGAAGCTGCTTCCTCTGTAGAATCTGTTTCTCTCTTCTTATCTTCATCATAGCCTCAGACTTGTTACTACTCGACTTGACAATTATATCTGCAAACCTAATCTTTATCGCTGCCGCACGAACGGATTTTGATGAGGAAGAAGAGGACAAGAACAACGGGTCGCGACCCAGTCTTGCTGCTGTCGTCGTCATTGCTAAACCCTAGAGAACGAAATCGAACAGTAATTGAAAGGAAGAAGAAGAGATCAAATCAGAGAAATAAACCCTAAAGTTTCGGAGTGTTTTTGTCTTGGGAGGAGGGAAGACTGTGTATGTTAAAATCTGTTTCCTTTAGGGGGAGTGACTGCGATTATTATATATAAAGACAAAACGAGGGGTTCAGCTCCACCATCTAAAATAATTTTAAATAAAATATTATTTTATTTTGCAAGAAAAATTCAGTTTATATTTATTATTATTATTTTATCGGTTTGTTGAAATAAAACTATAAGTATATTTTTTCTATTCTTTTTTTTTTTAATTTGGTTTAACTACTTCAATTTATTTTTATTTAAATTTAATAGTCAAAACTATATTTAAAATAATAATATTTTATGTTATATTATATTTAAAGATTATTATTTTAAATATATTTCTATTCCTTATTTAAAACATTTATGTGTTTAAATATATCAATTCAAATAAAGTTTGAATTTCAGTTTTTTTAGTACAATCATAATCTCTCTCGATCTTCAATTTTCTTTTGCTTCTACATAAACTGATAACTCTGAGTTGTAAGCAATTCCTGAATAAAAATGACAACAAAAAATTTCGGATGCCTCATGTGTCAACGTTTCATTCAATGATCTGCTAAATGCTCTGGGTCGTCATTTGAATGTGTTATTTGGTCAATGCTACTATTCTATACAAACCATAAAGTAATTGTTTCAACCTATTTTTTCTTTTGCTAAATATTTTGAAGAATATTTTCAAATTTCTATTTATTTGTAAATTTTTTTTATCTTTTTTTTTGTTTTAGTGAAAATGACAAACAATTTAATCAATTATAAAAATCTTCAAGATTTTAATTGTATTTGGTCTTCTATATAGATTTATTAATGTAATGTTTTTAGTCTTTAGTTTGATCGCCAAATTGTGATTCAATATTTTCCAAATGTATTACCATATCCATGTATTGTCACTAAAGCACATTGTTTTGTTCCTTTGAAAATCAAAAGACATGTTTTTCTCTTTTTTTTACACAACATGTTTTTTCTCTTATCCCGTGTATGTTTATAGAGGAACATTTGAAAAATATAACCTCAATTTTGTAATAATTAAAAAATGACTCAATGCTTATGTGTCAATCAATTAAGTAGTTAGTTGAAAAACGAAGGTCCAATTTAATTAATATGTCTCGCTAAATACATTAAAACATTAACTATATAATATAATGTGTTATGAAACATTATATTAACCCAAAATATTAAAAGCAAATATACCTTTCTTACATAAATGCTACGGAATTACCTAATATGATTACATATTTATGACAATTAATGATTATAGATAATAAATATTTGATAACAATTTGTGTATCATTTTTCAATTTTGTTTAATTTAATATTATTAAAAGAAATTAAATAATCATATTAACTATATAATAAAAAGATCATATTTTTTCTACATGTTATTTTGAAAACAGCTATTAATACTTTCAAAATTTTGTGATCAGTGTCTTAATTGTTTTTATTATAACAAGATACAAATGATCATAAAATCGTATTAATATAATTTTTATGTAATAGACATTCACACTAAATAATATATATCAATTTTATTACCGTTTATATGTACCATTTAAAAATACATAAATATGTTAATTTTGGAATTTGCATTGAAAAAGTATTGAGACTTTAATATTTAATTTTGAAATTTTAATCAAAAAATATCACATCAAAAATTCTGAGGTCAATATATAGTTTAAATTTTTAGTTACGTAGAATATACAAATGTTAATAAAACCATATGAGTAGGAATTCTCAATAATAAATGTTTATTTTCAAATACACTATATATTTATGTTAACATCATTGAAATTTAATTATATACCATATAAAATAAACAAAAATGATTATTTTGATCTATTTACCATAAAAATATTGTAAATAAGCAAGATGTATTGTTTTGATTTATGTGATTACTCTAATCTCCTATATATTAATTGAGAAACAATTGATTACTCTAGCAAGTGTAAGAATTTATTAATTAATATTTTTCAAAAATCTTACAAGAGATCGATACAACGGAGATTTATTTATAAGCTATTGAAATTACCTAACGAGACATGGAGTGCATATCAAATTTGTTTTCCTAACCGTAGCCCTCATTCTATTCATCACAACACCAAAATGGAATATTTGGAAGTGTCGATTGACAATCTGAAATGGTAATGTTTTTTTAAGTTCAGTCCATTGTTTTCCTCAAATTGACATAGAATAATTTTTAGTGATTAACTAAATGGGTTACGTGCATAGTAAAATGTGTTTTAGTTTAAAAATTATTGCATACCCAAAATCAATATAAACCATCATCATTTTCGTTTAAAATTTTGTTACAATAAAAATATAGGATTTGACAAAAAATCTAAATCTGAAAAACGAACAAAGTGATCCGAAAAATAGTACTGAACTTTAACCAAAACTGGTTAGATATCCGAATGGGTTCAAAATTTTGGTATCTAAAGAACCGGAACTGAACCCGATCCGAACAGAAATATTCCGGGTATTCGAATATATCTGAACCATATTTATAAACTTAAATTAAATATCTATTAATATATTAAATTAAACCAGATTAATATATTAATTATTTTTAAATTTAATATCTAAAAGAATATACACAAAATATAAGATGTTTTTAAGTTGTCTAAAATACTTGGAAATATATATAAATAGTTATAAATACATGTTTAAAATAACTAATTGATACTTAAAATACCAAAATACTTAAAATATCTTTTGATTTCCTATCTAAAAATTTAAGCTAAACCAATTTTTATGTTAATTTTAAGTATTTTGGCATACATTATTCAAATTTATATGATATATTATTTTGATTTTAGATTTTGAAAAATTTAAAACATATATGAATTTTACTTTTTGAAACTTTTTTAAATAGGTTATCTGAACCTAAAACCGAACCAAATTCACGAAAATCTGAACCGAACCAAAACCACAATGATCCAGACCGAACCAAATCAAATGGTGCTCAAATTTCTACCTCTAATCAAATGTAAAGAATGTTATTGATAACAAAATGTATATTCTTTATAACATTTAAATACAATATTTTTTTAAAATATTCACTCCGCATAGGGCGCGGGTTATCATCTAGTAATTAAATTATAATGATACACTTTGAACAATCATTTTGGCATGAATACTTTTAATACTCCCTCTGTTTCATTTTGTAAGAAGTTTTAGATAAAAACACTAATATTAAGAAATATATAATTTTTTGAAAAATATTATTAAATATATAACAATTATAAAAAACTAACATATTTTCATTGGTTACACAATATACAATAAATGCAAAAGCTACATTGAAATGTCAAAACTACTTATATTTTGAAACAAAATTTCTACTAAAATTACTTACAATATGAAATGGAGGGAGTAATAATTTTCCCCGTGCTTATCAGGGGTCATAATACTAGTTGTAGATAAGATATAAACAAGATAGAGATTAAGCCCCTCCCTCGTTGATGTTAAATTGGATTAATTAGAATGAAGCGAGCTGGAGAAAAAATAATAGAGTAAATTGAAGAAAAAATGGTGTAGAAAACAAAATTAGAAAAGTTAGTGGGAGCGGATGATTGTGATTTTGGTGGTAAAAAGACGGGACTGGGACGCTAACACGTTTCAGTTTTGACCTATCTGCTGAATGAAACTAAGTCACAATTATTCATGATCACCTTACACGGATATGGATTCATGTTTTACGGAGAAATATGTTTTTAGCCGAACTATTATTGCTAAAAGTGACATACAGTCATAATCTTAGTGTGATATCGAAAAGATTTGTGTTACATTTTCTTGTGTTCTCGAGAAGGGTTAAATGTCAGAATAACCTTGAAGGAGTAAATCCTGCCCCCACTTCTGACAAGAACGGCGATTTTTAATTGCGTATCCTCTGGAAGATTTAGCTCATATACATTCAAATGTGTTTGTAGTGAAGATCGTCTGTTGTGTTTCCAAGTGAAAGTGAGTCTATAAAAACGGGTATCCAGTGCTTTGTTAGCTTAAATTACCATAAATCTAACACAAGCTTTTAGAAGAAAATCACAGCTAAATGTTAACTTGTTCGGGGAAGCCAAATACGTTGTTTACCGTGTCATAAATGGTGAAACAAAATTAATGTTGATGTCGCATGCATTTATATTGTCTCCGTTAAATGTTAACCTTGGTTGATCATCTTCCTACTTTGTTGCTCAATTAATTAGTTATGTTCGGTCAATAGTATAAACGAGTGATGTATAAGGGATTCTTGTATGAAGTAAAGTGGGAATTTACTTACGCTCCACAATTTCCAAGTCTGATATTTGATTTTCTTTTTGATAAATGTCAGGAGATGGGTCACATGGTCCGTCTATGGCGATGGGAGTGGAAGAAGAATGATGAGCACGATTGTCATTTCCTACCTGATGTGACGGATTGCAGACTTACGGTGATCATGGAGGACGACGAGAGGTTCGAATCTTTAGAGACCATTGTTTGATGAGTTGATTATTCTAAGAGACACTTTCTTACTTTTCTTTACACTCAGAGTGACTTTCTACATGTGACACACTTTGTTGTGGCCTAGTAATAGATTCTGGACAATTTTACCCTTAACGCATGTGTGGATGGATGATGCGCGGATGGATGATGCGTGGATGGATGATGTGTAGACGGGAATGAGTGTTAAAGATTCCAAAAGCTTCATCAGAGCAACCTCCACAATAGCTGAGCTTAAGGACACAGTCCCAACAACAATGTTTATCTGTGGACGGAGACAAGAAAATTTTGATTATGTTTTGGATGTGTACACTAACATAACCAAGAATAAAGAACACGAGAGATCTCCTAAATTTGTAGATAGGGAGTTGAAGCTTGATGTGGTGGTTAGAACAATCATTCAAACGCTAAAATAGATAAAAAAATGTAACATATTGAAAGGCTCTGATATGGATGCCAATGTGTTCACAATCTCAAAGATAACCGACAAAATCTTTATCCACATTTTCAGTGTCCACAAAACACAAAACCAATAAATTTTAATTTACAATAATTAATAATATATTAACGTACAAAAAATATGTCTATTGATACAAAAAATCATTTTATACATATAGTATATTATAAAATTTTGATCTATCTTCGACTTAATTTTGTACACAACTTTTTTATCCACATTTTCTGAATCAACAAAAACTCATATCCACATTTTCTTTGTACACAGTCCATAAAATAGTTATTTGATTAATTAAAATATTTGAATTGTGTCAAAACTTCGTAAAATATTTAATTAATTAAGGATTAGTAGATCTTTAATATTAAAACTAAAAAAATTATACAATACATAAAACATATGGACAACAAATACTTTGATTTTGCATTTTTGTACGTGAGCAACATAAAGCAGGGTTGTGGTGTATAATTATAAAGTTTAGGACTATTTAAAAAAAAAATCTAAATAATTGAGAAGTTTTGGGGCAAACTCAAAGACTTACATAAATACGGACCAAATACGCAAATACATGATTCTTGATTGCAGATGCAATCGACCTTTCTTCAATGGGGACATCTGCAATCGAACTTTCTTCAATGGCAACTCCGAGATCAAACCACCACAGCTTCACCGAGACGATGATAGATAAGACTTCGCAGAGTTGAGCGAGGACGGCGAGGAGGCGACTCAGACGACATATCTTGTGGTGGAATATAAGCACCCGGAGGAGCTCAAACCAACGCAGTTGAACATGACGAGGAGCTCAAACCACTGCGGCTGAGCATGGCGAGCTCATCCATGGCGATGTTGAGCTCGGAATCCAACTATCGCAGCTTCACCCTGCTCGAACCACCGCTGCTTCACCGAGCTCATCCAAGCTGATGTTGAGCTCATATTCCATGGCGTGGCTCACCGGTGGTGAAGAAGAAAGAGCCGACTCGTTTCGTCTCCGCCGACTCTCTCGTCTTCTCCAACGGTTTTTTCGCCGGAAGTTCTACTTCATTCACGACGATGTTAAGGGAGATGAAATAGATCGAACAATTATCAATCTCTGGAGTTGTCTTTTTTTTGCTCAACTACAACTTTCATTAACCAATTGAGTGAACACAAGATTTTAACCCCAAAAGATTTTAACCCCACATACATCGATGAGATATAGTATCACCTAGGAACACTTAGAAGGATCCTATGCTACCCAATCAAAAACATCGATGTATTTTTCACCACTACGAAATGAATTCATTCCACAACTCGAGATAAACCATTTCTTACACCAGCTAATTCTACCACTAATAGACAACATTAAAGCTATCATAAGTGATCCTGTTCTTCCGAATCTCTGGAGTTGTCTAGCTCTCCATTTTCTGGTTTTTTTTTTAATTTTTGTTTTCTTTTAATTTAGAAAGACTAAGATGACTTGGACAAAAGAGTTAACGAACCAGCCATAACTACATGAACAAATTGATTTCATTAGAAGCTTTGGTTTCATCATATTCATCCATATCTTCTTGATTTTATTTAGAGATTGAACATTTGAAAAAGTATAATTGAGTTAGGAGAGACGACGACTTTATCGAGAGTAAGGAGAGAAGATAAATGAAAAAGTGCAGTATGTTCTAGTTTAGGTGAAAAGATCATTTAACAATAGAAAAATGTGTATCAAGTGTACTGTATTCCGTATGTAATTGTAACGTAGAAAAGTGTCCTACAACGTAAAAAAATTATTGTTAGGCGCAGGTAATGTGTAGAAGAGTCGATGTTTTCCTAAGTGGTAAGACTCCACCAATGAGGATCGGCAACAATTTTTGTTTTTATGATCTATCTTTTTATTTTATATTTCGAAATAGCTACGTTTTATTTTGTGATTAAATAAGATACGAAAACTAAAGCGATTTAATCGTGAGTAAATCGTGTTTAAACAGTTACGATTAGTCAAAAAAAAATTATTTACAAACGTATAGCTAGTTTTTTCCGTGGCTTTTTGTGACTAGAGTTTTATATAATTACGAAATTCAGCTTTAGTGACGTAAAAAATGTGACTATAGCTGTTTTTTCTACTAGCGGTAGTGTTTTAAAGTTGTTCGAAAAAACAAGATTTTTTTCTAAATACAAGCTTTTTGACTGACTAATCAAACAAGTCTAACTGATGTTGGTTTGATACCAAACTGTCCATCCCTTGTTTTTATTTTAATCACTAGAATAATTCATCTCCTGGAACACAAGAAAGGTGGCGACTCTTTACGTGGACCTCAGTAAAAGCAAAATATTCCTCGCTTTTGTATTGCGAAAGAAAGATATATAAAAAATATATAAATATAACTTAGCATCTTATAAAATGTATATGTATAGTTACATCTTTAGTTGAAAAACCCATTATAAAAATAGGAACTATACAAATCGTGTCTCGATGGACGACAGGAACATGGTGCTCAACCTTATGCCAAATGCTGATTTTGGTAAAAATAAAATAGGCTATTCATGATTTCTCATTTATGAATTTCGTTTCTATAATTATATAACTTAACAATAATATGTGAGAAGGTTACAAGGTCCATGGCGATCCTTTCTCCACGAACACAAGGCGTGTTCTAGCTGTTCTCCTTGAGAAAGGACTCTTTTACGAGCCCATTACCGTTGATTTGAAAACTGGTGAACACAAACGGGAATCTTTCCTCTCTCTCAACGTAAGTTATTGTATCGCCAAGAAAACAAAAGATAGTCGTCAGACTGGGGTTGGGTTACACACCTCTACATAAGCTTGCTAGTTCTAAAAATTATTAGATGAGTATATATCCTAAAACTAATTGGTGATGTAACCAAAGTACAGTAGAACCTCTATAAATTAATACTCGATAAATTAATAATCTCTATAAATTAATAAATTTCTCTGGTCCCTAATTGGACCGGTTCAAAATATAACACAAATTGATAAAATAATAAGATAACAATTTTTAGAAAATTCTATGTAAATATATATGGTCCCATTAAAATCATAAATTAACAATATATCTATATATACATTTCATATATGTACAAACTAAACATTATATTGTTATTTTATATTCACAATAAAAATACCTCTATTTTTTTCTTAACATTTCAATATATTTTGAAAATATTTAGTAAAATTATATCGAAAACCACATATAAATTATATGAAACATAAAAATATAAACAAGTAATATAATAAAACAATGTGAAATTCAAATTTCTAAAATTTTATAAATGTATATAAGGTAAAATCAAATATATATTTATTTTATAAATAAAAATAGAAAAAATAGAAAAAAAAATTTTAAAAGGAAAATTTTGTAAAATAATATCTTTATAAATTAATAAAATTTCAAAGTTCCAACATTATTAATTTATAGAGGTTTTACTATATTATAAATAATAAACATACGTAAAACTTTCACAAAAGTAATTATTTATTAATCTTGTATAGTTTTGAGTTATTAATTCGGCGATAGGCCCAATCCCGTCTCACGTCTATAGTAATTCCAAACATGGGTTAGTAGCTTCAAAGTGGGATTGTTTTTATTCAAATCATGCTAGATCTAGGCTTACTTTTCTACAAGTAACCTGTTCTCGTCTATGTTTACTTGATGTATACATTCGCATGTTTCTAAGTTTCAATCTAATTATTATTCCACCTGTTTGATCAGGTTTATAGAACGACTTCGTGAATCTTCAACATATTTTTGTTAGATATAGATTCTGAATGTTTGATAATCACCTAGAGATTGGTTACTTGTAACACAAGGATGTCAAGTTTTAACAATGTTGTTATTAATGATGCAGCCATTTGGTCAAGTCCCAGTTTTTGAAGATGGAAACATTAAGCTATGTGGTGATTTAATTTATACTAAGCCATAATAAACAACATTTTGATATTCATTTTCTATGGTATTTAATCTATTTTTGTACTAATGTCAGTTTCAAATTTCTTCTTACAGAGTCTCGAGCCATCACACAATACATTGCATATGTGCATAGCTCAAGAGGCACACAGCTCCTGAATTTACAAAGCCACAAGACAATGGGAACACTAACAATGTGGATGGAAATCGAAGCTCACCAGTTCGATCCATTTGCATCTGTACTCACTTGGGAGCAAGTCATTAAACCTCTCTACGGTCTAGAGACTGACCAAACGGTCGTGGAAGAAAATGAGGCTGGTCTAGAGAATGTTCTAAATGTCTATGAAAAACGACTCGGAGAATCTAAATTCTTGGCTTGTAATACCTTTACTTTGGTTGATCTTCACCACTTACCCAATATACAATACCTTTTGGGGACTTCAACGAAAAGATTGTTTGAGAATCGACCTAGAGTATGTACGTGGGTGGATGACATTACTGGCAGAGAGGCTTGGAAGATGGCTTGTGATCATGACAAGTCGTGGTTTGGTAAGTAAAGGAAATAACCGAAAGCAAAAGAAAACTGTGACGGAGTGTGTTTGCGTATTATATTGGGGTCTTTGTTTGTAAGCGTGTGTTGTTGTTAAAGTAAACTTACGTTGTTTGTTGACTGTTGCGTGGTGTATCCTATAAGAGTCGTTATGTGTTGGTTTATGTATGTCCGATGTATATGAATAAAGAGAAATATAAATAACTAGGGTTGGTCCATCCTACGTGCGGGATATGACTAATTTGTTATTTGATAAAAAAAATTTATATAAGCTATTGTCGTTGGTTGTTGAATTAGTTTTTGGAAGCAATGATTATGTGAATGTTTTTGGATGTTTTAAAAAAAAAATTGCTGAAAGGTGATGAGCGTTACACCAATGGAACATGAATTTGATGTAGTACTAGTCAAAGTATATGATCGCAACGTTGATTTATTTTATACAATATGGTCAACTTAATTGTGCATATTAATGGTAGTTGTTTCGTCTAGGTAGAGTCCAGATAGAACAGCAGGGCTCCAGTTATATTTCGTAAACAATCTGTGGACTTACTTTTTAAGAAAAGAAGTCATAGTCTGTGTAATGTCTGCATGTATATTTAAAATGTGTTGTGGAAAACAAAATATGTGTCATAGACTTCACTCAATGATTTTTTTTTTCATTTTTGGTTTATGAGTTAGTGCGGTCACAATTGGTGAATATTCAGTAGCTATGTGTAGAATATAGGAAAACATTCAAGAGATTTGTTTTTCTTTGGAGGATCATGAGGCTGGTGCTATTTAGGATTTAGTCTATTGAAAATATTAAGGTAGGGATGCATAATAGTCTTAATCTAAATTTATTTTCTCTTTAAAAGAAAAATCTAAATTTACTTTCTCATGTGGCCACTATTACGAAAATCTTTTATTCCAATAAGGAAAAACACATTGAATATGTAAGCCCACTTGATATGTTTAGGCAAACAATTTTGTAACGTGCTATTTCACTTGCAGGACATAAACATGAAAACAAATAACACTGTCGTCGAAACTTCAAATTTTTAGTGGGCTCTCGATGAAGGGCTGGCCGCATCAGCCATATCTAGCCAGGGAAAAAAGCCTTCGAGCGTGATTTTACCACTTAGGTACTGCTCAAACTGGATTGGAGACCACTTCCATAACTATTTTCTCAGTCTCCACAGGATCAATTATCTGCAGCATATATCATACGGAAGCAAATATCACTTAAAGTAAAGATGAATATATTCTCAATGAAGCTTCAAAATGGCCAGTGGGAGAGTAGCGTATATTTTTCTCTGAGCCTGAACCAAGTCTTTTGCTTTTATCATTCCTTGAAAAGTTCCAACTTTGGACAATAGCTCAAACAGTATACGCAAAAATGGAATACATAGCATTGATCCAAATGAAAAAGATGATACATTTTTAGATTGAAAGTGAGTTGAACTAACCTGTTTTCCAATCTCTCTGCTAATGTTTCATCTTTGATTGGAGCTATCAGCACATTTCCACATCTCCAAGAAGCTGGGTTTACCGAGATGAATCCTATGAGGCCATCACGAAATCAGAATGATCCTTTACGATTTTCACGGCTGTTGCAATGTAGTCTCCTGTAGCAATGTTACCATAATAGCCTAGTTTAGCTAGAAAAAGCAGACCCTTACCACGAAACAAAACCCTTCAACCATAGTGCCCAAAACATATTTTTAACAATGAAAGAATCAATGATAATTTACTAAAGTGATATAAAAATATAACTTTCGACGTTTGGCCATCCAAGATTCATGCCTCACAGACGTGATATTATGAGAGCATTTATAATACCAGCCCACTATAATATCTTAAAGATGCCTCTGCAAACAAATTACAACAGAAATTTATTGATGAAAACTTGAAAATACATCAATGAAGGACAACAATAAGTGAAATAACATGGAAAACTAACCTTGCATACTGCATAGTGACAGTGTTACCACTATCTGCAAACTTGCGGTCCTCAAATATGAGAAAATTCTGCTTCTCAGAGATCACAAATATAACCGGAATAATATAAGTAGTGTAGGACCTTAGTATAGCATAAGATTCATGTTTTTGTATCCAAGGCGAAAAATAGATTTGCAAAGATGTAAATAACATTACCACACAGAGTTTGGAACAAAAGTCAGAGATCACTTAACATAAACATCAGACTAGATTAAAAACCAATGCTCTGACCTTTCCTTGAAGAATAACCCTACGTTTCTCCTTTAGAAACTTGAGCAAGTTCGCTTCCCTCCCTCTTCGATGTTTCCCTTCCTATTAGATGTCCTACATCGATCACATATGTGATCCTTGGGTAATATATATGTGTATGGGCAATATATAAACAATTGTCTACCTATGTAGTCTGTAAAAATGGTCCATCTTGCTGTGGTATTTCCGAGATGTTGGGCTTGGACTGTTTCCATTGGACAGTTTCCCACCCACATCTCGAGAGGGGCTATTAGATGTCCCACATCGATCACATACGTGATCCTTGGGCAATATATATGTGTATGAGAAATCCTCCACTCAGGAGCTAGCTTTTGGGTGTGAGTTAGGCCCATCACTAATTCCATATAAACAATTGCTACCTATATAGCCTGTAAAAATGGTCTATCTTGCTGTGGTATTTCCGAGATGTTGGGATTGGGCTGTTTCCATTGGACTATTTCCCACCCACATCTCGAGAGGGGCTATTAGATGTCCCACATCGATCACATATGTGATCCTTGGGCAATATATATGTGTATGGGCAATCCTCCACTCATGAGCTAGCTTTTGGGTGTGAGTTAGGCCCATCACTAATACTTCCCCTTCAAAACCCTAATTATGTAAGTCAACATAATCGTTGCATGAAGCTTAATCCCATTCTCCCCACCACCTTGATGCCTATCGATCTAAACCATGACGTCACTAACCTGAGATCAACAACACGTATAGGCGCAACCATCTCTAAAACAGAAGCACCACTGGTCTCGCGATCTTCAATGATGAGTCAAGTTTGATCCTTTCTATATATATTTATAGGTGATAATTGACACAATAGTAGAGAGGAGGAAGTAAGGGGTCATTCAGTGAGACGTAGTGTCTTAGTGGGAGTAAATGAGGAGTAAATGCTGTGTAAATGTGGATAACTGGCGTTTCAATGGCGTTTTTGGGAGGTGATCGGGGGCTAGGGCTAGCGAGAGGACGAAGAAAAGGATAGTTGGGCTGATTCGATATAGGGCCAATTTTAATTCGTGTCAGCCCATTAGCTTTCATACTTCACTTTTGTAACACCGTAAGAAATAAAGTCAAAAGAATCAATTTAGAAAGTGACACGTGGCAGTAAATGCCCTATGGAGAGAGCAAAACCCAACTTTATAGTATTAGATTTGTAACACCGTAAGAAATAAAGTCAAAAACATCGATTTAGAAGGTGACACGTGGCAGTAACACCCGACCGTCCACGGCTAATGGGTTTTCCACGACTGATCATTCTGCCTGTGGACCCCATTTTGTGTGACGGGCGGTACGTAATTTGAAGTTCAGAAGTCTTGTTTACTGACTATGTAATTACCTCATGACCCTTTCTCGTGTTTTGGCCTCACTCGCACAGTATCACGAGTCAATTCCTGATAGGTAACCTATCTTTTCACTACTCCAACACAAGGACGCTTAACTCTAGAATTCTAAATGGATGTGTGACCGAAAAGGTAAGTGCACTTTAATGACATAAGCAGCCAAATCAATTCTTTTAAGCCTTCCAACAATACCAAAATCCGGGATATTACAATTCACCCATTCCCAAAGAATATAACATCCATGTTGCATCCCAGGATCGTTACCCATGTTAGTGTAAGCTCTCACTTACTCCACACTCGTCTCTGATACCACTTGTAACGCGCATACCGTTCACGGCTAATAGGTCTCCCACGCCTGCTCACTCGGCCCGTGGGCCCATTTCCTGCGGTGGGCGGTGCATAATTTTTAGGAAGCTTGAAATTCTTGTTTACTGATCTTGCAATCACCACATGAAATTTTCCCGTGTTTTGAACTCACTCGGACGGTATCGTGAATCACTTCCCAAAAGGTCACCCCCTTTCACTATTCCAACTCAAACACACATAACTCTGGAGTTCTAAATGGATGTGTGACAAGAAAAGTAAGTACACTTTGATGACATAGTAGCCAAATCAATTCTCTTAAACTTTCCAACATATACCACAAACTGGGATGTTACAAAAGCTTTCTCAGTTTCTTCTTTAGAAAAGAATGTAACATAAGTAAATCCTTTTGTCCTTCTTTTGACTTTGTCCATACAACATCTACTGAAGCGACCAAAAATTTGAAGAAGACAGAAGAGATGTGTAAATGCAGCTGCATGAAGAAATTTTGAACTAAAAATTGTGTTTAGATTTAAGAGACTGATCTCCAAGTACTCGGCCATTTGTGAAAATGCTAGGCTTAATGTCTCCTCTGTGATGAAGAAATATACGCCTGCAACAAACTGAGCATTCAATTCTAGTAACAGGAGAATCACTAAAACTCACATTAGAAGAAGCTCATCAGATCTTCCCTAAGATAAAAGACATGCTTTTACTTAAGCGTAAAATTCATACATAAAGCCACAACATAAAAGAAAAGAACCAAATAAAAATAGTGAAATAGCATATGTTAAACACAAGAAATCACCGAAACTTATAAGAAGAAGACGATGCTTTTACATTTGATAGTTTGAAACTTCAAATCAGCGAGTGGGATAGATGAGTTAGCCATTTAACTGAATAAGAAATTTCTATTGTTACATTAGTAAGTATGAGGATGATGTTCAGGGGATTAAGGCTGACCTTAATAGGTGGAGATCCACCGCCTCTAGAAGAGATAAGAAGCATTAATTGAGTAGTCATGTTTGGAATGGGGCGAATGAGTTATGAAGGCTGTTAATGGCGATGAATCAATGCATCCCCTAATGTTTAAGAGGAGATGAATCACATACAAAACGACATGGACAGAGATCGACCCAGAGATTCCTCATGAAGATTCATCTCTCAAAACCTTCCACTTTCGGTAGACCTAATTGGAATTCGAACACCACGAAGAACCCTATTTGGTCACCAATCTTGAGAAAGATGAAGGTGAATATTGGCTTAGGTTTTCTTTATTTTACCAGCCAAATAACATAATACCAAGCTCACTAAATTTATATTCGTAGTAGCCCATTAACAACTCAATCGGAAATCAACAAAATTAATAGAAAGACGGAGAGTGTCGATTTCTCATTCCCATATATGTGGACAAAGAAGTCTTTAATATATATATATATAGATAGATATATAGTT
This sequence comes from Brassica juncea, assembly GCA_018703725.1. Classification (NCBI taxonomy): domain Eukaryota; kingdom Viridiplantae; phylum Streptophyta; class Magnoliopsida; order Brassicales; family Brassicaceae; genus Brassica; species Brassica juncea. The sequence goes on along the minus strand of CM031936.1, from coordinate 8,444,046 downwards.
ATGGAAAGTTGAAAACAGCACTGGAAAATTACAAATTGGAAAAAATGTGTCATCTCCTAGACATTATTTGAGAAGTAATTTGTTATGTGTCATCACCACAATGATTTTGAAAGAAAAATGTGACATATGGTAATTATTTATAGATCATCATTAATAAAGTAATAAATAATATAATAGTTGAAATAGAAATATAATATATTTTACAATTTTCGATATGTTATTATTTCCATTTTATACTTATATAATTTTATTACTAAAACAATTCTTCAAAATCTTATGCAGCTTTTTTTTATAATTTTTTTTCTAATTTCAATATCATTTGTTTTTTTAATATCTATAAATATTAGAAATATTAGTACTTGTTTTACATTGATAGTTGTATACCTAACAAAAAAATTTCTTAATTTTATAGAATTTTTGGTTTAATATATTTTACCAAAAAAATCTATACATATATACATATTATTAAATATAATTAAAAATACGTATTTCATTTTAGTCTTTTACATATAATTAAATTAAGTTAAAAATTAATTAAATACTGTAAGTAAATAATAAAATCTACAAAATTGCAAAAAAATTAAATATAATTTAAATTTAAAACTTTTATTTCTGCACATAGTGCAAGAAAATACCTAGTTACTAATACATATTTGTAGTATTTTCGTTATTTGGTTCAAGTTTCTTATAACCGTTTTTAAATTTTGTTTTCATGGAAAATTGGAAAAATGGGATATCGAGAACTTGAGTTTGTCCACCTAAGACTGTATCTAAATTTTTTTGTTACATTAGAATTTAATTACTGTTAATACCATTATACCATTAGATTAATCTAAATTTAATTTAATTTAAATATATAATATTTGTTATTCAATTTAATTTATACATTTTTAAAATTAAAAAAGGGACAAATACTAATTTCCTTTAACCCTAGACACATCTCTAATTCTTTTCTTCCTCTTCGTCGAATTTTTCCTCTTCTTCTGTGATGAAATCGCTCTTCCCTATCTCCTAGCTTCTTCACCTCTCTTCGTCCACCTCTTTCATCTCTATTTACAATTGAAGAACACAAGTATGCAACTGGTCAAACTTTTCGATCGGTTAAGCTCATCAGTGTTCAAATAGGCTGAGATCACTACATGAAATATGGGTATTAATAGCATCTAGCGTTTTTAATATTTTCTGCTATTGTATACCAATACTTGTTTTTATAGCGTTTGTAATTTAAAACACTATATTTACTATCGCGGGAAAATAAAAAATTTTAGCCGCCTTTATTTACTAAGTGTAGCTCCAACACTTTAGGAAAAAAAAATTGCCACCAAAACATTTCTATTCACCCAGATGGCTTTGTATTGTTTCTCAGAATCTTAAACTGGAGTCTCTTTCTCCACCTCTCTCTGGCGAACTCATGGTCTCTACATCTCCATCTCTCCTCCGTCGTCTTTGCCGGTCAGTTTCTTCATGGCTTCCACCGGACAAATCTCCAATCTTCGTCGTTCACTTTCCCTTCTTAATTATTTCTTATGGCCATCAAACATCAGATCTATGATGTAACTCAAAGCACGTGTCTTTCTTTAAATTAGGTTACGAGTTTGGACTTTCATACTTTGGAACCGTAAAGGTGTTCACTTTGACAATAATGCCCTTAAAAGTAGTTTAATTTAGGATTCTAATTGAGAATTTGAGTCAGTTATAGGCTGAAAATTTCTGGGTGATTGAAGTTTTTGTTTGGCATAGTGTAAAGGTTTATCCTTTTTGAAGTTCATATAAGAAGGTTTCTTCGTTGTTGTATTTGCAGAAATAGATTCAATGGAAGTTGCAATATGTTCTTGTTGTTGATGTCTGGTGGGGATCTCAATTTTTTTTAATCAAAAATCTTTACTCGTGTTCGAGTTTTTAATTTGATTATTACTTATTGGGATACTGATTATATCCTCTTATACTGGTTTGTTTCGTGTATTAAGTGTTGTGTTTGTAGTGAAACGGTATCCAATTATCCATTTCTTATTGGTTTGTAGGATGTTCTATGGACCAGGAGGACTGTATGCTTTGTTTGCAGGGAAAGACGCAAGCCGAGCTCTTGCAAAGATGTCTTTTGAGGAGAAAGATTTGACTTGGGATATCTCTGGTCCTGTTCCCTTTGAGCTAGAAGCTCTTCAGGACTGGGAGCACAAGTTCAAGAGCAAGTATGCCACTGTTGGCATCGTCAAAGTCACCGCTTCAGGAGCGGAAACCGCATCTGTGTCTGAACCCGCAGAGACTGGTGAGAAAGACACTCTGTAACCAAGCAAGAATCTGCCGTTGTGGAGAGTGACGAGGCTCCTACTGAGCGTGATGTGAAGAACGAGTAGATTCCGTTTCAGTGATTTTTTCATAGAGACCAGCGGAAGTCTCAATGTAGAATCTCTGACGACCCTATTTCACATTCGTTGGTAAGTTCACTGATTAAGCCTCAAAAGGTTGTTTCTTTGGTTCTTAATAAAACAAAGATGCCATCTTTTTGTCTTTTTCTATTTGATAGGTGTTCTTACTATGGTATCTACGATGGTGTGATCGCTGCACAAGAATATGCAACTTGGACTAGCATTGTCCAGTCTTGTGGCGGGAAGTGCTGGAGTTGCTATAGCTAATGTGACTATCGATGCTTGTGTAACACAACTTAGCATTAGTCATCCTACCCTTGCTGCAGATATACAGAGTCTGTGTGGTATGAGTTCGTCTATTGGATCCTTGGTTGGTTTCTCATTCAGTGCTGTTTTGGTTCACTTGTTTGGGTCCAAGTAGGCTCTTTTGATTCTTGAAATTAGAAAGTTTTTGTCTTTATAGCTAAAAAGTCAATCTGTTTTTTACCTTTTTAGAAACTTGGAGAAATGGTTCTGATAATGTATGGGAATGTCTTTAGGTATAAGCCAGATTTGCACTCTCTGTTCTGCCTCAACTGAAACCAGAGACAATCTATTTATCTCATGCCCCTATGTGAAAGAGTTGTGGCACATTACTCTGAGACGATTTGGCCTTGCATCTGCTCCTTTCCACTCGTGGAATGATCTCATCACTTGGAAAAAAACAAAAACTTTATTTTTTAATTTTAAGATATAAACCCTAAACATACCCTAAACACCCCAACCCTAAAGGATAAAAATGATAACTAAAGTTTTGTATTAAAAAATATATATATATAAGTGTAAAATTAAAGTTTCAGTGAATATTAATTAGATCAAAATATTTTAGGGGTTTATACCCTAAACTCCAAACTTAAACCCTACATGCAAATTCATAAATCTTAACTTTTCAAATTTATCATATAAAATTAAAAGATAACACAACAACTAATATGATAACAAAAAGAAAAATCTAATTCTAATAAAAAATTCGAAAAAAACAAAAATAATATTTTTACCTCAAGATCCAAACCCTAAACATGCCCTAAACCCCAACCCTAATATTTTCAACCTCAAGATATATAAATCTAAAATTAAATGATAAAAATGATAATTAAAGTTTTGTTATACAATATATATATATATATGTATATATAATAGTTTTGGGGGTTTATATATTTACTGTGATATATGGAGTTTGGTGTATTTAAAATACTAAACCCCAAACCTTATATCATACTTCAAACTTTAAACTCTAAACTCAAAATTTTTTTTTTCACAATTCACTCTTAAAAAATTATTTCAAAAATTAAATCTAAACCCCCAAACCTAAACTATAGACATACATATATATACCATACCCTAAATTAATCATATATCATAAACTCTAACTAATAAATTTGAAACTGTAATCTTCATTAAAACTCTAACACAATTTCAAAGGTCCAAAATTTATTCATTTTAAAAATCTAATCTTAAATTTAAATCCTAAACTTCAAACACTAAATCTTAAAATCTACACTCTATATTTAATACCTTAAACCCCAACCTTAATATCTACATAGAAAATCATAAATCCAATATTACAAACTTATAATAGAAAATTTTAAACTCCAAGTATATTCTAAAACTCAAATCACATACTTAATCCTAAATCTTAACCCTAACCCCTAAACCACATATCTCATTTTAACATATATCTTAAAACATTAAATCTTAATTTTTAAATGAATTATATTTCTGTAAATAAATTAAAATTTCAAATAAATAATTTAGAGTTCAATATTTAAATTATTATACCAAATTATTTAAAACTTAAATAATTTTTATAATAGCTATAAATAAATAAGAAGACAATTTGTATTGTTTTTTTATGAACCATTGATTGATTTAAATCAAAGGTCCAAAATCACTCTTGTATCTATACTCACCCTTTTCTCCTATTGGTAGAAAAAGTTGTGTGTGGATTGATAATCTTAACCATAGATTAGATATTTTGAAGGGTTTAGATTAATTGTTTTTGTGTTTGTTTCTCTCTCTCTCTCACATACGCTTCTTCACTCTCTCTCTCTCTGTCTCTCTCTCTCTCTCTCTCTCTCTCTCTCTCTCTCTCTCTCTCTCTCTCTCTCTCTCTCTCTCTCTCTCCCTCTCTCTGAAACAAAGAACAACGAGATTCAAACTGAGATTCAAACCTCGTCTTTGTCTCCACCACATTACAATCACAGTTCCTAATCTCTATCTTCATCACCACTAAGCCTTGTCACCACCAAACCTCGTCTTCCACCACAGTTCATCATCGTTACACAGTTCTGCGTGTGTGTTTTATTTATTTGGGACAAAGTTCTTATCTTGTAAAAGGAAAGAGAGAGAGATAGAGCGAGGAGAGAGAGAGAGAGGAGAGTAGAGAGAGAGTAGAGAGTAGAGAGAGAACAGAGAGAGCGTCGAGGGAGAGGAGACGTATATCGATATAGAGGCGCGATGATCTCTCTCTCATCTCTATCTCGCTCTCTCTCTCCCTCTCTCTCTCTCATCTCTCTCTCTCTCTATCTCTCTCTCTCTCTCCTCTCCTCTCTCTCTCTCTCTCTCCCCTAGTGTTCTGGTTTTGCTTTTGTGTTCTCAGTTAAATAAAGTGGAGGAGGCTGAAGAAGCTTGATGGTGGTGGTGTCGCCACCGACTCCATATCAGAAGAAGCATGGCTCGAGAAGAGAAGACAAAGGGCTGGTGATTCAAGAACAGAACATAACTCGTGCTCTGTTTTTTCTGTGGTGATGCGACGACTAAGTGATGCGACGACAGCACTCTAGAGGCTGGAGGCGGATGCTCTGGAGGCTTGAGGATGGAGGCTGGAGGCTAGAGGCGGAGGAATTAGGGTTGGGCAGAGGCTTAGATTAGGTTTAAGTTAATTATGTTTTGGTTAATTATCTTTTGGTTTAATGTTTTAATTTGTTTTTGGTTTAATGTGTTTTTTAATTACTTGTATACTGATTTTAATTAATAAATAAAATTTAATTTTTAATTATTAACTAATTTTCAATTTCATTTTAATTATTTAATTATGAATTATGTTTAGGTGTAATTTTTAAATTGTTTTTTAGTAATTATTTTTAATAAATTTTCAGGTAATTAAAAAATAAATTAATGACACGAAATATTTGCTATCGTTGTATAGTTAACTATAGCATAAACAAAAATCGCTATTAAAAGTGTCGGACCTATTATAACAGGCGCTGTCAGAACGGCTAAGGAAGCGCTATTATATATGACTCATAGCGTTTTCCATCCGCTATTACTAGCCGTATTTCCTGTAGTGGATTAAACCTGGGTTTACACTATCTCCGTCACTATGCGATTTAGTTATGCATTCCATGTCACTTTGAGAGTGCTCGCGACATTCCATCTCCTACCCGAAAGCTCAAATCTCGTAGTGCTCTCAGTTTCACTCCACTGTCTCCGTTACGTCGGAATCAGTCTTTGCAGTAGCGGATCAAAGGAAAGCTCGTCAAAGAGCAAAAATGGGCGGTTTAGGTAATTTTGCAAACATATCCTCAAACTTTTGATTAATCACAGATTTATCCCATAAGTTTCTGTTTGTACATATTGCTCCTCAAATTAAATTAAAATATTTAATTTGTGCAATCTAGACCAGCTAGTATTCCTATTTTGCAGCCTTGGTCCCTGATTTTTCTGTTGTTTTCATGTGTGTCCTAATACTTTGAAAATCACAGAAATATCCTTATGAGTTTGCCTTAAACTTCCAAACGTGCACTTTTTTGACCATGTTATATGCAAATGCAATATATACAAAACTCAGAAATTAATCATGGATTAATCGAGGATTAGTTTAAAGCTTTTTGTTATACTTGATAGTATATAAACGAGTATACATATCAAATTAGCTTGAATCCTATCTGGTCTAGTGGCTTGTGTGTGTAATTTTCTTCTGAATAACTTATAACTCGGGTTCGAGTGAAGGAAAGAGCAGTTTTGATGATTTTTTGACCCGTGAAAGAAGATATTGTGCGAGATTTAGGACATATTTTGTGTAGATTTAGGAAAGATATTAACCGAAATATGGAAGTTTTCATATTTTCATGATTCGACTATAATATGTATCCTACGTTGATTAGTATATTGCATAGTGGGTGGGAAACTTATTATTCCTTAGGTGTAGCATTAGGTAATAGCTAGAATATGTTATGACACAGAAGCAAAATAAGGCAGATTATAGAGTTATTTCTATAATTTGTAATCAAGCTTCAGGTAGATTAATGACAGCTTGCCAGAATTAAATCGAATGCATTATAGCAAGGTGGAATATATAAGAAAGTTTTGTTTGTTTTATATACCAATGATAAATCTGTGTATAATACTTACTATCTGATTTCTAGACTAAGTAGATGGCCAGCATGAGTATTATATTCCCAGTTAAGACATCAAATAAAATATGAGTCCACTATTTTTTTAAAGAAATACTAATGTTTCTAATAGTCTTCATATTTTTTTATATTTTAAAATTTTAATTTACTATAATTTTCTATTATAAAAAGGTAAAACATGTTCAAAAAGACCAACAAAATCTAAAATCCTAATAAGACAAACAAAAGTTCAATGCGTTTCTTTCTTCCAATTCTCTTTTTTTCAGATAAAATTTAGGTGTAATTATTTCTTCATTTTATTCAGTTAACTTTTTCCTCAACATAATTGACTTACATATAGAGATCAAAAAACGTTTTGCTTGACAATTATTTTTATAATAAAGATACATACATTATAAATTTATTTAAACAATTATTTATATTGTAAATTAAATAATAATTAAGAGTAGATGTAAAATGAAAAACGCTGTTCTACCGTACCATTAGTGAAGATTGTTTCTATTCATACTTTATAGATTGAATGGGTCAGTCAGACATATTTGGTTTAGTAATGTTCCTAAATTTTTCAACTCTTTGACTCTTGCGAATCTATAAAAAAAGATACATATATATAGAAAGATTTTCTAAATAATCTATAAGAAGAAAATATATATACACATATGTTAAGTATATTAAAAAAAAACTGGTCAAAATGATAATTAAAGGTTAAATATATTACCTCTTTAAAATGATCTGGGGACACAACATATTTTATATTTATCTTAAATATTTATTTTTTCTATATATAAAACCACACTTTTCAAGAGAAGCACATCACAAGATTGTTTAATACATCAAAACCATGAAAATACATGCATCCTTGATATTCATGTTCATCCTCTCTTTCCTTGCTTTGCATCAGTGTATGTATATATTTTGTCATTTTTATTATTTATATTTCTTTGTTTTTTTCCATTTTATCGTTAATGTTTGGTTGATGCATGATTTATATGTGAAGGTGCAAAGATGAATGTTAAAGGAATAGAGGATTCAAACATAGTCATAACATCAAATTGTGTTAAGGGTGTGTGTTCACGAATATTTGTAAGAGATTGTTGGTGCTGTCCAGGACTAACTCGCAAATGTTGGGAAGACAAAGCTTCATGTGACGCTATATGTCCTCGTCCTCATCTTCCTCCAAAATAATGTTTAATAAATCTTATAATGTATGATTGCTGTTCACCTTGTGACACAAATTAAGGTATTGAATAATAAAAAGTAAATTAGTTTTACCTATATTAATCTTCTTATTTATAACTTGAAATTTTATTTAAATACATAAATTAGTTTAGGGAAAAAATTAAGAGTCATTATTTCATCACAGTCGTTACATACATTTCCAAAGTATGCAAATCCGATTATGTTCTAGCTATGACGCAGTTCACATTTTTAATTCAACAAAACTTATTAAATTATGAAACATGCAGTATTAATGTTACTCATATAAAATAAATTATCTTGAAATTTTAAATGGCCATAATTTTTTTGTTTAATTTTTAATATAATTTATTCTTTCTCAAATTAGATAAAAACTATCACCATGTAAATATTATTTTTAAAATGTTAATCTATTGAATAAGAGTGGAGTTATCTATAGAAATTTGTTTAAACAGTTTTAGTTTGTAAAATGACAAGAATCCCCATGACTGAAACTAACATTGAAACCGACACTAATATTTCGAATAGTAACTACTGTTTTGATAATATATAAGCAGTGCGAAATAACATTGTCAGTCCGTAGTTGTAAGACACCTAAAACCAATGTTTTGAAAACCGGACCAGATACCGACTCGGTGCAGCTACTGGTTAACTGGTTGAACCGGTTCAACCGGTCGAACCGGATTTTATATTTTTAAAAAAATTAAATGTAAATAATCATATATTTACACTATATGGATCTAAAAATTACTTCTACATATAACATGTTTCTCTATTCTTTTTTATTAAATGAAAAATAAACAGTAAACATAAATCTAGCTATATATAAAGTGAACAAGTGAATACTATGTAAATTGAAATTGATAAAATTAAATGATTTACAATTAAAAATTACCATATTTATTTATTTTTACAAGTAAAATCTCAATCTTTATGAATATGGGAAAATCAGAATAGTTATGAGACCAAAAAAAAGATTTTTCATATTTTTTTCTTAAGAAAATTGAATAAAATAAAAAGTATTTTAAATAATGATAATTAAACATTAGTTATGAAATATTAAATTTTAAAAGCAATTGAAAAAACATTATATATATGTTAATTTTTTAGAACCGGGTTTTAAAGTTGACCCGGATCACCGGTTTTACCGGGTTTTAACCGGTTTTACCGGTTTTTCTCAAATCCGGGTTTTATACTGAACCGGAACCGACTTCTTCAGCGAGTCACGGTCGGACCGGTTCGACCAGCCGGTCCGGTCCGGTTTTCAAAACACTGTCTAAAACACATTAGAAAAATGATGCCCCTTTAACAACAACAATTTTTATTTTAACTTTTTTTAAACTAAGCAAACAACCAAAATTATTATTTGTATGACGCTAAAATTTTTGTTAATAACCCTAATAAATTGATCTATTATATTAATAAGATAATGATTCTAAAAGTTTTTCTTTATTTAATAAGTTACCAGAAAATATCTTTGGTTCAGATTACACTAATTTGTAAAACATGAATGGTAGTATGTAGCAAATGACACTGATTAGAAAAGGAAACTAGATTTTTATTTTGTTTCTAAGTTGATTTGTTTTATTTATTTGACTAGTATCATTTAAAGTTTTAAACATACAAAAAGGTACACTAAAATTGTCAATAAATGAATCAGATTCTTTCATTTATTGTAAGAAGAAAAAGAAAAAAAGAAAAGTAAATTAAAGAATCAAACCTGCATCCTTTAAGTAGAAGATTTCAAACCATACCAAAGAGAACTAAATGCTATTTATGGCGCCCCTAAATTTTATACACATTTCAGCGTCTGAAGCATGGTTCTATGAACTTAGCCCAGGACCGATCATGATATTTCATTCGTTCCGAAAAGTAAAATAAAATAAAATAAATCAACGATTGATATTTAGAAAAGCGAAAAAGGGAAAGGTAACTATTTACGGTTGTATAATCTCCATAGGAAGAGACCATCCCAATGTTAAACTAAGTATTTTATTGATTTACAATATTTAAGTATTAAAACTACCGATTTTAAATACTTGGGAAACGAAAAAGTAATAGTTTCCGTCAATTTTTCAATACTCAAATATTTGAAATCGACAGTTTTAATACTCAAATATTGCTCGCCCAGAATTATTCTCCAACTAATAGTTGACTGTGCGAAATTGGAAACGAAATAGTCAACCGTTAACTGACGAACGGAAAAATAACGGTTTCCGTCAATATTTTAACAGTTGAATATTCTAATCATAATTTTGCGCAGTCAATGATTAATTGGGTAATAAATATATGCGCATATAATACTTGAGTATTTAATTTGCCGATTGAAAATAGTTGAGGAATTGAAAACTTACTTTTTTGTTATGTTCCTTATAAGATTAAAATCATGAACATCAATTCCTTTTATTAAAAAATCATAATTAAAAATATTTTCAAGTAAAATAAAATTATTATACTAGATATTTCATTTATAAAGAGATTGTTGAGTTTTTACAATGACATATAAAATAATACAAAATAATTAGAGTTACATCGTATGGTTGATCTACTTCATGTTTGTAAAATCACTTTAGATGATTTTCAAAATAATTTCTAGTTAAAAAATTCTCAATTTAAACCAATGTACAAGATATTTAATCCTAGAAAAGGATATATTTTTAAAGCATATGAAATACTATAAGGTAATTACATTGTATTGCTGATGTACAATATATGATTGTATAAAATGGAGATAATTACATATTATTATTTAAAGTAGAGAACCAATGTACAACATATGAGTGTCTAGGCAATATGAAATCATCCAGCAATGATTTTATAGATATGAAGTACATCAACAATAAGATGCAACTATAATTATTTGTATTATTCTATACATCATTTTAAGAACTCAAAAGTCTCTTTTAAAAGGAAAAAAATCTCATATCTTGGTTATACTTATATCCAAGTAAGAATAATTTAAATTCTGATTTTTAAAAAGTGTTGTTTTTAGATCCTCAAGTATTTTCAATCGGCAAATTAAATACTCAAGTATTATATGCACATATTTATTTCTAATTAATCATTGACTGTGTAAAATTATGATTAGAATATCCAACCGTTAAAAAGTTGATATAACGGATATTTTCCGTTTATCAGTTAATGGGTTGACTATTTTTTTCTCAGTTCCACACTGTCAATTATTAGTTGAATAATAATTCTGCGCTAGCAATACTTAGTATTAAAACAGCTGATTTCAAATGGCTGGGGGAATAAAATACTCATTTTCCCGAGAGACTGATGTTGCAAAATAGGACCCGCTCTACTTCCTTTTTACCGTTCTTCTTAAAGTTCGATAGTTGTTTAGTTATGGGTATATTTCCATTTTTGAAGACCAGATCCTTTATTAATTGATGACCAAAAAGGATCCTTAGTTATTTGGGTGAATTAGCTAGATGACTATAGGGTATTAGGAGAAAAACTAGAATTTAACCATATATGAAAGTGATGTTTTTGATGTGATAATTTGGTAATGCAATTGACCAGTTTTTCCCTCGGAATTGGTGACTTCTGTGACATGTATACTCTGTTATGTACATATAATATGATATACTATCATAATAGAACATATTTATTAGACATAGAATAGAACAATTCTAAGTTTGTACTTTTCTTAGTGATAATAATATTTCTAAGACATTTTTTTCTTGAAAAATTTACCCTCAAAGACACATTATGTGTTTCCAATTACTCATAAAGACACTTTGAGTTTGGAAGACACTTTCTCATGTCTTTTTGTCTATTTTGCCCTTGAACTAGATATTAACGTGTCTGAATAAATAACGGATTACATATATTTTTTATATATTATTTTGCATTGATAGCACAAAATCTTCAGATCCCCTTTCTCGTTTTGTTCTTTTTCTTGATTATATTTTCTCTTTTTTTCTTTACGATGATCGTTAAAATCCAGAACCATTAAAATCCAGAATTTTTTTTCCAATCGATGATCTATGAATTTTTACGGCTACGAAAATCGATGGTGCGTCGGATGGTGCACGATGTCAAGAAGCGAGATTAGAAAGTGAAGGGGGTTTGGGTTCGTTACTGATTGTGAGATTGGAAGATGAAAGGGGTTTATGTTTGTCACTTTCAAAGATGATAAATTGAGAATCCATAAAGGATGCTATTGAAAGAATTAGTGGAGGTCATGGTCAAGATGGCGGTGGACACGGCGGTGGTTATGGAGATTTTGGTTATGGAGGTTGTGGTTATGGAAGAGGAGGTGAAAGGAAATTAGAAACAGATTTGGAAGAGGCGATTGAGATTATGGAGATTGTGGTTATGAAAGAGGAGGTGATAGAGAGTTAGAAACAGACGTGGAAGAGGCGGTTGTGGTTATGGAGGTTGTGGTTATGGAAGAGGCGGTGGTTACCATAGTGGTGGCGGTAGTGGTTATGGAGATGGAAATGACGCATATGAAATGAAGGTTTGTGGTGGTTATGGAGATGGTAATTGCCATATTTGCTTCCTCCATAGGTGTGATTGACGTTTTTGGGGATCTGTCAGGTGTGGATGTGATTGCTATGGACAGAGGATGTGTATATGTGATCTGTGTGGACGGCAGCTATGTGGTTGTGGTGGTTGTGGACATGAGAGTTGGTGATCAAATATGCAGTGATCAGACAAAGTATATCCATCATGTTATGTATATACTTTGTTAGTTAGTTCTATACAAAATATATCCATCAAGTACGCAGTGATCAGACTTAGTTAGCTTCTATACAAAGTATATACATCATGTTATGTCCACAAAAACATAACCACACGTGTCTATATAATCATAGAAATCATATCTACATCTCTCCGTTCACGAGTTTTCCATCCATATCTATATATGTATAAATGTTAAAATATAAAAATATATATATGAAAATGGATGTCAAGTTATAGAGAATAAAAATTAGAATTTATTGAATCAATTATAATGGTTTTACATATCTTAAAACTGAGAAAAAACAAAGAAATACATAAAATGTGAAATGAATAATAATAACAAAAAATAAATGGAGCTGTTTTAACTATTATATTTAAAAGATGAACCTGGACATCAACCTTCGTAGCTTTTGTTCAGCCATTAATAACACCTAACTTCATTTAATAAACACTACAACCAAGCCATCCGTAAGCCGTCGGATCTTCTTACACAAAACTCATCTAACAGCCCAAAATAATTTCCAATTCCTCTTCACAAAAGCAACCAATTCCTCTTTACACAAAAACAAGGCCAGTATGGTCTCAAAAAGGACAGCTGGCTACATATTGTGTGCTAAATTTACAATGTGTCTTTCAACATTAACAAAGGTCATAATGTGTCTCCTTTTGTAACTCTCTCTTTTTTCTTTATGACAGAAGGCATTTTTCCTTAACTGCTTACTTATCTTATTAGGGTTCGCACTGTTTTTGCCACGTGGAGTATAACAATGCACTTAATTTTCTTTTGGATGTTTCAGCTTCTCAAGAAGCATTTGTATGTCTTCTCTAGATCTCAAAATTTTAAAACTTCTCTCTTGCTTTCGAGACTGTATTAAGGTAACTACCCAATTTTTCTCATCTCTGTTTGCTGTGATTTGCTTAAACATTTTTTTGCAATTCGTCTCTAGTCTTAGTCTAATTCGCTGGAAACTCCACTCGACTTATTTAAAGCTTAGTAAAAAAAAGTTTCTTTTCTTTATATTTGGGCTATGGCTGGAAAAAAACCCGGATCAGAAAAACCAAATAGAACCCGATTTGAAAAAGTAGTACCAAACCCGAACCAAAATTTATTAAATATCCGAATGGGTTCAAAATTTTAGTATTTATAGAACCGATACCGAATCCGATCCGAACCGAAGTATTTCGGACACCCGATATCCGAAAGAGATTTATATACCTAAATATATTAATTATTTTTAGATTTAGTGTATATTAAAAACATCTAAAATATATAAGATACTTTTAAGTTTTCCAAAATACTTGAAAATATATACAAATATTCAAAAGTAAATGTCTAAAATAGCTAAAATATACTCAAAACACCAAAAATACTTAAGCAATATATTGATTCTCTATCCAAATGTTCAAACCAAACTAATTTATATGTTATGTTTAGCTATTTTGACATATGTTATTCAAATTTATTTGGGATATCTTGTTTTTGTGCTGGGCCGTGGAAGTCTTCTTCATCAACTTGGATGGTATTTTGAGAAACTTAAAGTATATAATAAATTTTAAAATTTCAAAAATAATTTAAATGGATTATCCGAACCCGAACCGAACCCGCAAAGATCCGAACCGAACCTGAACCAAAATTTAGAAATACCTGAATGAGGCTGAAATCTTTGACCCCGAAAATCCGAAACTCGAATAGATCCGAACCAAACCCGAATGGGTACCCGAACGCCCATCCCTAATTTGGGCTCATTTTGTTGTAGGGTTTAGACGAAGGGATGGACGGATAAGTAGTTTACCACATGGTAAAGGCATTTTATAAGACCATCTTCAATGGTTTACTCTTTTTTTTTCTCTAAAATAGAGTAATCCTATAATAAAGTTACAGTTTGATCCAATGATACTCTATTTTAGAATAAAAAGTAAAGTGATAAATAAAAAAATAAAGAAGGTTGGAGTAAACCTACTTTTCATTCTATTATAGAGTGAAAATAGAGTATCATTGGAGCATTTTTATTCTAAATTTTATTTTAGAATGAGAAATAGAGATGGATTAGAGATGTCCTTAACCATATCTTGTCTTTCTTACCGTTAAATGAATCTGCTCAAACTTGAGCTCTCTCAAAGAGATGGCACATTCTCTTTGCCTTCTCACCAAATCTTGATTTATTAGAGTACAAAAATGATGCCGGACGAAGATTCTCGAAATTTGTAAATAGTATTGGCTGTGTCAGGAAACTCCCCCATAAAGAAATTCACTCTATCATGTAGACACAATTTTCGCACCAATCGTTGGATACGTAATGTACTGAATCGTGGTGGTGTCTTGGACCTTGATCTCCATCTTGGCATAGATGATGCTCATCTTCCTCGTGAGATTTTCACTTGCAAGACGCTTTTGAAGCTGAAATTAACTGGTTTTTGACGAGCTTCCTGGGGATGCTTTTCTCCCTGCTCTCAAGAATCTTGCTCCGATATCAGTTGAGTTCAACATGAGTCTTCATCATGTTTGTGCCTTTGAAAAGCTTCTTTCAGCTTGCCCCGTTCTGGAGGAGTTGGTCTTAGATGATTTGAGCTGGAAACAATGGAAATGGTCTCGCTCGGTATCCAGCCATAGCCTTCGGAAACTTACTGTTAGATACACAGATGATAAGTTTATTTGACTTCTAACTTAAAACCAATTGGCAATTAGTAGATTGGCTCAAGTCCCTTATATATTATTCATGTCTTCTTCATATTTCCGATGTGGGATCTTCTCTTCAATACCCTCACTCGAGATAATGGTGCGTATAACCATTAATCTCGCAGAGTCCATCATTCTACTCCAAGATAATGCTCTTTTTCTAGCTATTCGAAGAAATTGAGCCTTTTTCTTAGGCCATCAATTCGTGGGATGATCGGGTCACTGTCCGGAACGGATTAATGGGTCAGGGTAATGAGTCGGCTTTGATACCATGATAAGTTTCTTGGGTTTCCAACTTAAAACCAATTAGCAATTAGTGGATTGGCTCAATTCCCTTACATATTATTCATGTCTCATTCATATTTCCGATGTGGGATCTTCTATTCAGTAACAGATTTCGATGGTTACGATCTTTCTGATTTTGGGAACATTACTTTTGATACTCCCAGTGTTATCCATTTAGGCTACTATGATTTCGTCGCGAGTTCCTATCTAGTTGTCAATCTCGACTCCCTTGTTGAAGCAAATCTCGATCTTGTTGTGACAGTAGACCACACTTTGCACCCACATTGTGTAGAAGAAAGTGATAATATTACTAGCAATCCAACAAATCGGTTCAAGGGGATGAGAAATGTTCAAATCATGAACTTGTTATCTTATGATACTTTGGAGGTATTTATTTTCTTTGCTTTCTTTCTTTATCAGACAGATATTTCCTTACCTACATCAATTTTATCTTCATTATTATTATTTTTTTTTTTTCATTTTACTGGTTTATTTTATTTATCTGTTTACTGCTTCCAACATCAAATGTTAACCTGAGACAAAGGACAAAGGGCTGAGTGCCACCTCCAACAGTCCCAACTAGTAGCCACACATCACTAAACAACATCCATCCATGAATTTGGTCCACACAAAATCCAGCAATACTGTACAACGGTTTATTGGCTGCAAAAAAAAAATGAATTTTTATTTTTTCAGGATAGAATGAGAAGTTAGGAAGGCCCACTATAAGGCCTACCAGGTATAGTCCATTTGTTTTCCACCAATCTTATGTTTCCCTCTCTCAGAAGATTTAGAAGAAAGGAAAAAAAAAAAAAAGATCGTGAATTTCTCCGTCTCACGCAAAGGCTCCACGAGAAAGGATCCGATTCAATCCAATAGAATGTTGACTGATGTGTAGAAAAATCGTTAGTTTCTGAAGGATAAAAAATGTCTCTGAGGATAAAACTAGTGGTGGATAAGTTTGTGGAGGAGCTAAAGCAAGCTCTCGACGCCGATATACAAGATCGGATCATGAAGGAGAGGGAGATGCAGAGTTATATCGAAGAGCGAGAGCGCGAAGTCGCTGAGCGAGAAGCCGCCTGGAAAGCCGAGCTCTCTCGCCGCGAGGTATACCTTCTTGGAATTGAATTGTTAGGGTTTTGAAAGGATGCTGATTAATGGAATTATTACAGACGGAGATTGCTAGACAGGAAGCGAGGTTGAAGATGGAGAGGGAGAATCTGGAGAAGGAGAAGAGCGTTCTCATGGGGACGGCTTCGAACCAGGATAATCAAGACGGGGCGCTGGAGATTACTGTGAGTGGTGAGAAGTATCGGTGCCTTAGATTCTCTAAGGCCAAGAAATGAGGTTTCGAATCTGGTTCAAATCAATCATAGTGCACAAACGGAGCATCACTTACAGTGCTTCCTGATTAGTTCTGTTTGATTTGATGTGTATTTGCCATATTTGTTGCTGGGTTGCTGTATCTCTGTTTTAGTTAGGGCCTTTCTGGTGGAACACAAAATGAAGAAGATAAAGGCGCTTTAGATCTTATGTTACGAAAGATGAATTCTTTTTATGGTCTTGCTGGACCAACATGGTATATCTATCTAGGAAATATCTGTCTGCTCTGCTCTGCCACATTCTTTCTTTGGTAGGAATCTAAAATAAACTGATTAGATGTTGTGGCTGGGTTGAATTTAGAGGCAGTGATTACTAACTAACTAACCTGGATCGAGATAACTCATTTTGCTTGTCAAGGTGTTGTAGTCATATGATATGTTTCCACGGCTGATTTCAGTTGTGAACTCCTCCTGCATTACTGGAACTTCTTTTATTCCATATGGATATGTTAATACTATCATTTGAGCTTTTCCTTCTGAAGAATCTGATTAATTGCCGAAGAGGTTTCTCGTGAATTCATGAAGGCTATTACCTCTTCTTATTCTTAGTTGCATCATGGGATCTAGAGTTGCGGTAATTTGGCACTAGATAGCATAGCTGCAGGGAAAGTTTGTAAAAGCAAATGTCTTGTCTGCAACAGATACCCATACAGTGACTAACAATCTCACATGAACGTTATGCCCCCCAGTCATAGTGAACCAAAATTCAACAACACTTGGCCAGTTTCGAAAAAGTTTGCGTCCACTCCAACTTGAGCAACGGTTCTGATTTATATGGACGTGTCAATGTTTTCCATGTCTTTGAATCCTGATCTCTGTCTTGTCTCTTTGTGCAAACAAAACACCACAAAGTCTGGAACATTGGTTACTATCTGATTTAAATACAAACAAAAACACAGAAGCAGAAGACACCAGTCTAGCGTCAGACAATACATTTAATCGTGTGGTAGTGAAGATAGCAGTCTAGCGTCGTCAGACATAAAAAGACATTTAATCGTGTGAGAGATCACAGACTCGTAGATATGGAGATGGTTCCGTTTCCACTAATACCGAAGCCAATAGAAGTAAACTACAGGGCTTGCACCATCCCTTACAGATTCCCTTGTGATAATCCCAAGATAGCCACTCCCACTGAGATCTCGTGGATCAACGTCTTCGCCAACTCCATCCCTTCTTTCAAGTTCTTTTCTCTCTCTCTTCCTCTTTTTCAATTTGTGGAATCCCTTTGTTAGCCTGTGATGATTATTCATGTTCATTGGCTCTGATTCTGTTATCAAGAATTGATTTTCTTTAGCCTCATTATATCAAGGATTAACAGGAAACTCTCGTTGGTAGTTGTAGCGTTGACTTATCTGGTTTCTTCATGAACTTTGACTTAACTAACAAGAGGAGGAATCGATAGGTTGCTTCTGAAAGATTATAGGAAACAGAGAATCCCCATAGATCTCATTCTTCTAAAGCTGTTTCATTTGCAGGAAACGTGCAGAAAGTGATTCAACTGTTCCAGATGCTCCTGCAAGAGCTCAAAATTTTGCAGAAAGGTACAATGTTCTTAGTGTGTGTTGGTAACTTGGTTTTTAATAAATCTCTTGCCAGTGGCACCTTCATAAGGTAGACGAGTTTTGTGTCTTGCTTGGTTGTGTGTGTTTATCATAATTTCGGAAGTGTATGCTATTCAGAGATAGTGTTTAAGCCTCTCGATTTGCGTTTAAATATATACAATATTACTTTTGAATATGGAAGATATGGGGGGATTCTAGACGACTGGAAGAAAGATCCAGAGAGCCATGGCGGTCCACCAGATGGCGTTGTAAGTCCAGAAGGGCCCCCTTGAATTGTATGATCACTAGTACACTGTGGTGATGAGCTTTGTTTATATGAAGCACTATGGTTTGTTTACAGAGTCTCGGCAGAGCTCGTGAGCATTTACTCAGAGAGTTGGGATTCATGGACATATTCAAGAAAGTCAAGGTATGAGTGCATTATGTTCTCTGTATACTCTCTATCTCTGATTAAATGAGTTCATGTTCGATAGAATGAAGAGAATGCAAAGGCTATATCTCTCTTTCCTGAAGTGGTCAGTCTGAGTGATGCTATTGAAGATGAAGGAGAACGTTTAAAAAATTTGGTGAGAGGGATGTTTGCTGGTAACATCTTCGATCTTGGTTCTGCTCAGGTAATCTCTTTTTCTTGTACAATCCTACAGGAAGCATGTCGTCACTAACGGGCTCCTGTCTTCTTTTTTGAAGCTTGCTGAGGTGTTTTCAAGAGATGGTTTATCTTTCTTGGCTACCTCTCAAAACTTGGTTCCGCGACCTTGGGTCATTGATGACTTGGACAGCTTCCAAGCCAACTGGTTCAAGAACCGCTGGAAGAAGGTCACTCACACTCCTTTGTTTTGCTGCTTTGTTCATACTTCAGAGATAGAGACCGCTTGACAAACTCCATCTTTTCGTTTCTCGTTTTCATGACAGGCAGTGATTTTTGTTGACAACTCTGGTGCAGACATCATTTTGGGTATACTGCCATTTGCAAGAGAGATGCTTCGTCGAGGAATGCAGGTTCTTTTTTGCTTTTCATTCTTTTGACTGTGCAAGAGTGTATTCTAAAACTGTGCTATACCTTTCATCTTTCCCCAATTTGAAGGTGGTGCTGGCTGCTAACGATCTTCCAGCTATCAACGATGTAACATATACCGAGCTTATAGAGATCTTGTCACAGGTAAAACTGAATGAAGTGATTTCTTGATACTTTAAAAGAAGGTGATTCTGATTTATTAGTCATGATTTACCAGTTGAAGGATGAGAATGGCCAACTGATAGGCGTTGATACTTCGAAACTTGTGATTGCAAATTCAGGAAACGACTTAGCGGTAAGACTTTAGAAGCTTCCTAGCAGGAGAAATGGTTTTTATTCATTATATTCTTAAGTTTTGTTTATCTTCTCCCTCTTGAAAACATGTTTCAGGTTATAGATCTGTCAAGAGTGTCACAGGAACTTGCTGACATTTCAGCTGATGCAGACTTAGTCATCATAGAAGGCATGGTAAGCCCCAATTTATAGTGTGAAAGTGAAGCGCAGTTGAACAATTATTATAACTAGTCTTAGCTTTGTTAACTGTGTGGCTTGTTGGCTGTTCTCATGATCAGGGTCGCGGTATTGAGACTAACCTTTATGCTCAGTTCAAGTGTGATTCTCTGAAGATCGGAATGGTAGCAATTTTACTATGTCCTTACTAGTGAAAAGAAACGTTATAGTGTTTTCTTGCTTCTTTTCCTCCTTAACTCATGTTGCATCCTTTTGTTATATGCAGGTGAAGCATATTGAAGTAGCAGAGTTTCTTGGAGGCAGGCTTTATGACTGTGTTTTCAAATACAGTGAAGTTCAGAGTTAATCTTATCATAGTGATCTTCTCTCCGTCTGACTTCTCCCTAACAGTGATTTTTTTTTCTAAATGAGAATTGAGATTTGTGCTTGTGTATATTGAGTATCTCAGGTTTCACATTAAAAAAATAATTAAACAATAGAGTCGTGGCGTGCTTGATTATGGATCTTTATGGAAATCCATAATCAAGAACACAAAGTCAAACCATACGAAACTAAGGGTAGGGGATCTGTTATCGGTTTGAGTTTTGGTTTCAACTTCTTGGCCTGAATCAGGTTCATTTAGACCAGGTATGAAATAAAAATTAAGAGTATCCCTAAACGGTCAAAACCGAAGCAAAGTATATGAGATACCAGTTTCTTGTCATGCCAAGTAAAATCTTTTGTTAAGGCGTCAACTACGGAAACCAAAGGAAGCAAATAACTGATAAGGATTCAAATTCAAATTCAAAACAAATCCCATAACAAACGATAATAATAAAGTTCAAGTCAAAGACGGTGAAAAAGGAAAAAAAAAAACTCCAAAGGATAAAAAGTTTTAAATAGATTCAAGTGGGTCCACTAGGTGAACAATGGAAGTTTGTTCTTCTGAAGGTGCAACGGATGAGAGCTAGTCGACCTTGATCTGGCACTTGGACGAAGCTCTGGGAAGCATTAGCAAATCCTTAGCTTCTTGAAACTTCCTCCTATTTGTTCCCAAAATTCTAACTTCCAACAGCTCAAGACACGGTAGTTTCCCTAAAATATTCTTTAATTGCAACAGCTCATCGGCAGTTCCTCCGTACTCGGTTATCTTTACGACCTTCACAGGACATGACAAAAGGAAAGAACATCCCGACAAGCATTCGCAAACAGATGAATATGTATCATAATGCAAGGTACCCTGAACCAACAAGGAGGAGGACTAGCGATTGAAGAATTTGAAGTTTATCCAAGAAACTTCTTTTGAAAAAGAGTTTAAGGTCATACCTTGATGGTGAGAGTCTCTATATTAGGAGAATTGTTTAGCAGAAAGACCAGTCCTCGCCAGCAACACTCTGTGATTGTTGTAATAGATAAATGAAACAAGTTTTCAAACACTGGGATTTCTCCACGGAAGAAATAAAACATCTGTAACAAAAATCAAAATCAACTAGTCAGTCATTGACCAATACCCAATCTTTTAAGATAAATAAATCTCATGAAAGATTCTAATTTAGATATGACTCAATGGTAGGGGTGGGCATATCGGTTTAGTTTCGGGTTCGGTTTGGTTTGGTCAGTTTGGGTTTTATAAAATTCAACCCAATTAAAACCAAAGTAGCTTTGGTTTGGGTTTGGTTCGGGTTTAGTTTGGTTTGGTTTAGTTCGGTTTGGTTTAGATTTAGTTCGATTTAGTTTTGATTTAGTTCGATTTACTTTATTATGGTGTAGTTTGGTTCGGTGTAGTTCGGGTTGGTTATAAAATATGATGGCTAATCAAATTAACGTAAAAAGACTTGTAAGCATTCCAAAATCTATAAACTAAAACACTATTTGCATCTACCTTTTTGTTTTTATTGATCATGTTATAACTCTGTTACATAATTTTACTTTTAGATAATGGAAATTGGAGAAGATGAACGAGACAAGACGACTACGGTATAGATGCTTATAGTTTTTAGATTTTGTTTTCAGTACAATCTTTAGCTATTAGAATTAGAGAATATATATAACTAGGGTAAACCCGCCCTACGGGCGGACGGATAAATAAATAAACTAATAATGCATATTTATTTTTAAATCTTTAATTTACTTTTAACTTAAAATAGCATTAAGGTTCAAAGTTGTTTTAAAGCAATTTTATCTATGTATTATTATTCTTTGTTTTATAAATTATAAACTTTTTGATGAAAAAAATTGATTATATATTATGTGCTAATCACTATTTCTTGATTACTATTCTTTACTTTTTTTTATTTTCCCTTTCATTTGTATTAATTAATAAAAATGTATCAATACAAAACAAAACAATTTATAGTACTAATTGTGTATGTCTACATATACAATTGTATATATATTTGTCAAGAAATCATTACGTTTAAGGAAAATTACTTTCTCTAATCAGAAGCCTGACATAGTTTTTAATTTTTCATATATATATATATATATATATTAAAAAATGATTTAAAATTTAACATTAAATAAAATTAACCAATCCTTATAATTTTATTGTTTATAAATATCTATACATATGTATAAGCACATAGTCACAATAAACATATATAGTCACCCTTATATGCTCATTTTCGTAATTTATCCGTTAGCAATAATTTTTCACAAAGCCCCTGACATTTTCTTCGTTGTTGGATGAATATATGAGCTGTTTTGTTATGGCTCTAGATGACCAGATATCGTAAGACATTTTCATTGTTTTTTGCCTTAAATAAAACTGAGATATAAAATTTGTGTTGTAATTATTTTTAAGATTATTATTTTAAAATTTGAGTTATCATATCTTTTAAAATCATAAACTCAATCTATCAAATCAAAACCAAAAGTCTAAATTATTTAAGCATATGAATATAATTGTTTTTAACCGTTTTAATTAAATTTATTTTGGATATTTTGACATTTGTGTGCTATATTTTTAATAAAAAAAATTTTACGACTACCCCAGGAAATCTTTCAATATTAAATACTAAAGAAAATTTTATATATATTTATTAACTTTCTTTGTTCAACAAAAATTTTAATTTTTGAAATTCGTTATTTTTGCTCTGGTGGTAGCAGTCTGGATTCTTGACATTTTGTTAATAACATTTTGAAAGCACTTGCTTACCGATGGCTAACTTTAGGCGCTGTATTTTTTTTGTAACTTAACTTTAGGTGAGATTTTAAATTTCATTTTTTGGTTTTGTATGGTGACCCTTTACTAAGAGAATAAAGGCTGGCTTTTGGTAATGATATAAATATTCACTTTAGAGTTGCAGCTGCTCTAGGCGTTTTGACCGAACTTAAATGTAACGCATGGAAACGAACTGAGATTTTTCAATTCAATGGTACCAAAAAAACATGACCAAAGAAACTTATCTGTACAAAGCCATTGAGGATTTGCAAACCTATTGAGTGAGTGATCAAAGATTCGAATCACACGGATCTCCTGTCCTAAATGTTGATAGTAATTCCGAGCAAATCCAGAATGTCATAATTGCAAGTAAAATGAATATTTATTTGATATTCGAAAAACCGTTTATTTATGGAAATAGTATATTTTTACAAAAAATAAAAAGGAAGAAAAATGCAAAAGAATATTAGTAATGGAAAGTCCTAATTTATGCAGGAACCACCGTCCCACTTTCCCCTCTCCATTAATACTCTTTTCTCTATCCTCTCTACCATCCTCAATGCCTCTCTCCGGTTTTTTCACCGCCTTCATCCTCCTCATCTCCTCCGTCGCTGCCGATTTCCTCCTCATACCCTGCTGTACGCGTTTTGGGTAGTTAGCTTTTCCGGGAAGTCTCAGACTTCCGGGCCTTTCATCGAGGAAAGAATTTCCCGGAATCGGTTTTACTAACGCATATATTTGGTGAACTGACGATTTTCTCTGCTGACTCGGAGTCGAACCGGTTTCTTATTCGGAACAAAGGTAAGCTTTTGGATTGCTCTTATTTTGTCTCCCTTCAGATGTGAAGAACCAAACCATTTAGTACTCTATTGCCGGTTCTTAGGTTTGAGAGGATTAAAATGATTGAGATTTGAGAGGAAGAAAGCGGGGTGATGAATTTCACGAAAGCTTACTTCATTATTTATAGGTGCAGATTCGATACCATCAAAGGAGGGGTGTATTGAATGTGGCGTAGTGGAAAGATTGGTTCAATGGTATTGATGAGAACGTTACTTATCTTGATTGAAAGCAAGAGTAAACTGTTCAGAGGTAAGATCAACCAACACGACAATGGCGACGAAAGCCAAGTTTTGTTTCTCTGGGACAGATGTCATTCTGACAATGAATGAATTTGTGACCTGTCTGCTGAGGTGTCTCTCTAAGGAGAGAGTAAACCCAACTTTATAATAATAGATAGTATTATTCATTTATTTGAATCATATTTGAATTTTTTTTAAGAATATATGGAAGTTAAGAAAATGTGGAAAACGAAACTTTAACTAAAATTTACATTATGTTAATACATATATATATATATATATATATTGGATTTATCGGTTTGGTTTGGTTTGGTTTGGTTTAAAACCAAACCAAACCGAACCATTCGGGTTGAGTAAAACATGAACCAATTGGGTTATGTAAAGAATACGGTTTGGTTTGGTTCGGTTTAATTTCGGTTGGGTCGGTTGGGTTCGATTCGGTTTGGGTTTTTTGCCCACCCCTACTCAATGGTTCCTCAGTATCTTCATCATGTTCTTTTAATTTTCTCAAGTTGCAATAACATATTATACCGAGAAAGAAAGAAAGCAATTGTTACATCCAAACTTTCCTGAGATAACAAGTTCATGATTTGGACGTTTCTCAACCCCTTTAACAGATTTGCTGGATTGCTAGTAATATTATCATTTTCTTCTGCAAAACGTGAGTGCCAACTGTGGTTTACTGTCACAACAAGATCGAGATTTGCTTCAACAAGGGAGTTGAGATTGGCAACCAGATAAGAAGTCGCGACAAAATCATAGTAGTCTAAATGGGTAACACTGGGAGTATCGAAAGTAATGTTCCCAAGATCAGACAGATCATAACCATCGAAATCTGTACGTTTAATAGTAAGTTTCCGAAGGCTATGGCTAGATACCGAGCGAGACCATTTCCATAGTTCCCACCTCAAATCATCTAAGACCAACTCCTCCAGAACGGGGCAAGCTGAAAGAAGCTTTTCAAAAGCACAGACATGAAGAAGACTCAAGTCGAACTGAACTGATTTCAGAACAAGCTTCTTAAGAGCAGGGAGTAAAGCATCGTCAGGAAGCTCTTTAATACAAAAACCAGTTAGTTTCAGCTCCACAAGCGTCTTGCAGGCGAAAATCTCACTAGGAAGATGAGCATCGTCTATGCCAAGATGGAGATCAAGATCCAAGACACTACCACGATTCAGCACATTGTGTATCCTACGATTGGTGCGAGAACTGTGTCTACATGATAGAGTGAATTTCTTTATGGGGGAGTTTCCTGACACAGCCAAGACTCTGTCTACAAATTTCGTGAATCTTCGTCGGGCATCGTTTTTGTACTCTAATAAATCAAGATTTGATGAGAAGGCGAAGAGAATGCGCCATCTCTTTGAGAGAACCGAAGTTTGTGCAGACTCTAACGGTAAGAAAGACAAGATGTGGTTGATAACAGTGCTGTTCGTTTGGTCGCCGCAGGTCCGGCGTCTGCGTCTGCGGCAATATTTTTTTATCGACGCTTGTTCGTTTCATCGACGCGGGTACCTGCGTCTGCGTCTGAACGCAGCATCGAGCGTCAGACGCCAAAAAAAACAGCGTTGAGCGTCAGACGCCGAACAACGGCTTCCTGCGTCAACGTCTAGCATCTGCGTCAGCGTCCAACGTCTTTGAAACGAACAACAATCAGCGTCAGCGTCGGCGTCGGCGTCGGCGTCGGCGTCGGCGTCGGCGTCAGCGTCTACAAAACGAACAATAATCAAACTAAGATGACGCAGCCGTTGTCGCCGACGCCGACGCCGAAAACAGCGGCAACCAAACGAACATGGCTAACATCATCTGGTAAACTGCTTATCCTGTCCATCCCTTCGTCTAAACCTACAACTAAAAAAAAAGAAACTTTTTTTTACTACGCTATAAGTCGAGTGGAGTTTCCAGCGAACTAGGCTAAGACTAGAGACGAGTTGCAAAATAATTTAAGCAAAAACAAAATCTATTCGGTATTTATGTCGGATTCCGATCGGTTCTGATTCATTTTTATCGGATCGGTTTTGGTTTGGGTTTTTGGGTTTGGTTTATTTGCCCAGCAGTAGTTGAATTAGATCGAAGCACGAGCTAAGAGACCCAGCTAGTAAAGTAGATAATGCTTTTTAACATTTTTACCAACAAAAAAAACTAGACAATGTTTAAGAAAATCTCGGCAGATGATAAGTTTTTTACTTTTTTCTATTATCCCTCTTGAAAATATATCAATAGAACTTGCTTGAGAAAATAAAGCGCATTAAATTGAAAAGTATTAAAGTAGAGGCTTATTCATGGAAATATAAGTCTCTTATATTACTCAAATTTATGTTCTATCAAATATAAACAAATCTCGGCAGATGACCCATTTTTACATCTCTAGTTCCAAAATCACTTGATTAAACTTTGATTACATGATAAAATCAGGGAAATGACCAATTCATACATCAACAGCGGGTTACAGTCCCGATCAGTACATAAACACGAACCTTGTGCGAAAACATATAACAACACACAATATTTTCAAATTTCATACATGAACAAAGACATTTAGGTTTATCCATACATTGACTGTCGTTCTGTTAGTCAAAAGGTAACGGACGCTGATGTGGTTTTAACGGATGCTAACATGTCTTTTACATTTTAATTAATTAATAAAAAATAATACAAACAATATGTTATTGGGTAGATTTGAACCTGGGTTCAGATCATGTTTTACCATACGCTTAACCAATGTGCCATACCAAATTATTAGTTTTGTTATCTGTGTATCTTACTTATATCAAAATATGTTTTGTTTATATATTTTTAATAATCTAGAATTAGCTCTAGAAATATACAAATTCTAAGAAATTGTATTTAATTACCTTAATTATTTTTATTGTGTTCTAAAAAAATTCAAAATAAAAGTTTTATAAATCAAAAAAACATTTCCGAAATTTAAAATGAAAATATGAAATTTTTTTTTAAAAATTTTTTTTTAGAAAAGTTTTACAAAAGTTTCAGAAAATTATCATAAAAAGTTTAAATTTGAAAACATATAATTTGAAGCTATTCAAAAATATTTCTTAGTTTTATTTTATATTTTATTTAAATAATTTTAAAAAATTATTTAAATACAAATAATTATTTAAATAAATATATTTTTATAAATATAAATAAATATTTAAATAAATAATAAAAATAAAATTATTTTTAATTCAAATTCAAACTTTTTATAATAACTTTTTGGAATTTTTTTTCAATTGTTTTTTCAAAGTTTTTTTTTTAATTGTGAAATTGCTTTTTGATTTTCAAAATTTTTATTTTGAAATTTTGAATTTTTTTAGAACACAATAACAATAATTGAGATAACTAAACATAATTTCTTAGAATTTATATATATATATCTTGTGGAACTAATTCTAGATAACTAGAAATATATGAACAAACTATATTAGATATAAATAAGACACAATAGATAACAAATCTAATAATCTGGTATGACACAGTGGTTGAGTGTATGATTAAGTATTGTCTGATCTCGGGTTCGACACCCAACAACAGATCGTTTGTATTATTTTTTATTAATTAATTAAAATATAAAAGGCCACGTCAGCATCTGTTAAAGCCACATCAACTTATGTTACTTTTGGAATAACAAAGAGATGGTCAATGTATGAATAAACCTAAATGTCTTTGTTCATGTATGAAATTTGAATATATTGTGTTCATAAATGTCTTTGTTCATGTATGAAATTTGAATATATTGTGTACTGATGTATATTTTCGCACAGAGTCCGTATTTATGTACTGATCGGGACCGCGACTCTCTGTTGATATATTAATTAGCCGATTTCCCTGATAAAAACATATTAACTCATCATATTCGAAATTCCACATAGTTGCTTTTTCAAGTATGGATATATACATGTATTAATGTAGTTATCTGTATAAATATATACACTTATGTGTTCTTTTTTTTTGTCGACATACACTTATGTGTTCATATGTATATGTTTTACTTACTTGTTTATTCGTCTGTAACAATCATAAAAGATATAACCCGGCTTGAAGCACAGTAGTTTACACTTTATGTTAGTCTACTTGCGTAAGTCATTACATATCCAATATGCATTAGACGTCACACAACTTATATAAAGCTTGTGCTTTACCGGAAGATGATTGATCTCTCAAAGACCTGAAAGAGGGTCAGAGGTTTAAACAATGGATATGAAACAAAGCTCACCAAACTTTTAACAATTAATTGTTACAAACAAACAAAACAGAGAGACAGTAGAATTAGTCCTCGCAGCTACTGATGAAACGGTGGTTTTTCTTTTACATTTTAAATTCAAACCTTCAAGGAATTCAGCTGTCTTCTTGCACCTATGAATCCGGTTTTATCTTCAGCCGTCTCTGTGATTAAAGATTGCAAACATTGATACCGTTGAAACATTTCAGCCTCACCGAGAAAATGTTCCAAAGACCCTGATGTGTATTGTGTATGTGCCTACACATCTCTCATGCTGATGTTTAGGCTATTTTTCATTGTTCGTCTCCCTACACCAGCATTCCCCTTTTGCATCATCGCAACAAATTCTCCATAGTCAATTCTACCATCCTGTAACACAGAAACAATAAATTTTATCAGCATGAAGAGAGACAAAACATCGGTCAAAAACATGTCAAGAAGAATCAAAGCTTTACATTGTCTTGATCTACTTCTTTGATTACATCTTCAAGAAAAACATCGGTCATCCCATGTTCAACGCAAGATTGTTGCAGCTCATCAATGGTAATATAACCACTTCCATCTTTATCAAAATACTGAAACGCAGAGACAAGATGCTCTTCTCTGTCTAGTTTGTTCAGATGGATAGTAGCTGCAATAAACTCGCTGTAATCTATTGTACCGCTGTTGTCAACATCAGCCTAAGATACAACAACACAACTATGGTCATTGTCTGCCTTATATATCGGAATGAAATAGTATATATATAGTTCCCATTGTTACCGCTTCCATAAGATCTCTGATCTCAGTGTCTTTCAAAGTTGAGCCATATCTTCTCAGTCCAGCTTTGAGTTCATCAAAAGTGATTGCACCGCTGTTATCAGTATCCATTGCCTCAAACATTGCTCTTAAACCTGCAATCTCTTCTTCTGAGAGGCTCTCAGCTATCACCTGATTAACCCACCATAATAAGTTAATCTCAAATGAATGTGGAAGATGAAGTTCCAAAATACAAAGCTCACTCGCCTTCAAAGCCATCTTCTTTAATTTATTCATTGCTGAAAACTGTTTGAGACGAGACAGAACAGCCGGATCAAGTGCTCTATCTGGTGCAACTCCGTTCTCACAGATCCATGGATGTCCTGAACAAAAGATACACATATATATTGTGTGGTTGCCAAACAAATGTAACCATTTATTGAAGATAAATGATAACGTACGCAAGACTTCATGAGCGGTCAAGCGCTCAGAGGGTCTAGAGCATAACATCTTGCTGATCAGATCTTTAGCACTGTCTGATATCACAGGCCACGGATCTGACTCAAAGTCAACATACCCTTTCAAGACAGCATCAAATATTCCTTGTTGTGTTTCTGATTCCAACACACACAAAAACCAAACTTCAGGAAATCTAATCTAAGGCACTAAGAGAAACGCATTATAAATGCATACCTGCCCAGAAAGGAGGGACACCACTTAGTAAAATATAGAGAATAACACCAGCAGTCCACACATCAGCTTCTGGACCATAATGTTTTAGAAGAACCTCAGGAGCCACATAGTATGGACTTCCAACAACATCCTTGAATATTTGGCCTGAAGTTACAATATCAAAAAAAAAAAAAAACCACACTAAGGCAAAGCAAAATGAACACTCTATAGATCAAGCTCTACAATTTACCTAAGCTGCTTTGACACTAAAGAAGATACCACTTTACCTGGTTTGAAGAAAACAGAGAGACCAAAATCAATGGCCTTAAGAGAGAAATCATCATCCTTATTAACCAACAAGAAATTCTCAGGCTTCAAGTCTCTATGCATGACGCCAAGAGAATGACACGCCTCAACAACACCGACAACGATCTTGGTCAACTCGGCAGCTTTCCTCTCGCTGTAATGCCCTCTCTGAATAATCCTATCAAACAACTCACCACCAGCACAAACCTCCATCACAATGTGAACATACAGAGGGTCCTCATAAGCTCCTTTGATCGTGACAATGTTCTTGTGACCCGCCAAATGGTGCATTATCTGAATCTCCCTCCTAACATCCTCAACATCTTCCTTGGAGATCAGTTTCCTCTTGGATATAGATTTACAAGCGTAGTCAACGCCCGTGGCGATCTCGGTGCAAAGATACGTCGTCCCGAACTGTCCTTGTCCTAACTTACGGCTCAAGGTGTATAGATCGCGGATGTTAGGAGTCTTGTGGCCAAGGACGTAGCAAGCTTGATTGTCCATGTTACGCCGTATAAAAGTTTCCTTTACAGGAACTGGATCGTTGTTTTTCTTGATCGAATCTTCTTTGGAGAAGTCTTGTTCTGCGGTCGGAGAATGATCGGAGGAAACGTTGGTGGTGGTGGTTCTTGAATTCTCCTCGGGACGACTGTTATTATTCCCCTCGTAGACTCTGTCCTTGAAAGAACCACGACATGAATTGCCCATGAAACTTTATAATTTATAACTTTCACTTTCTTCTCTGCTCCTCATCCAACGAACACTATCAATGGAGAACGAAACAGACAAGAACCTCATATCATATCAGATCAAGCTTCAGAAATCATAAATTTTTGTTATTTATTCAAGACAAAGAAAAGAAAAAAAGACAAGATCTCCTAAGAAGTCGTTTATTTATAACAAACATTAAATGAGGAATGTGTAATAAAAGAAACATAAACAAAAACAGAGGATCTTGTACCAGAATAGCAGAACAGGGGATCTTCTTCCAGAACAGAGGATTAGGATTTAAGATTATGAATTCTGATTAATATTTCTGGGAGATGAAGAAGAAGAAATGTGTAAGTGGATGCGTTGAATCATCAATCACACTGCAAAGATCTATAAAACGAAGGAGAGAGGATGGTTCAAACGAGGAAAAGGTCTTAGTGCTCATCACCTATACGCTGTTTCGTCTCACCTTCTTCATTTGTTTCCCGTTTAATTATTAATTAATCATCCGATCTAATGGGACAATATTCTATTACGCCCTACTATCTACTACTTTTATTCTAATATATCCCTTCATAAATCTATTTTCTTTTTGATTTTCTTTTTTTAACCAAAACAAAGTAAAAGACACCGAAGGGTTTAATGAATTTGATAATTTACAGATCCAACCATAACATAAACGGTTGCCCACCCGAACCCAGTCAAAACGGATCTTATCCTATTAATTTATTCAAAAAAATGAAAACCACGATAAAAAAAAAAAAAAAAAACCTTTTCCCTTTTGCGATATCTTCTTCCTTCTTCTTCCTTTTCAACTTTCAGTTTGGAAAAGAAATCTTAGCTTCACCATTTCTCTTGTGTTTCAGTCGAACTGGTCATCCTTCATCCAATCGTTCAGTTCATCGGAATACAGTCGATCTGTATTCCGATGTCCTCACGCCCTTTCAACCTCCCCCGATGTTCTTCCTCCGCCTCTTCTCTTTTCAATTGACCTCAACCTGAAAATCCCAGGAAATGAATCGAACAATTTCTCGATGGAATGGTTGATTGAACTACTTCAGGAAGATGATAAGAACATGACGGTCCCATTTCAGTTCGTTTGCTCGTCTCGTATTCTTTGAGTGTGAGAAGAAGACTATAGTCGTAATCATGTGTGGAGAGCATCAAACACATGTTTTTCAACAACGAATCTTCGTCCTCTACGGACCGCACACACTCCACTCTGCGGCTGCTTCAATTCCTTGATCCTCCTCCTCGGCTTCGTGCGGTATTCATGCTCGCTAATTCCCTCAACATCAGTTCACCACACTCATACGATCTCGAGGCTTTAAGGTTCAAATCTTCTTTCTTTCGCTTCTCTATTTCAAAAATCAGAAAATTCATGAGCAGATTTAAAGTTTTGTAATTGAGATCAGAATCAAGGGTTTTCTTTACAGATTCATGTTCTTGGTAAACGAGATTGTGGCGTTGTTTTTGGAGATAAGAAGAATATGAGACATTGGGCGTATGTGATTGTGCTTCTGAACATGTCTTTGTTCTATTCTATTATGTTTTTGTAGGCATACTAAAAACGATAACTTGACATACATATTTGTTCTTTGACTTTTTATATTTTCTGAATGGATTTTACATTCCATAAACATTTCCTATTTGATTAGGTGGTATAGAATTAGGATCTGGGTTCTTTTGAAAAGGTTCATCTTGGCTTAGAATAGACAATGTTTCTAAGTTCCAGGTCATTCGTTGTGTGTAATATCTCTAGCTATATGAGTATATATGGTCAAGTATTCATAGACAAACTAGCTAGTAAGTCCTCGTTATACTTTTGTCGCTTCTTTGATACCAAGATGGGTTCTTATTGTGTTGAGGATTCAATTTGTGGATCTTTTACTAGAATTCAATTTTGTTTTGTTGTTTTCTTATTTGCAATATGGGTGTTTATAGTTTGTCGCTCGTGAAACACTGCCAAATGTGTTTAGTCCATGTGAGAAGCTTGGAATGTTCTTGAACATGGCTATTTTCGAGGCTTGATGATGATGTCATGAGAATTTGTGAGCTCAAAAGGAACATCTTAAATAATTCTACCTTAGTGAAAGATATTATGTTTCTGGGTTTTAGCAATTGATCAGAAGTATTAACCAAGTTGACCGTTTTTTTTTCAATTTAAGCTCTTTTGATTTTTCCATATTTGCTTATTGTTGTGTTTAAATATCTTGTTTAAGTGAATTTTTAACTGGTGAATGTGATGTATATTTGTGACCTTAATGGTATGGATTCTGTGATAATAGAGCTTAATATGGGTTTTGTAGGAATATTTCGGAACGAGTGCATCCATTTCCCAGAGGCATTAAGAGGAATCTACACAGCGTCTATTGCGGCAACGATCCACTAGACTCACTTCCCACTGCATTCGAACTGGAGGATAAAGCAAGACTTTACACTTGCTTAGATATGTTGAAATTTTGTTGTTGCTAATTCTTTTTTTTGGTTAAACAACTACCTTTACTTTTTTTTATATAATCTATGAAGGTAACATGTTTTATAGGTATTACTAAGAAGACAAATAAAACTTTGTCTAAAATGAGTAAAAACTGAAAAAGAAAACTTGGATAAAACGTGTAAAATCTTTTAAAAAAATTTGTCTACCACGTGTTAGAAAATTTTAACAAAAAATGTAGTGTTAAAAAAATTTAACAAAAAAAAAACATGTTTAAAACGAGTTAAAAAGAGAGAACACATGTTTGAAAATTTACACTTAGTAGTACTCAAGTTAGTAGTAATATTTCTTTCTTCATAGTAATACTTTTGCAAATTACAACAAATTTTAGTAATACAATATCAAAAATTTAAATTTATTAGTAATACCAATGTATTGAGATAGTTTTAGATCGTATATAACACATTGCCAGAAAAAAAATTCAAAAAATATGTATTTTCGGTTATTCAATTCATTATGGCATCCCATCAAGACATTAGTATAGAAGTATAAGGATGTTTTCTATAGAAATGAGAAGTTTTCTATCAACTTGAGAAATTAAGAGTATTTTATGTCTAATCTGACAAATAAACACATATATTGACATATTATCACATAATATATGATATATACCTTCTAAAAATAAATAATATGACAAAAATCAAGGTTATTAGAAATATGCATAATACATAGTAATTCAAGGTATTTTAAGGTAGTTCAAGGTAGTTCATAATAATACCTAGTAGTTCATATTATACAATAGTTCATATTGTGATAGATGGTATATAACATTTTTGTTGAAACAAAATTATGAAAATATGTAATTTGTGTGATTCACCTTATTATAACATCACTATCAAGACATTAGATATGGAAGTATAAGAATTTTTTTTGTGGAAGTGATAATTTTTCTAACTTAAGAAATATTAAAGATTTCATGACTAATTTGTTATCTAAACACATATGTGGACATATAATTCAAAATATATGTTATATCTGCTAAAATATATAATAAGCCAAAAATATAAAGTTCTTAGAAATATGTATTATACATAGTAGTCCAAGGTAATACAAAGTTGTACAAAGTAGTTTTAGTAGTGCTAGTAGTCCACGTACACATTTATATAAATAAAATATAATATCAAATCTTCAAATCTTAATAAAATAATGTATATTTTTCCATTTCAAGAAGGATATAATTTTGATATTTTTGATGCTCTTAATTAAACATCTATTTAATCAAGTGATTTTAAGAAGGATAAATTATTTATAAAACCAAAGCATTTTGTAAATAATATTAAAGTTAAAATATATATAACTGAATTGGAATCTTAAATGACACTCTTTACATTACAAGAAAAAGTGTCAAAAATACTTTTTATAAAACAAAGAGAATGTTATTTTGAATTTACATAGATTGTTAATTTAATTACAAATATAAATAGTAAAAATATGAAATATATTATTTTCAATCTTAAGACCATATAAAATATAAAAACTTAGATTAATGGAATTTGAAATTATTTTATTAAAATATTATTGAAATATATATTTTTATAGGTTGGAAATATTTTTTATGTAAACCGAATTTATTTAATTATTTTCTTAAAATTAATTTTAAAAATAATTGTTGATTAAAATATTATTTTAAACACATTTTATTAAAGTTTTATTGAAATAGTATATATATATTTTTTTAAATTAATTTTGTTTTAAATAGGAAATATATTATTTAAAATTTGATTCCTTTATGTTAAAAAAAATTAGTTAAAAATTTAATTTATATAAATATTTTATTAAATTTATTTTTGAAAAATGATTCATGATTAAAATATTATTTTAATAATTTATTTTGTTATTTTATTGTTTATGAAAATATTATTTCAAGATAAACATAATTCTTTTATTTTTCATAAATTTTTAGCTATATTTATCATTTAATAATTTTTTCGAAAATAAATCTTGGGAACCATCCGAAAAAATAAAAAAAAATCAAGAAAAAGAAAATAATCTACATAAAATAACATGGGATCCACCCAGAAAAAAAAAAGAAAAAAAAAGAATAATGGTGGGTCCCGCAGTATTTGAAACAAAGAAAAAAAAAGTAATAAATAAAAGGGTAAGGAGGGAAAGAGAAGAAAGGTGGGAAAAGTTGGGGTAGTTAGAAAAAGAGTGGGGTAGTGAGAATAGAAATTTTGTGAGTAGGGTAAATAAGAATACTTTCCGATCTAATGATAGTTGCAACTTGCAAAGTAGCGAATTTAAAATTGTTAATTTTTTTTTCTTTTGAGAGAGAATGATTATAAGACAAACGTTATAGCTTTTTGAGAGTTGGGATCATGTGCTTAACTTAGCTAACTACAACAATATTTATTATTAGATGCATATGGTTAAGAGTTGATTAGCAATTAACAGAAAGAAACAGTTGACGTCTAATTGATTTTAAGAGAAACTAAGACTTATTATGTTGACTTTTCAGATTGGTTCATTAAACAAGATTGTACATTTTTTTGCCTTTTTACATTATCCTCTTTTTTTCTTACAAGGACAAATACGTGAGAAATGTCATTGTCGGCTTGTGATTATAAGATCGCATGTCTCCGCACGTGACCACGAATTTAGTTTCGGACTACAGTTTTTTTTCTTACAGATAATTATTTCCCCTTTTTTATAGAAAGTCAAATTATACATAGCTTTCATATAAAATTTAGAATTAACATCATCACGCAATTGTGATGGATTCACAATAATATCATATATATAAATATATGCACAATATTAACATTGTTATTACAGATCTAGATCTTAGAAGATAACTCATAAATCCAACCAAAATTTTATTCATTTCTAACCCAAACCTAATCAAACACCTATTTAGCTCTATAATATTAATGAAAGAAGAGTTTAGTATTCTCACTCCCATTCTTTAGGTAGCCGAGATGGTCCGTAACATAACCAATATGACCAGATCTATCTTATTAAAATCGAAATACCTTTTGATTTTGTTTGACAATATGAATAGCAGAT
This sequence comes from Brassica juncea, assembly GCA_018703725.1. Classification (NCBI taxonomy): domain Eukaryota; kingdom Viridiplantae; phylum Streptophyta; class Magnoliopsida; order Brassicales; family Brassicaceae; genus Brassica; species Brassica juncea. Next base: position 8,407,629 of record CM031936.1, on the reverse strand, counting down.
TTTAAAAATAGATTTGTTTGGAAATTTGAATAACAACTTTTAAAAAAGAAGTTTGTTTGAAAACTTGGATAACAGTTTTTTAAAAGAAGTTTGTTTGAAAACATGAATAATAGTATATTAAGAAAAAATAATGAATTTATGTTATTAAGAAAATTTGGAAGTCTATTATCTAAAATATCTTTTTTTTAAATAATCATAAAACAAAATTAATTATATATACATATTTCAAATCAAAATAATAATTTAAATTTGATTTATATAAAAATGATTTAAAACTATACATATATTCAAAAATTGATTTTTACTCAAATATTTTCCAATAACCATTATTAAATAAATGTTTTCAATATATATAAGAAAATACAATACAAAGCCCAATTTCATATACCAACTTAAATTATGATTTTTATATTTCACATTAATTTTTTAAAATATAATATATGTGATTATTTATATGATGGTACGTATAAAATATTATTAATTACATGATTACTTATAAAATACTATTAATTATATGATGACACATATATAATATATAATAGTGACTAGGGGTTGGACGTTCGGGTACCCATTCATGTTCGATTCGGGTGTGTTTGGGTTTCGGGTTTCCAGGGTCAAAGATTTAAGTCTTATTAGGATATTTCTAAATTTTGGTTTGAGTTCGATTCGGATCTTTGCGGGTTCTGTTCGGATTCCAATAACCCATTTAAATTATTTTAATTTTTTTTTTAAATTCATTATATACTTTAATTTTCTCAAAATTTATAAACAAAATAATATATTACATACAATTTTGAATAACATATGTCAGAATATCTAAACTTATTATATAAATGAGTTTGATTTAAATATTTGGATAGATAAATCAGTAATTATTTTAAGTGTTTTTGGTGTTCTGAGTATACTTTAACTATTTTAAATATTTACTTTTGACTGTTTGTATATATTTCTAAGTAGTTAATCCAACTTAAAAATATCTTACATATTGTGGATGTTTTTATATACATAAAATCTAAAAATAGTTAATATATATATAAATATATAAATATATTTTGGATACAATCGGGTACCCTAAATACTTTGGTTTGGATCAGATTCGGTTTTAGTTCTCTAAATACCAAAATTTTGAAAAATTCGGATATTTAATCAATTGCGGTTCGGGTTTGTTACTGCTTTTTTCGGATCAGGATCAGTTTGGTTCTTCATATTCGGGTTTTTTTACCCAGCCTTAATATTGACATGAAAAAATATATAGTAATATTTTTTGAAAAAAATACACCTGTGCGGATCAAAATCTAATTCCTTTTTAAGTTTTAAAGAAGAAAGTTTTTGTTTATGCGTTCTAATATATATATATATATATATATATATATGTATATGTATATTTTTTCTTGTTTACCGCAAAAATATCATTATTGGCACTTTACTTACAATCCAAATCCAGCGGTTGAACAAATGCATTTGGGGTGGGGGAAAAAAACAGATCAAAACGCTCATTTGAACCGCTACAAAACACACACACAAGATGTGGTATGTACTAGGATAACAATAATACATAATAATAATATGTTATGAGTTTCTGGTTCGGATGTTGACAGAGATAAATCTACTCTTCTAAGCTTCACGCTGCTAATTTAGTTGCATCCACCTGTTTCTCAACTCCTCCACTTGTAGGGCTACATTTTAGACAGTTGTATAATCACTGGTGTCAGAGCTGAAAGATTAGAGCTTCTAAATATGGAAATTTGGAGAGAAGACTACTTACAATCCACTTAAGACTTTGATGGCGTCATAAAAGAACCATTGCAAGGTTATGACAGGCCCCACGATAGTGATTCGAACCGGAAGACTTCTGGTGAAAAGTCCAACAAACCCAATGTTCCTCACAGCCTGTGAACCTCAATCAGTAAGCAAATGTCAATCAAGAACACATTCTCGGTGGAATGGATTTTTCAAGATTTGATTTATTAACGATGGTTAAGAGCTTACCTGCAACACATTCTTGGCTTTGTTGTTGTAGAGAGACGAAACAACCACATCTGCGGGGTTAGAGATGATTGTACCCACGGCTCCAGCAGTGTAGCCAGCAAGACATGTGACACCGAGTTGTTGAGCTTTAGAGCAATCTTGCTTCCTTTTCTGGATAATGTTCTGATATATAAACTCCACCGACTGCTCAAACGTCGAGAACATCACCATAGAAACTGAAACCACATAGGAGAGACATAATAATCAACAAGGTATTATTTTTGGCAGAGAACACAACCAAATCTACAACTAATGTGTATTATTACATGGGAGATTGCGACACCAGAGCGGGAAAAGTCCCCTGTGGAAGCTGCATTTGGAGAGATAAAGACTCAACGCAAAGTGACAGATAAGCAAGATGATTCTGAGGAGAAGGGCTTACCCAGCAAGACCTTCGTTTCTATATACTCTTGGAAACCCATCAAGCAACCCTTTTGCAAACAAGGGCTGCGTCTGAACTCTAACTTTTATGGCTTCAAAAGGACATAAGGCCATATCTGCGAATATCTGAGCAGAAGCACTACTGAGAAAATATATGGAAGTTCTGTTGTTGTTAGGCAAGACATTGCTGTAGAGTTTCTTGAAGTACTCATAGAGTCCGAATCTGCATCCGCCTTGAACGCCATAGCCTAAGAGCTTCCCTGACCAACCTCTCCAGAGATAGGAATGGCCATGTTCTCTTAAGAGTGTGGAGAAACCTGAGGGAATGCTATTGTACTTCACAGGATTCACCTACAAACAGAGTAGACCAAAAATAGCAGTTTTAAACATGATTACATAACACAAAGAGCAAGCTGGTTAAGTCATAAGAAGAAACAAACAAGATTAGAGATTTTTTAGCATCAAATGAAATTAGCTTAATATCCATTTCAAGAAATCAAGACTGACTGTTCAATCATGAAGATCCAATTTGAGCAAATATTCCTAAGAGTACACAAAACTGAATCTTTACTTTTAACTAGAAGTAACAAACAAGATTTAGAGATTTTTAGTATCAAAATCAAATCAGCTCAAAATCCATTTGAAGAAATCAAGAAACAAAACCTGCATGTTGACTTTGAGGACATCAAGAGGAGTTATAGCAAGATGTGTTGTTCCTGCACTGAGCATTCCTCCCATGGTACAAACGGTGTAGAACCAAGGAGACGACAGTTCATCGTCTAGTTTCCTCTTGACACTTGTCATCTTTCTACAAACTACAAATCGTGATCCCTCCTCAGAACAAAAAAAAAAGTTGCTATTTGGTGTTTTCTCGGGAAAACCCAAAACCCAGAAATGAAGAAACACGTCACGTGAAGGGGGGAAAGAGCTTACGTGGAGGCTTCTCGTGTCTTATGGAGATCCTATGTCCACGTCTCACGGACGCTAAAGACAAGGCCAAGAAGGAAACAGCATAACGCTCTGTTATAATTTTAGAAAAGAAAGCTCCAAGCTTTCGGCAACGGGTTTAGGCGGAAAAATCGAATCTTTTTTTTTTTTGTGTTAAAAAGTTTGAGATTTCAATTTTAGGTTTCATGCCGGCGCATAGATTCGTTGCTTACTGTTGTCGGGATTTCTACGACTCCTCTCTCTCCAGTTGGGCTTTCCATGGGCCTTTTAGATCTGCACTGTTTACGACAATAATCAGAAACCAACATAATGAGATACCAATATAATATAAGCTTTGATTATAGTGGTTTATTAGTGAGAATCACACAATTGGATGTTAAAGATTTTTTTAGATATTGTTTATGAAGTAAAACTAATCCCAAAACCTAGTTTTTTTCTTTAGAAAATTGCTCAACTTCAACTATTTAGAAAGTAGCAATAACCAAGATATCGAAAAGAACATACATTGGTGGGGAAATCGGCCAATTCCTACATCAACACATCATCGCGGTCCCGATCCGGACATACACTCATCACCTGTGCTACAACATACTTCAACTCAATATTTTTTTAAATTTCATGCTTCAACTCATTAAAAACGGTTTATTTATACATTGACTAAAGTTGACGTTAAATCCGTAACTTTGACCGTTAATTAATGGTTATGTAGCGGTGACATGGCTTCAAAATTCAAAAAAAATTAAAACGGTATCGTTCTGTTCCTGAAATAAAATTAACTGAAAAAAAAAATTATGCTGGTACGAGCTTCGAACCCGGGTTCGATTAATAAAACAACCAATACTTAACCACTATGCTAGACTCGACTTAATCTTTATTACTATACGGGTTATTATTATACATAATAAATGTTACATTCTAATAATTCCATCTTCGTCTTTTTCATGTCTCTGTCTTTAATCAGAGATGATAACGAACTTTGTTCAACACAACGTATCTATATTCGTGAATCTTTCTTTGTTTCTATCGATTACAAACTTCTTCTACAAGTTTTTCACATCAATCCCAATGAGAATCTATCTTTAGTTTCACCGGACAATCCCAGTGAGAATCTATCTTTAGTTTCACCGGAAAGACTCCAATTCTCCCCCGACGATGAAGATCGTGTTGGTTAACGGCGATCTCCAGGAATACCATGTTCCGCCGTTGGGGGTTTAAATCATTAAATCACCAAGTTCTAATCTTAAAGCCCTTTATCCAACTATGCATCTAAACATCGGATTTCAGCATTCAGACACATATATTCTGAGATTCATAAATCACACAATCACAACCACTACGAAATTATGTTTCTGTCTAATGCCAATGGATCATATAAAATAACGATATTAGTAAGTAAATTAGAAAGAAGAATTGGACAGAGATACTGGAAGAAGACGAAGAGAAATATATAATGAAATACGCCTTGCTTCTATATATTAAAACATGTAGATATCCTATAAATTATCTTCGGTATAGTTGTTGAGCTTTGAGTTGCTACTCAATCAACCCGGGTTCGAATCCTCCTTACACGTAGATTCTTTTTTCTTATTAACAGTAAAACGACACCGTTTTAGAATTTTCAAATTTTGAAGCCACATCACCGCCACATCACCTGTAATAAACGGTCAAAATTACGGATTTAACGGCAACGTTAGTCAATGTATGTATGAACCGTTTTTAATGAATTAAAGTATGAAATTTAAAAATATATTGAGTTGAAGTATGCTTTAGCACAGATGATGACTATATGTCCGGATCGGGACCGCGATGCTGTGTTGATGTAGGAATTGGCTGATTTCCCGATGTTTCAGCTTCTCAAGAAGCATTTGCATGTCTTCTAGATCTCAAACTTTGAAACTTCTCTTGTGCTTTAGCGACGTTATTAGGGTAAGTACCGTCTTGAAACTTCTCTGTTGTTGTGATTTGCTTAAAGTATTTTGCAACTCGTCTCTAGTCTTAGCCTAGTTCGCTGGAAACTCCACTCGACTTATAGCGTAGTAAAAAAAAAAGTTTCCTTTTTATCTATGGGGGTTCATTTTGTTGTAGGTTTAGGCGAAGGGATGGACATGATAAGCAGTTTACCAGATGACGTTATCAACCACATCTTGTCTTTCTTACCGTTAAAGGAGTCTGCACAAACTTCGGTTCTCTCAAAGAGATGGCGCATTCTCTTCGCCTTCTCATCAAATCTTGATTTATTAGAGTACAAAAACGATGCCCGACGAAGATTCACGAAATTTGTAGACGGAGTCTTGGCTGTGTCAGGAAACTCCCCCATAAAGAAATTCACTCTGTCATGTAGACACAGTTCTCGCACCAATCGTTGGACACGCAATATGCTGAATCGTGGTAGTGTCTTGGATCTTGATCTCCATCTTGGCATAGACGATGTTCATCTTCCTAGTGAGATTTTTGCCTGCAAGACGCTTGTGGAGCTGAAACTAACTGGTTTTTGTATTAAAGAGCTTCCTGACGATGCTTTACTCTCTGCTCTTAAGAAGCTTTTTCTGAAATCAGTTCAGTTCGACATGAGTCTTTGTCATGTTTGTGCCTTTGAAAAGCTTCTTTCAGCTTGCCCCGTTCTGGAGGAGCTTGCCTATTTTGCCTGTCAACTACACAAGATACAAAAATAGCCTATTGATTGCCAAGTTATTCAAGTTAAAGCTGTTCACAGATAGTTCACTTCTCTACCTTATGTGATTGCCTAATAATCCTACCTTTATTACATCAATACAGCATGTCTCTGTTGCTTCCACAGATACTATTGACTGATTCCCTCTTTTATTGGATGTGTGCTGGTGCTTCACTGACCTAGTAATAAGTTGCAAAACAAACTACCTTCAGGTCTTCTAGCTCTCTTGTATTGATCAGGCCTGATTGTGACAATGTCACTAGATGTTGTGACCCGCGACCTAGAGCAGATCTGAGAAGCTGCCATCTGTTTGCTTTTGCATATTTTACATAATAGATTCAAGTTCAAAACTTCTTCTAGATAAACTGCAGAAGAGAAACAGAAACGAGAACCAAAGCTTAACTCGTAATCTAATCATATGAAATACACAAAACTGCAACAGTTTTATTTCAAAACGTCCCATGAAGCCCAGATTTTTACAACCCCCTCTCTAAAATCAAAAGTCTCAGAAGAAACCAAAGGCATGGCACAAGAGACTGAACACTGTCCTTGTACACAAAGAACAATCATCTCTATACTTCTCTCTCTATTTAGAGTGGATACAAACTCAGTATTGGGATCTTTATTATCATCTATTCCAGTCCCAGGGAAAATCTCAAACCTCACCTGGAGATGCTACTCACAAGCCTAGCACCAATCCTATCAAGCTTCTTCAAAGAAGCAACAGATTTCAAGTTTCCAGCTTTCATAAAAGCTTCCACCATCTTCTCTCCAATCACTCCTCCTTTCTTCTTCACATCAACCACCGCAACCGCCATCTATCCAGCTTCACTAATCGTGCATCCAAACGCCCCAGCTTCCAGAGCCTCCTTTTTCACAGCTTCCATCCCCGGGATCAACGGAGCTCTCGCCGGCTCCACAACTCTATCCGCCGACAGAGCCTTCCCGAGCCTCACCGCGTCTCCCTCCAGCACCGCCGCGACCAAAGTAGCCGCTTGGCTACTGTTCCAGACATGGTGAACCATCGGAATCTCCGTAGGCAACGCGGCTCTCATCTTCTTGGTCGGAGCTTAGAACTCAGGGCTCACCAGGACAAAGAAGAGATCTTTGTCGGAAGGGAACCTCAACGGTTTCAGATCAAGCGGTTCATAGCTTCTGATCAGAACGAACCCTCCCATGATCGCCGGCGCGATGTTATCGGCGTGATAACAGGAGACTTTAGCTTCCGATTCCAAACCGGTTATAACCAACTCCTCCCTCCCTAGCTTCCGGCCGAAGATCTCGTTAACAGCCACGGCGGCTGCGGCGGCGCTAGCCGCGCTGGAACCTAGACCGCTCCCTAAAGGTAGACCCTTGTGCAGATCCAACGACAACCCAACGGAATGGATCCCTAGCATCTTCATCGCCGCGGGTTCCGGTGATCTCCGAGATCAAGATCTCGCCGGCGCGGACGGAGAGGTCCACGCGGAGAGTCACGTGGTCGCCGAGACCATCGACGGCGCAGCCTAGTAAATCGAAGCCCGGGTCTAGGTTAGCGACGGTCGCCGGCGCGAAAGTCTTGACGGAGGTGAAAATGGGGTCCGGCTCGACGGCGACGAGGGTTTGTACGGAGGCTCTGCATCGAAAGAACGAGACTTTCGCGAATAACGGCGGAGATGGTTTGGGTTTGAGTTGGAAATGTTGGACCAATTAGTAAGCCATTAGCTTAAATAATAATTGGACAAGTGTGAAAACGAAATGGGCCTACATGGCTTAATAAAAAGCCTGGTTGGCTTATTTTAAATGAATGAAGAATGGGAGTAAAGTCCCGCATCTCCTAGCAAGAAAGAAATGGAGCGCTATAAATGCTCAAACGACTACGGGGATAGGATGGCTCCCCATGCGCGCGCCTCCGCCGTCCGGCCGATTCGGTGCTGGTGCGTGCGCTTGGGTCTTGGTGGAGGATCTCCAGTCCAATTAGATTTTTTTTGGACCAAGTTAAGTTTAATATTTTTCCCATTTAATTCTAAAAAAATAATATGATATTCGTGTGTAAACGACGCGTAGTTCGTCTGAAAATGACACGTAGTTCGTCTGAAAACGATACGTAGTTCGTCTGAAAATGACACGTAGTTTGTCTGTTAGAGATGGATCAGAACGAGTCACCAGAAGAGAGAACTTGTGGAGAAAGTTTCTCAACTTTCCATTCCCGAGATTTCAGAGATATTTTCGCTAAACGTGTGCAACAGTTTCGAAAATCAAATCTCTTTCTCTTCTTTAAATACTCGCCTACTCTTCATTCTTTATACTTACTTTTTCATCGAAATCCAACAGCAAAAATCCCTAAACGTAAGTCGAGAGTGTTTCGTAGAAATATTAATTCGTTAGAGCGTTCACGAGTGAAGCGTGATCGTCTGCCATGGTTGTATCCTGGGACTCCATATTCGTACAATTCCGTCTCACTACGGAGCGAATATTAAAAGTTAAGGAAAGAGATCATATCTCGCTTCCATGTTCATTTCGTCTTACCTTCCGTTTCTTTCCTTAACGTTTCGTTATTTCATATCGTTTGTATCAATCCGGTTTCGGGTTTCTACAGAAAATGGGAAGTTGGTTTGGATGGAGAGTGGAAGCAGAGAGTTGGCACTGGTCATTGATGAAGGAAGGAAGACAAGTAAGTGTGAGAGCAACAAAAAGCTAATAGAGAGAGATGAAGAAGAAACCTGTCCACCTGACCTAGTGGTATAAATTTTGTTGATTTTGGAAAATTTTGGTTATTTTCCATTTCAAAATATTGGTATGAATCGTATTAGTTAGAAAAATGAACTAATCAATTTCCGAACCGATAACATAACCAAGTTAATTGGTTTAAACAAATAACCAAACATAAATAAATAAATAAAACTGAAATTTTTTAGTTCGGTTAAGTTTGGTTCGACATGTTTGCTTCGCTTCAAACCGTAAAGTAAGACTTAGGAGGGTGTATTGAATCTGAAATTTGAAGTGATTTGATTTTTAGTGAGTTTTTAAATGATTGTAGGAGAATTTGAGATTTGATGTGATTTTTGTTAAATAACTCTAGAATCTCATCTAAAACCATGAGATTTGAATTTTTATTTTTATAACTAAGAAAACACTCTAAAAACACCTAAAGCACTCTGAAATCTTCAACTTAAATTTAGTTCAATAACAGTGGATTTTAGAGTATTTTATGAAATGACAAATTCAATAACACCGGATTTTAAAGTGATTTTTAAAATCCATGTTTGAATAACAGTGGATTTGTCATTTTAAGACAAATCACCTCAAACACTTAGTTGAATACACCCCCCCTTAGATCAGATTCAGAACTCAACGGCTTAGCCACACAAAACCTCTAAATCGGACTTGGTAAATGTATATATTCTGTGAGTCCCAGATGAATCAGCCTTCATGGATTATCATGGAAAGCCGTAGATGATTCCATTTGACCACATGAAAACGGATTGTTTCTATTTGCTATCCACACACACACAATCTCCATGAGATAATACATGTGGGTAGCCAATAGTGGCAATCCGCTATCCCCATTATTTGAAGAAACCAAACTACAAAACATTATAAAAGACACAAATGTGTGAGAGAAAGCATTTAGGTGATTTTCTATACCTTTTCTTTATCTTTGCTCTTTCTTCGTTTCTTTTATATTCTGATTTCTTAACTGCCCACCTAACCAGAATGGGACTTTGGAGGAGGAGGGAGGGATCACGCATGCATGAACAATGTTTCTTGAATACCATATGTTATGTTTTATCAAGAATAATGTTATGTTTTGTGACCTCATGAGAAACTAATTCAGTTTCTTGTTACAGGTATTGATCAACAACAAAACTTGTTGAAACTCTAACTAAATATAATTGTAAGCTAAACAAGAGTGCCTTTTTCTTTTAGACTTATTTTGACATCTTTATCATTTTGTATTATTAATCATCTAATGCATTTGCTTAATTTTACTACAAGAAATATCAGTTTAATTAGATTTAAGGACATCGAAAACTAATTATACAAGTAAACATATGTTTTCGGAAAAATTCCATAAAATTATCCAACTAAATTCCATTAATTTTTTTCAATACTCAGATTTTACGCTACCTAGTTTAATCCAAATAATCTATACTGTTATTTGATAAGTGAATTTTCTGATTTGTCATGCTTTTCATAATTTTAGGTAATTTTGCTTATTTGTCATGTTTTTATTAGTTTTTATCTGAGTCATTAATTTAATAATTTAAATATAGTAGATAATATATTTTAGGTTTAATCATATTTTTTCTTAAGTATTTATCTTAATAAATAATTTTATTGATTTAACTGATAATTTATCATAATCTTGAGAATAATTAAAATCTTTAAACATAATATCATAGTTAAATTTATATTATATTTGCTTTAGTAATATTAAATTATATATATATATTTATATTATATCTGATTTAATAATATCTAATCAACTTATTTTAATATATATCACATAAGATAAAATGAATCATATATCTTTTAAAAGACTCCTTAGCACAATCAAATCACTCATTATAATAGTTTCTGAAAAAGTTGGCAAAATAATTCAAAAATATTTATACAATATTTGCAAAGTAATTTTTTCGCTCACATTGAAAGTTAGAGTGTTAAAATCTTTATTACCCTTAATTTCATTAATTTGATAATCATCATTATCTAAAAATATTTTATATTATGTTATCCAAAGATATTTTACATCATAATATTTTTAAAATAAATATAAATTCTTGTATATAGTTTTATGTAAATATTAATGTTTCAAGTTTATTTTACGTAGTAAAAGATATTGTATTAAAATAAATTTTTTATCATATATAAAAATTTAATATTTAATTAATTATTAAATATTTCAAAAACATGAAAATAATTTATTCTAATAATTTTTATATATCTATATATAATTTTTTATAAAATTATTAAGCCTGCAAGAGCGGATAAAACACATAGTTAATCAATTATTTTATATATAAACTTACAAATTGTGCCCATTGAGCATATTTGACATAATGGAACCGTTATGTCATATTTTTATTTTTTAATTAATAAAAAAATTCTGTAAGTTTCAGAAACTCATAACAAAGTTAAAAAAATTGGAAAATAGAAAAGAATAATTATTATCTTCTTTCCATATCATCCAAATATATACTTTAAATACTTAAGTTACACAAATTAATAAATACTAGGTGATTTTCCCGTGCTCGTGCACAGATATAAATATTTTTTAAAATATAAATTATAGTAGCTGATTATTTTTTTACTTTTAATTTAAATAATTATATGTATAATTTATATTAATAATATTATTGTTTTGAATTAGACATATGATTTTGTATATGTAACATCTAGTCGGTTTAGTTATCCCTTGAATATATTAGATTGCATTTACTTTTTGAATTTAACCATAATATTTTGTTTCTCTAAATCTATTAATATTTTGATATTTTTTATTTGGCATTTTGGTTGGTTTTCTCCTAAATATATAATTATATTTTAGTTGATTTTTATAACATAATATTTTTTTTTGAGAATCAAACATATAAAATAAACTAAAGTTTTCATTGATTAAATATTACAGAAAATAATATAAAGATAAAATTTCGTATCTCATGCATATATATTTTACAAAACATATAAATTGTTAAAATTAATTAATATTTTATTTTTATTTAAATATACTTTGAGGTATTCATGATTTATATGTATAAATTTAATAAAATACTACTATAAAATAATATGTTTTTATTTTATTATTTTTATTAATATCATGATAATTTTTGTTAATTTTAATTTTTAATGAAATTAAATTATATATAAATATTATTAAAGATTTCGTCTTTAAAAATTATAAATTTTCCTTTTTATTATATATTTTATTGGAAAAAGGAAATTAATTAAGTCTACAAAACTACTAAATAAAAGGAAAATAAATTTAATGATGATAATTAATATTATATTTTAAATTTATTAAGGGTAACTCCGTAATCAACCATCGTGAGAATTAATGTGATAAAAAAAATCTATATTGATATTTTTAAATAATATTATAGAGATTTTACAAATATTATTATAAATAATATTTTTAAAATCTATATTGATAAAAGCCCTTTCTCAAAAAAAAAAAAAAATCTATATTGATATTTCAAATATTTTTGGAAGGTCAATTGATGATTCTGTGTCCAGGTCAAGTTTGATTACATTTTTTTTGGTATAGTAGTCTATGATCCCTTGCCGACAAAAAATAAGTCTATGATCCCTTTAAATAATTACGTTGAATCCAGCCCTGTTTGGTAGCTCTTAATTCGGATGGTTTCGATTCATCTCGTCTGGATACTTTTTCTAGGCACGAAGAAGTTACAAAGAAGTTCGAAACACTTGTGAATGATAGGAGACAAAACTGACATTAGTACACGAAATATAGTACGTACATGAGTATGATATTTTAAAACACTATGAGTTTCCTTTTTTTCTCCAAAAACACTACAAAACAGTCTCCTAATCTCGACGTTTCCAACCCCTTTTTTTTTCTCGCAAACTATAAAAAAAAACTATTGCTACTTCTCAGGTTGGTCCTCTTCTTCTTGGTCAGGGTTTTCTTCTTCCTTTTCTTTCTTCTCTTCCTCTTTTTCTTCGTCTTCTGCTGGAGGATCATAAGGCATTGGCGGTGGCAATGGTGTCTTCATTGGGCTAAACTTGGGGAAAATATCTGGCCTCCTCCCAGGTTTAGGCCTCTCCCACTCCTAACAGTAGATCACAATCAAATAAAAGTCACCTATGGAGGAAAAAAATGTAAAGAAGATAAACAAAGGAGCAAGCATTTCTAGTCAAGTGTCCACTTCTATTATGAGAATGTCAAGCAAAAATCCTCGAATCAATAAAAACATCCTGTAGACAGAGGAGACTAGGAAACAAGAGTTTGGAAACCAAAGATGAAACTTGGTTCAGAAACGAAGTCTGTATTTGAAACAGAACAGAGAGAACAGAGAGAAATGAGCTTGGAGAAAGAAAAGCTGCTATTGGCTGAGACTAACTTTGTCAACATCGAGATGGGCTTACAAGAAACAGGGAAAAAGCCCATTCGAAACAAAGAAGACGCAACGGCTACAATACAGGAAATCAAGAACAGAGAAAAGGACAAACAAGGTGGTCCTATGTTGTACGGTACTCAACAACCAATAGCAGTGAAGAATCGTTTTGCTCTGCTGGAATCCAACGAAGAAGGGAAGCCTTAATTGACAACAAAGAGAGAGTCTAGGGTTTTGCGGTCTTAGTAAAAATATATCTCCTTGATTGTAAACAAACTTCAAGCAAGAAATACAATGAAAAGCTTCAGTTTATCTCTGTTTACTGTCTAGAACAAAATCTCTTCTTTCTGCTTACATGGTATCAGAGCCAGGTTTCATCTTTGGTTTCCAAACTCTTGTTTCCTTGTCTCCTCTGTCTACACATTCTCCTAACTTACATGTAGATTCTCAAGTATTAGTCACCAAAACTACAGAGAAAGACCGTACACTGATCCCTTGTAACTAAGAATCTACATAACACTCTAATTCAATTGGAGCAGTGCAACGAAATGATGAATATTAACAAACACTTCAAAAACATGAATAGCTTTTATACGGACACAGAACAAATAATACTAGACAAAGAAATAACCAAACAGTGAGCTCATTTATGATACAAAATTGTTCAATTAGAGACATATTTTATGTAACATGAAGACCTACAAACATGAAACGGAATTATATTTTAAAAATGCTTCAAAATAGAAACATAGTTTAAGCTCCCCAATCTAGTTTTCTTATATTTACCAGACAAATGAAATAGTCGAACAAGTATCAATACACCATAATGGATGAAATGAAAACATGGAGTGTGTAACAACACATATATGGAAAATAACAGACCACAGTTCGACCAATAGCTACTTTATACCCTAACTCCTCTTTAATTCTCAATGACCGACTAAGCATCAAACGGATTTGAGCTAATGTTACTACTGCGAATTGAAAATGTGAAACTGTGGGAAGATCCAAAGTCTAATTGAAGGGAAATCACAATTGGGAAATCTAGAGGATTGCGACGAGTGAGCTTCTCTTCCTCGGGTGACATAGCTACAACTCGCAGCTGATTATTCGCTCTTCTACCCATCCTATTGCGAGGTGAAGAACCATGGGCACACGGCGAAGAGCAAACAAGAGAATGAGCATCGTGTACCGAAGACGAAGAGGACATCTTCGTCGGAGGTATAAGCCCTAGAGCATCAGGCGACAAAGAAGGAAGCAACCTTGAAGAGCAAAGCGACGCCATGGGAATCAATTTTTCCGCCAACCAAAGAGTGTTTTCATGTCAGCTTCCTAAAAAAGCTTTATGCTTCTTCGTTGGCCTATCATGTTCTGGGCTTTGATTCTGTATGGCTCATTAATACTACGCTTTGTCGACGACCAAAAAGAAACTAAATCAGTTCGATAATATCTGGTAGATGAAGAGGGGTTGGACATGAAATATCCCCTCAAATTTGGTCTAGATGGGCACATTAACACTTTAATTTGATCCGAAGTGAACATAAACTGTAGTGGGAAGAGATTTGGTGAATATGTCAACGAGTTGGTGGCAAGAAGAAACATGTTTCACAACCAAAGATCCCAATGCCACCCTTTCACGGACATTAGGATATTACTGATTTGGATCCAAAGTGGGATATGTTGAAGGGAATGCACCCTTTGACCCAGCGGCCAATGGCTAAAACCCATTCATTATAAGTGTTAACTCTTTCAAAGTATCCTTTTTTAGAGAGCAACACCACAAACTTTATCGTACTTCTGCTACTTCCTAGGAAGTCTAAAATTAAACTATACATCTTTTGACAGCTTGGAGTTAAAAAACTCTCAAATAGACTTAAAACACTCCGCTCTCAAGACTCGAATTGTGGTAGATCTAGCATATCTAAGGGCTCGTCTTCCTTCAGGAGACATAGCCATCACCACAGTTTGCATTGTTGTTAGACATTTTTCACACATGCAATCCCATATCTTAAAATGAATTTGATGATCGTGGGAAACTTGAAGAAGCCCTAAATTTAGCCACACAGTATTAGAGATATTGTATCCTACATAGGGGATTCAATGAAATATTAAATAATACATAAAAGATTAATACCAACCACTAATCACCGATTGATTTTAAGTTGGAAGCCCATAATAAACTTGAATCTAACACACAATAGACATATAAGAGTAGAAACATAAAATAAATCGAGAGATTAGAGAAAAGAAAATGTGTTTTTCACTAACTAGTTCTATCTTTAAACGCAAATGACACTTATTTGAGGAGAGAAGTCAGAGCCCAGAAACATAGCCGACTTGCTGTTGAGCTCACTCTAGAATGCTTGTAGCTAGATATCTATGTAAAGTTTGTCTTTAATTTAATATAGCGAGTGATAGAAAAAGTACATAGATAAAATATATAATACTATTGATTTGTATTTGTAAGGGGATGTTGGCAGGTAAATCGGCCAATTCATACATCAACAGAGTGCCGCGGTCCCGATCAGTATATATACTCGGACCCTGTGCTAAAACATACATCAACACATAAAATATTCAAATTTCATACATCAACTAACACAATTCGACTTTTACATACATTGACCAATTATCTGTTAGTCAAACATAACAGAATCTGAATTGTCCGTTATATACTGATTACGTGGCTTTCATATTTTTAAATAAGTATTAATTAATAAAAAAAATTCTAAAATTTCTAAAACGTGGTAGGGGAGCATCGAACCCGGGTCAAACCGATGTTACACTAGATCCATTAGCCATAGTGCCAAATGCAATTTAATGATTGTATTCTCTATTGTTTCCTATTATACCTAATCAATATTTTTCTAAAAATATTTCCATCTTCTTCTTCCCTCTCCTTCTACCTCTTCATTTATAGATAAAAAATAGTTTGGAATTATATGTTTTCAAATTTGAACATTTTAAAAAAATTATCGAATTTTTTCCTATTTTTTATTAAAATTTTATATTTTAAAAATTTAATATTGTTTTTCAAACTCAGTAATAATCATTAAACTAAATACATACAATCACTTATGTCTTATATACTTTGTGGAACTAATTATAAATAATTAAAAACTCATAACAAGGAATATGAACATATTTAGATGAACATATCCTCTTATTTTCATATTCCTACATAATTACACATTTTCATATGTTCATATTCATTGTTATGAGGTTTTAATTATTTAGAATTAGTTCCACAAAGTATATAAAACATAAGTAATTGTATGTAATTAGTTTAATGATTATTACTGAGTTTAAAAAAACAATATTACATTTTCAAAATATAAATTTCAAAATAGTTTCAAAATGTATTTTTAAATTTTAATAAAAAAATAAAAAATATATATCGATAAATCTGATCGGCGAACATCATGTTTACAAGCCTTTGGTAGGTCGATCCGGCGTTCTTCAGGCCGAAAGGCATAACCTTGTAACAGTAAATGCCCCTGGAGGTCATGAATGACGTCTTCTCCTGGTCCTCCGGGTGCATGAGGATTTGGTTGTAACCCGAGAATGCATCCATGAAGCTCATAAGCTGGTGGCCTGCGGTGGCGTCGACTAGCTTGTCGATATGAGGCAGGGGAAAGGGATCCTTGGGACATGATCTATTGAGATCCGTAAAGTCGATGCAGACCCTCCATTTCCAGTTCTTCTCATTGGCCAGCCATTCTGGATAATGTACTTCTCGTATGAACCCGGCGTCGAGCAGGTTCTTTACTTATTTGTTGATGATCTCGTCCCTCTCCGGGGTGAATTTCCTTCTTTTTTGTCGGACAGGTGGGTACTGAGGGTCTACCTGCAGCTTGTGCATGATAATCTCAGGACCAATCCCTGGCATATCCTCGTGGGACCAGGCGAAGCAGTCGGAGTTAGATCGCAAGAAATCAATTAAACTTTGCCTCAGTCCCTTAGGGAGTTTGGACCCTATCTGTAGGTTCCGTGTCGGGTCCCCTTTTATCAAGGGTACCTCATCCATTTCTTCCACTTCCGGCTCCTCTGTATGCGGGGCTGGAAGCTTCTTGTGTAGTTGCTATAAGACCTCGGTCTTTCCCTTCAGGGTGGTCTGATAGCAGGCTCTGGAGTTCTCCTGATCTCCTTTGATCATTCTGATGCCCCAGGGGGTTGGGAACTTAACCAACTGGTGGAGAGTCGAGGGGACGGCTCCCATGTCGTGGATCCAGGGCCGTCCAAGTATCACGTTGTAGGAGGAAGAGCAGTCGATGACCAGGAATCTGGTTGCCTGGTTCACGCCCTCAGCATATACCGGGAGGATGACCTCCCCAAGGGTCTGTTTCACCTCTCCATTGAAACTTATGAGCGGGGTGACGTTCCTCGTCAATGACCTTTCCTCCAGCCCCAGGTCGACGTAGGCGGGTTGGAAGATAATGTTGCTGGAGCTCCCATTGTCTATCAACATTCGATTTACTAGGCAATTTGCTATGGTGAACGATACGACCAGAGCATCGTGATGAGGGGCCAAGACCTTCTCCTGCTCCTTGGCAGTGAAACTGATCTCATCCGTACCCAGGATCATGCGCTTTGGGTTTCCCATCTCTTGGCCGTTCTTGGCGTTTCTGGTGCTTCTCTTTGCGGCTGCGCGGCTGACTCCACTTATTTCTGAACCACCCGAGATAACGTGGATCACTCTATCTTGGCGTGGTGGTGAAGCAGGGGCCACTTTGACAGGGCGGTTAGCGTTACCTTTGCTCAGAAGGTTCTTGGCCTTGTCAGAGAGAAATTCCTTCAGATGCCCCTTCCTGAGGAGCTCGTTAACCTCTATCCTTAGGGCGACGCAGTCCTCCGTTTTATGACCGTGATCATTTTGGAAGTCACACCATCGGTTGGGATTTTGATTAGAATCAGAGGCCTTCATTTTTGGAGTCCATTTGATCTGCTGACCCATCTGCCTCAGGACATTGACTAGCTCAGGCTTCGAGATCGACAGGTGAGAGATATCAGGCCAGGTTGATACAGCCATTCCTTCAGCTCGGGACAAGGGACGATTCTGGTACCTGCCCCTGCTATGGCTGTTTGCTTCTCTTGCAGGTCTGGAATGTCACCCTCGTCGCGATCGTTTCTTGCCTGCTTGGTTTAGCTTTTGATCCTGCTTCTGTTGGGCTTTGGCTCGACTTGTAACCTCCTCTTCCCATCTCACCTGCGCCCAGGTTCGAGATAAGACATCCTCCATAGTCTTGCATTGATACTTGGTCAGCTCCTTGTATAGATCTCCGTTGGGGAGCAGGCCTCTCTTGAAGGCAGAGATATCTGTCCCCGCGTTGCATTCCGGGATGGCGACCTTCTCCTGATTAAAGCGCTCGATGTAGGATTGGAGTGGTTCACCTCTGTGCTGGAGAACCTCGTAGAGGTCGTCGGAGCTCTTCTCTAGGCTCCTGCTGCTGGCGAAGTGCTCCACGAACTTGTCGCTGAGTGCCGCAAAGAACCTTATGGACTTCGTAGGGAGGTTGATGTACCACTGGAGAGCAGGACCAGTCAAAGTCGAGCCGAAGCCTCTACACATGGTAGGCTCTCTCAACTCCTTAGGGATTGCTACAGTTAGCATCCGCTGCTTGTACTGGGCGACATGGTTGTCTGGATCGCCGGTCCCGTCATACATCTTCACAACAGGGAAGGAGAACTTACGAGGCATCTCAATTAAGATGACCTCTTCTACAAACGGGGTATCGGAATAGGAGTCAGGGTCACTACTCCGGATGGGGGAGCTACTCCAAGGAGCCTCTCTACCATAGACTGGATGGTGCTGAATCTCTCGGAGAACATCTTTTCGAGATAGGCCACCATGGCGGGATCTGAGATCGCTGGATCGTAAGGTGAGTATTCTTCGTCTTCCATCTCGGAGTCGTTATCTTCCAGTACCCGAGTTCTTCTGGGAATCGTTTCCTCGTTCTCGGGTTCTTCGCCGATGGGTATGGGTCGATGAGCCGCTCCTTCTTCGCCTGTTGGTGTGTCAAGAGGAGGCATGGGTCAAACTCGGGTCTGAAACCTTCGTCGCTTGTTGCTTGTTTCTCCAAGGGCATGATTCTCTTTTCGGAGAGAGAGGTTTTCGACTTCGAGAGTCCCCAACTTCTCGGCGCTCTGCTGCAGCTGTTTGGAGTGCTCCTCAAGCCTGTCCTTTAGGGTTTGGACTTCTTGGAGAAGCTCCGGATTGTCTGTTGTTGCCTCTCGAGTTTTGTGGAGCTCTGTGACCTTACTTTGGAAGGCGTCGAGTCGGTTGAGTAGCTCGATTTCCCTTGGACTGGTTTCCATGGTCTTCTAATGCCATTGTCACGTAGTTTGGATTACTCCCCTCCTTCTAGCGCCAAACTGTTATGGTATTTTTGTGTAGGGTCGTTTTAGTACTACGGAACACTAGAAGATTTGTATGAAAAACAAGAGAATCGAGACTGAAAGAGATTTTATTAGCGATCTGAGCAGGGACTATCACGTTTTGGTGTATGTGGGAACCTAAATTCGCACCATCAATATATCGTATAAAGAAGGAAAGTAGGAAAACTCTAATTTCCCCGAGGTCCCGGATATCTGAGAAACCACACGCCAAGCAATCAAAACACGAAATAAAACGAGAATAATAATAAGGAATCGTAAAAAGAGCAAAGCAAGATCTTATTTCCGAATTCACGTTTGAGTGTAACAACAAGGTAAGATGCTTCGGCGACGAGAGCTGTCGGCGAGATTCCTAGTCTAATACCCGAAGGCGGCTAAACCTAATTGAGTCGCAGCTCGAATAAAAAAAACGGAAAAATGCCTAAATTGCTCTAAGTGCTAAGTTTGCTGTGAAAAAGTTCTCTCCCTATGTCTCTCATCTTGAACTCCTTATATACTCCCTTCTAGATCGGTTTACGCCTTCCTCGTTTGCCCTTAAGCCGTCATAGTCGAAAAATGAGATATTCCATTTTTCCGATCTTCATGGTTATCTGCTGAAATTTTCCATTTATCCGCGGAATTTGATGTTTATCTCACCAAGCATAACCGTCATAGCGTTTATGGGTTTTAAGAAATCGTAAGTGGGCCTCGAATCAAGTTTTAGGACTCCTTGGACCGTCTTTTGATTTGGGACATTTATTACGGTTTCTTTGATAAAGATAATTTCCGCGGTTTTTATCGTAAAACCAGACCAAGGAGTCCATTTGATTGGAAATCAAGAAATTGTTAAGCCGTGGTTTGCGGAAGGTTGTAATGAGGATAGTCGAGACTGCATAGTTTTACATCGTATCGTCATTTCGGAAGACTTCAGAAGCTACGGCAGGACCGGGATGCATGAATGTTTGGTCGCTATAGCGACCCAGCTCTGTTCGGAGCTCGGTCGCTACAGCGATCGAGCTTGGCTCGAAGCTCGATCGCTATAGCAACCGAGCTTCGTTTCGCGATTCGATCGCTATAGCAGCCGAGCTCTTGTTTGTGACTCGGTCGCCATCGCGACCGAGTTTCCGCCATGGACTGAAAAATTTGTTGTGAGAACCCATCGTCCAAGCTTCCGAGACTGTCGCAATGATACGATGCTTGAGATGTTGTTTACGGACGTTTGGACCAATGATAACATTGTGTCGTTGTTTTAAGAAATCGTTGTTTGAATTCTTTATAACAAGATTTTACCGCAAGTTCTTCGTATAAGTTTCCTTTCTCGAGAACGTAAAAATCTTATATTAATTTTTACGGACATTTGGATGTCAACTTTGTCGTATCCGATTTCGGCCCCAACAGTTAGCCCCCAGTACGCTAGAATCGTAGGTTGACGAGATTCTATCGTGCGGTTTGGCGAGTTTAGGCAAAGTTTGCATCCAAAAGTCCGCGGTTGAATAGTAATTCCTGAAGCTAATAAAAGAGAAGGTAACTCCTTTCTTTTTTTTACTCACTCATCTTCACAAGAATTTCTTTTGAGAGAAAATTTCTTTTGATTCCTCCTCTCTCAAAATTTCAAAAGATGTTTAGAAGTGGGAAAAAATCTTCCAAGAAGAAAGTATCTGAAAATCCTTCCCCTGAATGTAATCAAGACGAGGAGCTTCTTGTTCCAAAGTCCGAATTTTCGTTCCATCCACCGGATGCGGCTGAGCGCGAAGCGTACTGGAAAGCGTGCAGCAACCAAATCGATGCTCCTACCGAGGAACATTTTCCTGTTATGCGCATCCGAGATGTGGCGGAAGGCCTTTCGAGCAAGACTACCAGCGCCTTCCTTGCGAAAGCCCGGGAGTACGCTCGGGTGGAATTTCAAATTCCCAGGCGTGGGGAGAGAGCCAACAATCCCCCGGCGGGTTATTTTACATGCTACGAGGCTGTGTTGGTGCGTTGTCGCCTCTGGTTTCCGATCCCTGAGATTATTGTCCGCGTGCTGGATCATTTCCAGGTTTCGTTCAGCCAGTTGAACCCTACCAGCTTCGAGATTCTCATTGGTCTCGTAATTTTAAGTTACGAGCATGGTCTATCTCTCACTACTGATCATTTCGAGGCGCTCGTACGGGTGCAGTTCCTTCGGGAGTCGCGTTGCTGGCGAATGACCCCTCGTAAGATAATGTCCGTGATCAGAGGACCTGTCTCCAACTTCAACCAGTGGAAGGATTTTTTCTTTTTCATCTGTCTCGATGCTGCGTCTGTCGAGGAGGAATTCATTCCGATGTTCTGAACGATCCCCAATCCTGCAACCTATATCAGTTTGGCACATCCGTGGCCTGCGGATATCATGGAGGTGAGGGATACCCTCAGCAGAGGTCATCATTGGTGGACCTTTTTTACTCGCAAAAGGGTTCGCAAGGCGATCAGATTGGCCCATCCTGATTTTGGGACGGAAACGGATAGCGATTCCGAGCCCGTGGATCGTGTTCCAGAGCGTGTTCGGCTAAGAAGTCGGACGATTGGTTCTCCAGGGACAAAGGCGTTGACATCGGAGACCTTGACTTTTCTATCGGCGATTTTGATCTTCGGGGATGGGACCCGAATCTGGCTTTTGGCGATGGAAGCGGCTCGAGTGATATGCCACTTCCTGATTTTGATAACTTTTTCGACGGTCATCCCGCAAATCCTGATCCTCCTCCGTTCGTGGAAGAGCCGGAGAGGCCTGAGATAGTCGCGGAGAGTTCTCGCGCGGTCAACGGGGTTCTTTTCCTCCTTAATTCTTCCACGAGTCATTCATATGTATATTCATTTTTTTTTAAGAATAACAAATTTTCTCGAATTTCGTAGGCGATGAACAAGCTTGGTTCAGCATTAGTGGAGAGCCACAGAGAAACGAGGATTTGGCGTTTCAAGGCGGAAAAGCATGCGAAGGACTTTGCGCGGCTTCAGACGGAGACCCAGGAGCGAGATTTGAAGGTAGCCGCCGATCGTGCCACCGAGATCCGTCGAGCGAAAATACAAGGCAAAAGGGAGATCGTTGCCGAGATGAATAACCGCGCGACGCAGTTTAAGGATGAATACAAAAATCTCAGGGCGGCCGATGTCTTAACGGGCGATTTTCGCGAGTGTCGCGGCTCGGTCGGTACTCTCTTGAGAACGCGGGAAGGCGACTATGTTTATGAAGATGAGCTGAACCTCATGAAGGAAGGCATGAAGGATTTTCTCATGCCGAGTCGCTTGTTCCTCCGATCGAAGGGAGGATTTGGGCACTTTGGGATCCAATCCCGGTTTCTCCCGATACGGTGGAGGTCGCGGCCGAGGCGGATGGAGGCGAAGATGAAGTGAGCTATCCAGCGGGCGAGTTTGGAGCTTCGCCTTCGGAGGATTTCGTCCTCTATTGATTTAAGTTGGTGTTTATTGGGAAAATAATTCCCTTTTATCTTTCGTGTTTCTGCGGCCAAGTGTGGCCTTTTTATTTTTATCCGGCCGAGTGCGGCCATATGACTTTGTTCTGGCCAGTATGGCCTGTTTGTAATATTGGGACTGGCCATTGGTGGCTTCGAATCTCAGCCGCGGGGCGGTTTATATATACAACGTGTTTGTTAATAGTTTTCGTTTGTTTGGGATAAATCCGAGTTGTCGTCTCGTACTTATCTCCAATGAGACGTTCGATCTGTTGTTTCCTTTTAAGGTCCGTCGCAAGACTTGTGGTGATTGGAAAGCTTAGATATGGAACGGAGAGACATGTTTTAAGATCTCCTATCATTTTTAGATATCATGTCTTTGAGATGTTAGAGACCAGTGTGCTGGGTTTAGGGCAAGACCTAGGTTTACTCTCAATTTTTAAAGGTTTATGCGGTGACAAGCCCGCTATGAGTTTTCCTGTCGTGATTTCAACCTGATTCGTATCGATTTAAAGTCCACGATAGGTTCTCGGCTTATTTGACTTGTGTGATACGAATCGAGCATCTCTCCAGAGACAATTTTTTAGCCAACTTGAAGTGCTAGACCAAAATTTCGGGATTTTTATTGCGCGCTTTTATCCTTGTGTCGGATGTTAGAGAATCATTCTTTAAGGAACGATTGAGTTGCGTTTGTTTAAGACGGCTGATGTGCTCGTCGGGGCCAATCGACGAGCGGGGTATAAATTTTGATGTTTTGTTATCGCGTTTGGATGGTCGTTCGTATAATCCTGAATCTAACTTTGACGACGTCTCGTCGTTATTTTCAGAGATTATACTTTTGTGTTTCGATTTTCTGGAATACTTGCGTAATTTTCTCGACTTTTATCAAACGATAAGATGGGAATGTCTTGCGATTTTTATCTTGAAGAGTAAAAAGATGCGTATTGTAAATTTTTTTTATTATGTTTAAAATAACTCGATTACAAAGGTGCATCGGAAATTTTAAAAGGTGGGAGTATACGAGTATACGTACCCACTCCCCCCCCCTTTTTAGAGAGGGGGATAGCTGAACTCGTCTTTCGATGAGCTGCCTACGTACCTATTTTGAAGATCAAGCCATCTCGTAGTTCCGATTGTGCCGCGAATGTGTCTTACTCGGAGGTTAGTGGCTCGTCGACCGCCTTAGTCGCAGGGTCGACGTCCTTGTCGGGATTTTTCTCTTCCCGTTGAGTTGCGGTGTCGTCGTCGGAACCGAATTGGGTTCCGATTTCCGAGTTTGCTTCTGCGGAAGATGTCGCCGCGTCTTTCGTCGGAGAATCTTCGGCAGGAGGCTGAGTGCGCTTGCGTTTACCATGGAGGTTGTCGTGATCTGTCTTAACTTATGTTCCGCCAAGAAGCAAAGTCGCGACTGTTTTTGACAACCCCAGATGGCTGCAATTCCAGTTCTTGTTGGGAATTTGATGCCCAGGTGATACATTGAGGGAACGACCTTCATGGCGTTTAGCCACGGAGTTCCCATGATCACGTTGTAGACAGCTGGGCTGTCTACCACTGCAAAGTCAACTATTTTCGTGACATCTTTTGCCATGACGGGTAGCTGGACGGATCCTAGAGTCATGGACGTTTGTCCGGAGAAACCCGTCAATGGCTTAGGCACAGGGGTGATTTCTCCGAGCTCGATGTTCATTCTTTTGAGGGTGTCGCGGAAGATCACGTTGACTGTGCTTCCGGTATCGATGAGTACTCTCGCGACCTCAAGATCCCTTATCACGAGATCTATGACGAGGGGGTCGCAGTGAGGCTGATCGATTCCGCTGGCTTCTTCTTCCGTGAATGTCACCGAATTGTCCTGACCATCTCGGGGAGGAGACCATGTGGGATACTTTGCACTTGACTCAGCTTTCCGTTGGTAGGCTTTGATGGCCGAGACCGAGTCCTTACAGTACTGAGATCCCCCGATGATCATGTTCACCCTTATGCGGTTGTTATCGTTCCCCTTGTCGTCCGATCTCCTTCCGCGTTTATCTCCTGCCTGATTTCTTGGAGAGGAGTTTTCCGTGGGAGGATTTTTATCGGGTCTCGGTGGACGATCGGTGTGAGGATGAGATCCTTGACGCTGGTTACTCCAGAGAGTTCTCCAGCAAGCAGCTTCGCGCCCAGTCTCGCCGGCATGACTTTACAGTTGGTCGTGGAGTGGCCCCTGGTCTGATGGAACTCGCAGTAGACGTTTTTGTCGTAATTTTGGTTGCGAGTCCATGTGTTCCCCGAAGCTTTGCCCTGCTCTGAATTGATCGCGTAGTTGTGTGCGCCTTGGAGCTCTTCTCCCTTGTGGTGGACGTACTTGTCGTTACGAGAGGTCTTCTTTCTCGATTTCGGAGGCTTTGTGGAGAGCGTCTTGGATCGTGCGAGGTTTTTCGAGTGTTACCACTTTCTGAACTTCGACTTGTACCAGAGCGTCTTCCTAAGCTCGTCTACGGCAACTTTGTCGCTGATTCCGCTGACCCTTGACATGATCAGTTTGAACCGACCCATGAACTCTCGGAGGGGCTCGTCCTCTCTCTGGGACAGACTCCAGAGGTCGACATCGGAAGTTTCTCTATCTATGAACATAGAGTACTGTTTGAGAAATTCCGATGCGAGCTGGCGGAAACTTCCGATGGAGTTTCGCTTTAAGCGAGCGAACCACTCGAGCGTCGCTCCCTCCAGATTCTCGACGAACAGACGGCAATAGCCTGCGTCTCTTTCGCCTTCTTTGAATCTAGCCCTTCCCATAGTGATATGGAATGCCTGGAGATGCGCTTTAGGATCGGTCGTACCGTTGTAAATCGGTACTTTGAGCTTCCCTGGATTAGACACCTTGGTGTCGGAGATGCGTGCGGTGAAAGGCGTCTTACGAGCTCCCTCGAGTAATATGTCGATTTCTGGGGCAGCACTCGTGGCGTGATGGATCTGCGATTTCACAGCCCTTACTTTCGCAGCGGTTTTGGTGATGTAATCGCGGAGATCGCGAATATCCGGATTCTCCTTAGCGGCTTTCCGAGCTTGTCGGCGTTTGCTGCGAGTAATCTCGGTTTGCTTTTAAGCCAGCTCCTCCTGTTCGACCCAGTAGAGGTTTTCCTCTTCTTCCGTCATGGGCTTGTCGAACGGGGAATCTTCCCGAGCCGATCGGCTCCTGGTTCTTCTTGGATGGACGTCGGCGTCTTCCTCGGAGTCTTCGCTGGGCTCCAAGTCGATGTGCTCGACTTCATCCACCTCGGTGTCCTTTTCCGACTGCAGAGGATTTTTTGAGTTGCTTTTCTCGACAGGGGATGTCTCGCTAGGGTTTTGTCCGGAGGGACGTTCCTGCAAAGTTCCAGGCCTATCACGTGGGGTTGCAAACTCGAGCCTCCTTCCGCGGAGCTTCGTAGCTCCACGAGGGAGGACTGCGCGGGTCCTTGCCGTTAGGGTTTGAACCTGTTTGGTCAAGGTTCCCATGAGTTTATCCTGCTCTTCCGACCTCTTTTCGTAGGCAGAGAGCATCTTTTTGAACTCGTCGAGCTTCGCGGCGTTAGCAGGTGCATTGGCCGCGGATACATCCGCTGCTGGAGTGTTCAGAGCGTCCTTGTTTACTCCGTTGAGAGGAGTCTGCAAGTCCGTCGCGTCGTCAATTGTCATGTCTGGTTGAGCGTTTGCTGGCTATGAGTAAGATTGATCCGTACCCCCCCCCCCTTCCTTCTACCGCCAAACTGTGGGAACCTAAATTCGCACCGTCAATATATCGTAAAATAAGGAAAGTAAGAAAACCCTAATTTTCCTGAGGTCCCGGATATCTGAGAAACCACACGCCAAGCAATCAGAACACGAAATAAAACGAGAATAATAATAAGGAATCGTAAAAAGAGCAAAGAAAGATCTTATTTCCGAATTCGCGTTTGAGCGTAACAACAAGGTAAGATGCTTCGGCTACGAGAGCTGTCGGCGAGATTCCTAGTCTAATACCCGAAGGCGGCTAAACCTAATTGAGTCGCAGCTCAAATAACAAAAATGGAAAAATGCCTAAATTGCTCTAAGTGCTAAGTTTGCTGTAAAAAAGTTCTCTCCCTATGCCTCTCGTCTTGAACTCCTTATATACTCCCTTCTAGGTCGGTTTACGCCTTCCTCTTTTGCCCTTAAGCCGTCATAGTCCAAAAAATGGAGATATTCCATTTTTCCGATCCTCATGGTTATCTGCGGAAACTTTACATTTATCCGCGGAATTTGATGTTTATCTCACCAAGCATAACCGTCATAGCGTTTATGGGTTTTAAGAAATCGTAAGTGGGCCTCGAATCAAGTTTTAGGACTCCTTGGACCGTCTTTTGATTCAGGACGTTTATTACGGTTTCTTTGATAAAGATAATTTCCGCGGTTTTTATCGTAAACCAGACCAAGGATTCCATTTGATTGGAAATCAAGAAATGGTTAAGCCGTGGTTTGCGGAAGGTTGTAATGAGGATAGTCGAGAGTGCACAGTTTTACGCCGTATCGTCATTTCGGAAGACTTCGGACGCTACGGCAGGACCGGGATGCATGCATGTTTGGTCGCTATTGCGACCGAGCTTGGCTCGAAGCTCGGTCGCTATAGCGACCAAGCTCTGTTAGGAGCTCGGTCTCTACAGCGACCGAGCTTCTTTTCGCGATTCGATCGCTATAGCTGCCGAGCTCTTGTTTGTGACTCGGTCGCCATCGCGACCGAGTTTGCGCCGTGGACTGAAAACTTTGTTGTGAGAACCCATCGTCCAAGCGTCCGAGACTGTCGCAATGATGCGATGCTTGAGATGTTGTTTACGGATGTTTGGACCAATGATAGCATTTTGTCGTTGTTTTAAGAAAAATTGTTGTTTGAATTCTTTAAAACAAGATTTTACCGCAAGTTCTTCGTATAAGTTTCCTTTCTCGAGAACGTAAAAATCTTATGTTAAATTTTACGGACATTTGGATGTCAACTTTGTCGTATCCGATTTCGACCCCAACAGTGTATAAAACCTAGTTCTAGCCGCCTAAACCCTAATATCTTAGTCTCTGAATGTCGATCCCTTGTTCTAGGGTTTGGGCTCCCCTTTTAGAGATGTAGATGTCGGCTGTAGTAGGTTAAACTCTTCCATATTCATAAATATGGAAGAATCCCCTTAGATAGAAAACTTTCATTTTACCCAGGGGTCGGTTTGGAAGCAGGGGTAGGAACCAGGGTTCTTCGATGCAGGCTTCTGGAGGCCGGTGTCCTGCCCGGAAGCTGGAGAAATCTGGTACCTGTATATTTTCCCAAACAATCACCACTATGAAATCTCTGATTTCCTATCTTCGTAAAACTGGTCACCCATTATTTTTCATATAACAAAAACATTTTATACGAAACAGCCTACACGAAAACAAGACCGGTGTTACTACAGAACAACTTCGCAAATTTCACGAGCAATTTACGCAAAACACTCTCCAGTTACTTCTATGAGAAGCCCCTCTCACAATATTTTCACGAAAAATCTTCTATATATTCAAATCAAGTCATACGAAGCACTTTTTGGAAATGAACATAACGGGTCTTACAGAGAACTGTCATAAATAATTTTTCGTATAATAAAAACAAAGCTCCATGAAGATTGCTGACTTCTACCTTTCACTTCCCTCGATTACATCCGAGCCGGAAATCACCTCGCAACCGAATCCGCGGGGGTTCTCCATCGAGCCTCTTAAAATTCATCTCCCTTGGATAAAAAAGGTAACAATTATATGCGACTAAAGGAAATAGTATACGAAACATTCATCGTATAACTTACACCCAAAGTGGAAACTCGTTTTTAACAACCATCAGCCATAACATGACAAAACTCTGCTATACCTGACCTATCAACCTCGACAAACGCTCTTTCCCCCTCGACCAACTACGCCTCCCCGTAAAGCCCGTACCAGAATTCAACATCTTTTTGAGGACAATCGTAAAACAAAGTTGCATAATCTGGTCCTTTAACAACAATGTTCTTGGCTATACGGCTGAACACAACTTTCATCCCAAGCCACAACAATTGAGCGACCACCACTCCAATCACTTAAACGGCTAAACAAAAATCCACGATTTGTCGTAAAACGTCAACTGATGATTGCAAAGACTATTAGTCGTATAAACGAGGGAGGAAATTATACGATAAATTTTTCACAACAAAGCTTAGGCCTAGCAACCAAACGGTTAACAGAAAAATTAAACTTGTCGATAATCGACCAAGTTTCACACATTCCACAATTCACTTAAAGCCCGCAATATTTTACATATAAAACGCGGCATGTAAGGAAAAAATCGTAACAAGGCTCGTGCAGCTATACGAATCATCTTTAAAAATGCACAAAATAAATCTCGGAAGGCCGAATCTTCACAAAACACAAGGCTTCTTACCAGGGAAAAATCTACGCGACCCCTTGGTCCTAATCCCTCTATCATAAATCAAACTACTTAACATCGAAATTGGAACAACAGTTTTATCTGCGAACATTCGCAGAAAAACCAAGACGTTTCTCCAACGCAGGGTTAAGACTAAGCCCTTGCAAGACCGAAACATCTTCATGCCCGCGAACATTTCAAGTACAAAAAGCGGCATACGAAAGAATAACCAATCTTCAGCATCGTGAGACGTCGCAGATGCCTGAGGATTCGTTCTTCGATGAAATTACCTTCCTCGATAAAAACACCTTCTTGGAAGACCAGACAGTCATATGCACTAACATCTTCTCAAACACATTCCCTTCGCGAAGACCCAAACGGTAAAAAAATACCACCAAGTTCGTTGCTGATCACATCGAACTCTCAACATCCCAAACAGACTAAGCCATCTCACAAAGTTAACTCTCGTACATCCGACACAAGGATAATAGCGCAATAAAAGAAATCCAAACTTTTGGTTAGCACTTCCTAACGACTCCGGAGATATGCTCAACTCCAACCAGATAAGTCGTATAAGCCGAGAACCTATCGCAGACTTAAAATCGGAACGGAGTCAAGTTAAAATCGCAACAGGCAAAAACGAAAGCCGATTAGTCATCGCAAAGCCTCAATTTGAAAGTAAACCAAGGTCTTACCCTAAACCCGGCACACTGGTCTCCAACGTCTCAAGGATGATATCAAAAAGATACGAGATCCTGAAAGTATGTCTCTTCTTCCGCATCCAAACGCTCTCGAAACTTTGAAAACCTCTCAAACATCTCAGACGAGCAACGAATAGGACGATCCACAAAAAAGGGTGAAGGGCGAGATGACAACTCGAATCCATCCCCCTACACTTAACAAAAATCAGAACATTCTCGAAACCTCTTTTTTATAAAAAGCATGATTCGTACAAAAGCCGGTAAATGACAGGGATTCAAAGTCGGTTATCTAGAAATCAATGTCTAAAAATTGCGTCTCTATACAAAAGCTTTGACACACTCATGGCAAAAGTTCCCGAGCAAAAGTTCGGCGATTTGGACTAGCTCAACTCGCCGAACGGGCGAGTTGTACCGAACACACTGTCCAACCCGCCCATTCGGCGAGTAGGACCAAACCTAGGCCTTCCGTTAAACCTCGACGGGTTAATCCCTCGTTTCGTCTCGATCGGAGTTACCATTGGAGCCTTACAATAAGGACCGCGAAAACTCGTTTTCCCGATGAAGTTCATGGTTATCGTATAAACGACAACGGTTAACTTCACACCACAATTGTCTAAACTATACGAGAAGTGCGAAATTCCTCGACGTCGTATAAAGAAACGTTCTTTCAAAGAAATCGTAAAAACGTTTAAGTCGAAAAATGGCCCAAATATGCCCAGAACACGGCTAAAGACCCACTTATGATTTCACTCGACATTGAGCCCAACAATGCTATCTCGGTGCATCTTACTTGCAGAAGGAGGTAAATCTCACGAAATCGGAAGATAAATGTCAAGTTTCCAAGATAATGATGAAGATCAATAAGAAAAAGGAATATTTTCGCGAAGCAATAAACTTGACCTAGGGGCAAAAAAGGAAACGGGAACCGACCCAGAAGACATATATAAGGGGAACTAAAGCTAAAGGCACAAAAAAGGACTTTTAGACTCTAGAACTCTCTGCACTTAGAAACCCTAGGCATTATTCTCGACATGCCTGTTTCTATGACTTGCACTCATAGTAGACGAACTCGCCCAGACAGTTCGATCTCTTGTTTAAATCTTTCTAATTGAACTACGTTCGACTTGATCCCCGAACGGGGTACGCATGCAGCTTTTCGTAAGGTCTAGTCCCAAATCTTCAAAACCTTTTTTGCCTTTTTTCGTCTATTGCTAAGCGAGTTGCGGCCACGTAGGGCTTTTCTCGACATAGGTGGTACTGCTGATAAAACTTTGTCTCATTTTATTGCTTTTGTCATATGATTTCCTTTGTTATCCTGCTTCCTGACAAGCTTCTTGAATGCTTTTGTCTCTGGAACGCTCATACGCAAATTCGAAATAAAGATCTACTTTTTCTTAAACTCAATTTATTGTAGCATATTTTCTGCATTTATTTGGTTACTTTTAGGGTTTCCTAACTTTCCTAATTTAAACAGAAATCGACGGTGCGAATTTCGGTTTCCACATACAACACGACTACACATAGAGTTACATACAATTTACAAACTTAAAACGTATATATATGTACACATACTTTGATCGGTCCACATATTGCATTATCCATATGTACACCGAGCGGAATGTACATCGAATGTACATCATGTACACATATTGCATTATACATATGTACACCGAGCCGAATGTGCATCGGATGTACATCGTGTACACATTGCATTATCAATATGTACACCGAGTCGAATGTACTCCAGATGTACATCGTATACACATATCATTGCGCGACATCTTGTGCAGCAAGCATATCATTGTATGGTGAGGACTCTTATATGTTGTCTTTCACCTTGATCCCACCTACAAAAGTTAAATCGAGTTGTGTATACTTAATCCATAACAATATACATAATCTAAGAAGAGAAGACACCCATTTGGAGAGAAACTAAGTAACATATACTACTGCATCAAACCATGCTCTATCTAGAAAATCTCTAAAGTTGTCAAGTGAGAAGAGACTAATAGCAATTTATCTCACATTCACCAGAGTAGCGGAGCCATGAAGCTTCTTCCTTAAGAAGATGGGTTTTCAGAAAGGAACAACGTCGAGCAACACAAAATCGTCAATCACACTGATCTTGACAAACCTTCCAACAAAAGAATCCCTTTTATTCCTTCACCAACACTGTCCATATTTGAAGGCTCTGACAACTCGAATTCTCCGTTTCCAGTACTATCGTAAAACTCACCACCATCTCTCATTAAAGACTCGTCCTTTATTGGACTCTTTGAATCTTCTCTACTGAAATCTTTAAACCCACCTTTTAGTTCTTTCCCTCCGTGATCGGTTTGTCCAATTATCAATACCCAATTTGATCTTACTCGCTTCATCAAAGACCAGACCCATTTCTTGACCCGCCAACTCCCGACACCGAAGGAATGTTCATCACCTCGGGTTTTGCAGTTCTCTAACTCAGAACTCATCCGTTGAAGCTCGAGTCATCATCTATGATTTTCTCATATCTTTCTAGGGTTTTCTCCCTGTGAATACGCCGCTTGGTACTGGTCGCTGCTGGTATCTTGTTTCTCTTTAGGCCTGTTTGTTTCATGATTTCTGCTTCCAGTGGTTGCGTTAAAAAAAGTACGGCAACGGAGACAAAAAAGAAACTGAATCGAAAGTTAACTGACACCAATTGATTGTTGGAGACATTAAAAAAAGACGCCATTGCCGCTGAAATTTTCCGCGTCTGTTTCGTTGTTGTTAACTGCCGCATCGACTGGAAAAAAGCCGATGATGCTTCACCTGCGTCCATTTCGTTTGTATGTTGCCGTGATGAAAGGCGTAATAATTGGACGCTGACAATGGACGCAGCGGTCACGAAACAAACAGAGATTTTATCGTGCACAGATTTCAAGCTACCAGAGAACATTAAAGGGCAAGACTTTTTTTGCTTAGCTATTGAGGGTTTTATTCTGGGAAATCAGGGATATGAGAAAGAGAACCATATAATCGCAGAAGAGTCGTTGTTCAAAAATAAAAAATCACAGAATAGAGAGAGAGAGAGGTTTTATCTTAACAATTCAATATATAATTAAATCAATGGCTTATAGCAATTCACATCAATTTACTAATTGGTACAAGTTGAGTTATGTTTTTTTAAAGAGACAACGAGATAAATACCCTCAATAGAAGCCAAAATTAGCTGTTTGCCTATGAAGTGAAATAACTGAACATCACAATGTCCTTTTGGTACTGCATTGCCGAAAATGTCCTTTTCGTGTCTGACACAGGATCCGCCACAGTACCGAGACAACAGGTCGAGTAGGTTTGGCAGGGTGCTCTGCGATCCTGCCTAATACCTTTTTTACTTGGACAGTTTTTTTTGCAGCTTCTTTTCTTTTTTTTTTTGCTTTTTCTTTCTTAATTTTTTTTCTTTTTAATATTTTTAATATAAATCATACTTTTCTTTCTATATAGTATTCTACACTTTCAACTCATGCTTTTTTGTCAGATAGAGAATATCTGGTAAATCATCTAACGCACACTAATTTATAACCAAGTTTGTAGCAACTAACAAACCATATATCAGTTAATAAACCATTTATCAGTTAATGACGCTTAATTTGTAACCTTTTTGTAATATTTTTTTGTAGTTAACAAAACTTATATCATCTAATAAAAATTTGTAGCAGTTAACCATACATATATCATGATCATTGATTCCCTAACCATGATCACCACATGGAGGATTTGAAAACCTTCACCGTGTTTCACGAACTCATCCGAGACAATGATCCATTCATCTGAATAGACTTGTTTATTGTATATCCATAATTTGTTAGCTGACACATGTTTAAATAACCTATACATAGTTTGATAGATGGTTAGTTAATTGATGTATTGTTTAATGTGAAGCTAAACTCGCAATCAGAAAGTGTATGTACAGACCGAGATACGTTAACAAAGGAACAACCAACAAAAAATAAAGTTGACTGAATTTAAATACGTATCATGCATAACTTAATTCATAACACAACATCCAATATAATTAGCAATAACATATACATTGTTTGTTAGTCG
The DNA here is from genome assembly GCA_018703725.1 of Brassica juncea. Lineage (NCBI taxonomy): Eukaryota > Viridiplantae > Streptophyta > Magnoliopsida > Brassicales > Brassicaceae > Brassica > Brassica juncea. Next base: position 8,373,586 of record CM031936.1, on the reverse strand, counting down.
GTACTATAATTGTTAGCTGATACATTTCTTGTTATCGGTCACATGATTTGATACCAAACAATAAACATTAATTATTTTCTATAGTATTGGTTTTTTTAACACTCTAACCATATTTATTAGTTGTTAACAAAACATGTAGTTGTTTTAAACAATAATATATATGATACATTTGTTGGCCATACAACTGTGGGAACCGAAATTCGCACCGTCAATTTCCGATAAAGATTTGTGGAGGAAAACCGAGTTAACCTGATCTTCCTTGAAGGTCCCGGATATCTGCTGGGCCGCACACGAAACAATCAAATAGAGAATAAAGTTGCGAAAATAGAAATCGTAAAAGTTGAGCGAAAGAGATCTTATTTCTCAATTCTCGTTTGAGCGTGTACAACAAGAAAAGAAATCGGCCGTAAGAGCTGTCGAGGAGTCCGCTAGTCTGGTCGCCTAAGTCTATCCTAGTTGAGTCGCAGCTCGCTAGTGAAAACAGAAAAGAATGCTAAATCGCTCTAAGTGCTAAGTGCTTGAAAGTTTTTGATCTGGTTTGCTTCTTGCTCAAAGCTCTCCTTATAATATCCCCTTAAGACGGTCTATCTTCTCGCGGGCTGAATCGGGCTTTTTCCATTTTCGTCCATCTTCATGTTTATCGGGAAAATTGACATTTATCTTCGGAAAACTTGACATTTATCTTCTGGAAACTTGACATTTATCTTCTGGAAACTTGACATTTATCTCTTATGTGAGGATAAAGATAAACCGTCATAGTTATCATTCTTTTTCGGAAAATCGTAAGCGGGCCGTTTTGGCCACGTTGGGCCGTTTAGGCGTTTTTACGGTTTTTCGAAAGAACTGTCTTTGAAGGTTTCGGTGTTTCCGAAGGAACCTCAATTCGTTGTATAGTCGAGATATTGGTGTTCTAGAATAACCGTGATCGTACCAAACTTGCGTAGATTGATCCGAACAAGCTAAGATGGGATTGAACCGGGCATGATAGGACCGAGACCAGGACGAGGGCCGTGGACCGACGCCAGGCCGACCCGCGTCCCGCGTGCCGCCGGCGCCAGGCCGGGGTGCCGCCGGCGCCAGGCCGGCCCGCGTGACGGGTGCCGCCGGCGCCAGGCCGGGGTGCCGCCGGCGCCAGGCTGGGCCGCGTCCCGCGTGCCGCCGGCGCCAGGCCGGCCCGCGTGACGGGTGCCGCCGGCGCCAGGCTAGCCCGCGTCCCGTGTGCCGCCGGCGCCAGGCCGGCCCATGTCACGGGTGCCGCTGGCGCCAGGCCGGGGTGCCGCCGGCGCCGGGACGGGGTGCCGCCGGCGCCAGGCTGGCCCGCGTCCCGCGTGCCCCGGCGCCAGGCCAACCCGCGTCCCTCGTGCCGCCGGTGCCAGGCCGGGGTGCCGCCGGCGCCAGGCTAACCCGCGTCCCGCTGGCGCCAGGCCGGCCCGCGTGACGGGTGCCGCCGTCGCCAGGCCGGGGTGCCGCCGGCGCCAGGCTGGCCCGCGTCCCGCGTGCCGCCGGCGCCAGGCCGGGGTGCCGCCGGCGCAAGGCCGACCCGCGTCCCGCGTGCCGCCGGCCCCAGGCCGGGGTGCCGCCAGCGCCAGGCCAGCCCGCGTGACGGGTGCCGGCGCCAGGCCGGGGTGCCGCCGGCGCCAGGCTGGCCCGCGTCCCGTGTGCCGCCGGCGCCAGGCCAACCTGCCGTCTGTGGGTTTTTTTGTTGTTCGATCTTTCCCCGTTAGTCGTTTGCGGGAAATCTTTGAGTTTGGGAAGATCGTTAGCTGTAGATTTCGAGATAATTGTTTCTAATCCAACAAGACTCCTCGAGTATCGGGATTTTGCGATGGACTTGAATTTGTAGACTTTCCGTCTTCAGGGATGTGAGCAACGAGGCTTCGAGCTTTAGATGTGTTAAAAGACGAATCTTTTAAACAATCGGGAAGGCTTTACGGAAGACTCATTGTAGATCTCGGACGATCCGGACATGGGTCTCAAGGGACCAAGATGCCGCCATTGCCCGAGATCATGAGATGATTGGACGGATGGGCGCCAGGACCCTCGCCGCTGGCGCCAGATGGGAGTGGACGAGCCTTCCCGTGAGTTTTATCGAGCGACGACCCGTTTCTTGGCTTTGATCGTTGCTTGGCTTTTCTTTCGAGGACTTTCGGGTAACGATTTCGTCATTGACCGATTTTGACCCCAACAGTTAGCCCCCCCAGCTAGCTAGGAACCGTATTGCCTGTCGGATCCTAGCTTGCGGTATAGCCGTATGGGAAGGTGTAGAGATATAATCGTTTGCCGAAAGTCGGGGTAAATAGTGATTTTACCTCCTTTATAAGGATGGAGTAAGAAATCTCATTCTTACTTCATCATAAGAAATTTACTCTCTCTCTCAAGAATCCTTTCTCTCTCTTTAAGAACAATGTCTTCAAAGTCCTCAAAGAGAAACTCTTCTTCCCAATCATCCTCGGATGACTCTCCTGCCCATGTGACGGTGAAGCAGGAGGAGTTGGTCGAAGAGGAAACGAAGAATGCGTATTACCGAGCCCTTGTAGGTTCGCCCCCAACACTGCCAGAGATCCCTGTTCCGAAGAGACCTCTAAGGCAGCCTGGTGCTCCTTTTACGCCGAGCTCGGTTTCTCGTAAATATCTCAAGGTTATTCGAGATTTTTACCAGGTTCCTGAAGGAGTCAAATTCCGGATTCCTGTTGGTAACGAGAGTGCAAGGAATCCTCCGCAAGGTTTCTTTACATGTTACGAAGCTTTCTTTACGTACTGCCGTATGTGGTTCCCGATCCCTGGTGCCATTGTTCGTGCGCTTCACCGCTTCGAACTTTCGATCAGCCAGCTCAGCGTTCCTGCCTTGGAGAGTTGGCTTGGCGTACTGATTGCTAGCTACGAACTCGGGATTGATCTTGGTCCCGATGATTTCGAAGGTCTTTGGGGCACTCGGCCGACGGGGAGCGACGGTTACTACTCCATGCTGCATAAGAAGGATATGGCCGTGATTCAGGGGACTACTTCGAATCCCAAATCGTGGCAGGAGCGTTTCTTCTTCGTCCAAATAGATGGTGAGTCTGTCGAGGAGAGTTGCCTCCATCTATTTCTGCAAGCATGGAACTTCAACCGAGGTAATACGACGAAAATCCTGTTGTCTATTTCACCTTTTTGGAAGTGCGACTTTTAGTGAAAAAGTTTTGCTTTGTAGGGAACAACCCTATCGCGCATTTGCACGGTGATCTCTTTGTTAAGAGAGATCTTCTTCGTCAAAGGCCGTTTTTCTGGAAGTCCTTCACCCTCGAATGGATTCGAGACGCGGTTAGACTTTATCGATCCCGAGATCCTGTCCCGTCGTATGATGCCGAACCGGTCATCGAAGCTCCTACTCGGAGGCGTAGACAGAGGTCTCGTAAGGGGAAGGAAATCGATGATGGGGAAGGCTCGGAAGATCCTTCACCGTTGGGAGAAAACCCTAGTTTTGTTCCAACGAAAAAAGGCGGAGCCAGCGGTTTTCCACCCAACAACTTCTTTGATGGCCTTCCTCCGGAGTTTACTACTGATGAGTCGCTGGAGGATGAGGAAAAACAACGGGTTTTTGCCGAGGGCTCCCAACGTGTCAACGAGGTTTGACCCTTCGAACTTCTTAACCTTATGTTCGAATCTGTATATAAGCATACTTGCTGATCTTGAGTTTATGCAGGGACTAAGAGTGTTTAGCGAGGCGCTTGACTCGAGTTTCCGCAAATCCAGGATTGCTAACTTCAAGACCACAGAAGCGGAGCGAGAGCTTTTCCGGTTCCGACAAGAGGTAAAGGCGCAAAACGCGAAGCAAGCTGAGCTTCACGCTCGAGCTCTCGTTCGGGCGGAAAGGAGAGGAAGAAGGATGGTCGCAGCGGAGGTGGCAAGACGGGCGGAATCATTTGCTGCTGAGTTTCAATGTTTTAAAGAAGCTCAGGAGTTTGTTGGTGATTTCCGCGAGTGCCGGGGTTCGGTCGTAAACCTTTACAAGTCTCAGAACCCGGATTTCTCTTTCGATTCCGAGATTACGGAGATGAAGGATTTCATGGCCGAGTGTGCTCATGCTGAGTCCTTGGTTCCTCCGGTAGAAGAAAGAGTCTGGAGACTATGGGAACCTATCAAGGTTTCCGAGGATACGGTGGAGGCCGGAGCCGATGAGAACGCCTAGGGTGGTGGGAACGCTCAAGGCGTGAATGAGGAAGTGGACCAGCCTGCTAGTTCGTTTGGGATTTCCTCATCCGGATTTCTCAATGTTGACTTCCTTTTGTGAATCGTATTTTTTGGCCGTGTGTGGCCGTTTTTAGTAGTTTTATTCTGCGACCGTTGGAGGTTGAATTCTTATGTTTTGGGACTGGCCGTTGGTGGCTTTGAATCCTGCCGTTTTTGCGGCTTTTATGAATATGAAAATTTGCGAGATTTCGTCATTTGTTTTGATTTATACTTTCGTCAAGTGTAGAGGGAAGGATGCGAGTAGTCACTTCGTATCCTAACTCTTTTTTTGTCGCTTGGTCCGTATGCTACTTTTTAGCGAGCGTTTTTAGGTGTAAGCGATAAGAGACATGTTTTGGGATCTCGTATACGATACTATGTCTGTGAGATGTCAAGATCCAGCAAGACTGGGTTTAGGGCAAGACCTAGGCTTACTCTCAACTTTAAGGCTGTGCGATGACTGATCGGCTTTCGTTTTGCCTGTTAGTGATTTCTTCCTGATTCTTTTCGTTAAAAGTCCGTGACTAGTCGCCGGCTTATATGACTTGTGTTAAAAGAATCGAGCTATCTTCGGAGTTTATCCGAGACGCTAAACCAAAATTTTGGGTTTCTTGTATAGCGCGCTATGATATCCTTGTCGGATGTAAGAGGACCTTGTAGGTCTGACTACGATTTTGTATTGAGTGAAATGTTTCTTGTGTGCGTCCGTCGGGGCCAATCGACGGGCGTGAGTTATTTTTAAGTCGAAGGTGGACTGTCTTTTGCGGAAAATACGAGTTTTGTTACCTTTTTAAGAAGTTGCGACGTCTGGCGTTTCTTTTGAAGATATGATTTTCGTTTTTCCGAAGAGTTGATGCGTTTAAGTGAGCATAAAAGATGGAAAGAATTTTATTAAAAATTTCGAGAAGTTAGAGTACATGTGCGGATTTTTCGCGTTTTTGTGGGAGTATAGGAGTATACGCACCCAGTCCCCCCCCCCCCCCCCCCCTTTTTGGTGAGGGGGATAGCTGAACTCGCCGGGTTTCGACGAGCTGCCTACGTACCTCTTTCGAGGATCAAGCCATCTCGTAGTTCTGATAGTTGTCGCAAACGTTTTTACTCCCCGTGCGTTGCCGTTCCGATCGTGCTGGTTGGATCGGCGGTTTGTGCGGGGGTCGAGCTGTCTGCTTTTATGGCGGTGGACTCAGAGGCTTTGTCGCTGTCTTGAATCGTTGCCTGTTCGGATGATTCTGGATCATCTTTCTTCGAGTCCTCGGGAATGTTGTGTGATTCCTTTGCTCGTTTCGGGTTGGCCGCAGGGGCGTTCCGATCTTTTCGCAGTTTGAACTCGGCTAGGTAACAGAGTCTCGATTGTTTCTGACTACCCCAGATGGCTGCGGTTCCGGTCGGAGTCGGGAACTTGCTACCGAGGTGATATGTGGATGGTACTGCCTTCATGGAGTTGATCCAAGGGGTTCCCATGATGGCGTTGTAGATGGCCGGGTTGTCGACTACTGCAAACTCGACGATCTTTGTAACTTCCTTTGCCATGACCGGGAGTTTAATTCTCCCGAGGGTCATGGTAGTGACGCCCGAAAACCCCGTCAAAGGTTTTGGCTCGGGGACGACTTCCCCAAGTTGGATCTTCATCCTGTAGAGGGTGTCGCGGAAGATGACGTTGACCGTGCTTCCTGTATCGATGAGAATGCGGCCGACTTCGAGATCCGGGATTACCAGGTCGATTACCAAAGGATCGCAGTGAGGTTTGTCGATTCCGACGGTCTCCTGTTCCTCGAAAGCGATCGTGTGGTTAGGAACATCGCTGTGTGGGAACCAGTTGGAACTTGTCTCGGCTTTTCGCCCGTAGGCTTTTATCGACGAGACAGAGTCTTGGTAGAACTGTGATCCTCCGATGATCATGTTTACCCTCTGGCGACTGCTGTTGTTCCCTTGGTCATCCTGTCTTCTTCCGCGTTTTTCCCCCGATTGATTTTCGGTCGCGCGGTCCTCGGAGACAGTTTTGTTGGTCTTTGGGCGGTCGGAGTCCAGGAGCAAGTCCTTTATACTCTTGACCTTTGATAGTTCGCCGGTGAGGAGCTTTGCGGCGAGTCGGGCGCCGAGAACCTTGCAGTTCGCAGTGGAGTGACCTCTGGTTTCGTGGAACTCGCAGTAGGAATTATCCTTGTATTGGTTCCTGGTCCAGGTGTTTCCGGAGGTTCTGCCTTGCTCCGAGTTGATGGCGTAGTTATGCTCGCCTTGGGCGTCTTCCCCTTCGTGATGGACGTTTTTGTCGTTACAAGAGGTTTTCTTTTTCGAGGAATTTTCTGTGGTCCGTGCTTCTGCGATAGAAGCTTCATCTCTTCTTCCATGATGATGAAGTCCGTTGCCTTGTGGAGAGTATCCTGGATTGTCCGCGGCTTTTCCAGTAGTATCCACTTTCGGAACTTCGACTTGTACCAGAGAGTTTTCCTCAGGGCGTCGATTGCGACATTGTCGCTGATGCCTGTTACTCTGGCCATCACCAGCTTGAACCTTCACATGAAGTCGCGGAGTGACTCGTCCTCCTTCTGAGCTAGACTCCATAGATCCACGTCGGACGTTTCTCTGTCCATGAACATGAAGTATTGTTTGAGAAACGCCGAGGCAAGTTGGCAGAAGCTTCCGATGGAGTTCCTTTTGAGTCGGGAGAACCACTCGAGCGCAGCGCCTTTGAGGTGCTCGACGAAGAGAAGACAATGACACGCGTCTCGTTCACGCTCCGGGAGTTTGCACCTGCCCATTGCGATCTGGAAAGACTCCAGGTGCGACTTAGGATCCGTCGTACCGTCATAGACCGGGATTTTGATTTTCCCTGTGTCTGAGATGCGTGTTTCCGTGTCTGGGTGGTGAACGGTGTTTTCCGTGCTTCCTCGAGAAGTCTATCGATCTCGGGAGCGGAACTGGTCGCCTGATGGATTTGCGATTTCACCGCTTTCACTTCGGCCACGGTCTTTTTTAGAGATTCGCGGAGATCATAGATCTCGCTATTGCTACCGGCGTTCCTCCGAGTTTGTCGGCGCTGGTCGCGATAGATCCGAGTTTGATCTTCCGCGAGTTCTTCCTGCTCCATCCAGTAGAGTTCTTCTTCCTCTTCTGTCATGGGCCTATCGAAGGATACCGTCTGCCGAGCGGACTGGCTTCGGGTCCTCCTGGGGTGGATGTCAGCGTCTTCATCGGAAGGATCCGATTGGTCGCTGATATCTAGATCAACGCGCTCGACGTCGCTTTCCTTGTTTCCCGTAGCCGGGAGTGGAAGGTTCTGCGAGGTCGTTTGCTGTCCTTTCGGAGCCGTTTCCTCGAGAGTGGGCTCTTTCGGGGCATCTTTTTCTCGTACTTCGGGAGATCCGAAGTCGAGTCTTCTGCCGCGGCGTGCCTTGGTGGATCCGCGCGGCAGTTTACTCCTCGCAGTTAAGGTGTCGACCTGTTTTACGAGCGAGGTTATTAGCTTGTCCTGTTGTTCCGCCCGTGCCTGGGCGGAGGTAAACAGTTCCTTCATCTGCATCAGCAGTGTTTGCATCAGCAGTGACTGCGGACGCATCTCCAGCTGGAGTCTTCTCAACGTTGGCGTCGACGGGTGTTCCGTCTAGCGCTGGTTGATCTTTGGTGACGTCGGTAGACATGATCGAGCGTGTGCAGTTGCGAGATAGATAGATCCGTAACCCCCCCTCCTTCTAGCGCCAAACTGTGGGAACCGAAATTCGCACCGTCAATTTCCGATAAAGATTTGTGGAGGAAAACCGAGTTAACCCGATCTTCCTTGAAGGTCCCGGATATCTGCTGGGCCGCACACGAAACAATCAAATAGAGAATAAAGTTGCGAAAATAGAAATCGTAAAAGTTGAGCGAAAGAGATCTTATTTCTGAATTCTCGTTTGAGCGTGTACAACAAGAAAAGAAATCGGCCGTAAGAGCAGTCGAGGAGTCCGCTAGTCTGGTCGTCGAAGTCTATCCTAGTTGAGTCGCAGCTCGCTAGTGAAAACAGAAAAGAATGCTAAATCGCTCTAAGTGCTAAGTGCTTGAAAGTTTTTGATCTGGTTTGCTTCTTGCTCAAAGCTCTCCTTATATACTCCCCTTAAGACGGTCTATCTTCTCGCAGGCTGAATCGGGCTTTTTCCATTTTCGTCCATCTTCATGTTTATCGGGAAACTTGACATTTATCTTCGGAAAACTTGAAATTTATCTTCTGGAAACTTGACATTTATCTTCTGGAAACTTGACATTTATCTCTTATGTGAGGATAAAGATAAACCGTCATAGTTATACTTCTTTTTTCGGAAAATCGTAAGCGGGCCGTTTTGGCCACGTTGGGCCATTTAGGCGTTTTTACGGTTTTTCGAAAGAACGGTCTTTGAAGGTTTCGGTGTTTCCGAAGGAACCCCAATTCCTTGTATAGTCGAGATATTGGTGTTCTAGAATAACCGTGATCGTACCAAACTTGCGTAGATTGATCCGAACAAGCTAAGATGGGATTGAACCGGGCATGATGGGACCGAGACCAGGACGAGGGCCGTGGACCGACGCCAGGCCGACCCGCGTCCCGCGTGCCGCCGGCGCCAGGCCGGCCCGCGTGACGGGTGCCGCCGGCGCCAGGCCGGGGTGCCGCTGGCGCCAGGCCGGCCCGCGTGACGGGTGCCGCCGGCGCCAGGCCGGGGTGCCGCCGGCGCCAGGCTGGCCGGCGTCCCGCGTGCCGCCGGCGCCAGGCCGGCCCGCGTGACGGGTGCCGCCGGCGCCAGGCCGGGGTGCCGCCGGCGCCAGGCTAGCCCGCGTCCCGCGTGCCGCCGGCGCCAGGCCGGCCCGCGTGACGGGTGCCGTCGGCGCCAGGCTGGCCCGCGTCCCGCGTGCCGCCGGCGCCAGGCAAGCCCGCGTCCCGTGTGCTGCCTGCGCCAGGCCGGGGTGCTGCCGGCGCCAGGCTGGCCCACGTCCCGCGTGCCGCCGGCGCCAGGCCATCCTGCCGTCTGTGGGTTTTTTTGTTGTTCGATCTTTCCTCGTTAGTCGTTTGCGGGAAATCTTTGAATTCGGGAAGATCGTTAGCTGTAGATTTCGAGATAATCGTTTCTAATCCAACAAGACTCCTCGAGTATCGGGATTTTGCGATGGACTTGGATTTGTAGACTTTCCGTCTTCAGGGATGTGAGCAACGAGGCTTCGAGCTTTAGATGTGTTAAAAGACGAATTTTTTAAACAATCGGGAAGGCTTTACGGAAGACTCATTGTAGATCTCGGACGATCCGGACATGGGTCTCAAGGGACCAAGATGCCGCCATTGCCCGAGATCATGAGATGATTGCACGGATGGGCGCCAGGACCCTCGCCGCTGGCGCCAGATGGGAGTGGACGAGCCTTCCCGTGAGTTTTATCGAGCGACGACCCGTTTCTTGGCTTTGATCGTTGCTTGGCTTTTCTTTCGAGGACTTTCGGGTAACGATTTCGTCATTGACCGATTTTGTCCCCAACAACAACAAACAACATTGAGTCTTTACTCTTTAGTATCAAATCATGTATAAGTTAATAAACCATGTAGCACGTGATAGATGTACACGAAACTGTATCAAATAACAAATCAGGTATCAGCTAAAGACAATTATTTACATCGTGCTCTACATCGTGCTCTACATCGTGCTCTACATCGTGCTCTAAACAAGGCGAATCAGCTAACCAGCACTCCTTTGTAACCAAGTTTGCAGCAGTTAACAAACCATGTATCCGTTAACAAACTATGTATCAGCTAACAACAGTTATTTTAAAAAAAAAATTGTAATATTTGTTGCAGTTAACAAAAGTATCATCTAATAAAAATTTATAGTGTCTAACCAGACATATATCCCGATCAGTGATTTTCTAACCTTAACCACAACGGTGTGAAAATCCTTCGCCGTGTCACGAACTCATCTGAGACAATGATTCATTCATTTGGAGTTCATCATTTAACATTACATGTATTAGCTAACAAATCATTTATTGGTTAGCAAATCATTTATCAAAAAAATATATTAACTTAGAGACCACATATCCACCCATTTATCAGCAAACAAACAAATCATGTATCAATACAATGTATAATGATATACCATGGATTTGACCTGTTTTTACCCATGGTATAAAGGTGTTTTATTGTATATATATATATGTTTTGGAGTCTATTAGGTATGTTTTCAGGCTCAGAAGCATTTTGGAGTAAAGTGATGTTTTAGGTGCCTTTTAGAACTTAAAGGAGAGTGCACCCGAGTTAACCATCAAACCAGACCAAGAGGTCGATATTCAGAGTTAAACGTCGATCGATACACACCTTGTGTTATCGATCAATATCACATCAAGAGAGGTCGACGTGACAAGATAGTCATCGATCGATGCACTCCCAGTGCCATCGATCGATATCCAAGCCACACAGAAGTTAAGTTGGACTCAGCCGACTTGAAGCCCAAGATCTCACCAAATTAAGTGTTCATTCTTCTAACTTCATATCTATGAGTTTCTATTATTACCTTGCTGTTATGAATTACCCAGCTATGTCTGAGTAGTTTATCTTGTTAGATTTAGGGTTCAAATAGATTATGTGGGATTAGCCCCAACTAAGATTGCTAAATTGTGGTATTCATTGTTAGGATGTTCATTAATGCTTGTTTCTTGAATAGCAAACTTGAACCATGAAATAGGATTGTTTAGCTACTTAATCATCATCCTGATCACATCCTTTTCAAGCTAAGACCCTCTAGAGAAAGGCGAGAGCTGATCTAAGGTCTTGGTGAGTACTATATCAACTCGCACTTAAAGCCTGGCTAGATCTGTATCGATCGATACTCCTATAGAGTAATCGATCGACGTAGCTAAAGGTGTATCGGTCGATATTCCTATCGAATCATCGATCGATACTTTCGGTGTCCTACTGACCGCAAGCATCATTTAGCATCTAATCAATAGAGAATCTAAACATGCGAGAGCTGATCGATTCATTCATTCGTTGTTGAGCTCTTTAATATCATGCATACAACTTGTTAGGCATCTGTAGCATATAATCCTGCAAATCTGAATAGCAAACCCTAAGTCTAGCTATTTCTCTTAATTGTCTTAAAACCCAATCCAATTCAATCGAGCAATTACCTTGCTCAAAAACCTGCTATTTACTTTTAAACCTATTCAACCTAGCATAGTCATTAAGGATTACATCTTTTGTGTTCCCTAGCTCCCTGTGAATTTGATCCCTAAGTACTACAACTGAACCTCTTATTTGAGAGAGTAATTCACTCCTTAGGGTAATTTGAGTGATATCAAATTTGGCGCTGAGCCGGGGAGCTTTGATCGCCATTATATTTAATCTGATTAGGTCTAGGTTACTTTTTTTTCTTCTTTTAATCAGTTTTCTGATACAAAATTTTTTCTTGTCTTTCTCAGGTACATGCCTAGCAGTTGTGGGAACCGAAATTTGCACTGTCAATTTTCGTATAAATAAGGAAAGTAGGAAAACCCTAATTTCCCAGAGGTCCCGGATCTCTGCGGAGCCAACGACAAGTGATCAAATAAATGCGGAAAATATGAAAAGATAACAAAACGAATTTAGAGAGAACAATAGATCTTATTTCGAGTCTGCGTAAGAGCGTTGCGATCATTACAAGAGATTATAAGAGCTTTGGCCGCAAAGGCTGTCAGCGAGTTACTTATTTCTAACGACCAAAAACCTTAAACCTTGTTAAGTCGCAGCTCGATAACAAAAGACGAAAAAGATACAAAAAGGGTTTTGATTGATTTCGGACTGAACCTTATTAAAGGCTGCCTACGTACCCCTTTCGAAGATCAAGTCGAACGTAGTTAAATTGATAGAGCTGGACAAGAGATCAAACTGTCTGGGTGAGTTCGTCTAGTAATCGTGTGCCAGTCATAGAAACTGAACTTGTCGAGAATAAAGCCTAAAACTTCTAAGTGCAGAGAATTCTGAGTCTAAAAGGGTTTTTTCCTATGCCTCTTGTCTTGAACTCCTTATATACTCCCTTCTAGTTCGGTTTACGCCTTCCTCTTTTGCCCTTAAGCCGCCATAGTCCAAAAAATGGAGATATTCCATTTTTCCGATCTTCATGGTTATCTGCGGAAACTTTCCATTTATCCGCGGAATTTGATGTTTATCTCACCAAGCATAACAGTCATAGCATTTATGGGTTTTAGGAAATCGTAAGTGGGCCTCGAATCAAGTTTAAGGAGTCCTTGGACCGTCTTTTTATTTGGTACGTTTATTACGGTTTCTTTGATAAAGATAATTTCCACGGTTTTTATCGTAAAACCAGACCAAGGATTCCATTTGATTGGGAATCAAGAAATGGTTAAGCCGTGGTTTGCGGAAGGTTGTAATGAGGATAGTCGAGATTGCATAGTTTTATGTCGTATCGTCATTTCGGAAGACTTCGAACGCTACGGAAGGACCGGGATGCATGCATGTTTGGTCGCTATAGCGACCGAGCTCTTGTTTGGAGCTTGGTCGCTATAGCGACCGGGCTTGGCTCGAATCTCGGTCTCTGTAGCGACCGATCTCTTGTTCGGAGCTCGGTCGCTATAGCGACCGAGTTTCATTTCGTGATTCGATCGCTATAACAACCGAGCTCTTGTTTGTGACTCGGTTGCCATCGTGACCGAGTTTGCGCCGTGGACTGAAAACTTTGTTGTGAGAACCCATCGTCCAAGCGTCCGAGACTGTCGCAATGATACGATGCTTGAGATGTTGTTTACGGACATTTGGACCAATGATAGCATTGTGTCGTTGTTTTAAGTAATCGCTGTTTGAATTCTTTAAAACAAGATTTTACCGCAAGTTCTTCGTATATGTTTCCTTTCTCGAGAACGTAAAAGTCTTATATTAATTTTTTGCGGACATTTGGATGTCAACTTTGTCGTAAAAATCTTATGTTAATTTTTTACGGACAAATCTTTTCAATAATTTTATCGTAAAAATTAGTTTAAGTAGTTTTTACGAGAATTATCTTTTTCGAGAAATATTTTCGAACGTTAATTTGGTCGTGACCGTCTTTGACCCCAACAGTTAGCCCCCCAGCCCGTTAGAACCATGGAGCATAGATGTGAGGTTCTAGCGTGTGATAAGACAAGTCAGGCAAGTTAGGCGGAATTAGTGGTTGAAAATGTCCGTTGAAAGTTGTATGTTCGCTCTAAGAAGAGTGGAATCTTAATTATAAGATTGAGGCTGCACTTGATGAAAGCTGCCTACGTACCCTTTGTCAAAAGGGATCAAGCCATTTAGTTCGTCTTGGAGTTAAGATGCTTACAATCTGTGATATCACTCAAATTACCCTAAGGAGTGACTTTACTCTCTCAAATAAGAGGTTCAGTTGTAGTACTTAGGGATTGAATCCACAGAGAGCTAGTGTACAAATAAGATGCAATCTTAATGACTATGCTAGGTTGAAAATAGTTTAAAGTAAAGTGCAGGTTTGCTGAGTAAGGTTAAGATTACTCAGTTGAAAGGATTTGGTTTTGAAACAATAAAGAAAAGTAGTTAGATTCAGGGTAAGTATTCAGGAATTTAGGATTATAAATACTATAAAGGCTAACAAGTTGCTTGCATGATATGCCAGAGCTCAACACTTATTAAATGAATCCATCAGCTCTCGCATTATTTAGACCATCTATTACTTAGATGCTAAATGGTGTTGCGGTCGGCTACTCTGCCGATGGTATCGATCGATGGTTCGATAGGAATATCGACCGATACACCTCTAGCTACGTCGATCGATTACTCTATAGGAGTATCGATCGATACGGCTCTAAGCAAGCTTTATGCACGAGTTGATACAATGCTCACCATGATCTTAGATCAGCTTTCGCATATCTCAAGAGGGTCATAGCATGTTTAGGATGTTGTCAGGTGTTGCATGTAATAAACAATGCAATCCAAGTTCATGTTCTAGGTAGCCAAGCTATAAAAAGCATTAATGAACAATCCTTACAATAAATATCACAACTATAACAATTATAGGTTGGGGCTAATCCCTGATATCCTATTTAAACCCTAAAATCCAACAAATGAATCTACTCAGACATGGCTAAGTAGTTCATGGCAACAAGGTAATAATAGAAATTCATAGACTTATTAGAGGGTGAACACTTAGGTTCCAATCACAAATATCTTTGGATCTCTCCTCTAGGTCTAGAATTCTATAACCTTTGTTAACAAAAGAACTGAAAAGAAATAAGTAGAAGTAAAAGAAACTCTTAGAAAACTTGTATAACTTGTATGTATAAACTTGTTTGTAAAAAAAGGCTTGTATATAATGCCAAAACACATAGGCATATAAATATATGAGTTCATTAGGTTAAAAAACTCGTCAGGGGCATTCTTGTAAAATGTGATATCTTGGGCTTCAAGTTTGGCCAGGTCCAACTTGTCTTTCTGCCGCCTCAATATCGATCGATTGTACAGGGTGTACATCGATTGATTATAGTCTCGATGTATCGTCGTTTGGCTAATGTGTGTCGATCGATTGCACAGAGTGTGCATCGATCGATGTGTAACTCTGGTGTCGACCTCTGGTCTTGATCTCGGGTGAACTCTTCTTTAAGCTCCAAAAAGGCACCTAAAACATCACTTTCTCCAAAATGCTTCTGAACCTGAAAACTGTGGGAACCGAAATTCACACCGTCAATTTCCGATAAATAAGATTGCGGAGGAAAGCCAAGTAAACCCGACTTTCGTTGAAGGTCCGGATTCTCTGCGTTGCCACACGAAATCGAGAAAGTTTAATAGATAAAAATAAGAATTGTAATATTTGCCCGAAGGCGTTTTATTAGATGAAAGATACGAGTACAAAGATTTTCCGAAAGACAGAGAGATTTGCGATTAAAGAAAAAGATAGAGTTGCAGGCAGCCAAACGTCCTAAGCTTTGCTCCGCTAGTCTAACCACCTAAGCCCTAATTCTTCTAAGCTAGCAGAATGCTCTAAGTCTAATTTTCGGATCCCCTTCTCCTCTGCTCTTGCTCTCCTTATATACTCACTCCTAGGTCGGTTTGCCTTAAGATGATGGACCTCGCCTTTGGGGCCAAGCTTATCTCTACAGGAAATATTCCATTTTCGTCGATCTTCGTAATTATCCTCGAGTGTTCCCCTATTTTCCGGTGACTTGATGTTTATCCGACGTTCGGGAAATCGGATAAACCGTCATAGCCTGATTGGGCCTGAATTCTTAAAATCGTAAGTAAGTCCGTGAACTTGTCTTAAGTCGTTGAACGTTTTATACGATTTCTCGAAAAGACTATCTTTCTCGTAAAATAAACCGTATAGCCTAAAGGATCGATGTTCAAGTTAATCGTTCATTTTTTTATACGATATCTTCTACGAGAAATCCAATCCTTCTAGTTTTTGTCGTAAAACATCGACGACGATTCCAACCGAGTCGAATCGAAAGATGTTTATTCCGTAGCCGTGATCGTACCAAACTCACGAGGATTGATCCAAACAAACCAAGATGGGATCAGACCGAACATGATGGGACCGAGACCAGGACGAGGGCCGTCGACCTGCGCCAGGGGGCTTACCGCCGGCGCCAGGCCGGCTTGCGGGACGCCTGCCGCCGGCGCCAGGCTAGCTTGCCGCCGGCGGCAGGCGTTCCGCAAGCCGGCCTGGCGCCGGCGGCAAGCAAGCCTGGCGCCGGCGGCAGGCGTCCCGCAAGCCGGCCTGGCGCCGGCGGCAAGCCCCCTGGAGCAGGTCGACGGCCCTCGTCCTGGCTTGCCGCCGGCGCCAGGCTGGCTTGCCGCCGGCGCCAGGCCGGCTTGGGGGACGTCTGCCGCCGGCGCCAGGCTGGGTAGCCGCCGGCGCTAGGCCGGCTTGCAGAACGGCTGCCGCCGGCGCCAGGCTGGCTTGCGGGACGCCTGCATTCGGCGCCAGGCTGGCTTGCCGCCGGCGCCAGGCCGGCTTGCGGGACGCCTGCCGCCGGCGCCAGGCTGGCTTGCCGCCGGCGCAAGGCCGGCTTGCGGGACGCGTGCCGCCGGCGCCAGGGGTTCTCTGCCGCCCGTGGGTTTTCCGTTGCCCGATCTTTCCCCCGTTGGCCGTTCGTGCGGGAAATCTTTGAGTTTGGAAGGATCTTTAGCCGTAGATTTCGAGATAACCCTTTTTGACCCCAACAGTTAGCCCCCCAGCTCGTAAGATCGGAGACGATTTTGCGGGCGAATGGTTAAAATTTTCTGAAAATCGAAATTTTTGGCTAAGGATTCTTTTCCGCGAGAAACCTATGTCATCTCCCCCCCTTTTCTTATAAATAGCCAGCCTTCCCTTCTCATTTTTCACATCTTTTCAAATCCTCTCTTCTTCTCTCTCAAAAAAGAAAATGTCTTCATCCCAAGTTGAAAAGAATGATTCTGATGTTGAGATGGGCGAGGCCAGCCAAGCTCCGTCGGTTCCGGCCAGCCAAGCTCCGGCGGTTCCGGCCGTTCAGGACGCTACTCCGTCCCTCATTGATGGGTTTGACTCTTTCAAGGCTAAGCTATCCCGGCGCAGTGCTGCGAAAGGCTCAAAGCGGGCGAGGACTGAGACGCCCGATGTTCTTTCCGCGGCTCCAACTCCTTTGCCTGTTTCTCCGATCTCTTCGCCTGCTCCTTCGGCCTCTTCGCCTGTTCTTCCGGTTCTTAGCCCCGAAGTCCCGCCCGATGCCCTCCTGCCTGCGGAATGGGTTACTGTTCCTGAACAGATTCTTGATGTTCAGGTCCATCCATCGGGTTCTTCGACTGCTCCGATCGTGAACTCCGGAAGAGAGGATGCGATAGAATCTACACCTCTTCCCCCGGCGAAGAGGGAACTCGTCTTGGGACTGCCAGCGGCTGGTGCCGCGCCGTTGCCCAAGGGAAGGGCAAGGGCTGGTGCGGCATCCGGAGCAAAAAGGAAGCGGGGTGCAAAGAGCGAGGAGGGCAAACTTTCAGAGCCGTTGGCGCGTCATCGTTCCAAGGTTTGATTTTAACCTATCTGCAATTCTTGTATTGCTTTCTTTTTTTTTTTACGACGATACTTACCCCTTCTTTTGCGGACAGTTTGTGTCGCTGATTGACGGAATGCTTGGCGAGTGCGGGTCGGAAGTCATTCGTCTATCGAAGGAACTTGAGTCGTCGCAGGAAGCGCTGAAGCGTACTAAGGCTGCATTGCAGACTGTCGAGGACACCCATGCCGCCCAGACGTCCCAACTTGAGGTTCGTATCAGCGATCTTGAGCGTGACCTTGGGAAGACCGCAAGTTCGTTACTCATGGTGAAGAAGGAGAAGAAGAGCAAATCCTCGGAAGTCCGCCGCCTTCAGCAGAAGATCCAGACTCATGAGGAGATGAACGCCCGTAGATCCTCGGAGGTTGCCGATGCCCGCGACGACTTCTTTGGTCGTCTGACGAGGATGGCAACCCTGTTTGAGTCATTGATAGCCATCCGCAAGAGGGACTTGGCTTTAGCGGGGATCGAGGGGAGTTTGAGCGAGCTCGAGTTGCTTCGAGGTAACGAGGCCCCGTCTTTGAACTTGGAGGAGGCCAGACTATCGTCCTGCAAAGGAGAGTGGGCGGCCACCGAAGGAAATTTTGATTGAATCCTTGCCGGCCTGCAGGCCGAATGCACCCTTGCGCCGACCTCCGAAGACTCAGAAGATCAGGAGCACACGGGAGAGGATTGCAAGGCTGGCGTGGACGAGGCGGGTAGTGGCGATGCGACCGAGGGAGGCGACGGCGAGGCTATCCCTATCGCGAGTGAGTTCGAGGATGAAGGTGACGCTCCTGGGAGCGTCTAGGTTTATCAATCCCTTCTGGGATTTTATATGTGTTTCGGCCGTTAAGAGGCCATGATGTATTTACCGGGACTGGCCGTTGGTGGCTTCGAATCCCTGCCCCTTTTCGGGGTTTTGTTTGAACTTTTGCGGTCTCAATCTATGAAACATTTTTTGATTATTTATGAACTTCAGTTTTTTGAAGTATGAGAAAGAGGGTGTGAGTTGTCGTCTCATTCCTAGTTCCCTGATGATCACCGTTATGATCACCGTACCTATTGTTTGCATAAAGCGAGATTTTCCGCGGTTTACCGATTTACGTGAGAAGTTCGTGAAACAAATAGGCTTAAGTGAAGAGACAAATTTTTGGATCTCGTATACCATACTATGTCTGTGAGATGTCAAGATCCAGCGTGGCTGGGTTTAGGGCAAGACCTAGGTTTACTCTCGGACTGAGGCTTTGCGAAGACAAATCGGCTTTCGTTTTGCCTGTTTGCGGTTTTAACCTGACTCGTACCGTTTAAAATCCGTGAATTGTTGTCGGATTATACGATTTGTTTGGGCGTGAGTCGAGCTACTTCCTTTACGAAGAGCTAGACCAAAATTTTGGATTTCTTGTATAGCGCGCTATGTTTATCCTTGTCGGATGTAAGAGAGCCTACCCCTTGAAGGGTGGCTATTTGTCTCTTTAGGACGTTAGAGTTCGTTTGTTGTGATCAGCAACAACGAAATGATACCGTTTTGAGGTGCGTTTGTATGTTCAGAGACGAAGATTTCGTCTGCAATGTTTTGCGGAAAAGAATGTCCTTCAAGCGTTAGCGACGTCTCGCAGTGCTGAAGGTCAATTTTTCCTTATGCCGCATTTCGTGATTGAAACGCTTGCGGGCATTGGGAATGTCTTTGCGAATGTTCGCAGTCAAAAAAATGTTGTTTCCGTTTTGGACGCGGGACCAAGGGGTCGCGTAAATTTGACCCAGGGAGAAACGTCTACATTCACTTTGCTTCGTGAAGTGTTGGCCCTCCGGGATTTGTTTTTTGGATGTGATAATCGCTTAGTGGATACTAGATCCGTTGTTGTTGCCGTTCAGTAATTGGCGAAATGCGTTGTCTAGAAAGAGTTTTGAAATTTTCAGAATTTTTGAAATTCGTGGGAGTATACGCACCCCACTCCCCCCCCCCTTTTAATTGGGGGGGGGGATAGCTGAGCCCGCCGGTTAGCGAGTTGCCTACGTACCCTTTTTCGGGAATCAAGCCGTCTCGTAGTTCTTTGTATCACGTCACTGTTAGTGATAGTATTTTTTAAGATGCATCGCGTTCCAAGTTCTTGGGATTTTTACGTCTTGCATGTTTGCGATTTGGTATGAACCTGGTCGGACAACTTTTATGACTTTGTATGGTCCTTCCCAGTTTGCTCCCAGTTTTCCTGCGTTTCGTACGGCAGTGTTTTGGAAGACTTTGCGTAAGACTAAATCGCCTTCTTTGAACCTGCGATGGCGTACGTTCGAGTTGTAGTACCTTGCGGCAGCGTGCTGGTAATTCTGGATTCGAATGAGTGCCTGGTCGCGGCGTTCATTGATGAGATTGAGATTGTCCAGCATCATAGCGTCGTTTAAATCCTCTCTTTTGGGGAGGAACCTTCTCCGTACTCCGGGGAATTCTACTTCCGCGGGGATCATGCATTCCGTTTCGTAAACGAGGGGGAATGGGGTTTCACCCGTAGCCCGTCTCGGGGTTGTACGATGCGACCAAAGGACTCCTTCGAGTTCCTCTGCCCATCGCCCCTTTTTGGCGTCTAGGCGCTTTTTGAGTCCGTCAAAGACGGTCTTGTTGATGGTTTCTGCCTGTCCGTTGCATTGCGGATACCTGGGAGTTGACTTTGTAAGTTGTATTTTCCATTTTTCGCAGAATGCTTCAAATCGAGCAGAGATAAATTGAGATCCATTGTCTGTTACAATTTCGTACGGGACCCCATGTCTAGTTATGATATGTTTCCAGACGAAGTTCTCGACTTGTGTGTCTTTGATACTTGCGTAGGATTCTGCTTCTACCCATTTGGAAAAGAAATCCGTGAGGACTAGGAGGAAGCGTTTTTGTTTTGATGGATGCATAGGTCCGACAATGTCCATGGACCATCGCATGAAAGGATAGGGGGACGAGATTGAGGAGAGGATTTCCGCGGGTTGATGGATTGTTGGAGCGTGCCTTTGGCATTTCTCGCACTTCCGGGCGAATTTCTCGCAATCTTTTATCATGGTTGGCCAATAATATCCGTGGCGTTTGATTTTGACTGCGAGAGATCTTCCGCCAGAATGATTTCCGCATGATCCAGAATGGACCTCTTCCATGATTCTTCTTGCCCTTTCTCCTTCTACGCATGTCATGATAGGACCGGAGAAACGCCACCTATAAATTTCTCCCTCTATCGTGACATACCGTGCCGCTTGGGTTTTCACTTTAAGGGCCGCCCATTTTTCGGCGGGTAAGGTTCCATTCACGATATAGGCCCGGATTGGCTCTAACCAAGGGCTGTCGCAGCCATACTCGGTTTGGTCCGCATCCGCTTCCGGTTGATCCTCGACTTCTTCCGCATCTTCAATCTCTCCTCGGATTAGATTGACGACCACTGGTGGTCCGATGCTCGGATGTTCGATGAATTCGACCGGGATAATCCTTTTGAGCCCTGGATCTGAGCTTGAGGCGAGGGCAGCCAAGGCGTCGCCCTGGACGTTTTCCGAGCGAGGAATTCTAGTCAGGGCGAACTGGTCGAAACTACGAGCCAGTTCTTGGACGAGTTTTAGATATGCGTCCATCCTTTCGTCCCTTGCTTCATATTCTCCGCTGTATTGGTTGGCGACTAACTGAGAGTCGCAGTAAGCGTGAATATTACGGATTTTTAATCCATAGGCTTGCCGCAAGCCTGCGACGAGTGCTTCATATTCTGCCTCATTGTTTGAAGCATGAAAAGTCAATCGGAATGACTGTTCTAGGATTTCCCCGTTAGGAGAGGTGAGTCGAATTCCGACTCCGGATCCTTGTTAGGACGAAGATCCGGCGACGTGGAGGACCCAAGTTGAGTTTGGTTCCTTGTTAGTCATGTCTCTAGTGGGTAATTCTACCAAGAAATCCGCAAGTACTTGGGACTTAGCACATGTCCTTGGGCGATATTCGACGTCGTATTCACTTAGTTCGATTGCCCATTTTGCGAGCCTACCGGATTAGCTCGGACTGTGCAGGATTATCCGCAGTGGGAACGTGGTGAGAACCACTATAGTATGAGACTGGAAATATGGTCTTAGTTTCCTTACCGAGGTTATGACGGCGAATGCTAATTTTTCCATTAGCGGGTATCGAGTTTCTGCATCCAGCAACGTCTTGCTTACGTAAAAGATTGGCTTTTGTTCGCCGCGTTCTTCTCGTATCAGGACGCCACTGACTGCTGTTGCGGAAACTGCGAAATAGAGGAAAAGAGGTTCTCCTTCCACCGGTTTTGCGAGAACTGGTGGAGTGGCCAGGTAATGTTTCAACTGTTGGAAAGCCTTTTCACATTGCTCGGACCATTCGAACTTCTAGTTTCCTTTTAATGTTTCGTAAAACGGTAGGCACTTATCCGTGGAACACGAGATGAAACGATTCAAAGCCGCGACTCTTCCGGTTAACCTTTGGACTTCTCGCTTGGTTCTCGGGGAGGCCATCTCTATCAGTGCGTCAATTTGTTTAGGCTTGGCCTCGATTCCGCGATACATTACGAGGTATCCGAGGAATTCTCCCGATGCCACTGCGAATCTGCATTTCACCGGGTTGAGTTTCATGTTATGCTGGTTGAGTCGTGCAAAACATTCCTCTAGGTGGGCTACATGATCGTGTTCATCAAGAGATTTTACGAGCATATCATCGATGTATACTTCCATAGTTTTTCCGAGTTGCTCAGCAAACATTCTGTTGACGAGTCGTTGATACGTTGCACCCGCGTTTTTAAGACCGAAAGGCATTACCTTGTAGCAATACGTTCCGCGGTCTGTGATGAATGCAGTTTTTTCGTGGTCGTCGGGATTCATCATGATTTGATAGTATCCAGAAAAAGCGTCCATGAATGACAGAAGCTTGTTTCCCGCGGTTGCTTCGACCAGTCGGTCGATGTGTGGAAGCGGGAAGCAGTCCTTTGGACAGGCTGTATTCAGATCCGTGAAATCGACACTGACTCGCCACTTGCCGTTCTTCATTTTTACTACCACAGGGTTGGCAAGCCAGTCTGGATACCTAACTTCTGTTATCGACCCTACTTTGAGGATTCTTTCGACTTCCTCGTTGACTGCGGTGGCACGCTCAGGTCCCAGCTTTTGTCTCTTTTGTTTTGAGGGTTTGTGAGTCGGGTCGATGTTAGGTTCGTGACATGTTACGCTAATGTCGATTCCCGGCATATCCTCCGCAGCCCAAGCGAACGTACTGAGGTTCTTTTTGAGGCATGCGATGAGCTCTGCTTTTATTGGTTCGCGGAGGTTAGCTCCGATTTCGACGCACCGTTCCGGGAAGGAATCGTCGAGGCAAATTGATTCCACCGGTTCACAGGTTGGTTCATGCTTCCCTTCCAGGGCCTCAGCTCTTTGGGACTGCCAGAAGGTTTCTGGTGAGTCGTGAATCGTTTGCGTTTTCCGAGATGTATCGATTTCGGAATTTTTCCGTTTTAGTTCGGTAGCGAGGTAGATCTACGCTGCTCTGTGACTACAATGTATTGTTTCGACCCCGAAAGGCGTCGGGAACTTGAGGCATAGGTGGAATGTTGATGGGATCGCTCTCATGGAGTTTAGACAGGGAGTTCCAACTATCGCGTTGTAGGATGTTGGACCATCGATCACCAGGAATTCCGTGTTTTTGGCGACGCTCCCGGCTCTGACTAGGAAGGTAATCGAACCGAGGGTCATAACTTCTCCCGAGAGTCCGAATTCTGGGCTGGGGTCATCTGTAAGGATGCTTAGATCGACGCCCATCCTCTCGAGGGTGCTTTTATAGATAATATTAGCCTAGCATCCGGTGTCGACTAATACCCTTGCTACGTCAATATCCTGGATTGTGAGTTCTATTACGAGGAGATTGTTGTGAGGTTTGGCCATACTGGCCATTGCTCGGTCCTCGAAAGATACGATGTTGCGGGCTGACGAAGAAGGCATACTGAACTTCGATCGATTGGTGGTTTTCGAGTTAGAGAATCCGTCCCCCCTCCTTCTAGCGCCAAACTGTGGGAACCGAAATTCACACCGTCAATTTCCGATAAATAAGATTGCGGAGGAAAGCCAAGTAAACCCGACTTTCCTTGAAGGTCCGGATTCTCTGCGTTGCCACACGAAATCGATAAAGTTTAATTGATAAAAATAAGAATTGTAATATTTGCCCAAAGGCGTTTTATTAGATGAAAGATACGAGTACAAAGATTTTCCGAAAGACAGAGAGATTTGTGATTAAAGAAAAAGATAGAGTTGCAGGCAGCCAAACGTAAAGCTTTGCTCCGCTAGTCTAACCACCTAAGCCCTAATTCTTCTAAGCTAGCAGAATGCTCTAAGTCTAATTTTCGGATCCCCTTCTCCTCTGCTCTTGCTCTCCTTATATACCCACTCCTAGGTCGGTTTGCCTTAAGATGATGGACCTCGCCTTTGGGCCCAAGCTTATCTCTTCAGGAAATATTCCATTTTCGTCGATCTTCGTAATTATCGTCGAGTTTTCCCCTATTTTCCGGTGACTTGATGTTTATCCGACGTTCGGGAAATCGGATAAACCGTCATAGCCTGATTGGGCCTGAATTCTTAAAATCGTAAGTAAGTCCGTGAACTTGTCTTAAGTCGTTGAACGTTTTATACGATTTCTCGAAAAGACTATCTTTCTCGTAAAATAAACCGTATAGCCTAAAGGATCGATGCTCAAGTTAATCGATCTTTGTTTTATACGATATCTTCTACGAGAAATCCAATCCTTCTAGTTTTTGTCGTAAAACATCGAGGACGATTCCAACCGAGTCGAATCGAAAGATGTTTATTCCGTAGCCGTGATCGTACCAAACTCACGAGGATTGATCCAAACAAACCAAGATGGGATCAGACCAAGCATGATGGGACCGAGAC
Source organism: Brassica juncea (assembly GCA_018703725.1). Classification (NCBI taxonomy): domain Eukaryota; kingdom Viridiplantae; phylum Streptophyta; class Magnoliopsida; order Brassicales; family Brassicaceae; genus Brassica; species Brassica juncea. The sequence goes on along the minus strand of CM031936.1, from coordinate 8,349,523 downwards.
CAGGACGACGGCCGTCGACCGGCGCCAGGCTGGCTTGCCGCCGGTGCCAGGCCGGCTTGCGGAACGCCTGCCGCCGGTGCCAGACCGGCTTGCGGGACGTCTGCCGCCGGCGTCAGGCTGGCTTGCCGCCGGCGCCAGGCTGGCTTGCCGCCGGCGCCAGGCCGGCTTGCCGAATGCCTGCCGCCGGCGCCAGGCTGGCTTGCCGCCGGCGCCAGGCTGGCTTGCCGCCGGCGCCAGGCCGGCTTGCGGGACGCCTGCCGCCGGCGCCAGGCTGGCTTGCCGCCGGTACCAGGCCGGCTTGCGGGACGCCTGCCGCCGGCGCCAGGCCGGCTTGCGGGATGCGTGCAGCCGGCGCCAGGGGTTCTCTGCCGCCCGTGGGTTTTCCGTTGCCCGATCTTTCCCCCGTTGTTCGTTCGTGCGGGAAATCTTTGAGTTTGGAAGGATCTTTAGCCGTAGATTTGGAGATAACCGTTTTTGACCCCAACAAAAACATACCTAATAGACTCCAAAACATAGATAATAGTAGTAAAAACACTCATATACCATGGGTAAAAACGGGCAAAATCCACTGTATATTAATCTGTTTTCCAATGAGATCTTTACGCTTTAGTTATGTGTCATGTAGAGATTATGAGGCATGTTACCGCTGATGGCATTTTATATTGGACCTTCGTTGTCCTTTAGACTACCTTTGTTGGCCGTTTGCTTTGGCCAAGTGTGACCGTATTTATGTTTTCGGGACTGAAAACGTCTGGCTTTGAATCCCAGTCGGTTTGCGACTTTTTTAATAAATTGTGTTTCGCGTTTTAAGAGCATGTTTGTATTCATATGAATGTAGAGGGAAGAGTATGAGTTGTCATCTCATATCTAACTCTTTGTAGATTGTTATATTCGCTGTTCGTTTTAGATGAGAATGTACGCGAAAATTTTCCTTTCCGAAATTTCATGAATGTTGGAATACAAGCGAAGAGACATATTTTGGGATCTCGTATCTTTTGATATCATGCCTAGAGATGTTAGAGACCAGTGTGCTGGGTTTAGGGCAAGACCTAGGCTTACTTCTGGTTTAGGGGGTGCGATGACTAATTCGGCTTACGTATCCCGTTACAGTTTCAACCTGATTCCATACCGATTTAGAGTCCACGATAGGTTCTCGGCTTATACGACTTGTATGGTTGGAATCGAGCATCTCTCCAACGAAAATTTTTAAGTCTCCTGGAAGTGCTGACCAAAATTTTGGATTTCTTTTACAGCGCTATTACCCTTGTGTCGGGTGTATGAGAGCTATCCCTACGAGATGGCTAATTATGTTTAGTACTGTTAAGAGTTTGTTGTGATCAGCAACAAACTTATTGGTAGATATTACTGTTTTTGAATCTTCGCGAAGGATATGTGTATTAAGAGGGTGTTAGTGCGTATGATTGTTTGGTCCTCCAAGATGGTGTTTTTATCGAGGAAGGCATTTTTGTCGAAAAATGTTTCTTCAAGCGTCTGCGACGTCTCGCAATGCTGAAGATTGGGTTTTCTTTCGTATGCCGCGTTTTATGCTCGAAATGTTCGCGGTCTTGAAGATGTTATGTGGTATTGCAAGGATTTAGTCTTAAACCTAAGTTTGAGAAATATTTTGTGTGGGAACCGAAATTCACACCGTCAATTTCTGATAAATAAGATTGCGGAGGAAAGCCAAGTAAACCCGACTTTCCTTGAAGGTCCGGATTCTCTGCGTTGCCACACAAAATCGATAAAGTAAACAGAAGACAAAGATGGGAATTGTAATATTTTCCCGAAAGGCGTTTTATTAAATGAAAGATATGAGTACAAGGATTCTCCGAAAGACAAAGAGATTTGCGATTAAAGAAAAAGAAAGAGTCGTAGGCAGCCAAACGTCCTAAGCCTTGCTCCGCTAGGCTAACCACCTAAATCCTAGTTCTTCTAAGCTAGCAGGATGCTCTAAGTCTAATTTTCGGATCCCCTTCTCCTCTGCTCTTGCTCTCCTTATATACCCGCTCCTAGGTCGGTTTGCCTTAAGATGATGGACCTCGCCTTTGGGCCCAAGCTTATCTCTTCAGGAAATATTCCATTTTCGTCGATCTTCGTAGTTATCCTCGAGTTTTCGGTGACTTGATGTTTATCCGATGTTCGGGAAATCGGATAAAGTGTCATAGCCTGATTGGGCCTGAATTCTAAAAATCGTAAGTAAGTCCGTGGACTTGTCTTAAGTCGTTGAACGTTTTATACGATTTCTCAGAAAGACTATCTTTCTCGTAAAATAAACCGTATAGCCTAAAGGATCGATGTTCAAGTTAATCGACCTTGTTTTATACGATATCTTCTACGAGAAATCCAATCCTTCTAGTTTTTGTCGTAAAACATCGAGGACGATTCCAATCGAGTCGAAGGATGTTTATTCTGTAGCCGTGATCGTCCCAAACTCACGATGATTGATCCAAACAAGTCAAGATGGGATCAGACCGAACACGATGGGACCGAGACCAGGACGAGGGCCGTCGACCGGCGCCAGGCCGTGGTGCCGCCGGCGCCAGGCCGGCCCGCGTGACGGGTGCCGCCGGCGCCAGGCCGGGGTGCCGCCGGCGCCAGGCCGACCCGCATGACGGGTGCCGCTGGCGCCAGGTCGGGTGCCGCCGGCGCCAGGCCGGCCCGCGTGACGGGTGCCGCCGGCGCCAGGTCGGGTGCCGCCGGCGCCAGGCTGGCCCGCGTGACGGGTTCCGCCGGCGCCAGGTCGGGTGCCGCCGGCGCCAGGTCGGGTGCCGCCGGCGCCAGGCCAGCCCGCGTGACGGGTGCTGCCGGCGCCAGGTCGGGTGCCGCCGGTGCCAGGCCGGCCCGCGTGACGGGTGCCGCCGGCGCCAGGCCAGGGTGCCGCCGGCGCCAGGACGGCTCGCGTGACGCGTGCCGCCGGTTGCCAGGCTGTCTTGCCGTCCGTGGGTTTTCCGTTGTTCGATCTTTTTCCCCGTTAGTCGCTCGTGCGGGAAATCTTCCAGTTTGGAAGGATCTTTAGCCGTAGATTTCGAGATAACCGTTTTTGACCCCAACAGTTAGCCCCCCAGATCGTAAGATCGGAGATGATTTTGCGGGCGAGTGTTTTAAATTTTTTGAAAATCGAAATTTTCGGCTAAGGATTTTTCCGCAGGAAACCTGTGTCGTCACCCCCCTTTTTCTTATAAATAGCCAGCCTTCCCTTCTCATTCTTCACATCTTTTCAAATTCTCTCTTCTTCTCTCTCAAGAAAGAAAATGTCTTCATCCCAAGTTGAAAAGAATGATTCTGATGTTGAGATGGGTGAGGCCGGCCAAGCTCCGTCGGTTCTGGCCAGCCAAGTTCCGGCCGTTCAGGCAATTCAGGAGGCTACTCCGTCCCTCATTGATGGGTTTGATTCTTTTAAGGCTAAGCTATCCCGGCGTAGTGCTGCGAAAGTCTCAAAGCGGGCGAGGACTGAGACGCCCGATGTTCCTTCCGCGGCTCCAACTCCTTTGCCTGCTCCTTCGGTTCCCAGCCCCGATGTCCCATCCAATGTCCTCCCGTCTACGGAAGGGGTTATCGTTCCCGAACAGACTCTTGATGTTCAGGTCCATCCATCGGGTTCTTCGACTGCTCCGATCGTGATCTTCGGAAGAGAGGACGCGATAGAATCTGCACCTCTTCCCCCGGCGAAGAGGGAACTCGTCTTGGGACTGCCAGCGGCTGGTGCCGCGCCGTTGCCCAAGGGAAGGGCAAGGGCTAGCACGGCATCCGGAGCGAAAAAGAAGCGTGGTGCAAAGAGCGAGGAAAGCGAACTCTCAGAGCCGTTGGCGAGTCATCGTTCCAAGGTTCGATTTTAATTTGTCCGCATTTCTTGCACCGTTTTTTTTACGATGATACTTACTCCTTCCTTTTTGCGGGCAGTTTGTGTCGCTGATTGACGGAATGCTTGGCGAGTGCGGGTCGGAAGTCATTCGTCTATCGAAGGAACTGGAGTCGTCGCAGGAAGAGCTGAAGCGTACTAAGGCTGCATTGCAGACTGTCGAGGACACCCATGCCGCCCAGACGTCCCAGCTTGAGGTTCGTATCAGCGATCTTGAGCGCGACCTTGGGAAGACCGCGAGTTCGTTACTTAAGGTGAAGAAAGAGAAGAGGATCAGATCCTCGGAAGTCCGCCGTCTTCAGGAGAAGGTCCAGGCTCATGAGGAGATGAACGCCCGTAGATCCTCGGAGGTTGCCGATGCCCGCGACGACTTCTTTGGTCGTCTGACGAGGATGGCCATCCTGTTTGAGTCCTTGATAGCCATCCGCAAGAGGGACTTGGCTTTAGCGGGGATGGAGGGGAGTTTGAATGAGCTCGAGTTCCTTCGAGGTAACGAGGCCCCGTCTTTGGACTTGGAGGAAGCCAGATTATCGTCCTGTAAAGGAGAGTGGGCGGCCACCGAGGGAGATTTCGATTCAATCCTTGCCGGCCTGCAAGCCGAATGCACCCTTGCTCCGACCTCCGATGACTCAGAAGATCAAGAGCGCACGGGAGAAGATTGCGAGGTTGGCGAGGACGAGGCGGGTAGTGGCGATGCGACTGAGGGAGGCGACGGCGAGGCTATCCCTGTCGCGAGTTAGGATGAAGATGACGCTCCTGGGAGCGTCTAGGTTTATCAATCCCTTCTGGGATTTCGTTTTTTATGTGTTTCGGCCGTTAAGAGGCCATGATGTATTTACTGGGACTGGCCGTTGGTGGCTTCGAATCCCTGCCCCTTTTCTGGGGTTTTGTTTGAATTTCGGCAGTCTCAATCTATGAAACGTTTTCGATTATTTATGAACTTCAGTTTTTTTTTTTGAAGTATGAGAAAGAGGGTGTGAGTTGTCGTCTCATTCCTAGTTCCCCGATGATCACCGCACCTATTGTTTGCATAAAGCGAGATTTTCCGCGGTTTACCGATTTACGCGAAAAATTCGTGAAACGATTAAGCTTGAGTGAAGAGACAATTTTTTGGATCTCGTATACCATACTATGTCTGTGAGATGTCAAGATCCAGCGTGGCTGGGTTTAGGGCAAGACCTAGGTTTACTCTGTGGGAACTCAAATTCACATCGTCAATTTTAATAAGTAAGATTGGGGAGGAAAGCCAAGTTAACCCGACTTTCCCTGAAGGTCTGGATTCTCTGCGACAGCCAACGATAAGTGACCGAATAAATGAGGAAAAGGTTTTGTTAAGATTTGGGACTAGACCTTAAGAAAGGCTGCCTACGTACCCCTTTCGAGGATCAAGTCGGACGTAGTTCAGTTAGAAAGAATTGAACAAGAGATCGAACCGTCTGGGCGGGTTCGTCTAGTATGAGCGTTTGTCATAGAAACAGGCATGTCGAAGATAACGCCTAGGGTTTCTATGTGCGGAGCTCTTTAAGTAAAAGAATTGTCCGATCCTTCCGAGAGGAGCAGAGATTTGCGATCAGGAGGCGGCCAGACGTTCTAGGGCCTGGTTCGTCAAATACGAGCGTTGGTCATAGAAACGGGCATGTCGAAGATAATGCCTAGGGTTTCTATGTGCGGAGCTCTGAGTAAAAGTATAGTTAGGTCCTTCCGAGAGGAACAGGGGTCTGCGGAGAAGATAAAACTAAAACAAGAGGCGACCAGACGTTCTAAGTCCTGCCTCGCTGGCCTAACCGCCTAAGTTCTAAGTTTTCTAAGCTAGCAAGAGTTTTCTAAGTCTAGATTCTAGGATTTCGGATCCTCCTCTCCTCTGCTCTTGCTCTCCTTATATACTCACTCCTAGGTCGGTTTGCCTTAAGATGATGGACCTCGCCTTTGGGCCCAAGCTTATCTCTTCAGGAAGTATTCCATTTTCGTCGATCTTCGTAATTATCCTCGAGTTTTCGGTGACTTGATGTTTATCCGATGTTCGGGAAATCGGATAAACCGTCATAGCCTGATTGGGCCTGAATTCTTAAAATCGTAAGTAAGTTCGTGGACTTGTCTTAAGTCGTTGAACGTTTTATACAATTTCTCGGAAAGACTATTTTTTCGTAAAATAAACCGTATAGCCTAAAGGATCGATGTTCAAGTTAATCGACCTTGTTTTATACGATATCTTCTATGAGAAATCCAATCCTTCTAGTTTTTGTCGTAAAACATCGAGGACGATTCCAATCGAGTCGAAGGATGTTTATTCCGTAGCCGTGATCGTCCCAAGCTCACGATGATTGATCCAAACAAGCCAAGATGGGATCAGACCGAACATGATGGGACCGAGACCAGGGCGAGGGCCGTCGACCGGCGCCAGGCCGGGGTGCCGCCGGCGCCAGGCCGGCCCGCGTGACGGATGCCGCCGGCGCCAGGCCGGGGTGCCGCCGGCGCCAGGCCGGGGTGCCGCCGGCGCCAGGCCGGGGTGCCGCCGGCGCCAGGCCGGGGTGCCGCCGGCGCCAGGCCGGCCCGCGTGACGCGTGCTGCCGGCACCAGGCCGGGGTGCCGCCGGCGCCAGGCCGGCTCGCGTGACGCGTGCCGCCGGCGCCAGGCGTCCGGTGCCAGCACGGGCGTTTTGAAGATCTCGGCGAGGGCTTCGATTTGATATCTTGATCGTTTTCTGGTTCCTCACGGTTTGAGAGAACAGTCTCAAGAGAACAAGATAGAAGCGATGCTTGATCAGATTCTCGAGGGCCTGCAGAAGCTGATAGTGGATTTCAACGAGAAGATTGGTCAATGCTAAATAATTAAATGTTGCACTGCTTGTATCTCATAAAAAGAGCATTGATAATTATACTGGCATTTTGAAAATTGACCGCCATTGGTTTTGGATTCTCTATAACGTGGAACTATAAGGTAGAATGCTTGTGAAAGCCAAAAAAAAATACGAAATCGAAATAAAGTGGTATAGAGGACCGGGGGATATGTATGGTTCTCATTAGTTTTTTTTTTTTTTTGGGTCAAAATGGTTCTCATTAGATATGATCGAATCCATCTATTTCAGTATGGAATCTACTCCAAATCCTTTAGTTATGCTCACAATCCCTATATTTCAATACGGAATCTATTCTTGATTATTTTATATATATGATCGAAAATATCTACTCTACTGTGGGAATCTCCTCCTTCAAACAGTTAATCACTAGTTCACCACTAACGAATCAAAAATTAAACATTATGTTACCGTTTTTTTACTATAACATTTATAAGTTATTTGCCTACACTCTTTCAAAATTTTTAAGAAATGCTTACTCTCCTATGTTGGATGTTTGGACACATGATGTTTTACATCATAATCATAAATTTAAAATATAAAAACGTAGTATTTGAAATGATAAACTGGAATTAAGATTGTAACAAAAATTGAAACTGTTTGAATTTGCCATTTCAAAAATATGTAGTGTGATAGAAGCAAAACAAAGCATATTCAAATAATGAATTTGTTTACCACCCCTCCGTACCCAGCATATAAATGATATTTTGGATAATTTCGTATATAATATATGTGATTGATATTTTTTATATAATTTCATATATAATTATGGAAACAAATGATTATGGATTAAATAACGAGTTTTTGACCAAAAAAGGATTAAATAACTAGTTGAAAATAAGTAATATTTCTCAAATATAATTGTGCTTGTATTAATAATTTTATTTTTGTCAAGCTCCTGTATTAATAAATTTAATTTTGTCAAAAATGTTTCTAGAATCATTCTCTGTCACACGTTGGCAAAATACCGTCTGTTTTTACTTTAACTAAAGAATACCCAACCCAATCATCCATGTTCACGTACGTTATTCTCAATCTAACACTCCATTTAGTCTTTTGATAAGCTCATACTTTTAGTGTTATAATTTCTTTTACCCATAAAAGGAAAAGCATGAGAGAAAAGCACATTCTAAAGTTTTTCGATATATCGGAAAATTATTCGCTACAAAATATTTTGTGATGAAAAAAAAAATTGTGTGATGTATCATGTCTCATTACTCTCGTAGGGTTATTATCTGAGCCATGCAGTTTGGTGTAATGTCCAAACATGGCGTACCGAACTATTTGACAGAAAAAATCGTCGCCATGGACTTTAAACCGCTTAGTTAGAGAAATTATCTGAATCAACCAGAAAAATTCAAACCCTGGATAAAAATTTGAGGAAGAGAATGTATGAACAAACAATTGAAAAGCTTATACGATGATCAGTTGATGCACAACACGGAAAACTGTAAAGGGTGGTATACATTTTTAACCCGGTAAACTGGTTCCAGAACTCGATTATCCTATGCACTTTGTCAATTTTAATTCACTTTTAACTAATCAATTTATCACATGTAAACACATTTCATCCCTTATGTTATGAATTAAACGCTCAGGTGCTCCTGCCCGAAAAAAAATGATCTGAGATAATCCTGCCCGAAACTGACCGGATTTGAAATTTAATATATTTTTATTTAAATCAGAAAATTTATTAAAAGACCACGAAACCAAGAGAAAGTTAGATAATTACAACCCAACCAGGTGCAATTCGCGGACCATCCAGGCCCGATCCATGAAATTCGGATATCTTTCTCCATAACTTCCGAAACCTTTGTAAGAATTGGTGTAATTGTCAATATTGGTGAAACTGTACATCATAATTAATCTTCAACAAACATACACACAAGTTATTCTAAATTGAACTAAATCGCACTTTTAGATTTGAAAATTTTTATTATGTTATTGTTTGGACACAATTGTTGTTATTGACATATTTATTGATTTTGAAATTTAATAATTATAACTATGTATAAGTAGGTGAAACTCTAGGATTTATATTGTCTAATTATATATTACATTATCAGAAAAATAGTAAAAGTAGACATTACATTATCCGAAACTTAGTAAAAGTAGATAAAACTACATGACATAACTAGAGAAACTAATCTTCAATTGGCCATGCGCGAGCAGTCAAGTGTATTTCGTCGCAGAAGTCCCAAGCTGCACAATTCCAGAAACAACGATCGCATTTCCACCGTGATTTTGATCCATTTAGGGAGACTTCAAACTCTAGAGGGTCTATGTGGGAGCACCAGCAATCACATGGCACATTAGGATCTATCCTTTCAGCCACAGATAGAAACATGCCAGGTTTATCGTAATCCCAATGGCCTGAAAGTTCCCAACTACAGATGATTTGAAACATCTTATAAACATGCTGACGAGTAAAGGCAGGGTAGTTGTGAACAATTCCCCTACGATCAACGCTAAAGGCTAAGTTCAGCATTTCATTTACAAACTGGGCCAACTCGCATCCTCTCTCACCAGCAAGTTGGATTTTTTCCCTTCCTTCCTCAACTAAATGGAGGATGAAGAACTCATGCATACCTCTCAAGTATATGGCCTCTGGATTACCCGAACGGTAGCATTTAAGCCTGAATGTTCGAACAGCACTGACCTCGTGTACCCAGTCATTCAGGTAAATGAGATTGGCCGATCTGTAGAAGTGATCTTCTCTTCCAACTTCGTTGAACCCGCGAAAAGCAATCCTTGCAGAACCAAAATCTCGGAGACTCATCGTTGCTACCGTAGAGAGAATCTTATGAAGCATTGAAGGAGGGAGATTCTCCATGTCTAACTCTGATAAAAGCAAAATGTTATTGTGTGAGAGAGATGAGGGAAATTGTAGAGATGAGGGAAATTGTAGAGATTCGAAATTGTATGTAATTGTAGAAGTGGTAAACCCTATTTAATGACCGCTCACCCAAATTCAAGCAGAAACGTGTCCATTTAAAGGTGATTTGATGGACTCCTCGAGAAGATACGACTTCTGTCACACGCCTTTTGAATATCAACAGTCGCATCTATTGGAATTGAAACTTTGTAAAACTATAATTTATTAAGATATCTAACTATACATACGTAAGCGAAACTAAGTGATTTCGATTGTCTAAATTTATAAAACTACAAAAAACTTTAGAATTTAGATATATATTTTTAGTTATATTTTGCAAGAAATGATCAGTGTCCAAAACTGATTATATTTAGCGGATATATTTAATGACGATGCCTGACAGTATAGGAGATATAACTAAAAATGTATCTAAATTCTGAAGTGGCGTGTCCATTTAAGGTTGATTTGATGAGTATTATTACTTGGTTGACTCGAGACTCTCCAGAGATTAAATCATTTCTATCAAAATCACTCATAAATAGGAGAAATAGAGGACCTATAAATTGGAAGTCGGGGTAATAGATTCTAATAGTTCATTAAATTACTCTTAAATTACAGGCTTTTCATTGATTATCTCCTACACTGGTAGTTGCTATCGTTAAATATATGAACTGTAAATATATTCACTAACTATTATCCATTTTGGAAACTGACCATCTTTTGAAAAATAAAACGATATAATATCTAAATTTCGTTAAGTTTTGTATAGTTTCAAATTTTCATACAATCTAAATTGTTACGTTTTGCTTAGTTTCATAAATTTAACCTGTGATAGACTCGTGGAAAAAACACTCGGAAAGAACACGACTTTTGATAGACTCGTCGAAAGAACACGACTTTTGATAGACTCGTCGAAAGAACACGACTTCTCTTGTGAAAAAGTCTCTTTTAATAATCATTACACTTCAAAACTCTTACACTTCCGAGTATCATTTATACGCCACATCTCTTGCATTTAAGAGAATTCTGCATTTAAACACTCACCGTTACTCCATCTCCTCTCTCATCTCTTCTCTCATCTCTGCAAATACTCTATCTCTTCTCATCTCTCAACAAACAAGATGGCAGAGTACAATAAGCTTTCCGAGGTTACTTATAACCCCAAGGTCAGGTATTGGCGTTTCAGAGTGAAACTACACAGGATCTACCCTTTATATTCGTATGTTACCAACAGTGGGCCTTACTATAACTATATCCTCACAGATGAAGATGTAAGCGTTATATCATCATCTCTCTTGTAATAAACATGTAACCGTGAGAAATAAAAACTTGATGCATGCAACATGTAATAAACATGATCTTTGTACTTTATTTTTGTAGGGATACAAGATGGAGATGACCACTTATGGGGATTATGAAAATTTTAGAGGCCTTGAGAGGGAAGAGGGAAGATGGGTGGAAATCTTTGTGGTAGAAGTTGAACGGGCCACCCCATGTTTCCAGCCAACTAGCTCTCCGTTCAGACTAAATGCTACACGCTGTACGCAAGTCCGCATCATCGAACCTCTGAACAATCGTCTTTTCTTTGACTTCAAAAGCATCCATGCAATCCCTCACATGCACTGGCGTGATCTCAGATATCCCATAGGTACCGTTCAGAACTTTGTATAACTCTGTAGTTGTAAGTGAAACGAACTGATTTAGGAATGATTAATCTCAACAGTCGCATGACTTTGTTTCAGAACTTTGTATAACTCTGTAGATGTAAGTAAAACTAAGTGAAACGAACTGATTTAGTTGAGTAACACTTATATGGTAGATACAATGGGAGTGATCTTCAACACGGAAGCCCATCTCGATGCCCCTACTGGACCAAGGATGGAGTTTTACATAAGGGACAACATGTGAGTATAAAGTAACATATGATCCAAGCAAAATTTATATATATATATATATATATATATATTGTAACTGACGCACTTTTTCTTTATTCTGAACAGTGAACATCAGATAAAATTTGTGGTGACCGGCGATCAGGCCTATGCCTTCCGGGATGGTCTTGACCACATGAGTGCTGAGGGTCGTAGACAGGTGATTGTGGTCCTTAAGATGTGGAGAGTCTGGGAATTTATGAGTAAGTGTTGTTTCTGTGTCTAGTTTTAAATGTGATAGTTGAGTAGAACTTTGAGTAACTTTTGCTAAAATCACTTATACAGATTATTTTGGTCCTCCTGATATATGGCTTGAGACCGAAGGTGGATTTGCGGAATTCAGGTTCAATCTTCGTTTGCCCGAGGTTGAGGAATTCAGGCAGTCTCTACTAAACAGCGACCCTTATGTTCAGAATTATGGGGTTGAAGGTCTCCTGTAAATGTTTAATGTCGGTGAACCTTTGTTTAAATATCGGTACAACTATGTGTTAATGTTGGTGAAACTATCTCTATTGTCGGTGAAACTTTGTTTACATATCGGTAAAACTATGTGTTAATGTTGGTGAAACTTCTCTATTGTTCAATTTTCCAACTTTATAGTTTCACTTAATCAATTGTCCAACTTTTTAAACTTAAGACAAAGTTGAATTTCGTTGTCTAACCTCGCATAACTTAGAAAAAACATAACAATAACAGAAAAGTTTAACTTTTTCATTGGTCTGACATCGTAAAAATAATAGAAACTTTGTCCAACTTCGCAGAACTAAGGAGAAACTTTTTCGAGAGATAAAAGAGTAAATACATAGTTACTTGTACATCATAATACCGGCTACAACTACAGCTACGACACTGATGCCGACAATAACAGGGACACAACCTCCTGATATCTTAGGCATTAATGTCGGATCTTCGCTCCTTATTGTTGCCTTGAGCAATTGAACTTCTTCTTCTAGGATTCGAACTTGGTTGTGCAACTGTCGAATCTCATCGGTGAAAGCTTCATCGACCCATTTGAAGACGTGGTCGTCGTTCACCAGCTACAAAATTAGATCGAATAATCCATTAGATCCCACAACATTATGTAAAAATAAAAAAAAACGTGAACCTTAAGAGATACCGATAATACCCTAAGTGAAGCCGCATAGAGACACCGATAAAACCGGCGGTATGGATTTGGCTGGGATTTGGATATTACCTCGATGATTCTCTCCCCGCACGAACAATTTCTAGGTATTCCCGCAGTTCTTGCTCGTCTCAGACGACTGGTAACGGTAATATCTCCAGTCGTGGACGATGAAGCGGCCGTTGTTGGGTTGGAAATTATCTGACGGAAAGGAGGTTGAGAGGGAAAGGAGACGATTATTCGATTGAGCAGAAGAGAGATGGAAGAGAGAGAAAATTAGAGATAGAAATGGGGAAAATCTAATAAAAAGGTCTTTAATACGATTTAGCAAATTGGGAAGAGGGAAATTCAAAATTGAGAATTCGCAGAGCTGGGCGGGAAAATTATCACAGGGTTTTTTGTGGTCTAAGTTTCACCAAGTATTCAGTTTTACATAAAGTATCAAAGTTGTACTTTTTAATTATTTCCATTTATCTTGGTTATACTCTACTTTGATTAATGATTTTATGGTTATACTAATGCAATTATGTTTCCTATGTTCATTTCTAATACGATCATGTAAACATAAACTTGATTTCGTGCCATAGAGAGTTATCAAATCTAACAAGGTCAGTTTTAGCGATAAAGCTATGATAACACATTGTATTTCTTATATGATTGCTACAGATGGAATTTTAATAATTCCGACTAAATCATAATTAACATATCAGTAATAATAAATTACAATCTTATTACCTCCATGACTTATAAAATTTAAAAGTTTAGAATTTACAATCATATTACTCAGTTTACCTATCGTAGTTATACCAGTAAAGAAAACAAGTTTCACTTAGTCATACAACACACAAATATAAAAAATTTCAACTCAACTCCACAACGATCCCATGCGATAAAAACGACCAAAACTGAAAGTGAAAGGCTTACAACCTAATCCACATCAAAACTGAAACACTGAAACAAAAGGGAATTTACAACCTACTCTTCTTCTGTTTCTGGTGGGGATGTTCATCGTGTAAATCAGTGCCCACATTCTCTTCTTCCCCATATCCACTCTCACGCTCACAAAAGTTCCTACTACAAGAGCTCTCTCCAACCCTCGACAGTTGCTCGGTTATTTGAACTATTTGCAATTCTTCGATGTCCTCCACATGCAAAATACTTCTTCTCTGCTCTCTATCCACTGATGTTAGATAAACATACACATCTTCATCATCCAAAATATACGATTGCCTTTTAGGTTCCACTACCAATGGAATGTAACCCAAATTGAGCCTCTTTGTAAACGGATCTATTCTTATCTTTGTGCATATCCTCTCATTCAACAACGAATAAGTGATCTCCTCCAACGATGATGTATTAAAGGATATAGCATACAAACGAGCATCGGTTGGAATCCATTCATAATCATGTCCATCTTTCGAATAATATCCATCATAATCAAAGTGTATGTTCGTCAAAAAAGTACACATTGTCTGCAATAAAAAAATTAACCCCTTGGTTACACAGTTATACCATTAAGTTATACTTGGTTATTCAGTTATACCGTTAACGTTTTACTTGGTTACACAGTTATACCATTAAAGTTATACTTCGTTATACCATGTTACACAGCTGTGTCAGTAATCAATTAGTAATCAGTCAACGTCTAACGTCTAATCTTCTTTGATTGAATCATCCTACTCTTCATTCCCGACATTCAATCAGAGTATTCATTCAATCATTCCTTTCCGATCCTCGATTAGTTACCCAAATGAATAGAATTAAGAATTTTTCATTTACAACTACCAAAATTTCGAGTCCAGTCTCCAATTCAAAACCAAATTGTAATCAGCTTTGATTCCCGACATTCAATTATACAGTTATTGATTATCGAATTCCCTAATAAACAGACCATTCAAAATTTCCGATCATCGACTAGTTCATACACAAATACGAAATCTACTATCTAATCGGAATCCCTGCGAATAATGAGTTCGTCTACGGTGGATTCTATACATCGGTCTTAACAACGATTTGAGATACATATCCTGTAAATGATTCAGCATCCAAGCGACGAGATCGCAATTCGATGATAGCGAGGAAGAATAAGGACGGAGGAGTGGAGAAGAAGACAAAAACGCCGATTGCGATGATTATCGATCGGAGGGAGAGTTCTCGGAGGGAGGAGGAGGAGAGAGAATTTGAGTTATGAATATATTATTCATTAAATCGGTCAGGGGTATTTTCGAAATCAACCACACTCCCCAAGAATATCAGATCACGTAAGAATATGCCAGATCACGTGAGAGTATGCCAGATCATTTTTTGCCTCATTAAGAGTACCTGAGCACTTTACTCTTATGTTATAGACTATGCTACGATAGAAGATTTTAAATATTAATCATCTCACAACAAATTTTTTTTAATTAATGGGTTCTTTATGAGCACCGCTTGAATCATCTAGCTGGTGAAAGAAATACTGTTGTTTTAATAGTTGTAGAGAATTTAGTTTATGGTCCTTCCATCTTTTTTGGTGGGGGGGGGGGGGGGGGGGGGGGGGGAGCGAATAAGATTCCATAACCAGTATAGATCTTAATTAATCAAAACACATCATCAAGGAATTTGCCTATAAATATGCACATGACACACCCCTTTCTTCTCATTCCATATCAAAGCTTAAAACTCTATAAGACCAACCACAACCAAAAGAGGTCACCACCACTTTCATAATGGTTTCGACATTTGAAGGTTCGCTTTACTGTTACATACATGCATAAATACAAGTTTGATTCATTTATTTCTAGATGTGTGTACTGATATCTATATATTCAATCTATATAGACACTATAAAAGGGCAGCTAACGGCTAGCAGAAACTCACACTTCGTGATGGTTGATGGAATGTCTAAGCTGATGACTCGCAAAATCAATCAGTGTCAGTCATCGGATTTCCATATTGATGGTCTCCAGTGGTGCGTCATACGTTCTGGTGCCCCAACGCACGATTCTAAAATAAACTTTAAGATATTTAACAAAAATGTAAAAATCTATGATCAAGAATATTACAACTATGATATTTATTAATTTACAAGGTTTTTAATTTATAAAATATTATAAAATAGTATCAAGATAATTTTGTTCAATATATTTAGAACTATTAACCAGATTTGTGCGGGAAATTATTCTCATTTTTATAAATAATTTTAATATTTACCATATTATTAATAGTTTATTATAAAATTTTCAAGTACAACAATTTTATAATTTGCATGCAATAATTTATTTAATTTTGTTTCAAATTATTTGTGATATCTCTCTTATTAAAACATGAACAATAACTAAAATCTTACATTCTTTGATATTTACGACAAAATCCATCCAACTTAATATAAAACTTAGATATTAATTTTCTTAAGATTATACTTGTATTTTAGGTTTAGATCATACATATATGTTAATCGAATTATTTGTATGATTTAAATATTTTACTGAATAACCTACATTAAGTGTAATTTATGCTAATGACAAAAATTGGTACAATAAATATTGCATTTTCAAAATTGCACAAGATAAAAGATACAAAACAATCACATTAATGAATAGTATATGAATATGGTATATATAAAAATAAGCTTGATTATACTTTTGTAAACGAAACAGTCATATACTTCTATTATTGAAATATAAAATAAAATCATCCATTATATTTAATAACATAAACTGAATGAACTTTCAAAATAGCATTTGTTGACCTATTGTTCATATTGATAGCATATTTTTCAATATTTTGGTACAAATGTTAACAAATCTTAATTGCTAGAGATCAAAGATCTAACTGAAAAATAATATGTTAAATTAATATCACAAATTTAATACAAAATTGTACATGGTTTAATATAATTACAAATTTAATTAGATACTTAAAAGGTTTATTTTAATAAAAATGAAATATACATCAATTGTATTATTAATTATGAAATTAATTAAATATTTAAAATATTTTTTAAGTGAAAAACAAAATATACATTTATATTTTAAATAAATACGAATATATATATATATATATATATATATATTTATATCGTAAATAAAAAGATTTGAAAAGATGTAATTAAGAGAACATCTATGGATATTTGTTTATATTTTATTAAGAAAACAAATATGTCTATGTTAACCAATCCGGTTTTGTGGCGTTGATGGTTAGATGATTATATTAGAATGATATTATTAAGCCATATTGTTAGTAATAAATGAATTATAACTGATTTCTAGTGAGGGTTCATTTTTTAAAAAATCACACATGAATTAAAGTTGTGACTTCTGTTTTAATATATAAGATTGGTCGAAAGAACTAATTAACACAAGTTCTAGAAATTCAAACATGAAAATAAAGGAAACCTTTGTTCAAAAAAAAAAAAGGAAACCTGATGACAAAAAAAAGGAAACCTTGCTAGAATTTATTTTCTTATTTTTCATTATAAAATATTATATAACAAAGTTTAACCAATGATAAAACTTTTATGTAAAAATATCACTTAGTATAACCGAAATAGAAAGAATATGCATTAGTTTATCTCTTAGTTTAGGAAATTAATATGACTATATATCTGTGTAAGATTTTTAAAATTTTATATTAAATAACTTAAAAAATACATATTTATTAATCGAATATTACTTGATAGAGTTTCTATCGTATATAGTGATCCTAATACTGTGTGTTATATGTTGCTTGAAATTGACAATATAGGAGGTTGATTATTAGTTGGAAAAACGCCCAAAAGGACAATTTATATCTTCGTCTCCAGATCACAGATAAAAAGTGTACTGGTCGTAATTGGAGTGTCAATTGTATATGCTTCTTCAGCTTAGCCGATGAAAGAGGAGATCATCATCCTATACTGGAACGTATGTTTTATATGTCCATATATGAAAATTTTCTCAAGTGTTAATTTATTGGTTTGATGATCTTAATACCGAGATATATGTTGTACTACTAGCGTTTCCGGCATGTTTCAAGGAAGACTCGAAACCCAACCCAAAGTCAATACCATGGGGGACGTTGAAGCAGAGGTTTCTTGTGAACGACAAAGCGGTTTTCATTACCTCCATCACCAATGTAGTAGCAAGCTTTGCTGGTATCCCTATCCGACGTCGAAATTTGGGGACAGCGGAATGCATTAAACTATTTGAGGTGCCCCAGAACAACTCTAGATTCACCTGGAAGATCACTCGGTTTTCCTCCTTCAATGGTAAACGTCATTCCTCGTACGAGTTCACGGTTGGACCACGGAGATGGTATGAAAATGATATACTCTTTCTATTTCGGTTTATAATATGTTTTGGTAGTTGAATACACACGAATTATACATTTTCATAAACTATAACTACTATCCATACTTTATTGTTTGATAATTTAGCTTACACATACGTTATCCATTTCAACTAGGAAAATAGTTATGTACCCAGAAGGAAAGGCAGGAAATTTTTCGCTGTATTTGGCTGCTTCTGATTACGTGACTAGTGCACCAAAAACACCAACTTTTGCCAACTATAAACTGCGAGTGTTGGACCAAGTCAACCGCAATCACCATGAAGCTGGTACATATACTGAATTTCTTCTTACTTTTGCTTTCCTTTATAGTATACAGTAAAACATTTGTAAACTCATAATGTTAAGACTTAAAATGTTTACTGATTTATAAATATATGAATTAATCGATAAATTAATAAATACCTAATTTTATAATTCATAATGTTTTTAAATTTCCTTTCAAATAACATTATAATAGTGAATTTAATTAAGTCTACTAGTAGAATTTACATACTACAAAAAAACATTTACATACTGTTTCAAAATTATGAATAATGGTCTCACAATTATAACTATATCATACCTGACTGTGAAATGATGTACTATGACAATAATTCTTAATGTTGATGACAAAGTTGACAATAATAATAGGGTCGATATACTTTACAGCGGTTAGAGCATCTCGAACCCCACTTCATAATTTACTGCAAAATAGAGTGGGAAATAGAGTGATGAAGAAACAAAAATCACATTACTCCATTTATGGAGTAGTCAATTTTTTTTTGTTTCTTCATCCCTCCATTTCCCACTTTATTTTGCAGTAAGTTATGGAATGGGGTTGGAGATCCTCTTACGCATAATAAATAACGAGTACCTGTACGTCTAAAAACCCTTCACGAATTTGGATATATATACCGTAAGACAATTAACATCAAGAGTACTTTATGCAAAAATTAAAAAAATTAGAAATGACTATGAACAAGACTGATGATCAACTTCACTAGAAAGCTTTTTGAAATCATATATGCATAACATCACTAGAGTTTTTTTTGAGAAATAAACATCACTAGAGTTATTATATATTTCTAATAAATATTAATTTATAGGAGTTTTACTGTGTATATATATATGTACATATAAGGCTTTTGCTAATTTTTATTTTATTTTGCTAATTTTTAAATCTACACTCGTGTGATAAAGGGTACAAAAATTGGTTTTCCGATACATCAGAAACCTCGGGCAAAGGCACGAGCAAGTTTATGCCGCTGGAGGAACTCCATGATCCTTCAAATGGATATCTGGTGAACGATCAGATATTTATCGGTGTTGAGTTCTTACTTGTCTCCATCACCGAGAATCTCTGAGGCGCATGCATTGCTGGATTCGATCAAGAGTCAAGACCCACAAGAATAAATACCCCTTGAGGCACTACTTATCTATCTATGGTTCCACATTGCATATCGCGATTTGTGTTTAAATTTCCTGCAAGTTTATAAAATAAAAATGACGGGTCAACTCGGTTGATTGTATTGTATGTCACGATGACATTCAACCGAATCCGTTGCTACGTTTTCTCTGGTGGAGAAAATTGTTTGTGTACGTGTGTACCTTCCTTGTTTGTAATAGCAACAATATACATACAGTATAACCTCTTTAAATTAATACTCTATAAATTAATATACACTAAAAATCTCTATAAATTAATATAATTTCATAGTCTCAAATTGAGTTTTTGTTTCAATTAGTATCTCGATAAATTAATATCTCTATAAATTAATAAAAAATTATAGTTTTGGTATTGTCCCAACATTATTAATTTATAGAGGTTTCACTGTATATGAATGTTTGTGTGTTCGGCCTTGTTTTTTGAATGGTAGCTGTGACTAGCGGCAGTGTCAACAAAATAACAATACAACGTAGACAAATTGAATGGTTTTAAAGGTGAAATGAGTCGCTAGGAAAATGCTGAGACAAAAATGTCACTGATATTTTCACCGTCATTATATTTTCTCTGAGACCAACTTTTTGAGAAATGATTTGAATCAGATCACAGAAGAGAGAAATTCTTAATTTATTAATGATCAAAGACTAGTTATTATCCAAGCTATAGAATTGTTTATATAGTAATCCAAAGCCACAAACCAACTAGGAATATGAAAACAAATACTAAATATGGAAAAGGAAAAGTTCAACGATTATCTTAACTAAAGAAAAACATAGAAAACTAAATAAATAATGACGATAAAGATCTATAAGTCTCATGCTATGAAGGTTAGTGCAAAGTTGCTGACATGGATGTTGAATGCAGATGGAGAGTTTATACTCGTATGAGAAGAGGAGACATAAGATGCAGATAAAATTCTATGTGAACAACCATATAGGTGCTAGATTAGGGAGATCTAAAATGTTTAAGTGATCCACAATTGCGTGGTTGTTCCCGGAAAAGCTGAGTGGTAATCCAAGACTTACAAAAGAGGAGAGGTTCATGAGATCAAAAGGGAATACAATTTGGAAATGACTGACGACCAATGTGGAAAGGCGAAGTCAAAAGTTCTGGAAAAAAAAGAAAGGGATGGAGATAATAGGATAGTTCATACTTGCTTGGGCATTAATTTTTTTTTTTTTGATTAACTACAGTGTTCAGGCGATCATGTTAAATTCCTGGTGGTCAATGGGGATCGAACTGCGGATTCACCGTATTGGGATTATCTCTCAAGTGCTACTTGCCGAAGACCTGTTGGTTCTTGGGCACTAATTGGGACTGGTATAGATTTTGTCATGATTTGGTTTATGTTTTTATTGTTCGTTTTGTTTCGATTGGTAATGTTCAATATCAGTCAAGTTGTTGTCAAAGTTTCATTATAAAAAACACAGAATAAAACTACATAGTTTTGCTTAATAGTGTTAGACTTGTTAGTATAGGTCAGGATAAGGATAGAAACATTTACTCACATTTTCTCTTTTTATTACATTCTAATACACTTTTCACTCATTAGACACTTTTTCTTAACTTTCCCTTGTTTCCTAACTAATCTAGTTACATCCTTAAAAAAATAAATTGGCGTAGATACACCTAAATTGAACACTAATTCACTCTCCATCCATCACATTTGAAAGCCATTTTTATTCCCATTATACCTCTCGCATATTATAATAGACTACAAACTAGTTTCTGCATGTGCCAGGAAAGACATCCTTTTATCCTTCAGGTTAAGCAACGTTACTTGAAAGGTCTGAGTAAAGATTCTATAGTGACTGTTACGTATGGGGGGTTTCAATTCCATGGACGAAAAGTCAAATTAATTCGACATCTAAAAATTAGGCCTGGGACGGATCCAGATATCCGGGATATTTGGGGTATCCAGATCCGGATCCTCATCCATCGGATCCGTGATTTTAGTATCCGGATTCTGATCCGTGCCTTCCAGATATCCGAGTTTCGGATATCCATCTAGATATCATGATACCCACGAGTATCCGGACCCGGATCCGGGTTCGTAAAAATAGTTAAAAAAATAAAAATATTTTTTTTAAATTCAAAAAAATCTAAAAAAGTACATAAATTAAATATTTTTACAAAATTTATGAATGTATTTATGCATATAATATTATTAAAATTTAAATTTAATGTTATAAAACTAATTTTATGTATAATTTTAATAAATCAGCTATAATTATTAATAAAATTTTAAAATTTAATATATTTAAAAAATCGGATCCGGATCCGGATATCCGGACCAAAAAATCTAGATGTCCGGATCCGGATCCTGATCCAGATTCAACGGATCTGATTTTTTACTATCTGAATCCAGATCCGGGCACTCCAGATATCATATTTTCGGAGCGGATCCGGATCTCGGATATTAAGTCCCAGCCCTACTAAAAACCACCTTATTCCATTTCATCAATTTAATTTCTTCCCTTTTAATACTGTAATTCTAAATTTTCTCAAAAATCCAAACCTTAATCGTCGACATTGCTCCTTTTGCTTAATCGTTGATGGAAGAAATCAATCTCCCTCCGAGTATGTTTGCGGCTGGAAAGGAGCCATGTGGTGAACGAGTCATTCCACAGCTCAAAGAAGAAATTATACCAAACGAGCAGTTTGTAATTGTTGAGTTTGACAGCGAGGGTGAGACCCCGACGAAAAAGCCACCCGTTCTTGAAGACAATTTTGGCAGGATTGAAAAACTTTATATCTCAACAAAACTGTGTGTCATACCTGGTCACTCCAGAGACATTGATTTTGAATTCCAGGTACATCAACATACATCTGCTGTTGATAGAAATTTAGTTTAAATAGCGGTGCATAATATATGCTTACCTGCAACATGTAATAAAAACTTACATGTTAGTTGTGGATGGTAAAATAATAATTATTTAGTAATGTAATCTTTTAGTCACTAAATGTAGTATTATTGGTGAAAGACCCACTTAACCGTTAAGACATGTAGTCCAAACTTACACATATTGATATTTTTACACTATGTTCTTGAAAGTAGGTGGAGGTGAAGTCTATTTTGGATGAACCCTACGAACAGTGATCTTCCGAGACTGATTTTTCGAGACAACATGGTCCCTCTGATCAGTGAGGGTTTTGTTCACAACAATTATGTTAACCAATTTTTTACTTAGTTATCTAGTTACAAAAGATTTTTCATTCATTGATACATGGTTTGTTAACTAATAAATACTTTGATAATTTGTTTGTCAGTTTATATGATATCACTCAAATTACCATAAGGAGTGAATTACTCTCTTAAATAAGAGGTTCAGTTGTAGTACTTAGGGATCGAATTCACAGGGAGCTAGGGAACACAAATGATGTAATCCTTAATGACTATGCTAGGTTGAATAGGTTTAAAAGTAAATAGCAGGGTTTTGAGCAAGGTAGTTGCTCGATTGAATTGGATTGGGTTTTAAGACAATTAAGAGAAATAGCTAGACTTAGGGTTTGCTATTCAGATTTGCAAGATTATAATGCTACATATGCCTAACAAGTTGCATGCATGATATTAAAGAGCTCAACAACGAATGAATGAATCGATCAGCTCTCGCATATTTAGATTCATCTATTGATTAGATGCTAAACGATGTTTGCGGTCAGTAGGACACCGACAGTATCGATCGATGATTCTATAAGAATATCGACCGATACACCTTTAGCTACGTCGATCGATTACCCTATAGGAGTATTGATCGATACGGATCTAGCCAGGCTTTAAGCGCGAGATGATATAGTGCTCACAAAGACCTTAGATCAGCTCTCACCTTTCTCTAGAGGGTCTTAGAGTGAATAGGATGTGATCGGGATGATGATTAAGTAGTTAAACAATCCTAGTTCATGGTTCAAGTTAGCTATTCAAGAAACAAACATTAATGAACATCCTAACAACGAATATCACAACTTAGCAATCTATAGTTGGGGCCAATCCCACATTTGAACCCTAAATCTAACAAGATAAACTACTCAAACATAGCTGGGTAATTCATAACAGCACGATAATAATAGAAACTCATAGATATGAAGTTAGAAGAATGAACACTTAAGTTCCAATCACAAATCTCTTTGGATCTTTCCTCTAGATCTAGAATTTCTATAACCTTTGCCAGTAAACAATAGAATAAAATAAGACTTTGAATTATGAAAGAACAAAGAACAAAGTATGAAACATGAAATATGAAAAAGCTCTCTTTGCCAAAACACTTAGGCAAAACTATAAATATTGAATTCATTAGGTTAAAAACTCGTCAGGGGCAATCTTGTAATTTGGTGAGATCTTGGGCTTCAAGTCGGCTGAGTCCAACTTAACTTCTGCGTGGCTTCGATATCGATCGATGGCACTGGGAGTGCATCGATCGATGACTATCTTGTCACGTCGACCTCTCTTGATGTGATATCGATCGATAACACAAGGTGTGTATCGATCGACGTTTAACCTGAATATCGACCTCTTGGTCTGGTTTGATGGTTAACTCGGGTGCACTCTCCTTTAAGCTCTAAAAGGCACCTAAAACATCACTTTACTCCAAAATGCTCCTGAGCCTGAAAACATACCTAATAGACTCCAAAACATATATATATATATATATATAAATAAAAATATAATAAAAACACCTTTATACCATGGGTAAAAACGGGTCAAATCCATGGTATATCAACTCCCCCGGACTTACCCTTTTGCTTGTCTTCAAGCAAAAACAACAGGCAGTCTCTCTGAAAGAGGTTTTGAAAGAGCAGGGACTCAATCAAAACTTTACTTAAAATTATCACCTCTACTCTTTTGCAAGCCACATCTAATATCTCTTAACTACAGAAATACATTATACCATATTCTAGCTTAGAAACCATATTTATCTAGCCAACAACTTAGCAATTCTTGAATGACTCACCCCTCTACTTATTTCAATTATGTGCATAAAATAAAAGTGCAGGCTTTACCTTGGGAGTATCGATCAAAGGACTTTGGATTCTTACTCAAGCAATTTTGATGTCTAGCAACATAGGCAATCTCCTCTTATTCCTTTCTTCTCCCTTTTTCTCTCTTCTCTGAATCCTCATTAGTTTCAGTTCCAATGAACATTGATGCTGATGCAGGCCATTCCCGTTCACCTTCACTGACTTTTCTACTTTTTATAGCTCTTTATTTGGCAAAGTGTAGGCGAATAGTGGGGTCATAGGTAATATACCTACCCCTCGCTTCCACAATGTGTGACCGTCCCTTCGAATTAGAATAGTGGGGTCATAGGTAATGTACCTACCCCTCTGCATCTTAGGAAGTCATCTCATCTTTTATACTTCTTTTGACTGGATACCGAAGAGAGAGAGAGAGAGAAGGGAATCAGAGTCATACAGATTTGAACTCACAGACTTGCAAGAGGAGTCCGTCCGATGTATATTAAGCCCCAAGACAAGCAAAAGATGTCAGGTTAGGTTGGAAATCAGCTTTGGTTCCTTCAAACATTCATAGCAAGTGTGGTCATAGTTAACAGGTGATCCACTTTAGCATCTACAGTACATTCTGCAGTCAATAAATCTAAGAATGGTGCTAAAGAGTGGTTAGATAACAAGTAAATTTTTTTTCTTTTTAAATATCCTTGTCTCCTTCTTGACTCAATAAAAACCAATTTGAAAACATTTAATGAAATCAAAAGGTAAAGCAGCATCAGTAATCTCCCCCCCCCCCCAGACATAGATTATACACTGTCCTCAGTGTACAACCAGTCGGAGTTAAGGGCATAACATTAAACAATAAGTACTGATATCGAAAAGCTAGAACGATATACCTGACTGATGTTCGTATCGATCGATGGTGAGTCTCCATCGTCGATCGTGATAGCTTGCATATTTACATGTTTTTAGCATCCATATCTTATGCATTTTGATCATATAAGTTAGGCATTAGGCATGTTTAGGTCCATTTTGAATTCATTTGTCCTTATCAGGTGTTGGAGTATGCTTTGGTGTGATTTGAGGAGTTTGGAAGCCTTATGGCTCCAAAAGAGATGAAGAATCAAGTTTGGCCATGAAAAGAGAAGTCAATCCATGATCTGGACAAGAAAAAGATGAGCATGGACAGAGGTCTTAGAGATGTCTCCTTCTGCTAAGAATTTGTGGAGACACATAAAATTGAGTTAGCTTTCCAATGGAAGTGGTTTCAAGTCATTTGGACCTGTATTGGAGAAGTTATGATCAATTCACTTAAAGCATGTCAGGATGGCCGGGTAGAGACGGCCGGGTTCAAGCAGCCGGCCGGGAAAAGAACAGATGGATGGAAGTGGTCCAGTCCGGGATGACTGAGCTTGGGACAGGTACCCCGTCGTTTGACTTGTGCTGGAGGAGACCAGACCGGGTAGACAAGTCCGGGAAGGGACACCCGGTCGTGAAGAAACCAGCAGGACGGACGGCCGGGGATCATGGTCCGACATCACACACCCGGGCGATGAAGAGCATACACTGGACCGGGGAGCACAGAAAGGTTTGATGACCCTGGTCGTGAGAAGCATCACATGAGTAGGAAGAGAGTGGACCGGGTGGGACGTCCGGCTTGGAGCACCCGGTTAGGAAGAGATGGATCAAGGCATCCGGACGGCCGGGAAGGAAGAACCGGGGAGCTGAACCCGGACGGACCGGACAAGGACCAAGACAAGCCTGGACCGGGGTGGCCAGACCGGGTTGGGACAGGCTGAGTCTCCCCTGACCGAATTTTGAGCTTCATTCCCATTGGTTTAGACCAATTTTGCTTAAGGAATTTTTAGTAATCTTGTTTTATGTTTCTAGGGCTTTTAAGCCTAACTATAAGTATCCTTGTTGTCCCTAATTTGGGACTTATGTTATTTTCTTTCTAAGAACACAAACCTTTGAGAAGTTTTATCTTTGAATCTTAATCTCATCTTGTGTTCTTGATTGTTTAATTTCATCTCCTTTCTTTCCCTACATGTTTAAGCTTGAATCTCTCATGGGTTTAAGAGTGAGCATGTGGATTAGTGAGTAGATCCA
Source organism: Brassica juncea (assembly GCA_018703725.1). Lineage (NCBI taxonomy): Eukaryota > Viridiplantae > Streptophyta > Magnoliopsida > Brassicales > Brassicaceae > Brassica > Brassica juncea. Next base: position 8,323,092 of record CM031936.1, on the reverse strand, counting down.
TTTAAGATCCATGGGTTAGGGTGATTGAGAGTGATTAAGTGTAGATCCAAGGTGCTTAGTGTTAGATCTATCATTTCCTTGCATTGATTTGGTGTTCTTAAAGCTATATTTGAGTTGGCCTCTCAAACATAGAGCTATAGGCATTTCATGCCCGGAAGGTGTTCTATGAAATGCCTGAACCAACTCATCTATGCTTTTAGCTTGCTTTGCCTAAGGGATTAGTTGTCAAAGAAGCTAGGATTGCTATTAGACTCATTCTCCATGTTTGCTTTGATCATTACAGCCAAAGGGATTTGGTGTCCTTGGGTGATCATTGCAAAAGAGCATTCATCTAGGGATAGAGCTTGCTTAGTTTTCTTGTCTAGGCATAAGGAATTAGATTGATTGAAAAGTTAGCATCTTGGATTGCATCTTAATCATTTGATATCAAGTCCCTATACCCATGGGTCTCAATCTCCTCATAAGAAAGAAAGTTTTACTTTTTGTTGCATTTTACTTATTGTCGCATTTTACTTATTGTCTTAGTTAAATAATCATCCTCCTTAATGATTACATTTAGATTAAGCATAGACTTGCATTCCCTCTGCTTTATGGTCACTTTGAACTGGTTCGACAATCTTATATACTACATCATTTGATTAGGACCCTAGAAAAGTCTATCATCAAATTGGCGCCGTTGCCAAATTCTAAGTTGATTGTGACATTGAGATTTAGTCATTTGCTTGAGACTAAATCATTTTACTTTTATTGTGATATTGCTTCTCCTTGCTCTTTTCCCTTTGCATTTCAGGTGTATGATAACTAGAAGCAGAGGTGCATCAAACTTGACAACCACTGTTGAAGAAATTGCTACACTTGAGAGGGAGATTGCAAGAAAGAGAAGAGAAGAAGAGCAACAGGCTCACTTGCAGAGATTGGGGTTTGATATGGAGAATCAGCATCAAGATGGTGATGCCCTAGGGGGCAATGGTCCAAGAGCTGACAACATAAGACCACAACGCCAGCCACAACAACCACAGCGCCAAGCTAGAGCCATTGGAGCCTACGATCAACCTCACATTCATGGTCACAGGTTGGGGATAAGGGCACCAGCTGTGGAGAACAACAACTTTGAGATCAAATCAGGCTGCTGCATTTGATTGAGAACAACAAGTTTCATGGCCTTGTTGTGGAGGACCCCCTTGATCACTTGGACACATTTGATAGCTACTGTAGCTTGTCCAAAATTAATGGACTCTCTGAAGATGCTTTCAAGCTGAGGTTGTTTCCCTTCTCTTTGGGAGACAAGGCACATCTATGGGAGAAGGCTCTTCCAAGTGACTCTATCACAACTTGGAATGAGTGCAAGAGGGAATTCCTAGAGAAATTCTTCTCTACCTCAAGAACAGCCAAGATCAGAAATGAGATATCTAGCTTTCAGTAGAAGAACCTTGAGAGCTTTAGTGAAGCATGGGAGAGGTTCAATGGCTATTGGTCTCAATGCCCACATCATGGCTTCACCAAGGAGAGTTTGCTTAGTACCTTCTACATAGGTGCTCTACCAGAGTTCAGGAGCAGATTGGACACAGCCAGCAATGGGTTCTTCTTGGGCAGAACTGAGCAGGATGCTGAGGAGCTGGTGGAGAACATGGCCAGGAGTGATTCAGTCTACAGTGAGGAGCATGATAGGGCCAACAGAGGCACTGATGAAGATGATCCGCACACAAGAAAGGCCCTGAAATCTTTCCAAGAAAAGTTGGACAAGCTTCTTGTAGAGAAGGCTAAGCAAGAGCAGCTTAACTCCATTGGGAACCAGCAACAGAAACAGCCTGTTAGGACTACTGAAGTTCATGGTGTAGAAGGTCAAGAGGAGCTGTGCTTCATCAATTCTAATGGCACATGGTATAGGAAAGAGCCCAACTTCCAATACCAAAACAACTACCAGCAAAGACCTTACTACAACAATCAACAAGGAGGTTACCAAGCCAACCAGCCTACTCAGCCCCAAGGAGGCTCTTCTCAAACTCAGGTTCCAAGTTCAAATCTGGAGTCCATGTTCAAGCAACTCTTAGAAGCTCAAGAGAAGAATGCTAGGAGCATTGGAGATGAGTTCAAGAATATCCATGCCAAGATTGATGGAACTTATTCTGATCTCAACAACAAGTACATGCAACTTGCCTCTCACCTCAAAGCTTTGGAGAGCCAGGTTGCTTCTATGTCTTCATCCTCCAAGAGCCCAATGGGATCTCTACCAGGAAAACCAGAGAAGAACCCTAAGGAGACTTGCAATGTTATCCTCTTCACTTCTTCAAGGATTAAGTTGAGTGATCATAAGAATGATGTTGATGAGATTGAGAGGCTACTGCTTGGAAATCAGATTGAAAATGATAAGAGACTGGTTGTGGCCACAGCTGAAGCTAGAGTTGTGAAGAGAGCTGACAAGAAGGTTCAAGGAAAGATTCTGAAGATTGATGAGCCTAAGGTTGAGACACAAGTTGAGAAGAGTGCTAACCTCAAGCTGAAAGAAGTGAAGGAAGAAGACAATGAGGTTGAGCTATCACCCTATGATAAGCTCCCTTTCCCTAAAAGGTTCCTCACCAAAGCTCAGAAAAAAGTGGTCTCCAAATTCAGAAAAGACCTAAGTGATATTGATGTCAAGCTTCCAGAGATCACCAATATGCATGCTGCTCATGTCCAAATGATGCTCATACAAGACATTCTCACCCACCAAGCTAAAGTGACTGAGCTTTTGGACATCTGACTTCTAAAGATTGATCCACCAATCCCTCCCAAGTCCCTCCCTAAGCTTGAGTCTCAAGGGAAGTTCACCTTGTCTTGCTCTCTTGGTAAACTAACTATGGATGATGCCCTTGTTGATAGTGGTGCTAGTGTGAATGTCATTTCCTTTGATATGGTGAAGAGTATTGGATTGAAAGCATGGAACCAGACACTCTTCTTCTCACCTTTGGGGATTCTTCTTCTACAACCCCACTTGGCATAATCAAGGACTTCCCCTTGAAGATTGGATCCTGCACCATACCTATTGACCTCACTGTTTTGGAAATGGTATCTGAAGAGAGAGTCCCTTTGATCTTAGGCACTCATTTTCTCACAACAGTTGGAGCTTGCATTGACTTTCCCAACAAGAAGGTCACCCTAATGCATATCAACAAGGCTGTCTCCTATCCTCTCCAACCTCCATTGGAATCATCCTATTGTGGGACAATCACTTGTGATGCACAAGCTGTGGAGAAACCCCAAGATGAAGTGGCTGTTTGTCAAGAAGAAGGTTTTGATGGGGAGTCCTCTAGAGAGACGTGTGGTGAGCACTTGGAAAGTGCTAAAAAGGAGGGGATAAGTGGAGCCTCAAAGGCCACTCATAGCAAGAAGAAGATGGTGAAAGAGCCTCATCCTCCACCTCTTGATTTGCTCCTACACACTCTCACTCTCCATCCAAAGAAGCTCATAGATGGTGTCATTGAGTACAAGATCAAGCACAAGGGCAGATCCACAATATTCTCAAGTGCTAGAGCCATCATCACTCCTCAGCTCCAAGATGACCCAATCAAGCTTCAAGAGCTTCTCTCTCAGGTCCTCACCATCACACTTGAAGGTGGGAAGGATCCTCCTTCTCACTAGTTCAAGAGACAAAGTAGTCAAGCTAAGTGACTCAAAACAAGCTCACTTGGGAGGAAGTCTCATGGTTATCCTTGTACATAGCTTTGCAATTTTAATTTTTCTTTAAGTTTTTAATAAAAGTGGTTGAGGTTTTCAGGTTGAGCCAAGCACTAGTAAGAAGAAGAAAGGTGATTAATCACTTGAGCCCTATGATTGCCATGTAGCAGCCTCCTCTAGTTGCTATGAACCAAGCCAGCTCCTAGCCCCGTCACCAAACACCACACCCAAACACCCTTCTTAGGTATCACTCCAACCCTTCTTGTATATACATTTGTTTTTGTCTTGTTGGGGTATCTCTTTCTCTCTTACTCACACAGAGACTGCATGATTTAAGTGTGGGGGAGGTACCAAGTATTTGATCATGTTTGCTTTGTGATTTTGAGTCTCATGCATTGCATTGTACATTCATATTTGCATAGAAAATCCAAAAAATTTTAAATTTTTGAATCATGTAGATTGCATCACTTGCATCCTTAAGATTGAGTCTAGAGCATATAGGTTGCATTCATTTGCATATGGAGCATTGCCTAGTAAAGAACACTTGTTTGCACTGAATTTGGCACCCTAGTTAAGCATATCAAGTAGCTTAAGCATCTTTTGAAAAGCTTGCATGCTTTGAGCCTTGAAAACTCTTCTTGAAACTTGCTTGCTTGCTTGATATTGGCATTGTTCTTAAGACCAGCTCCATCCTGAACATAGACTTGAATAAACTTAAATTCTCTTGCATATGGGCATTTGCATACTTGATCATGGATCTCATACACATTTGGGTTACCTTTCCCCATTGTACCACTCTTTGTTAACCCAAATGGCACTTCCATACCCTTGAACCCTATCCATTCTTTGAAGCCTACATTGATTTGCATGAGTGAGGCCTTTTCTGATAGCTTGTCATGTGCAAAATCTTGAGAGTATTGGGAGCGACATGGATTTGTTCTCATCTCTTGCTAGCATAGGGTCCTCATTTGAGCTAGCTTCTAGAATGGTGAGTGGGGTTTTTGTTCCTTAATGGTTTATATCTTGGGTTTGGAATGTAACAATGTTGAGATTGATGAACAAATGAGTATCATAAGAAAGAAGAACCCTAGGGACCTAGAATAGAAAGATAAGAAGCTCTTAATTGATGTTTTGACCTTCCCCCTTCATGTAAAAAAAAGAGAAAAGAAAAGAAAAAGAAAAGAAAAAGAAAAAGAAAAAAAAAAGAAAAAAAAAAGAAAGAAAGATTCAATAAGATAGTGGGGAAGGGAAAACCAAAAGAGTTAGAGCTTGGAAAAATGAATAGAGGTCGTTAGTGGTTGAATCATGAGAAAGAGAGTTGTTCATTGGGTGAGTGATGTGAGAATGTTTTTCATTTTGGGTTATGGGATGAATAAAGGGGAGTAGATCTTGTAATCACTTAGGAATTGGGTAGAATGATGAGGATGGATCCATGTATGCATGAATTGCTCCTAGTCTTAGATAAATTTTCCATAATGATCAAGCTCCTTGATTTTGAGTGATTGCCACCTTGAAATGATGCATTGAAACCTCTTTATCATCCATATTAGACCATTTGATCACCTAGCCAAATGATTGAGATCATGTGCCCATATGTGAGACTTGACCTTGTGTGTGTGTGTGAATCAATGTTAGGGCTGGTTAAGAGAACTTGTTGGTTGATAAGCATTGCATCTTGTGTAGAGGCATAAGAGTCATTGATAGGCCTTGTGAAGCTAGAGCATAATAGGAAGTTTTGCTCATGCTTTTTGCTATGTTTCTTTAGGATGTCAAGTTGAGTGCTATGAGTGTTTCCTTTGGCTTTTCTTCCATCTCTATGTCTCTCCTCCTTGTGTTTTGAAAAGATTACTTGAGGACAAGTAAAGGTATAGTGTGGGGGAGTTGATAGCTTGCATATTTACATGTTTTTAGCATCCATATCTTATGCATTTTGATCATATAAGTTAGGCATTAGGCATGTTTAGGTCCATTTTGCATTCATTTGTCCTTATCAGGTGTTGGAGTATGCTTTGGTGTGATTTGAGGTGTTTGGAAGCCTTATGGCCCCAAAAGAGATGAAGAATCAAGTTTGGCCATGAAAAGAGAAGTCAATCCATGATCTGGTCAAGACAAAGATGAGCATGGACAGAGGTCTTAGAGATGTCTCCTGCTGCTAAGATTTTGTGGACACACAGAAAATTGAGTTAGCTTTCCAATGGAAGTGGTTTCAAGTCATTTGAACCTGTATTGGAGAAGTTATGATCAATTCACTTAAAGCATGTCAGGATGGCCGGGTAGAGACGGCCGGGTTCAAGCAGCCGGCCGGGAAAAGAACAGATGGATGGAAGTGGTCCAGTCCGGGATGACTGAGCTTGGGACAGGTACCCGGTCGTTTGAATTGTGCTGGAGGAGACCAGACCGGGTAGACAAGTCCGGGAAGGGACACCCGGTCGGGAAGAAACCAGTAGGACGGACGGCCGGGGATCATGGTCCGACATCACACACCCGGGCTATGAAGAGAATACACTGGACCGGGGAGCACAGACCGGTTTGAAGACCCCGGTCGTGAGAAGCATCACATGAGCAGGAAGAGAGTGGACCGGGTGGGACGTCCGGCTTGGAGCACCCGGTCAGGAAGAGATGGATCAAGGCATCCGGACGGCCGGGAAGGAAGAACCGGGGAGCTGAACCCGGACGGACCGGACAAGGACCAAAACAAGCCTGGACCGGGGTGGCCAGACCGGGTTGGGACAGGCTGAGTCTCCCCTGACCGAATTTTGAGCTTCATTCCCATTGGTTTAGACCAATTTTGCTTAAGGAATTTTTAGTAATCTTGTTTTATGTTTCTAGGGCTTTTAAGCCTAACTATAAGTACCCTTGCTGTCCCTAATTTGGGACTTATGTTATTTTCTTTCTAAGAACACAAACCTTTGAGAAGTTTTATCTTTGAATCTTAATCTCATCTTGTGTTCTTGATTGTTTAATTTAATCTTCTTTCTTTCCCTACATGTTTAAGCTTGAATCTCTCATGGGTTTAAGAGTGAGCATGTGGATTAGTGAGTAGATCCATTTAAGATCCATGGGTTAGGGTGATTGAGAGTGATTAAGTGTAGATCCAAGGTGCTTAGTGTTAGATCTATCATTTCCTTGCATTGATTTGGTGTTCTTAAAGCTATATTTGAGTTGGCCTCTCAAACATAGAGCTATAGGCATTTCATGCCCGGAAGGTGTTCTATGAAATGCCTGAACCAACTCATCTATGCTTTTAGCTTGCTTTGCCTAAGGGATTAGTTGTCAAAGAAGCTAGGATTGCTATTAGACTCATTCTCCATGTTTGCTTTGATCATTACAGTCAAAGGGATTTGGTGTCCTTGGGTGATCATTGCAAAAGAGCATTCATCTAGGGATAGAGCTTGCTTAGTTTTCTTGTCTAGGCATAAGGAATTAGATTGATTGAAAAGTTAGCATCTTGGATTGCATCTTAATCATTTGATATCAAGTCCCTATACCCATGGGTCTCAATCTCCTCATAAGAAAGAAAGTTTTACTTTTTGTTGCATTTTACTTATTGTCTTAGTTAAATAATCATCCTCCTTAATGATTGCATTTAGATTAAGTATAAACTTGCATTCCCTCTGCTTTATGGTCACTCAGAACTGGTTCGACAATCTTATATACTACATCATTTGATTAGGACCCTAGAAAAGTCTATCATTAGATCGTCATGATTTGGTACGCGTCGATCGATATCGACAGTGTCATATCGGTCGATGGTTATGGTAATCGTCTAATCGGTAGTCCGCAAATAAAAACAAGTAGGAAATAAATACCTATTAAGTAAACTAAGAAAAATTACCTAACAGTAGGTTGCCTCCCACTCAGCGCTTTGTTATAGTCATTTAGCTTGACTTTGGAGGTATGTTGGGCTAGTGAGGTGAAAAGCAGCTACTTGTTGGGAAACAAGTATCCATATTGTCTTTTTGTACTCTGAACCATGTAGCAATGAAGCTTCTTGTGGCGTCATCTCCTCTGGTCCATTTCTCATTCATCTTTGCTGTTTCATTGCTGATGATCTGTAGCCTCTCTCCAAGATTCTCAATGCTGAACTGATGTTGTCCAAGCTTGTCATGAGTGTAATCTGATAAGTCACTCAGCTCTGCTTGCATTGAATCAAGTCTAAGAATTGCTTTCGTGTGGACTAAGTTGGTGTTGATCGATGCTGATGTAGATGTGTCGATCGCTGCTGACTGTTGTCCATCGATCGATGCGCTGACTGTTCTGTCGATTGATGCCAAGGGTGCAGGTCTGCTTACAAGCTGCCTCTGAATGGCTTTGATTTCCTTCTGCATCCCCTCTGTTCTGAATTCTAATCCACCAATGCTGTTGTTGATCGGGAAGTACATCTCATCGTGTCTTCTGTAAGATAAATCATCTGATCTTCCAATGGCAGTGTAGATCTCTTCTGCCATCTTATCCAAGTCTGCTCTGGTACGGGGCTCTGAAGTCTGTGTATCGATCGATGCTACGTGATGTACATCGGTCGATGTCTGCTTCTGAAGCATCTCGTGAAGTTTCTCAGAAAATAACTTCATCCGGCCTTCAATCTCAATCATCTGTCTGTCGATCGATGGATAATTGCCCTCGTCGATCGATGCGATTGTTGCTGCTTGAAAATCGAGTTGCTTCTGGAATGTATCAGCCTCCTGCTGCATAGCATCCATGCATGTGTAGAGATAATCCACCTACTTCCCTATCTATTAGGAAGTGGATCTCAGCAAGTCTTCTTTCAACTGTCTTCAAACGATCTTTCACCGGTGCAATCGTGTTGTCCAAAAGAAATTTGTTGTGAAAGTAAAGTGATGACACTGTGTTGGTTGTTTCTGCACGCTCCTCCTTAATCTTAGCAATAGATCTCTGCGTCTCATCTGTGCGTGTAGTCAACTCGGCTATGCTGTTGTTGAATGGCAAGCAGGCATTATCTAATCCTCTACTGAAGTGATCTTCTGCTGTCCCCAAATCTTTGTAAATGTTGTTGATTAGCTCATCGACCACATTTTTAGTGTAAGTAGTCGATGGTGATGACCTCATATCGATCGATGTAGAAGTGTCTTCGTTGATCGATAGCGATGTCTTCTATCGAGATTCACTCTTCATGCGAAAGGTATCCAACTCTTTCTGAATGGTATCCACTTTCTTGCGTAGTAACTCATCTTTCTTGACCATCCAGTTGATCTCGTTTTGAAGCGGGCTGATAGCTTCTTCCAGCTTCTTTTCCATGGCTGCCTTCTCCCAATTCTGATTTCCCATCATACCAGTTATCATCTCATCGACCTCATCCTTGGTGTAGATCTCATGCACCAAGTCTCTTCTTGTGAATGAACTAGCATGTTCTGGAAGACAAATATAAGAGCGCTCATCCATCGAGGCTCTTTTTAGCAGCTTTTTGATGTCTTATTTGGAAACGTTGAAGACGTCCCCATCTTCTCCTCTTGCAAACCCAGACTCATCTCTGTAGACTCCATACTCGTCCTTTTGTCCCCAAAAGAACTTCTGTATTCCATAAAGGAATGCACGCATCTCAAACTCAGGACGCCTATCGATCGATGTGGGGTACGCCCAATCGATCGATTCTCGATTAAAATATTGATCGTCCGTGTTGAGATGAACGTCTACTGCACCATCTGTCTTAACTGGTGTATCTGCGATGTTTGGCTGATGTTGTTCTGGCTTGCTGCGTTGTTGCACAAAGAGGTTATCTGATCCGTTGGCCACATGATGTATGTCTGCAATGTCCTCTCTTGATACTTGAAGAATTCTTCCATCCATTGCTCGTGCATGGCCATCTGGATCCCTGAAAATACCAAACTCATCCAGTGTTAGATATCCGTAATCTATATCATTGTTATTCTTTACCTCGGATTGTTGGTTGGCGGTATCGATCGATGTGACGGCTAGGTTATCGGTCAATGGGTTGTGAAACCTGTCGATCGTCTGAGGTGGTGTCGTGTCGATCGGTGAGACTGCATCGGGTTGGGTGGTACAGGTTGGTGTTGTAGTTTCCACTACAAAGCTCTCGTGATAGTAATCGTCTGTCCAACTACCAATTGAGTAGTCTCCGTCTCTTTCATCATCGAGCTTAGTGTCGATCGATGCCGATAAGATAGTATCGATCGATGGGGAGAAGGTCCTGTCGATCGATTTCGTGATTCTGAGGTTGTGGTGGAGAATTATATCTTCGTCTTCTCGAAGATGATGGTATTCTACTGCTCGCTCCTCTTTATAATCCTCATCATACTCCTCCTCTCTATGAGTAGTATCTATAGCATAAGCTGGGAGATAATGGTCGTTCTCCCAACTATCTTCTGAGAAGTATCTGTCTGGGAACTCCTCTCTCAAGCCTCTAAACTGTGTATCAACCGATGACCAGGTTGGTACATCGGTCCTTGAATGACTCTCCAGGTTCCCGGGTGAATGTAGCGATTCTCCTCCTCAAATCTTCAGCGCGTGCATCATCAAAGAAGTTACGCAGGAATGCGTTTTTGATGTCCCTCCAGGATGTAAGAGATCCTGGTTGTAACTGCTTAAGCCACTGCAAAGCTTCTTCAGATTGAGAGTACTTGAAAAGCTTGCAGAGAAGGTAATCCGCAGGGACTCTATTGGCCTTTATAGCAGATATTGTTGGGGTCAAAAACGGTCACGACGAAGTTAACATCCAAAGACTCCGTAAAAAATGGAAAGCTAATTTTTCTTTCGATAAATTATTTCTCAAAGACTTATACGAAAGATTTTGCGGAAAATATCTCATTTCGAACGTCGAAATGAGATTCATTTTTCAAGGCCAACGAACAAATCACGAATCGGGCCGAACATGGACGTCCAAGAACTCGCATGGCTCGGTCGCTACGTAGCGACCAAGCTCAAACCCAGCTTGGTCGCTACGTAGCGACCGAGCACATCACCTGCTCGGTCGCTACGTAGAGACTGAGCTCGAGCCAAGCTAGGTCGCTACGTAGCGACCGGGCACATCACCTGCTCGGTCCCTCAAGCTCGGTCGCTACGTAGTGACCGGGCACATCACCTGCTCTGTCGCTACGTAGCGACCGAGCATGTCACCTGCTCGGTTGCTACGTAGCGACCGAGCTCGAGCCAAACTTGGTCGCTACGTAGCGACCGAGCACATATCCTGCTGGGAGCTCGAGGCAAGCTCGAGCCAAGCTCGGTCGCTATGTAGCGACCGAGCAAGAACCAAACCTCGGTCTTATACAAAATAAACCGATGCACTCTCGTTCGAACCTCCGTGTCATTTTCCGTGAACCACGGCTGAACCATTCCTCGTATCATACCGATCAAAGTCATCAAACGGAACTGATGATAAAAACCACTGAAAGTTAATTTTTATCAAGGAAATCGTAATAAACGTATCAAATCGGAAAACGGCCCAAAGAGGTTCAAACAACGCTTTGAAACCCAGTTACGATTTCGTTAACTAAAAGCCCATAAACCTTATGAAGGCTTATGCTTGGTTCGCAAGGAAAGATAAATATCAAGTTTTCGGGGATAAATGTCAAGTTTCCGAAGATAGTCATGAAGATCGGAAAAAACGGAATATATCCATTTTTCGGGTTATGACGGCCTAAGGGCAGAAGGGGAAAGCACACACCGACCTAAGGAGGAGTATATAAGGAGTCCTACGCGAGAGGCAGAGGGAAGAGCAACAAACTTAGAACTTAGAGCATTTAGGCAATTTTCCGTTTTCATTATTCAAGCTGCGACTCAATTAGGGTTTTAGTCTAGGGTTTTAGAACTAGGAATCTCGCCGACAGCTCTCGAGCCAAGGCTATTACCTTGTTGTAACGCTCATACGCGGATTCAGAATAAGATCTACTTCGCTCTCTTTTTCGATTTCATATTTTTATCGTTGTTATTCTAGTGTTCTGATCGCTTGGCGTGTGGTATTAGCAGATATCGGGGCCTCTGGGAAATTAGGATATCCCTAAATTTCCTAATTTAACGGAAATCGACAGTGTGAATTTTGGTTCCCACAGTTTGGCGCTAGAAGTAGGGGGGCATACGGATCAATCTAACTCTCAGCCACAAGACGCTCGACCAGACATGTCAACTGACGACGCAAACAACCTGCAGACTCCTCTTAACGGAGGAGACAGAGATACTTTAAGCACTCCGGCAGCAGCCGTCTCTGCGGCCAACGCAACAGCTAATGCCGCGACGCTCGAGGAGTTCAAAAAGATGTTAAACACCGCCTATGAAAAAAATTCGGAAGAGCAAGATAAACTCGTGGGCACCTTGACTAAACAGGTGCAAAACCTAATAGCAAGGACCCGCGCAGTCCCCCTGCATGGAGCCACGAAGCTTCGTGGGAGAAAACTCAATTTCGCTACTCCGCTCGATAGGCCTGGAACTTCACGGGAACGTCTTCCGGGACAAAACTCTGAGAACCCTCCTTCATCCGAAAAGGATACGGAGGTCACTGAAGTCGAGCACGTTGACTTGGATCCCAGCGACGTCTCCAACGATACAGAGGAAGACGCTGACATTCATCCAAGGAGAACCAGAAGCCAATCGGCTCGAGAAGACTCTCCTTTTGAAAAACCCATGACGGAGAAAGAAGAAAACCTCTATTGGGTCGAGCAAGAAGAGTTAGCCGAAAAAAAGCTGAGATTAATCGCAGCAAACGCCGACAAGCTCGAAAAGCCGCTGGAAAAAAATTCGGATATTCGCGACCTTCGCGATTACATAACCAAGACTGCTGCGGAAGTAAGGGCCATAAAATTTCAGATCCATCACGCTACGAGTGCCGCCCCGGAAATCGACAGATTACTGAAAGGAGCTCGTAAGACGCCCTTCACAGCCCGCATCTCTGACATGAAGGTGTCCAACCCGGGAAAGATAAAAGTACCAGTATACAACAGTACGACTGATCCAAAGGCACACCTTCAGGCATTTCATATCACGATGGGGCGAGCCAGGTTTAAGGAATGTGAACGAGATGCCGGCAACTGCCGCCTGTTCGTCACAAACCTAGAAGGAGCAGCACTCGAATGGTTCGCTCATCTGAAGTGAAACTCCATCGGAAGCTTCCGTCAACTTGCGTCGGAATTTCTCAAACAATACTCTATCTTTATAGATAGAGAGACCTCCGATGTCGACCTCTGGAGTTTATCCCAGCGGGAAGGCGAGCCCCTCCGCGAGTTCATAAGCCGTTTCAAGCTGATCATGTTGAGGGTTAGCGGAATAAGCGACAAAGTAGCTATAGACGCGCTCAGAAAAACGCTATGGTACAAGTCGAAGTTCAGAAAGTGGATAACCCTCGACAAACCATGGACGATCCAAGATGCCCTTCGTAAGGCAACGGACTATATCATGATCGAGGAGGAAACCAAAGTTTTTTCGCAGAAACATAAGCCGACAAAGAGCTCTTCAAAGGATGCAGATCCGAAATCTAAAAAGAAGAACCGATAAGTATGTCCACCATGAGGGAGAAGAACTCCAGGGCGCGCATAATTACGCAATCAACTCCGAACAGGGCAAGACTTCAGGTAACACCTGGACCCGCAACCAGGGGTACAACAAAAAACACCTTCTGCGAATTTCATCAAACTCGAGGACATTCGACGACCAACTGCAAGGTCTTAGGCGCGAGGCTTACCGCGAAGCTATTAGCCGGAGAACTCTCCGAGATAACCAGCCTCAAGGATCTGATCCTCGACACCGACTGTCCCCCTAGGACCGATAAAAATCCAACCGCGGGAAACTCCTCGCCCAAAAGGCTGCAGGAGATAAGCGCAAAAGAAGACCAGATGGAAAGGGGAACGACAGTAATCGTCGAAGGGTAAGCATGATTATCAGAGGATCGCAATACTACAACGACACGGTCTCGTCCATCAAAGCATATCAGCGGAAGGCAGAGACACACGCAAACTGGCAGACATGGTCTCCAATCCGAGACGCCTCGACTAACTCAGTAACCTTCACAGAAGAGGAGGCCTGGGGGATCGATCAACCTCATTGTGATCCCCTGGTTATCGATCTCGTGATTTGAGATGTCGAGGTGGCAAGAATCCTCATCGATACGGGGAGCACGGTCAACGTCATCTTCCGCGATACCCTCAAAAGAATGAACGTCGAACTAGGAGAGATTGAGCCGACGCCAAAGCCATTGACTGGTTTCTCCAGCATAACGTCTATGACCCTCGGATCCATCAAGATCCCTGTCATGGCCAAAGAAGTCACAAAAATCGTTGACTTCGCGGTCGTCGATCACCCCGCCATATACACCGTAATCATGGGTACGCCCTGGATAAACGCCATGAAAGAGGTCATATCGACATACCATCTGGGCATAAAATTTCCAACCCAGAACGGAGTAGCCGCGATTTGGGGAGACCATAAACAATCGCGACTATGTTTCTTGGCGGAACATAAGCTTCGGCGGATCACGACAACATCGATGGTCAAGGCCAAATGCGTGAACTTAACTCAGACCGAGTCTGAAAACACTTCGGAGGAAGAAGAGCTAGCAATGTCAACTCAAGCATCAGGTTCAGGTAGTCAGCAGACTCCCGATGTGACAACCCAACCGGAGAAGATAAACCCGGAAGCAGAAATCGACCCTGCCACAGCCACCGCGGCTAAGGCAACCGATACCACTGCACCAAGCGAGTAAAAACGCTCGCAACAACAATCAGAATTACGAGATGGCTTGATCCTCGAAAGAGGTACGTAGGCAGCTTGTCAGAAGACGAGTTCAGCTATCCCCCTCTCTAAAAAGGGGGGGGAGTGGGTACGTATACTCGTATACTCCCGCGATTTTTCAGAAATCCCCTTTCATTTTTGTAACCGGATGTTTCGAAACTTTTACTGCAATACAAAACTTTGAGAAATCTTACGATTCAACAAAAACAAAAGACTCCGTGCAATCAAGAAAATCTCGGACGTCCCTGCAAACATCACACTTGAGGCAACGACCGTGTCCGGTCCGAACCACAAAACATTCGCAAAACTTTGTTAAAACGCACCGTTCAAACCTTCGAGAATAAACGGCGAGACGTCGCAAAAATTTAAATTCGAAGACCATACGAACAATCGCCCAAACACAACTATAGAGTGTCAATGAACAGTTACTTTCCATTCGTCGATTGGCCCCGACGAACACATCAGCCGTCCTAAACAAACGCACCCTGATCATTCCTAGAAAATGATCTTCGAACATCCAACACAAGGATAAAAGCGCGCTATATAAAAAAAAATCCCGAAATTTTGGTCAAGCACTGTCAGTTGGCTTAAAAATTGTCTCTGAAGAGATGCTCGGTTCACGCCATACAAGTCAAATAAGCCGAGATCCTATCGCGGACTTTAAATCGGTACGAATCAGGTTAAAATCGCAACAAGAAAACCAATAGCAGGCTTGTCACCGCACAAACCTTACAACCAAGAGTAAACCTAGGTCTTGCCCTAAACCCAACACACTGGTCTTTAACATCTCAAGACATGATATCTGAGATCCTAAAAACATGTCTCCCCGTTCACATCTTAAACGTTTAGCGAAAACTCGTAACAGTATCTACGAAAAATCGACACACTAAACAAACTAACGAGATCGAACGTCAACTCAGGAATAAAAACGAGATGACAACTCATATTTGTTTCAGAAACAACAAACCAATTCGGTAAACCTTAATCATATTTTAAAACCGTAGAACGGTTTCAAAGCCACCAACGGCCAGTCCCAATAAAAATTATACAATGGTCATAACAGACCCACACAAAGGCTAAGAAAATAAAGGCCACACTCGCCCATAACATAAAGGTACGGGAATCCTCTTCCCACAAATACTAAGCTTCGGTCCTCACAGACCAAAGTCAAAACCGTCGGACAGCGAAGCTCCAAATGCGTCCGCAGGCAATCCACCTCTTCGCCATCACCATCAACCCCAGTCGAAACTTCCTCCGTATCGGGGGAAACCGGGACAGGATCCCAGAGTCCTCAAATCTTCTCATCAATCGGGGGAATGAGTGATTCAGCATGGGCACAATCGTTCATGTTGCTCTCTACGGTATCCATTTCGTTCTTAAAAACGAAGCCGTCCATCTGCGCCTTCCAGAGGGTACCAACTGAACCGCGACATTCACGAAAATCTCCCTCCAAGGAGTAAGCTTCTTTGAGGTTTCCATATTCAGTCATGAATTGGGACGCACGTCCCTTCATCACTTCAGCAATCTCTCTCCTACCCTTCCTCTCTGCTTGACGAATGGCCTTGGCATAATCCCTGGTCAGTTTTGACTCGCGCTCCGAAATCTTGCTTTGCAAACGCGCTAGATCTTTCTCCGCTTTCTCCGCCTTAAAACAATAGACCATGGCCTCCCTGTGACTAGTCTCGATTGCTGAGCAAGCATGTTCAAACCCTGCAAGAGGTAGCCAGCGTGCTTGTTAAAGGAAAACAAAGAACGTGGGAAATCGTATATAAAAAAAACTAACCCCGTTAATCATACGAGACCCTTTGGCGACCACCGTGGACCTTCTCGATTCGTGCATAGGCGGGGGAATATCGAAAATCGAGGGTAAACCATCGAAAAAACCGTCGAAATCTGGAAGCGGCATATCACTCGAACCGCTGCCATCGCCATAGGCAAGATTTGAATCCCATCCTGGAAGAACCGAGTCGTCCACGGAAAATTCAATGTCTCCGAGGTCGATACCTTTACCCTTAGAAGGCGGTAAAATCGCACCCTCCACTGGATCATCACAGGAAACGGGGTTGTCAGATTTGGAGTCATCGTCGACCTCCCCACCGACCCCAAGGTCGGGATTCGCAAGTCTAATCACAGCATGAACTCGCTTTGGCGAAAAGGAAGTCCAGAAGAACGAACCATTCCTGAGGAGGTCTCTTATCTCAATCACGTCCTCGGAGATTGGAAACAGGGGCTTGATGAAAGGACGATCGTTTGGCCTGCTTCGGAACAACGGAATGAAATTCTCCTCAACAGACGCAGCGTCTATACGAACGAAGAGAAAGAAGCTCTCCCACGCGTTTGGATTGGAAAAAACCCTTTGATCACCGACATGTAGTTACAAGGGACGAACTGGAAGCGATACGGTTTGGAAACCAGCTGCAGCCTAAACATCGATTCGAAGTGGTCGGTAGTAAGAGAAAGACCATGCTCGTAACTCAGAATCATAACGCCTATGAGGTGTTGAAGGACGATGGGGGTCAGTTGGCTTATCCAGATTTCGAAACGATCCAACACGCGAAGTATGATCTCGGGGATCGGGAACCAGTAGCGGCATCACACCAAGAAATACTCGTAGCGACCGATCAGGCAACATGCTCGGTCGCTACGTAGCGACCGAGCTTGGCTCGAGGAATTCGAAATTTCACCTTGTAGCACTAAGAAATACTCGTAGCACTGCATTTATCAGCATCCTCCCCCCGACGAGGAATTCAAAATTTCACCTCGTCAGGAATCTTGCCATACTCCCGAGCACGCTTAAGGAAATCGAGGGTAGTGTGACTCGGTGCACCCCTCTTGATCTTGCGATGGTTCTCGATGGGAAAGGCTTTCTCGAGTGGAGGAGAAATCGAGCCGAATCTTGCTTTCCAATACGCCTCACCCTCCACGGGATCCATTGGGTAAGATGCGAACTCGGACTTCAGGACGAGGAACTCTCCATCCTTAGATGAACAACTACGGGAGTGCCCTTTTTGGAAGCTTTCTTGCCAGACATTCTCTCTGAACTTTTTTAAAAAAAATCTATGAATGATGAGGAGAGAAAGAAAAAAACCTCTCAAAGTTTCTTATGAGAAGAGAGTGAGTGAAAAAATGAGAAGAGTTACCCCCCTTCTTATAAGCATCAGAATTTACTATTTAATTGCGGAACTTTGGATACGAACTTCGTCCAACATTACTAACTCGCCATATCGCACGCCAGAATATCGTCAAGAATCCTCGATTCTGACGGGCTGGGGGGCTAACTGTTGGGGTCAAAAACGGTCACGACGAAGTTAGCATCCAAAGACTTCGTAAAAAATCGAAAGTTCATTTTTCTTTCGATAAATTACTTCTCAAAGACATACAAAAGATTTTGCGGAAAAGATCTCATTTCGAACGTCGAAATGAGATCCGTTTATCAAAGCCAATGAACAAATCACTAATCGGGTCGAACATGGACGTCCAAGAACTCGCATGGCTCGGTCGCTACGTAGCGACCGAGCTCGAACCCAGCTCGGTCGCAACGTAGCGACCGAGCACATCATCTGCTCGGTCGCTACGTAGCGACCGAGCTCGAGGCAAGCTCGGTCGCTACATAGCAACCGCGCACGTCACCTGCTCGGTCGTTACGTAGCGACCGAGCAAGAACCGAACCTCAGTCTTACACGAAACAAACCGATGCACTCTCGTTCGAACCTCCGTGTCATTTTCCGTGAACCACGGCTGAACCATTCCTCGTATCATACCGATCAAAGTCATCAAACGGAACTTATGATAAAAACCGCGGAAAGTTAGTTTTTATTGAAGAAATCGCAATAAACGTATGAAATCGGAAAACGGTCCAAAGAGGTTCAAAACACGCTTTGAAACCCATTTACGATTTCATTAACTAAAAGATCATTAAATCTTATGATGGTTTGTGTTTGGTTCGAAAGGAAAGATAAATATTAAGTTTCCGCGGATAAATGTCAAGTTTCTGAAGATAATCATGAAGATCGGAAAAAACGGAATATATCCATTTTTCGGGTTATGACGGCCTAGGGGCAGAAGGGGAAAGCACACACCGACCTAAGGAGGAGTATATAAGGAGTACTAGGCGAGAGGCAGAGGAAGAGAGCAAAAAACTTAGAACTTAGAGCATTTAGGCAATTTTCCGGTTTCATTATTCGAGCTGCGACTCAATTTGGGTTTTAGTCTAGGATTTTAGAACTAGGAATCTCGCCGACAGCTCTCGAGCCAAGGCTATTACCTTGTGTAACGTTCATACGTGGATTCGGAATAAGATCTACTTCACTCTCTTTTTTTTGATTTCTTATTTTTATCGTTGTTATTCTCGTGTTCTGATCGCTTGGCCTATGGTAATAGCAGATATCCGGGGCCTCTGGGAAATTAGGGTATCCCTAACTTTCCTAATTTAATGGAAATCGACAGTGTGAATTTCGGTTCCCACAATCTTCTACTCACCACAGGAAAGCTCCATGCTCATTGAAGCATATCAAAGCTCCATGCTCATTGAAGCATATCGAAGCTCCATGCTCACTGCAGCATATCGACTAGTTTATCATCTGTTCCGGCCATGCGCCCTCTAGAACAGATGACTCTTACAGAGCCACGTGCTCCTTAGGCCACGTGCCCATCTAGGCTACGCGCCTCTAATGGTTTGATCCCCTTCCGAGGGGTACGTAGGCAATCCCCACTAAAGGATGCAGCTATAAATCCCAAAAACCTTCCATGGTTCCACGTCTATACAAGCTAGATAACATCCCTGGTAGTTGGAATCACCATCCAGGTGCAGGATCCATTGACTATACAGTATCAAAACCCTGCGGCCTTCACTACAGACCCTGCGGCCTTCACTACAGACCGGAAGCTCCTGCCAAGTGATCAACATCTCCTGCTGCCTCTAAGGCACTGATGACATATACTGGCCCGTACCCCTATGGGAGTATCCTAAAAGCAGGATCTCCTGGTTTGTCAACAATCAAAGAAGGAGAATGCACTACAATGACATGTCTCCTTCCCTATCATTCCGTAGAGCTGGGCATGAATAGCTTGTACCCAAAAATACCATAACAGTTTGGCGCTAGAAGGAGGGGCAGTTTTATACTATGTGACGATGTGATAGGCAGAAGAGACATTACATCTGTTCCTGCAACATCTCTCAACCCCAGCCATCTGGGGGCAAGAAACGACTTTTTTTCACCAGATATATGGCTTACACTGCTGGAAACACCTCTCCAAGGGAGGATAGCACCATGCTAACATCAGTACCAAGATTCTATGCAGAAATTACCCATGAAGTCCCTGCTAAATCCTGGTGGTGCAGGGTCGCAGCCTCAAATCAGACACCTACAATCTTTGGTTCCTGCTGATTCCAGGTCTAGACCTTGGGTCAGACCTCTACAATCTTTGATTCCTGCTGGTTCCAGATCCCAACCAGGAATCGCGCTCCAACAATTTCTGGCACTTGCTGGTTCCAGGTCCCAACAAGGAATCACACACCTACAATATTTGGTCCCTGCTAGTTCCAGGTCTCAATTGCAAAGCAGGCCTCTACAAACTTGGATTAAATGATCCCGACTAGGAGCAGTCATCACCAGCATCAAATATCGACGCGCAACCTACTAGCAAAAATCTAGCAGGACCTAGACACCAGGAATGCGTCCAGGATCACAAATCCGCCCCATATAATAAGGGGAAAGGTTCTCAAGAAGGACACAACATCTTTCGACCGGTTTGCAACTTTGACGAATTCCAAAAGCAGAAGGGGGCAGAAGAGGAGTATCCTGGGAATACTGCAGGCGTACCAGACACCACAAAGAGGTAACTAGAATACCACCTTTACTTTTAGGTTCTAGCATCTAAGTGGTAGCGGAATCCTAGATAAGCTAAATAGCTAAGTGGGTAGAATGCCTTTGAGTAATCAAATTCTAGAGGAGTTGTTCCTAGATAGGAACAATGACCATAGTCCTAGAATAAATAAGTACATCTCACTGGAGACAAAATTTGATGAACTTCCGAGGAAGGAGTTCCCAAATGGAATTCCTAACAAAAAGCCAAGATTCAACCAAAAGTAAGAAAAACCCTGCCCAATCGCCAGGTGAGTTGCAACTACTACTTTTCCTCTTGCCATCAGCTTGTTTTCCCAGCAAAGGAGCCGAAGAAAATGCTAACTCTACATCAGGACATGATGGACATCATATTCTCTGCTCATCCAGCACAAAATGAGAAAATAATCAGGAGAACTCACGTTCCTGCTACTACTCACCAAAAAAAAAGCCAAACTTCCAAGCTCCGGGTTCTAGCTTCCAGGCCCTGGACTCAGGTCCTACACCCATGTTCCGGGTCCCTGGCTGCTCACCTTACAAGGAGGTGAAATCCAATGAATCCACGAGAAATCAAACTCCGGCCATGTAAGGCCTTACCGCCGCTTTTCCCGGCAATGTACCCTGATACACTGGTAAAGGAAGCTAACGGCTACGTGTCCCTCAAGATTTCCAAGGCTACGAGCCTCTACATGTTTCCAAGGGTACATGCCTTTACGAGCTTCTAAAAGAATAGTTCAAAGGCCACATACCTTCATGAACCTCTAAGTAACACACAGACAGGAAGAAAGCAGGGGCAAATACGTTAAGCGTTAACCCTAGGGGCAACACGCATCAACAAATCACGTCAACTCCTACCTGCTATCCAGGTCCAGGGTCGGAGAAGTAACATTTCTCCACCTTACATAACCCAAGTGCACAGAGAGCATCGTCCTAGTACGAGGAGAAAGAAGCGGTACCCTGTGTGCTACATCGACGCAAAGGCTCGATACAATCTTCTGGAAAAGCTAACTATCCCTCAGTCGTAGCAGCCAAGAAGTTAAGACTTCACTTCCAGGCTCATCCACTCGTTGCGAGAATTAGCCGAGTGCGCAGAAGAGTTCGCAAAACATCAAGGAACCTCCGGGTTTCAGAAGGATCTATCCCAGAATCTCCAGGCTCCAAGAGGATAAAATCTACAACCTACGGGTTTCAGAAGATATATCCCACGGTCGACTGGACTGCCTCCACTACATGATAAGTTCGAATTTTTGTAAATCGAAGTCATTTCTAAAAGAGGCGTCGTTTCGATAGACTCGAGAAAACGCTTAAGTCGGAAGACGGTCCGAAGGGGACTTAAAACACGACTAGAAGTCCACTCTTGATCATATGTGAATTCAGGCCCAATCATCATGACGGTTTATCTTTTTTCATGCATAAGAAGATAAATGTCAAGTTCGGAGGATAAATGTAAAGTTTCCAAAGATAAACACGAAGATCGGAGAAAAATGGAATATTCCCGCGAAGCGATAAACTCGACCAAGGGCAGAAAGGGAAATGGTAAACCGCCTTAGAAGAAGTATATAAGGACGTCCAGGTGAAGGTGCAAAAGGATCCGAATTCACAGCAAAAAACTTAGCACTTAGAGCAATAGGCAATTTTCCGTTTTCTAGAATCGTGTTGCGACTCAACTAGGTTTTTCACAAGTCTTTGGTTGTCTGAACTAGGAAACTCGCCGACAGCTCTCGCAACCAAGGCTTTACCTTTGTTGTAACGCCATTCACGGATTCGGAATAAGACCTATTCTGCTTCTCTTTTCGCTTTTTCGTATTTTTCATTGATATCTATCGTGTTCTGATTGCTTGGCCCGTGGTTTAGCAGATATCCGGGATCTCTGGGAAATTAGGGTTTTCCTAACTTTCCCAAATAGAAGGAAATCGACAGTGCAAATTTCGGTTCCCACAGTTTGGCGCTAGAAGGAGGGGGCCTCAGATTAATCTAACTCTCGACCACTTAACGCTCGATCAGACATGGCTGGAATCGGTGAAAAAAAACAACCAACGCGCGATGGACTTCCCATCTACGCAAACGTTGAGACCACACCGGATGGAAACGCGTCGACGGTCACTGCAGACGCAAACACCACGATGTTGGACCAGATGAAGGAACTGTTCGCTTCCGCCCAGAAAAGGTCGGACGAACAGGAAAAACTCATGAATTCTCTCACTAAACAGGTCGAAACCTTAACAGCAGGGACCAGAGTAGACCTCCGCGCGGAACTACCAAGGTTCGCAGCGGCAGGAGGCTACATTTCGTGACTCCGGGAAACCAAGCCGCGATCGCCGAAAAGGTTCTGTCGGGTAACGTTCCCGACGAAACAATCCTTCCTGGCACGCAGCCAATCGTGAAGGATCTTCCACCTCCCGTTGCGGACAACGATACAGAAAACATGGAGCATGTCGACCTAGAATCCAGTAGCCAATCCGAACCAACAAATGAGGATGTCGACACGCATCCGCGTCGCACAAGGAGCCGCGCAGCTCGGGATGACTACCAGTTTGACGATCCCATGTCCAGGGAGGAAGAGGCGATCTTCTGGGATAAGCAGGAAGAGCTAGCCAAGGAGCAACCTCATCGCAGTCGCAGCAAACGCCGACAAAGTCGGAAATCTGCTAGCGAGAATCCCGAGATTCGCGATATCCACGACCATCTCATGAAGACGGTGGCGGAAGTTAAAGCGGTGAAATCTCAAATCCATTACGCTACTAGCACTGCGCCTGAGATTGACCTGCTGCTGGAAGAGGCTCGAAAGATGCCTTTCACCGCTCGAATCACCGAGACTAAGGTTTCAGACCCGGGAAAGGTGAAAGTAGCACCCTACGACGGTACAACTGACCCCAAGGCACACTTAAAAGCCTTCCAGATCGCGATGGGAAGAGCCAGGTTCAAGGACAGCAAAAGGGATGCCAGTGAATGCCGCCTCTTCGATGAGAACCTTCGAGGCGCCGCACTCGAGTGGTTCTCTCGTCTAAGGCGAAATTCCATCGGAAGTTTCCGCCAACTCGCTTCGGAATTTCTCAAGCAATACTCGATGTTCATCGATCGAGAAACTTCCGACGTCGATCTCTGGAGTCTATCCCAGGGAGAAGACGAATCACTCTGTGACTTCATTAAATGGTTCAAGACTGTAATGGCTAGGGTCAGCGGAATAAGTGACAGAGTTGCAATCGACGCGCTCCGAAAAACACTCTGGTACAAGTCGAAACTTAGAAAGTGGATAACCTTGGAAAAGCCGTGGATGATCCAGGATACGCTCCACAAGGCCACAGACTACATTATCATCGAGGAAGACACGAAAGTCTTGTCGCAGAAACCGAAGCCGACTAAGACATCGTCGAAAGATCATGGGGCTGACCAGAAATCGAAAAGAAGAAACCCCCGTAACGACAAGAGCGTCTATCACGGGGAAGAAGAGAAACGAGGTGCCCACAACTACGCCATCAACTCTGGATTGGAGCAGGGCCGGACGACGGGCACTACATGGACCCGGAATCCGAATTACGATGAGAACGCCTCCTGCGATTTTCACCAAACGCGAGGCCACTCGACTGTGAACTGCAAAGTTCTAGGGGCAAGATTAGCCGCCAGACTGCTGGCAGGAGATCTCGCCAAGGTGACCAGCATGAAGGACCTCATCCTCGACTCCGACCGTCTCCCAAAGAATGATAAATCTCCTCAGGCAGAGAACTCGTCTCAATCGGGAGAAAAACGCGGGAGAAGGCACGATGAAAGAGGCAACGACAATAATCGTCGCAGGATAAACATGATCATCGGAGGATCACAGTACTGCGGCGATACTGTCTCAGCCATCAAAACCTACCTTGTGGGAACCGAAATTCGCACCGTCAATTTCTGATAAACGATTTGTGGAGGAAAACCGAGTTAACTAGATCTTCCTTGAAGGTCCCGGATATCTGCTGGGCCACACACGATACAATCAATGGGAGTTTAAGTCGAAAAGTAAAAATCGTAAAATAGAGCGAAAAGAGATCTTATTTCTGAATTCGCGTTTGAGCGTGAACAACGGGTAAAGAAATAAGCTACAAGAGCTCTCGAAGGGTCCGCTAGTCCGGCCGCCTAGATCTAACCTAGTTGAGTCGCAGCTCGCTAGTGAAAACAGAAAAGAATGCTAAAACGCTCTAAGTGCTAAGTGCTCTGGAAGTTTGGTGATGATTTGCTCCTCGCCCAAAGCTCTCCTTATATACTCCTCTTAAGACGGTCTATCTTCTTTCGGGCTGAATCGGGCTTTTTCCATTTTCATCCATCTTCGTGTTTATCGGGAAACTTGACATTTATCTTCGGAAAACTTGATATTTATCTTCTGGAAACTTGACATTTATCTCTTATGTGAGGATAAGGATAAACCGTCATAG
This sequence comes from Brassica juncea, assembly GCA_018703725.1. NCBI lineage: Eukaryota > Viridiplantae > Streptophyta > Magnoliopsida > Brassicales > Brassicaceae > Brassica > Brassica juncea. Next base: position 8,298,494 of record CM031936.1, on the reverse strand, counting down.
TTATCTTTGAAGGTTTCGGCATTTCCGAAGGAACCCCAATTCCTCGTATAGTCGAGATGTTTGGTGTTTAGAATAACCGTGATAGTACCAAGCTCACGAAGATTGATCCAAACAAGCCAAGATGGGATCAGACCGAGCATGATGGGACCGAGACCAGGACGAGGGCCGTCGACCGGCGTCAGGGGGCTTGCCGCCGGCGCCAGGCCGGCTTGCGGAACGCGTGCCGCCGGCCCACGTGACGCGTGCCGCCGGCCCACGTGACGCGTGCCGCCGGCCCACGTGACGCGTGCCGCCGGCGCCAGGCCGGCCCGCGCGTTGCGTGCCGCCGGCGCCAGGCCGGCCCGCGTGACGCGTGCCGCCGGCGCCAGGCCGGCCCGCGTGATGCGTGCCGCCGGCGCCAGGCCGGCCCGCGTGTCGCGTGCCGCCGGCGCCAGGCCAGCTCCCGTGACGCGTGCCGCCGGCGCCAGGCCGGCTTGCCACCCGTGGGTTTTCCGTTGTTCGATCTTTACCCCGTTAGTCGTTCGTGCGGGAAATCTTTGAGTTTGGAAGGATCCTTTAGCCGTAGATTACGAGATAATCGTTTCTAACCGAACGAGATTCCTTGAGTATCGGGATCGAGATGGACTTGGATTCGTAGACTTTCCGTCTTCAAGGGTTTGAATAATGAGGCTTTGAACTTTTAGACGTTTAAAAGATGAACTTTTAAACAATCGAGAAGGCTTTGCGGAAGAATCATTATAGTTCTCGGACAATCCGGACATGGGTTTAAGGGACCAAGATGCCGCCGTTGCCCGAGATCACGAGACGATTGCACAGATGGGCGCCAGGACCCTTGCCGCCGGCGCCAGACGGGAGTGGACGAGCCTGCCGCCGGCGCCAGGCACGGCGTGGGTAGCCTGCCGCCGGTGCCAAGCGCGGTGTGGGGGTCCTGCCGCCCGTGCCGTGTCCTGCATCCGTCGGTGCCTGCTGTTGCTTGCCTTTGTTGATCCCCAGGGCTCATGGTCCGTTCATGCCTTCCCGCGAGTTTATCGAGTGACGGCCCGTTTTTTGGTTTTGATCGTCACTTAGTTTTCTTTCGAGGACTTTTGGGTGACGATTTCGTCGTTGACCGATTTTGACCCCAACATACATGCGCAAAGCCGAAGCCAGCGCGAACTCACCGATCAGGTTTGAGCCCGGCAATCCTCCAAGCGAAATGATCACGTTCGACGAAGAGGAGGCCAGCGGAATCGACCAGCCTCACAGTGATCCACTCGTGATCGATCTCGTCATAAGAGATCTAGAGGTCGCCAGGGTTCTCATCGATACGGGTAGCACAGTCAACGTTATGTTCCGCGACACTCTCAGGAGAATGAACATCCCGTTGGGAGAAGTCTTGCCATCGCCCAAACCCCTGACTGATTTCTCGGGGACTACATCAATGACTCTAGGATCGATCCAACTTCCTGTCGCAGCAAAAGGAATGACCAAAATCATCGATTTCGCGGTCGTCGATCACCCGGCCATCTACAACGCCATCATGGGCACGCCTTGGCTAAACACCATGAAAGCGGTCCTCTCGACTTATCACCTAGGCATCAAATTCCCGACCAACAACGGAGTCGCCGCGATCTGGGGATGCCAAAAAGAGTCGAGACATTGCTTCCTTGCCGAGCACAAGCTGCGGCAGATCACGACTACCGCAATGGTAAAACCCAAACGGACAAAGCTAACACAGGCTCCGACTGAAAACGCTCCGAAACAAGAAGATCAGAAATTGCCAACTCAAGCAACGACCGAAGAAACAAAAATTTCAGAGCCTAACGCTTCCATCCAGCCGGAGGAGACAAAACCGGTAGAAGACGTCGATCCCGCGACTAATGCGATCGGCGTGAAAAAGACAGCCGAGTAAACACACTCGCACGACCAACAGAACTACGAGATGGCTTGATCCCCGCGAGGGGTACGTAGGCATCTTGTCTAAACGACAAGTTCGGCTATCCCCCTTCCAAAAATGGGGGGGGGAGGAGTACATATACGAATGCTCGTATGCTCACGCACCTTAAACTTTTTCCTTGTACTCGATATTTTGAAACTTTTTCGGCAATAAAGATTACGACTGGAATTTCATAAAATTCCCCTGTTCGCAAACAATCATCTCGTTTTCAAAAACGGATCAACTCCGTCACAAACGCATTCTGGTCGCAACGTCAATTTCGACTCCTGACCAGAACCGAAAACACCAGGCTCATTTTCAAAGGGACAAGCGAGACGTCTCCTAGACCTGCGAAAAAATGCCATCAGTCCATTCGCGACTTTAAAATACAAACGCTCGTCGATTGGCCCCGCCGAGCACTCTATCCGTCCTAAACGAACGCACCTAGATCCATCCAAAGGATAGATCCTCTTACATCCGAATAGGATAAAATAGTGCGCTATAAAAGAAAACCAAAATTTTGGTCAGCACTTTCGGGAGACTTAAAAATTGTCCTTGAAGAGATGCTCGATTCCTACCATACAAGTCATATAAGCCGAGAACATATCGCAGACTTTAAAGCGGGACGGAATCAGGTCGAAAATGATACGGGAAACGTAAGTCGAAGTAGTCATCGCACCCCCTAAAACCGTGAGTAGACCTAGGTGTTACCCTAAACCCAGCACACTGGTCTCTAACATCTCAAGGCATAGTATCAAACACCCTGATACGAGATCCCAAAATTTGTCTCTTGGCTATTATCCGCGCATCTCCAGAAATCCCGCAAGCTTGTACTCTGCGGAAAACTCTCGAAACAAATCGCGGATATAGCCGTTCACCCAGAGTTAAACCACGAGAGGACAACTTGTGCTCTTCCCTCTACATTCACACGAATTAAAACATGCTCTTAAAACGCAAAACGAACTTCATCATTAAAAGTCACAGAAGCGACAGGGATTCAAAGCCACAAGCGGCCAGTCCCAAGATAAAAACATGGCCACACACGGCCAGCAACAAAACATGAAAAACAAAAGTCGCATACGAGACTACCAACTCAGAACTCCTCCGCACCCCGAGCTTCATCTTCACCGATCATCCTCTCTGGGTTCAGAGCCGCGCTACCACCATCCTCAGCTATGGGATCCTGATCCTCGGATATTCCGGAGCAAGGCAGGAGGGTGCACTCAGACTTCAGGCCCGCGAGGGTAAGATCGAAGTCGCCCTTCTCCTCCGCTAACGCTGCTTTACGGATCGAAAGTCTGGCCTCTTCAGCTTGTGGATATGGGGGCGTTTCCCCGAGAAACAGCTGAGCCTCGCTTATCCCCCCATCTACGCTCGCCAAGGCAAGATCCTTCGCATGGATAACCGACAGGGAATCGAGAGCATCTGCGATCCTTGCCAAACGGCTCCGAAACTCGGCGCGCACGGACTCCTTGGCTCCCTCGATCGCGGAAGCCGTCGATTCCCCCCCCCCCCCGCCCTTGACTTTACGTTTTAACCGCCACAACTCCGAGGACTTTGCCACCTTCACTTCTTTTGCCGTAAGCAGAGAACTCGCAGTCTTGCCAAGGTCTCGTTTGAGTTTGCCAACCCGAGATTCAAACTGAACAATCTCGAGGGAGTGAGCGTCCTCGATAACTTTCAACTTCCCTTCGAGCTGCGACGATCTTTCTCGCGACTCCTTCCGCCATTTATCAAGACGCTCGACCTCTGACCGCACTCATTGATCATTTCATCGATCAACGAAACAGACTGCGAGATAAAACAGAATCAAGAAGGTGATCGAGAAAAGACGGGCGCACGCGCACAAAAAAAAAACAATAATAATAATAATAAAAAAATATATATATATATATAAAGAAACTTCAAACCTTGGAGCGCTGCCGCGACATCAATTCTGAACCGCACAAAGGACCAGCCTCGGTATCCCTAGTGCATCTCCTCTTCTTGACCTATCGGGATTAGCAGCTGGTCTTTTGCGACTCTTCGGCGCAACGGCCGGGATCGCGCTTGGGGCTGGTAGTCTTAAGACCGTCTCTCTCTTGGCAGGGAGAGGAGGAGGCATCGACTCGAGAACCGGTTCGACGTAAGCGATATGAACCGGTTCGACGTCAGCAAAAATTTCGAGGAAACCCAATTTTCTAATCGCCAGTACCGACTAATCGCTATCACTCGACCGCAAGAATCGTCTTCGAAACTTTCGAGCTGGGGGGCTAACTGTTGGAGTCAAAAACGGTTACCTCGAAATTGACTAATAAAAAAGTGCGTTTTCGTCCATTCTCGACAAAAGTTCCCGAAAACCCGAAAGGAACGTCCAGCTAATCGAAATGGCAAGTCAGACCTCCCGGACTCGAGAAACTCGCCCGTTGGGCGAGCAGGGCCAGTCCGGCTCGCCAGGTTGGCAAGTTGCACCTCCCGGAGTCGAGCAACTCGCCCGTTGGGCGAGCTGGGCCAGTCCTGCTCACCAGGTTGGCGAGTTGCACCTCCCGGAGTCGAGCAACTCGCCCGTTAGGCGAGCAGGGCCAGTCCTGCTCGCCAGGTTGGCGAGTTGCACCTCCCGGAGTCGAGCAACTCGCCCGTTGGGCGAGCAGGGCCAGTCCTGCTCGCCAGGTTGGCGAATTGCACCTCCCAGAGCCGAGCAACTCGCCCGTTGGGCTTGCAGGTCAAGTCCTGCTCGCCAGGTTAGCGAGTTGCACCTCCCGGAGTCGAGCAACTCGCCCGTTGGGCGAGCAGGGCCAGTCCTGCTTGCGAGGTTGGCGAGTTGCACCTCCCGGAGTCTAGCAACTCGCCCATTGGGCGAGCAGGGCCATTCCTGTTCGCCAGGTTGGCGAGTTGCACCTCCCGGAGTCGAGCAACTCGCCCGTTGGGCGAGCAGGGCCAGTCCTGCTCGCCAGGTTGGCGAATTGCACCTCCTAGAGTCAGGCAACTCGCCCGTTGGGCTTGCAGGTCAAGTCCTGCTCGCCAGGTTAGCGAGTTGCACCTCCCGGAGTCGAGCAACTCGCCCGTTGGGCGATCAGGGCCAGTCCTGCTTGCGAGGTTGGCGAGTTGCACCTCCCGGAGTCTAGCAACTCGCCCATTGGGCGAGCAGGGCCATTCCTGTTCGCCAGGTTGGCGAGTTGCACCTCCCGGAGTCGAGCAACTCGCTCGTTGGGCGAGCAGGGCCAGTCCCTCTCGCCAGGTTGGCGAGTTGCATCTCCCGGAGTGATATCACTCAAATTACCCTAAGGAGTGACTTTACTCTCTCAAATAAGAGGTTCAGTTGTAGTACTTAGGGATCGAATCCACATAGAGCTAGCGTACAAATAAGATGCAATCTTAGTGACTATGCTAGGTTGAAAATGGTTTAAAGTAAATTGCAGGTTTGCTGAGTAATGGTAAGATTACTCAGTTGAAAGGATTTGGTTTTAAAGCAATAAAGAAAAGTAGTTAGATTCAGGGTAGGTATTCAGGAATTCAGGATTATAAATACTATAAATGCTAACAAGTTGCTTGCATGATATGTCAGAGCTCAACACTTATTAAATGAATCCATCAGCTCTCGCATTATTTAGACCATCTATTACTTAGATTCTAAATGGTTTTGCGGTCGGCTACTCTGCCGATAGTATCGATCGATGTTTCGATAGGAATATCGACCGATACACCTCTAGCTACGTCGATCGATTACTCTATAGGAGTATCGATCGATACGGCTCTAAGCAAGCTTTATGCACGAGTTGATACAATGCTCCCAATGATCTTAGATCAGCTTTCGCATATCTCAAGAGGGTCATAGCATGTTTAGGATGTTATCAGGAGTTGCATGTAATGAACAATGCAATCCAAGTTCATGTTCTAGGTAGCTAAGCTAGAAAAGCATTAGTGAACAATCCTAACAATAAATATCACAACTATAGCAGATGTAGACTGGGGCTAATCCCTCATATCCTATTTAAACCCTAAATCTAACAAATGAATCTACTCAGACATGGCTAAGTAGTTCATAGCAACAAGGTAATAATAGGAATTCATAGATCTATTAGAGGGTGAACACTTAGGTCCCAATCACAAATATCTTTGGATCTCTCCTCTAGATCTAGAATCCTATAACCTTTGTTAAGAAGAACAAATAAAGAACTGAATAGAACTTTATTGAGAACTTGCAACGTAATGAAAACAGTTAAAGAAATGAGTAGAAGAAGATGGAGGTAAACCCTCTAAAAACTTATAAAGACTTAAAACTATTAAAACTTGTATTTCTGCCAAAACACTAAGGCACATATAGATATGAGTTCATCAGGTTAAAAAACTCGTCAGGGGCAATCTTGTAAAATGTGATGTCTTGGGCTTCAAGTTCGGCTAGGTCCAACTTGTCTTTCTGCCGCCTTCGTATCGATCGATAGTACAGGGTGTACATCGATCGATTATGGTCTCGATGTATCGTCCTTCGGCTAATGTGTGTCGATCGATAGCACAGAGTGCGCATCGATCGATGTGTAACTCTGTGTCGACCTCTGGTCTTGATCACGGGTGAACTCTTCTTTAAGCTCCAAAAAGGCACCTAAAACATCACTTTTCTCCAAAATGCTTCTGAACCTGAAAACATACCTAATAGACTCCAAAACATAGATAATAGTACTAAAAACACTTATATACCATGGGTAAAAATGGGTAAAATCCATGGTATATCACGGAGTCGAGCAACTCGCCGGTTGGGCGAGCAGGGCCAGTCCTGCTTGCCAGGTTGGCGAGTTGTCTCTCTTGAAGTCATTCAATTCGCCCGTTCATCAAGTTGGATCCAACGTTGTGCCGTCCTTTCGAACCTCGATGGGTCAGTCCCTCGTTCCATCTCGATCAGAGTCATCATCTGGATTTTACGGTCGACTGGACTGCCTCTACTACACGATAAGTTCGAATTTTTGTAAATCGAAGTCATTTCTAAAAGAGGCATCGTTTTGATAGACTCGAGAAAACGCTTAAGTCGGAAGACGGTCCAAGGGGACCTAAAACACGACTAGAAGCCCACTCTCGATCCTATGTGAAATCAGGCCCAATCATCATGACGGTTTATCTTTTTTCATGCATAAGAAGATAAATGTCATGTTCGGAGGATAAATGTAAAGTTTCCAAAGATAAACACGAAGATCGGAGAAAAATGGAATATTCCTGTGAAGCGAAAAACTCGACCAAGGGCAGAAAGGGAAAGGGTAAACCGCCTTAGAAGAAGTATATAAGGACGTCCAGGGCGAAGGTGCAAAAGGATCCGCATTCACAGCAAAAAAACTTAGCACTTAGAGCAATAGGTAATTTTCCGTTTTCTAGAATCGAGCTGCGACTCCACTAGGTTTTTCACAAGTCTTTGGTTGTCTGAACTAGGAAACTCGCCGACAGCTCTCGCAGCCAAGGCTTTACCTTTGTTGTAGCGCCATTCACGGATTCGGAATAAGACCTATTTTGCTTCTCTTTTCACTTTTCCATATTTTTCATTGATATCTATCGTGTTCTGATTGCTTGGCCCGTGGTTTGGCAGATATCCGGGAGCTCTGGGAAATTAGGGTTTTCCTAACTTTCCCAAATTGAAGGAAATCGACAGTGCGAATTTCAGTTCCCACATACATGAAGCCCTTCAAAGCCTTATATTCTAAGGAAGAATGAGCTGAACTACGAGCTCCTACGCGATGTACTTGTATACCTCAGGGTGATACGACGGGAATCAGCCTCCACTCCTCAGCAAATGGTCTCGTCCATCCTGGTCAAAAGAGAGGACATGTAGTCTTCACCCTCCTGCTACCTGGTACACAAATTTTCCTGCCTTGAGTCAAATTCCAGAAAATATGTGGATATGTGCCACCAAGATCCTGCGCAAAGAAGACAAATCATGTTTATCTCTGTAATGCGAATCAGAGTTCAAGAATTTATGCTTCCGAGCAGGGCACGGATCACCTGCGGCAGATTTCAACAGATACAAGCGATCTTCATCAGCCGAACAACGGCGTATGCCCATTGTAGCATCCTTCCACATAGAATTCCAGGTCCAGGCCAGGAATCATCAGCCAAAAAAGAAGATAAAGTACCCACTGCACTACATTAGTGATTCCTTCCCATGATCATGCCCTACGATTGAAGAGCTTCACATTAACAAGGCCACAAGCCAAACCTACGGGTCTTACTTTCCACCGAAATGCAAGGCTAGGATCCTGAACTTTAGGGACCGAAATTCACACCGTCGATTTTAATGAATAAAATATGGAGGAAAGCAAGGAAAACCCTACTTTCCTTGAGGTCCGAATTCTCTGCGTCAGCCAACGACAAGTGACCAAATAAATGCGGAAAATAGAGAAAGATAACAAAACGAGTTTAGGAAAAAGTAGATCTTTGTTTCGAATTCGCGTAAGAGCGTTGCGACGATTACAAAAGATTATAAAAGCTTTGGCCGCGAGACCTGTCCGCGATTTTCCTAGTTCTAGCCTCCTAAAAATCATAAACCTAATCGAGTCGCAGCTCGATAATAAGAGACGAAAAAGATACGAAAAAGGTTTAAAGATTTGGGACTGGACCTTATGGAAGGCTGCCTACGTACCCCTTTCGAGGATCAAGTCGGACGTAGTTCAGTTAGAGAGAATTGAACAAGAGATCGAACTGCCTGGGCGAGTTCGTCTAGTACGAGCGTTGCTCATAGAAACAGGCATGTCAAAGATTATGCCTAGGGTTTCTACGTGCGGAGCTCTGAAGTTATAGAATTGTTAGATCCTTCCAAGAGGAACAGAGGTCTGCGGATAAGATAAAACTAGAACAAGAGGCGGCCAGACGTTCTAAGTCATGCCTTGCTAGTGTAACCACCTAAGTTCTAAGTTATCTAAGCTAGCAGGAGTTTTCTAAGTTTAAATTCTCGGAACCTTTTTTCTTCTGCTCCAGCTCTCCTTATATAGTTGCTCTAGGTCGGAGGCCCATTTATTCCTTTGCCTTTGGCCCAAGTTTATCTCTTTTGGGAATATTTCATTTTTCGTCGATCTTCGTAGTTATCCTCGAGTCTTGACATTAATCTTTGGAAACTTAGCATTTATCATATTCCACAAGTTAGGATAAACCTTCATAACTCCTATGGGCTCGAATCACTTCTGAGATCGTAGGGGGCCTCTAGACAAGTTTGGATCCTTGCGGACCGTTCTTAGGCCTTCTGGGCGTTTATACGATTTCTCGGTTTTAGTCGTGAAACTTTGAGAGTAACTTTAATCGAGACGAAACGAGAGGTATATGGTCCCGAAGGTTGGATGACGCAGCTATACGGAAGATACAGGAGCCGAAACAAGTCGGACAGGCCGGGACTGGGTCGTCCTCGCCCGTGGGCAAATGGACCGTCATGCTGGTTTCGCTCGCCCATGGCCGAGCGGGCCATGGTGTTGGTCGCGCTCACCCATGGGCGAGCGGACCATGGTGTTGGTCGCGCTCGCCCATGGACGAGAGGACCATGGTGTTGGTCGCGCTCGTCCAAGGGCGAGCGAACCTTGGTCTCGGTTCATCTCGCCCATGGACGAGGTGGTTCGGGACGACGCCTTGTTTCTTTTGTAAAATCTCAATGGAAACTCCGATTGATACGAAACAAATGCCATTTTGATCTAGATTCAAAGGAGAACTGAGTGAGCTCGCCCTTGGTCATGGTCGCGCTCGCCCATGGGCGAGTGGACCTTTGTCTTGGTTCCGCTCGCCCATGGGCGAGTGGGTTCGGGATGGCGCCTTGTTTCTTTCGTAAAATCTCAACAAAAACTCCGATTGAGACGAAACGAAGGCCATTTTGATCTAGACTCAAAGGAGAACAAAGTGAGCTTGTCCTATGGCAAGTTTGGAAGACCGAGCTTGCCCTATGGCAAGTTTACCCGGTAAGACTAAGCTCCGACCTCCTTCTGTTTTGTCGTTTGTTTCCCGAGAGTTGCTTATTGGATATTCTAATTTGAGAACTTGCCATATAACCTCTTTTCAAATTATACGAGACTTTTTTTTCCAAGAATTACTTTCCAGGGACTCTGAGGCATTGATTCCGTCATGTCCAATTTTGACCCCAACAATTTGCCCCCCAGCTCGTTAGAACTTTTGCGATGTTCTTGCGAGCGGTAAGACATGTTAGGTGCGTTAGGCGGAATTAATGGTTGAAAAGCTCCGTCGAAAATTGCAAAATTGGGGCTGCGCCTTTCGAAGGCTGCCTACGTACCCTGGTCGAAGGGATCAAGCCTTTCGTAGTTCGTTTTGGAGTTTAAGACCCTTGTGATCTTTTTTCCAGCGAGACTTATATGATCTGGTTATGTGTCGTGCAGATATTTTCGAGCATGATGCTGTCAATGGTATTTCGTTTTGTTCTGGCCGTTGTGAGGCCATGATGTATTTTTCGGGACTAGCCGTTGGTAGCTCTGAATCCCAGCCCGTTTTAGGGCCTGTTAAAATATTTGGCTCAAATTTATGAAATCGTGGTTTTTATAAATTGAGAGAACTTCCGTTTTTTGAAGTTAGAGGGGCAGGGTGTGTGTTGTCGTCTCATTCCTGTCTCTCAGATGATCACCATACCTGTCGTCGTGTAATATGAGAATTCCCGAAGTCTTCTGGTTTGCGGAGACTCATAAACGTACAAATATAAATGAAGAGATAAATTTTGGGATCTTGTATCGGGGTGTTGATACTTTGCCTTTGAGATGTCAAGATCCAGCATGGCTAGGTTTAGGGCAAGACCTAGGTTTACTCTCGGACTAAGGCTTTGCGATGACAAGTCGGCTTTCTGTTTGCGATTTTAACCTGATTTGTACCGATTAAAGTCCGCGAATTGTTATCGGCTTATATGACTTGTCTTGGCGCGAATCGAGCTACTTCCAAAGACCGTTTGGAGGTGCTAACCAAAATTTTGGATTTCTTGTATAGCGCGCTATGTTATCTTTGTCGGATATAAGAGAGCCTATCCTTTCGAGGGCGGCTAATGTCTGTTTAGGACGTTGGAGTTCGTTTGTTGTGATCAGCAACAACAAAATGATACCATTTTAAAGGCATGTTGCCGTTTAGAGGCGTGTTTGTATGTTTTGAGTTTCTGAGACGAGCATTTCGTCTGGAATGTTTTGAGGAAAAGAATATCCTTCGAGCGTTAGCGACGTCTCGTAATGCTGAAGGTTGAGTTTTCCTTGTGCCGCATTTTGGGGTTGAAATGTTCGCGGGCTTGGAGATGTTTTGCGAATGTTCGCAGCCAGAAACTGTTGTTTCAGTTTGGACGCAGAAAATTTTTGTGATTTTTAATCGAGGAATTATGACCGCGGGGTCGCGTAAATTTGACCCAGGGAGAAGCGTCTACCTTCACTGTGCTTCGTGAAGTGTTGGCCTTCCGGGATTTGTTTTGTATATTTTTAAGGATGACTCGTATAACTATTGGAGCTTTGTCACGAGTGTTTCTTTTTATGCCGTGTTTACGGGCCATATAGAACTTCATCGATTGATGATAAGTTTAAATCTTCCGTTAACCATATGGTTGTTAGGACTGAGTTATTTTTATGAAGAATTTATCGTATGATTTCCGATTCTGGATTATACGACAAACTTCTTGCGTAATAGTCACTTGGCATTCTATGAAAAATCGTGGATTGTCGTTTTAGCCGTTAAGTGATTGGAGTGGTGGTCGCTCAGTAGTTTTGGATTGGCATGGAGGCTAGATTCAGCCGTATAGCCAAGGAAGTTGTTGGTAAAGGATCAGACCGCGACCCTTTGTGTGAACATTAAGATCATGTTAGTTTACGATTGTCCTTAATGGGGATGCCGAATTCAGGTTCCGGCTGTATGGGAAGGCGTAGTTGTCTGAGGGCCAAATAGCGTTCGTCGAGATTGACATGCCAAGCATAGTGGAGTTTTCCGAGTTGTGGCTGATGGCTTAGTCTCATCGATTATTCGGAATTGCCTCTTCTTCCTTCTTCGTCTCCTCTTGTCTTCTGACGAATTAGTAATTTATCGAGAGTTTGTTAGGCGTTTCGGAATGGCCACTTTCGATTCAATGTCAAGGGACTTCGAAAAGCCTGATACTGAATTTTATACGAATTGGTTTTCGACGAAATTCTGACGACAATATCGGAATGAGGAAGAGACATCAACGTCCAAGTTGATGTCCTCGTTTCTTCGTACTTCCAGTTTTCCGAAGGAATTTTACGAAATCGTTGAAACAAAAGGAGGTGAAGCAGGCCAAGAGGGGCATTTAGGAAAGAGGAAGCAATGGACAAGATGTCATTTGGGTTTAGTTCGTCAAGCTATGAGAGAACTGTTCATATCCCAGACCCTGTTGTTTCATATGATCTTGTTTAAATTTTCGAATGATGTTTCGAAAAATATTGCCGAGTTACGGAAGTTGTTTCTTAAAACGTTGTCGAGCTTTTATTTTTTGAGAGTTATTCTGCAAACTGTTGTCGAGTTAATTTTACGAAAGCTGTTTCGTAAAATGTTGTCGAGTTTAATTGTACAAAAGCTGTCTCGTGAAATACTGTCGAGTATTATTTTACGAAAGGTGTTCCGTAAAATGTTATCGAATTTTAATATCAGAAACTCTCGCTGCGGTGAGATGCAATTTTTGTGACTAAACTTCATCAGAAATTTTCTCTTTTCCGTAGTATTGATCCGAAGGAGTTTTGAGTAGTTTCTCCGAAGTAAGCTTAGTGGAAAAATCGAGAGTTCGTGCAGCGTTATGAAATTCTAGGTTTCGGAAGACGTCTTAGCAGTGAGGGATACGACCTCTCGTTTTGGCTTTGTTTAGTCTTCTTTAACCGTCTTAGGTTTCGAGTGATTTTATAGAAATCAACTTCGTTTTTTTCAAAGCTGGTTGAGAAGGACCGAGCTTGTCGTATCATAAGCTGGTTGGGACAGTCGGAGCTTTGTGCTTCCTCGGGGTGATTCAGACGGTTGGGAAGTATTGGTAAGCTTTTTCCGTTTCGTCGTTTGTTTCCCGATTTGTCGTACTCCTTTTTCAAGAGTATTCTAGGGTTTCTCCAAGGTTTCGAGGAGAATAAGTTTTATTTTTCCGAAAGGTTCTCGAAAAAACATTTTATGGTAGAACCCTTGCTCGTTGAGATTTCTCTAACTTGGTAACAAGACGAATTTTTGGGGTTTAATAGATTTTATCGTTGCCCTTTCTGTTTAGACAGAGAAATTGCGAGCTCGTTTTCGTGCTCTTCCTGTGGCGAAAAGCCGTGATTAGGTTTTTGATTTTCTCTTGCACTGCGGCGTTTGCGTTGGCCATATGAGCAGTCGCTGCTGGAGTTGTTTTACCAGCGTCGACGCAAACTGCGAGTTTTTCTTTCATATTTCCGGACATCGCTTCAATCAAGCATTTTGTGGCCGTATGAGTAGGAGTAATCCGTCCCCCCTCCTTCTAGCGCTGATGACAGGACTTTTCAAAGGTCCTAATCAAATGTTGTAGAATACAAGATGTCAATCCAATTCTAAGAGATTCTAATGCAAAGGGAATGCAAGTTCATGCTTAATCTAAGTCTATCAAGATGAGAGGATGATTATGAAACTAAGACAATATTAAAAATGCAATAAAAGATATGAACTTTCTTTCTCAATGAGGCAAGGGGATTCTTGGGACAAGGGAATTGACTTTGGGTGATCAAGGTTCAATCCAAGATTCTAACTTTTCAATCAATCTAATTCCTTATGCCTAGACAACAAAACTAAGCAAGCTCTATCCCTAGATGAATGCTCTTTTGCAATGATCACCCAAGCACACCAAATCCCTTTGGCTGTAATGATCAAAGCAAACATGGAGAATGAGTCTAATAGCAATCCTAGCTCTTTTGACAACTAATCCCTTAGGCAAAGCAAGCTAAAAGCATAGATGAGTTGGTTCAGGCATTTCATAGAACACCTTCCGGGCATGAAATGCCTATAGCTCTATGCTTGAGAGGCCAACCCAAATATAGCTTTAAGAACACCAAATCAATGCAAGGAGATGATAGATCTAACACTAAGCACCTTGGATCTACACTTAATCACCCTTAGTCTCCCTAGCCCATGAACCCTAGATAGATCTACTCACTAATACCCATGGAAAACCTCAAAATCAATGATGATTCAAGGCTAAACATGATTAGAGAATAAGATAATCTATTAAGCACAAAAGAAATGAGATAAAAGGATCAAAGATCCAAACTTTGTGGGAACCGAAATTCACACCGTCAATTTTAATGAATAAGATTGCGGAGGAAAGCCAAGTTAACCCGACTTTCCTTGAAGGTCCGGATTCTCTGCGACAGCCAACGACAAGTGACCGAATAAATGCGGAAAAGGTTTTGTTAAGATTTGGGACTGGACCTTAAGAAAGGCTGCCTACGTACCCCTTTCGAGGATCAAGTCGGACGTAGTTCAGTTAGAAAGAATTGAACAAGAGATCGAACCGTCTGGGCGGGTTCGTCTAGTATGAGCGTTTGTCATAGAAACAGGCATGTCGAAGATAACGCCTAGGGTTTCTATGTGCGGAGCTCTTAAGTAAAAGAATTGTCCGATCCTTCCGAGAGGAGCGGAGATTTGCGAGCAGGAGGCGGCAAGACGTTCTAGGGCCTAGTTCGTCTAATATGAGCGTTGGTCATAGAAGCGGGCATGTCGAAGATAATGCCTAGGGTTTCTTTGTGCGGAACTCTGAGTAAAAGTATAGTTAGATCCTTCCGAGAGGAACATGGGTCTGCGGAGAAGATAAAACTAGAACAAGAGGCGGCCAGACGTTCTAAGTCCTGCCTCGCTGGCCTAACCGCCTAAGTTCTAAGTTCTCTAAGTCTAGATTCTAGGATTTTCGGATCCCTTTCTCTTCTGCTCTTGCTCTCCTTATATACTCACTCCTAGGTCGGTTTGCCTTAGGATGATGGACCTCGCCTTTGGGCCCAAGTTTATCTCTTCAGAAAATATTCCATTTCCGTCGATCTTCATAATTATCCTCGAGTTTCCCCCTATTTTTCAGTGGCTTGATGTTTATCCGATGTTCAAGAAATTGGATAAACCGTCATAGTCTGATTGGGCCTGAATTCTTAAAATCGTAAGTAAGTCCGTGGACTTGTCTTAAGTCGTTGAACGTTTTATACGATTTCTCGAAAAGACTATCTTTCTCGTAAAATAAACCGTATAGCCTAAAGGATCGATGTTCAAGTTAATCGATCTTTGTTTTATACGATATCTTCTACGAGAAATCCAATCCTTCTAGTTTTTGTCGTAAAACATCGAGGACGATTCCAATCGAGTCGAAGGATGTTTATTCCGTAGCCGTGATCGTCCCAAACTCACGATGATTGATCCAAACAAGTCAAGATGGGATCAGACCGAACACGATGAGACCGAGACCAGGACGAGGGCCGTCGACCGGCACCAGGCCGGGGGTGCCGCCGGCGCCAGGCCGGCCCGCGTGATGGGTGCCGCCGGCGCCAGGTCGGGTGCCGCCGGCGCCAGGCCAGCCCGCGCGACGGGTGCCTTCGGCGCCCGGTCGGGTTGCCGCCGGCGCCAGGTCGGGTGCTGCCGGCGCCAGGCCAGCCCGCGTGACGGGTGCCGCTGGCGCCAGGTCGGGTGCCGCTGGCGCCAGGCCGGGTGCCGCCGGCGCCAGGCCGGCCCGCGTCACGGGTGCCGCCGGCGCCAGGTCGGGTGCCGCCGGCGCCAGGTCGGGTGCCGCCGGCGCCAGGCCGGCCCGCGTGACGGGTGCCGCCGGCGCCAGGCCGGGGGTGCCGCCGGCGCCAGGCTGAAGATCTCGGCGAGGGCTTCGATTTGATATCTTGATCGTTTTCTGGTTCCTCACGGTTTGAGAGAACGACCTCTTCGAAGTTTCGAGGCAGATTCTTTTGTGTTTAGGGTTTTTGTGGTGATTGAATCTCGATGTCCTTGGGCGAGCGGACCGATCTTTCCGGGGACTCTCGTCCGCGCACGCCCGTAGTCTTCCGATCTCACAGAGAGTGGATATTCTAATTTGAGAAAATCTCGTATAACTTCTTTTCAAATTTATCAGAGACTTTTTGTTTCAAGAAATACTTTCTAGAGACTTTCAGTCATTGATTCAGTCTTCAAGTTCTTATTATGTTTTTGAGAGAAAAGAAGTTCTTTCTCTTAATGAGATTACAAGAGTATTTAAAGGAGGCTTGAAAGCCCTAAGAAACATAAAACAAGATTACTAAAAAGTCCTTAAGCCAAATTGGTCTCAGCCAATAAGAATGGAGCTTGGAAATTCGGTCAGGGGAGACTCCAAGCCATCCAACCCGGTCTGGCCACCCCGGCCTGTCCAGTTCTGGCCTCTGTCCAGCCTGTCCGGGTACTGTTCCCCGGTTCTTCCTCCCCGGCCGTCCGGACGGCTTGTCCCGTCTCTTCCCGTCCGGCTTCACCAACCCGGACCTGTCTACCCGGTCTGGTCACCTCCAGCACAAGCCAACCGACCGGGTACCTGTCCCAGGCTCAGTCATCCCGGACTGGACCACTTCCATCCGTCTGTCCTTTTCCCGGCCGGCTGTCTCTACCCGGACCTGTCTACCCGGCCATCCTGACATGCTTCAACTGAATTGATCATAACTTCTCCAATACAGGTCCAAATGACTTGAAACCACTTCCATTGGAAAGCTAACTCAATTTTCTATGTCTCCACAAAATCTTAGAAGCAGGAGACATCTCTAAAACCTCTGTCCATGCTCCTCTTTGTCTTGACCAGATCATGGTTTGACTTCTCTTTTCATGGCCAAACATGATACTTCATCTCTTTTGGGGCCATAAGTCTTCCAAACACCTCAAATCACACCAAAGCATACTCCAACACCTGATAAGGACAAATGAATGCAAAATGGACCTAAACATGCCTAATGCCTAACTTATATGATCAAAATGCATAAGATATGGATGCTAAAAACATGTAAATATGCAAGCTATCAAGCGCCAAACTGTGGGAACCGAAATTCACACCGTCGATTTTAATGAATAAAATATGGAGAAAAGCAAGGAAAACCCTACTTTCCTTGAAGTCCGAATTCTCTGCGACAGCCAACGACAAGTGACCAAATAAATGCGGAAAATAGAGAAAGATAACAAAACGAGTTTAGAAAAAAGTAGATCTTTATTTCGAATTCGTGTAAGAGCGCTGCGACGATTACAAAAGATTATAAAAGCTTTAGCCGCGAGAACTCTCAGCGATTTTCCTAGTTCTAGCCTCCTAAAAACCTTAAACCTAATCGAGTCGCAGCTCGATAACAAGAGACAAAAAAAATACGAAAACGGTTTAAAGATTTGGGACTGGACCTTATGGAAGGCTGCCTACGTACCCTTTTCGAAGATCAAGTCGGACGTAGTTCAGTTAGCAAGAATTGAACAAGAGATCGGACTGCCTGGGCGAGTTCGTCTAGTACGAGTGTTGGTCATAGAAACAGGCATGTCAAAGATTATGCCTAGGGTTTCTACGTGCGGAGCTCTGAAGTTATAGAATTGTTAGATCCTTCCAAGAGGAACAGAGGTCTGCGGATAAGATAAAACTAGAACAAAAGGCGGCCAGACGTTCTAAGTCCTGCCTTGCTAGTCTAACCACCTAAGTTCTAAGTTCTCTAAGCTAGCAGGAGTTTTCTAAGTCTAAATTCTCGGATCCTTTTTTCTTCTGCTCCAGCTCTCCTTATATAGTTGCTAGGTCAGTGGCCCAATTATTCCTTTGTCTTTGGGCCCAAGTTTATCTCTTTTGGGAATATTTCATTTTTCATCGATCTTCGTAGTTATCCTCGAGTCTTGACATTTATCTTCGGAAACTTAGCATTTATCATATTCCGCGAGTTAGGATAAACCGTCATAACTCCTATGGGCTCGAATCCCTTCTGAGATCGTAGGTGGGCCTCTAAACAAGTTTGGATCCTTGCGGACCGTTCTTAGGCATTTGGGCGTTTATACGATTTCTCGGTTTTAGTCGTGAAACTTTGAGAGTAACTTTAATCAAGACGAAACGAGAGGTATATGGTCCCGAAGGTCGGATGATGCAGCTATACGGAAGATATAGGAGTCGAAACAAGTCGGAAAGGCCTGGACTGGGTCGTCCTCGCCCGTGGGCGAATGGACCGTCGTGCTGGTCTCACTTGCCCATGGGCGAGCGGGCCATGGTGTTGGTCGCACTTTCCCATGGGCGAGCGGACCATGGTGTTGGTCGCGCTCGCCAAAGGGCGAGCGGACCTTGGTCTCGGTTCATCTCGCCCATGGACGAGGTGGTTCGGGAGGACGCCTTGTTTCTTTCGTAAAATCTCAACGGAAACTCCGATTGATACGAAACGAAGGCCATTTTGATCTAGATTCAAAGGATAACAGATTGAGCTGGTCCTTGGTCATGGTCGCGCTCGCCCATGGGCGAGTGGACCTTTGTCTTGGTTCCACTCGCCCATGGGCGAGTGGGTTCGGGATGGCGCCTTTTCTTTCATAAAATCTCAATGGAAACTCTGACTGATACGAAACGAAGGCCATTTTGATCTAGATTCAAAGGAGAACAGAGTGAGGTCGCCCTTGGTCGTGGTCGTGCTCGCCCATGGCGAGTGAACCTTTGTCTTCGTCTCCAGCTTCTGGGCAAGATACCAGCCTCAAGACCCCTGCATCGAAGGATCCTGGTTCCGACCCCTGCTTTCGAACCGACCCCTGGGTAAAATGGAAATTTTCTGTCTAAGGGTATTCTTTTATATTCACGAATATGGAAGAGTTTAACCTACTTCAGCCAACATCTACATCTATAAAAGGGGAGCTCAAACCCTAGAACAAGGGATCGACATTCAGAGACTAAGAGATTAGGGTTTAGGCGGCTAGAATTAGGGTTCATACACCGAAATATTGTAGTCCCTGCTAAAATAACTAATAAAACCTCTTTTAGTCTCGATTCTCTTTGCCTTCATACAAGTCTTCTAGTGTTTCGTGGTACTAAAATGACCCTATACAAAAATACCATAACAGTTTGGCGCTAGAAGGAGGGGTAGTAATCCAAACTACGTGACAATGGCATTAGAAAACCTTGGCGACCAGTCCGAAGCCACTCCAAGGGAAATCGAGCTGCTCAATCGACTCGACGCCCTCCAAAGTCAGATCACCGAGCTCCACAAAACTCGAGAGACGACGGCGGGAAATCCGGAGCTTCTTCAAGAAGTCCAAACCCTAAAGGACAAGGTTGACGAGCACTCCAAACAGCTGCAGCAAAGTGCCGAGAAGCTACGGACTCTCGAAGCAGAAAACCTCACTCTCCGAAAAGAGAAGCACGCCCTTGGAGAAACCAGCCAAAAGCGACGAAGGTTTCGGACCCGAGTTCGACCCATGCCTTCCCTCGACACACCAGCAGGCGAAGAAGGAGCGGCTCATCGGCCCATCCCCATCAGCGAAGAGCCCGAGAACGAAGAAACGGTTCCCAGGAGAACCCGAGTGCTGGAGGATAGCGACTCAGAGATGGAGGACGAAGAGTACTCACCTGACGATCCAGCGATCTCAGAACCCGCCATGGCGGCCTATCTCGAGAAGATGTTCTCCGAGAGGTTCAACATCATCCAGTAGCTTCCGGCTTCCAGGTTCTGACCTCTGCTCCAGGTTCCGACCGCTGCTCTAGGTTCCTGCCCCTGCTTCCAGGGTCCGACCCCTGCCCTGGGTTCAAGGTTCCGGGTCAGATAATTCCTCCTGCCTCCGAGTAAAAAAAAAAACTTCAATATGGTCGAATCTCCTTAAATCCAAGAGAAGAAAGAGGAAGTATTCCAAGATATGTGGCCGCCTTTATGAAAAATGGAAATATTCTATTATCTAAGGATATATTGAATATTTCCAAATCCTAAAGAGGAGGCACGACTTCTATTATAAATAAAGGGTTCATAAACCCTAAAACAGAGGTCGACACGTTCAAGGACAGAGATCACAAGTTCTACAGACGCCCATGCAATATTTCATACCTAGAAGACCTTCCTCTTCGATACGCCTATGATAGGTTGATTCCGGCGATTACTATTAGCCAGATGAGGGTCTATACTCATTTCTGCACGTCCATAATAGAGGAAGACGTCCATCTACAGAAGACATAAACCCCATAGCCAATTCGACGGCTGCCAAGGCAAGAATTGACCTAGAAGACTATCTCCACCGACACATCTATGGAGGACGAATCCCTGCGATTATCACTAACAAGATGACGTCCTATGCTCATGGCAGCACGCCTACAACTCTGTATACTGGCTCAGGCTACGATCTCCAGCTCATCAGCAGGGACACTCCATGCACCATGAAGCATATCGAAGCTCCATGCTCACTGCAGCATCCCGACAAATCTACCATTTGTTCCGGCCATGCGCCCTCTACAACAGATCACTCCTATCAACTACAAAGCCACATGCTCACTAGGCCACGTGCCTCCACTAGGCTCCGCGCCTTCATCAGGCTCCACGCCTTCATCAGGCTACGTGCCTTCATCAGGCTACGTGCCTCCATCCAGGCTACGTGCCTCTATCCAGGCTACGCACCTCTATTAGGCTATGTGCCTCCAATACATGAACTACGAACGGCTTGATCCCCTTCCAAGGGGTACGTAGGCAATCCCCACTGTAGGATGCAGCTATAAATCCCAAACATCTTCCATGGTTCCACGTCTAGACAAGCTAGATGACATTCCTGGCAGCTGGAATTACCATCCTGGTTCAGGAATCATCGACTATACCGTATGAAGGCCCTGCGGCCTTCCCCACAGACCCTGTGATCTTCCATGGAAACAGGCAGCTCCTGCCTAACGACCAATACCCTCTGCTACTACTAAGGCACCGACGGCATATACTATCCCATACCCACATGGCAGTATCTTAAGAGCAGGATCTCCTGGTTCATCAACAACTGAAGCAGGAGAAATCACCACGACTACTTGTCTCCTTCTTCCTATCATTCCGTAGGCTGAGCACGAATCGCTTGTACAAGAAAATACCCTAACAAGAAGCTTGGAGAAGGAGACTTTGAAGTAGAAAGTTCGTTGAGTTTCGACAGATCACATTGGTATCGACCGATATCGGAGGACACAAATCGATCGACACACTACGACAAGGTTCGATCGGCAGACGTCAACAACCATCGATCGATGTCATCAGCCGAGTCAACCGCGAACTGCAGTGCAGTCCGGATTATGACTCATGAAGAGTTCACGGAGCGACATCCACACCCACCCACCCCTATCTACGTCAACATCGATCGACGGCCTGAGCTTGCTGACGATCGACAGAGAGAGACAAACATCGATTGACAGAAAGAACACAACATAGATCGACGAGCACCTCTCACATACCGAGTGCAGTTACCACCTATTGATATATCCTGAATAATTGCACTCAAACCACCATCTAAACCATCAGCTAATCCACTAGAGACTACCAACAAACCTTCAGACACTACACTAGAGCCTATGCAAGTTAATAAGGCCACTGAAGGGAGAAAGTTGAGGAAAAGAAAGGAGAAGACTCCTAAAAGCCTGAAGAGGGAAGCTAATGAGAAGGAGGTGGATAGTTTCACTAAGAGAGTCCTCGGAATCCCACTGGAAAAACCTTTTGAGGAGGCTTATTTCACACACAAATTGTGGATGTTCTTCAGAGAGACAAAGGATACTAAGGAGAACATTAGGAGAATGTTTCATCATGTCAGAGAAAGGATGAAACAGAGGATCACATTGAAGAAGAAGAGTGATCCTGGGAAATTTGCAATACCGTGTCTGATAAAGGGTATTGAATTTCCCCATGCACTTTGTGACACAGGAGCATCAGTCAGCATCCTACCTAAGGTTATGGAAGACCATCTGGGTCTGAAAGTAGAGCCTTCTTTAGAGTCTTTCACTTTTGTGGACTGTACTCAGAGGAACTCAGGAGGTATCACTAAAGACCTTGAGGTGCAGATTGGTAATGCCCTTGTTCCAATGGATTTTCATGTCCGGGACATCAAGCTCAATGGGAACTCTTTCCTTCTGCTTGGAAGAGATGGGAATTGTAATATTTGCCCGAAGGCGTTTTATTAGATGAAAGAAACGAGTACAAAGATTCTCCGAAAGACAGAGAGATTTGCGATTAAAGAAAAAGATAGAGTCGCAGGCAGCCAAACGTCATAAGCCTTGCTCCGCTAGTCTAACCACCTAAACCCTAGTTCTTCTAAGCTAGCAGGATGCTCTAAGTCTAATTTTCGGATCCCCTTCTCCTCTGCTCTTGTTCTCCTTATATACTTGCTCCTAGGTCGGTTTGCCTTAAGATGATGGACCTCGCCTTTGGGCCCAAACTTATCTCTTCAGGAAATATTCCATTTTCGTCGATCTTCGTAATTATCCTCGAGTTTTTGGTGACTTGATGTTTATGCGATGTTCGGGAAATCGGATAAACCGTCATAGCCTGATTGGGCCTGAATTCTTAAAATCGTAAGTAAGTCCGTGGACTCGTCTTAAGTCGTTGAACGTTTTATACGATTTCTCGGAAAGACTATCTTTCTCGTAAAATAAACCGAATAGCCTAAAGGATCGATGTTCAAGTTAATCGACCTTGTTTTATGCGATATCTTCTACGAGAAATCCAATCCTTCTAGTTTTTGTCGTAAAACATCGAGGACAATTCCAATCGAGTCGAAGGATGTTTATTCCGTAGCCGTGATCGTCCCAAACTCACGATGATTGATCCAAACAAGTCAAGATGGGATCAGACCGAACACGATGGGACCGAGACCAGGACGAGGGCCGTCGACCGGTGCCAGGCCGGGGTGCCGCCGGCGCCCAGGCCGGCCCGCGTGAAGGGTGCCGCCGGCGCCAGGCCGGGGTGCCGCCGGCGCCAGGCCGGCCCGCGTGACGGGTGCCGCCGGCGCCAGGTCGGGTGCAACGGCGCCAGGTCGGGTGCCGCCGGCGCCAGGCCAGCCCGCGCGACGGGTGCCGCCGGCGCCAGGTCGGGTGCCTCCGGCGCCAGGCCGGCCCGCGTCACGGGTGCCGCCGGCGCCAGGTCGGGTGCCGCTGGCGCCAGGCCAGCCCGCGGGACGGGTGCCGCCGGCGCCAGGTCGGGTTGCCGCCGGCGCCAGGCCGGCCCGCGTCCACGGGTGCGCCGGCGCCAGATCAGGTGCCGCCGGCGCCAGGGGCAGCCCGCACGACGAGTGCCGCCGGCGCCAGGTCGGGTGCCGCCGGCGCCAGGTCGGGTGCCGCCGGCGCCAGGTCGGGTGCCGCCGGCGCCAGGCCGGCCCGCGTCACGGGTGCCGCCGGCGCCAGGCCAGCCCGCGTGACGGGTGCCGCCGGCGCCAGGTCGTCTTGCCGTCCGTGGGTTTTCCGTTGTTCGATCTCTTTCCCCGTTAGTCACTCGTGCGGGAAATCTTCAGTTTGGAAGGATCTTTAGCCGTAGATTTCGAGATAACCGTTTTTGACCCCAACACTGACTCGTACCGCTTTAAAATCCGCGAATAGTTATCGGCTTATATGACTTGTTTAGGTGCGAATCGAGCTACTTCCGTTTGGAAGAGCTAACCAAAATTTTGAATTTCTTGTATAGCGCGCTATGTTATCCTTGTCGGATGTAAAAGAGCCTACCTTAGAAGGTGGCTTATTGTCTGTTTAGGACGTTAGAGTTCGTTTGTTGTGATCAGCAACAACGAAATGATACCGTTTTGAGGTGTGTTTGTATATTTTTGAGTTCTGGAGACGAAGATTTCGTCTGGAACGTTTTGAGGAAAAAAATGTCCTTCGAGCGTTAGCGACGTCTCGCAGTGCTGAAGGTCGATTTTTCCTTGTGCCGCATTTCGTGGTTGAAACGCTTGCGGGCTAGGGGATGTTTTGCGAATGTTCGCAGCCAGAAAACTGTTGTTTCCGTTTGGACGCGGGACCAAGGGGTCGCGTAAATTTGACGCAGGGAGAAACATCTACATTCACTTTGCTTCATGAAGTGTTGGCCTTCCGGGGTTTGTTTTTTGGATGTTATAATCGCTTAGTGGATACTAGATCCGTTGTCGTTGCCGTTTAGTAGTTGGCGAAATGGTCAAAGTTTCGGGAGAGATCTTGGATGAGTTTAAGATATGCGTCCATTCTTTCATCCCTTGCTTCGTATTCCACGCTGTACTCATTTGCGACTAACTGAGAGTCACAGTAAGCGTGAATATTCCGGATTTTCAGCCCTTGGGCTAGTCGTAAGCCTGCAACGAGCGCCTCATATTCGGCCTCGTTTTTTGACGCATGGAACTCCAATCGGAACGACTGTTCCAAGATTTCGCCAGTCGGAGACGTGAGCCGGATTCCGATCCCGGACCCTTGTTTGGATGATGATCCGTTGACATGAAGGATCCAAGTTGAGTTTGGCTCCGCGTTTGTCATATCTCCCATGGGCAGTTCCACCAAGAAGTCTGCCAATACTTGAGACTTTGCGCAGGTTCTTGGGCGGTACTCTACGTCGTACTCACTTAGTTCGATTGCCCATTTCGCGAGTCTTTCTGACTGACTTGGACTGTGCAAAATCATTCGCAAGGGGAAGGTGGTGAGGATCACAATGGTATGCGACTGAAAATACGGCCGGAGTTTTCTTGCTGATGTTACGACTGCAAATGCTAGCTTTTCCATCAGGGGATACCGGGTCTCGGCGTCCAGCAACGTCTTGCTTATGTAGAAGATCGGTTTCTGCTCACCGCGTTCTTCTCTTATCAAAACGCTGCTTACCGCTGTCGTGGATACTGCGATATACAGGAACAAGGGTTCTCCCTCCACTAGTTTTGCGAGGATGGGAGGAGTGGCCAGGTAATGCTTTAGCTGTTGGAAAGCTTTTTCGCACTCCTCTGTCCATTCGAATTTCTTGTTTCCTTTTAAGGTGTCGTAGAAAGGAAGGCATTTGTCCGTTGAGCGCGAGATAAAACGGTTTAAGGCGGCGACTCTTCCTGTCAGCCTTTGGACTTCCCTTTTGTTTTTGGGCGAGACCATTCCTATTAACGAGTTTATCTGTTTGGGGTTAGCCTCGATTCCACGACACGTGACTAGGTAGCCGAGAAATTCTCCCGATGCTACGGCGAATCTACATTTAGCCGGGTTCAATTTCATGTTGTGTAAATTCAACCTTGCGAAACACTCTTCCAGATGGGAAACGTGGTCGTGTTCGTCCAGGGATTTCACGAGCATGTCATCGATGTATACCTCCATAGTTTTTCCGAGCTGTTCGGAAAACATTCGGTTGACGAGTCACTGGTAAGTAGCGCCTGCGTTTTTGAGGCCGAAGGGCATCACTTTGTAGCAATACGTCCCGCGGTCAGTGATGAATGCGGTCTTCTCGCGATCGTCTGGGTTCATCATAATTTGATTGTACCCGGAGAAGGCGTCCATAAATGATAAAAGTTTGTTTCCTGCGGTTGCTTCGACAAGTCGGTCGATATGCGGGAGCGAAAAGCAATCTTTTGGACAAGCCTTGTTGAGATCGGTGAAGTCGACGCAGACTCGCCATTTGCCGTTTTTCTTTTTGACCACGACTGGGTTAGCGAGCCAGTCTGGGTACCTGACTTCCGTTATTGACCTTACTTTAAGGAGTTTTTCAACTTCCTCGTTTACCGCGCTGGCACGTTCTGGTCCTAGTTTCCGCCTTTTTTGCTTGGCGGGTTTGTAGGTTGGGTCAATGTTGAGTTCATGGCAAGTTATGCCGATGTCGATCCCTGGCATATCATCCGCGGCCCAAGCGAATGTGCTGAGGTTCTTTTTGAGACAGGCTATGAGCTCTGTTCTCAAAGGTTCGCGGAGGTTGGCTCCGATCTCGACGCATCGTTGCGGGAACGATTCGTCTATGCAGACCGAGACCACTGGTTCGCAAGTTGGTTCGCGCTTCCCGTCTAGGGCTTCGATCCTCTGAGATTGCCAGAAGACGTTCGAGTCTTGTTCTGGGGCATTCTCATCGGAGTAGTCTTTACCTTCTTGCTTCGGGAGGCTTCGACTGCTGAGTTTTTTCTTTTCAGCTCGGCAGCGAAGCATACTTGCACCATCCTGCGATTTCCTTGTATAGTTTCGATTCCGCGAGGGGTTGGAAACATTAGACACAGATGGAAAGTCGAGGGGATCGCTCGCATGGAATTCAGCCACAGAGTACCGATGATCGCGTTATACGATGTTGGACGGTCGATGAATAAGAATTCTGTGATTTTGGCGACACTCCCGGCTTTAACCAAGAGGCTGATCGAGCCGAGAGTCATAGTAGCATCTCCCGAGAGTCCGAATATTGGATTAGGTTCTTCTGTGAAGGCGCACAGGTCGACCTCCATTCTCTCGAGGGTACTTTTGTAGATAATGTTGGCCGAGCATCCGGTGTCGACTAACACTCTTGCTACGTCGATGTCCTGGATCGTTAGTTTGATTACAAGGAGATCTTTGTAGGGTTTGGCCTGGTCGGCCGTTGCCTGATCCTTGAAAGAAACAACATCGCTGGCTCTTGGAGCGGACATCCTATATCTTTTATTGCTTAGTGACTTTCGAGTTAGAGAATTCGTCCCCCCTTCCTTCTAGCGCCAAACTGTGGGAACCGAAATTCACACCGTCAATTTCCGATAAACGATTATGGAGGAAAACCGAGTTAACCCGATCTTCCTTGAAGGTTCGAATTCTCTGTGTAATCACTTTTCGAATTGATAAAAGATAGATAGCAAGATAAAAGATGAATGGTCGCTCAGAGGCATTTTATTAAAAGTAAGAGTACAAGATTTCTCCGAGAGGAGTAGAAATATTCTAACTTATCGAAACAACAGAACAAGAGGCGGTCAAGACGTCTAAGCCTTGCCGTACTAGTCTAACCACCAAAGTCCTAAGTTCTCTAAGCTAGCAGGAGTTTTCTAAGTCTAAAATCTCGGATCCTCTTCTCTTCTGCCCCAGTCCTCCTTATATAGTCACTTTAGGTCGGTGGCCCGTTTAACCTTTCGCCTTTGGGCCTGAGTTTATCTCTTTTGGAAATATTCCATTTTCCGTCGATCTTCGTTGCTATCCTCAAACATTGACATTTATCTGCGGAAACTTAACATTTATCCTACTGTAATAAGTTAGGATAAACCGTCATAGCTCTTACTGGGCTTGGGTCTCCAAAATCGTAAGTGAGCCCGTGGACAAGTTTCAAGCCCTCGGACGTTCATACCATTTCTCGAAAGATTATCTTTTCTGCAAAATAAATCGTATAGCCTAAAGAATCGATGTTCGAGTTGATCGTCCTTGTTTTACATGATACACTTCGCGGAAGAACTAACCTTCCTAGCTCTAGTTGTAACACTTCGAGGATAACTCCAATCGAGTTAAATCGAGGAACGTTAGGTCCGTAGCTAAGGTGCTATGACTTCACGGAAGCCACAAGTTGCGATCTAAATCGGACGGGCTGGGAACAGACTGGATGTACTGGCGCTCGGGACCAGCACGGGCGAGCTGGTGCCCGGCGCGTGGACGAGCTGGCGCCCGGTGCCCGGGGTCAGCACGGGCGTGCTGGCGCCCGGAGCCCGGGGCCAGCACGGGCGAGCTGGCGCCCGGCGCCTGGACGAGCTGGCGCCCGGCGCCCGGGGCCAGCACGGCCGAGCTGGCGCCCGGCGCCTGGACGAGCTGGCGCCTAGCGCCCAGGGCTAGCACGGGCGAGCTTGCGCCCGGCGCCCGGGGCCAGCACGGCCGAGCTGGCGCCCAGCGCCTGGACGAGCTGGCGCCCGGCGCCCGCGGCCAGCACGGGCGTGCCAGCGCCCGGCGCCCGGTGCCAGAACGGGCGAGCCGGCGCCCGGCGCCAGGTGCCAGCACGGGCGAGCCGGTGCCCGGCCCCCGGTGCCAGCACGGGCGAGCAGGCGCCGGCGCCCGGTGCCAGCACGGGCGAGCTGGCGCCCGGCGCCCGCGGCCAGCACGGGCGTGCCGGCGCCCGGTGCCAGGTTCCAGCACGGGCGAGCCGGCCCCCGGGACCTTGGTCATGCCTGTTCTTTTCCGATCCAACCTTTGTTGATCCTTTTTGCGGAAAGTTCGCAGACAGAAAATGATCTTTGCCGTTGATTTCGAGATAACCGTTTTCGACCCCAACATTGGCTATGATGAGTTTAATTATTGCAGTCAAACTTAACTACAAATTTCCTCTTTCCCGTAGGATCGATCTAAGGGAGTTTTGAGTAGTTTTTCCAAAATAAGTTTAGTAAGCAAATATCGAGAATTCGCTGGATATGTTATTAAAGAAGCGATTCGTAAGTTTTTTACGAAGGCTTAGGTTTCAGAAAACGTTTTAGCAGTGAGGGATATGATCTCCCGTTTTGCTTTGTTTAATCTTCATCAACCGTTTTTAGGTTTCGAGCGATTTTACAGAAATCAATTTTGTTTCTCCGAAAGTTATTCGGAAGAAGTACATCCATGGGGAATTGGCAACTCTATTTGCCTTTTTTGAGTTTCCGAGAGCAATCTAGTTTTATACGCCACTTCGGGAGGTTAAAGAAAGTTTTATTTCTCTGAAGGTTTTCAGAAGTACAGCGGTGAGTTAATAACCCGATTTGCTGTGCTTCTTTCTCTGAGAGTAACTTGAGGTTTTCCGCGATTTCGAAGAAAACAAGTTTTATCTTTCTGAAAAGTTTCTGGGAAACGTCTTTTGGTCGAACCTTTACTCGCTGAAATTTCTCCAACTCAAAATTTATGGGGTTTGATAGATTTTATCGTTGCCCTGTCTGTTTTAACAGAGAAATCGTGAGCTAGTTTTGATGCTCATCCTGTGGCAAAAAGTCGCGACTAGATTTTTCGATTTTGTCGAGTGTTACGCCGTTTGCGTATGTGTTATCCATAGGAGCAGCAGTGCTGCAAATTTGTCTTTCATATTTCCATGCATCGTCTCGATCAAGCGTTTTGCGGCTATGGGTTAGAGTAATCCGAACCCCCCCCCCTCCTTCTAGCGCCAAACTGTGGGAACCGAAATTCGCATCATCGATTTCCGTTTAAATTAGGAAAGTTAGGAAACCCTAAATTTCCTAGAGGTCTGGATTCTCTGCGAAAGCCAATGAAAAGTAACCAAATAAACGCGCAAAATATGTGAAGACAATAAATTGAGTTTAAGAAAGAGTAGATCTTTATTTCGAATTCGCGTATGAGCGTTCCAGAGATAAAAGCATTCTAGAAGCTTGTCTGGAAGCGGGATTACAAAGGAAATCGTATGACAAAAGCAATAAAACGAGACTAAATTTATCAGCAGTACCACCTATGTCGAGAAAAACCCTATGTGGCCGCAACTCGCTTAGCAATAAACGAAAAAGGTTTTTAAGATTTGGGACTGGACCTTACGAAAGGCTGCCTACGTACCCCTTTCGAGGATCAAGTCGAACATAGTTCAATTAGAAAGATTTGAACAAGAGATCGAACTACCTGGGCGAGTTCGTCTAGTATGAGTGCAAGTCATAGAAACAGGCATGTCGAGAATAATGCCTAGGGTTTCTAAGTGCTGAGAGTTCTGGAGTCTAAAGGTCCTTTTTGTGCCTTTAGCTTTAGTTCCCCTTATATATGCCTTCTGGGTCGGTTACTGTTTCCTTTTTTGCTCCTAGGTCAAGTTTATCGCTTCGCGGAAATATTCCTTTTTCTTGTTGATCTTCATCATTATCTTGGAAACTTGACATTTATCTTCCGATTTGGCGAGATTTACCTCCTTCTGCAAGTAAGATACACCGTCATAGCATTGTTGGGCTCAATTTCAAGTGAAATCATAAGTGGGTCTTTAGCCGTGTTCTGGGCCTATTTGGGCCGTTTTACGATTTTTTCGAAAGAACGCTTCTTTATACGACGTCGATTTGACGAGGAAGTTCGCACTTCTCCTATAGTTTAGACAATTGCGGTGTTAAGTTAATCATTGTCGTTTATACGATAACCATGAACTTCATCGGAAAAACGAGTTTTTGCGGTCCTTATTGTAAGGCTCCAATGGTACCTCCGATCGAGATGAAACGAGGGATTAACCCGTCGAGGTTAAACGGAAGGCATAAGGTTTGGTCTTACTCGCCGAATGGGTGAGTTGGACGGTGCGTTCGGTCCAACTCGCCCGTTCGGCGAGTTGAACTAGTCCAACTTGCCCAACGGGCGGGTTGGACGGTGCGCTCGATCCAACTCACCCGTTCGGAGAGTTAGACTGCTTGTTTGGTTCCGTGACAATTTTTCTCGAGTCTTTTGCTCGGGAACTTTTGCCGAGAGTGTGTCAAGGAAGCTTTTGTATAGAGACGCAATTTTTAGACGTTGATTTCGAGATAACTGACTTTGACCCTAACAGAACTCGTCGTACAATCTTTTCAATAAAATTATACGAAGGTTATATTGCGATAAAAAAATTTCCAGGGACTTTCAGGCATTGATTCCGTCATGACCGATTTTGACCCCAACATTGTACATCTCGTTGGGTGATGTTTAATATCATGTGTATATATAATTATTTGAAAAAAATTGTGTATATATATTTAGTAACCAGTCATGTACACATGGATATTTATGATCTGTGTGTACTCACTGAGAGGATGCAATGCTTAATACATTGAATCAAAACAGCTCAGATACATCAAGAACTTCTTCAGATACACACTTGTTCGTATCACTGGTATGTTACTCTCTCTAGTCTTTATTTAGTCCCTTGGTAGATTTTGCTATTTAATCGGGTCCTTGCACTCTATATTGAATGTGAGATCAATTTCTTTTAGTCTCTTCTCACTTATATAGCATGGTTTGATGCAGTAGTGTATGCTACTAAGTTTCTCTCCTAATGGGTGTGGTGTCTTCTCTTCTGAGATTATGTTTATCTTTTTTTTTTTTTTTTTTTTTTTTTGAAACACAACTCTGAGATTATGTTTATCATTATGGATTAAGTATACACAACTCGATTTAACTTGTGTAGGTGGGATCAGGGTGAAAGCCAACAGATATGAGTCCTCACCTTATAATGATATGCTTGCTGCACAAGATGTCGCGCAACGATATGTGTACACGATGTACATCTGGAGTACATTCGGCTCGGTGTACATATGGATAATGTAATGTGTACACAATGTACATCCGATGTACATTCGGCTCGGTGTACATATGGATAATGAAATATGTGTACATGATGTACATCCGACGTACATTCGGCTCGGTGTACATATGGATAATGCAATATGTGTACATGATGTATATGTGGACCGATCAAAGTATGTGTACATATACATACGTTTTAAGTTTGTAAATTGTATGTAACTCTATGTGTAACCGTGTTGTACATCTCGTTGGTTGATGTTTAATATCATGTGTATATATAATTATTTGAAAACATGTTTATAAATATTTAGTAACCAGTCATGTACACATGGATATTTATGATCTGTGTGTACTCACTGAGAGGATGCAATGCTTAATACGTTGAATCAAAACAGCTCAGATACATCAAGAACTTCTTCAGATACACACTTGTTCATATCAACGGTATGCTACTCTCTCTAGTCTCTAGTTAGTCCCTAGGTAGATTTAGCTATTTAATCGGGTCCTTGCACTCTCTATTGAATGTGAGATAAATTGTTTGTAGTCTCTTCTCACTTAAAAACTTTAGAGTTTAGAGCTTTTCTAGATAGAGCATTGTTTGATGCAGTAGTGTATGTTACTAAGTTTATCTCCAATTATGGATTAAATATACACAACTCGATTTAACTTGTGTAGGTGGGATCAAGGTGAAAGCCAACAGATATGAGTCCTCACCTTATGATCCTATGCTTGCTGCACAAGATGTCGCGCAACGATATGTGTACACGATATACATCCAGAGTAAATTCGGCTTGGTGTACATATGGATAATGAAATGTGTACACAATATACATTCGATGTACATTCGGCTCAGTGTACATATGGATAATGCAATATGTGTACATGATGTACATTCGGCTTGGTGTACATACGGACAATGCAATATGTGTACATGATGTATATGTGGACCGATCAAAGTATGTGTACATATATATACATTTTAAGTTTGTAAATTGATGTAACTCTATGTGTAACTGTGTTGTACGTCTCATTGGGTGATGTTTAATATCATGTGTATGTATAATTATTTGAAAACATGTGTATGTATTTTTAGTAATCAGTCATGTACAAATGGATATTTATGATCGGTGTACTCACTGAGAGGATGCAATGCTTAATACATTGAATCAAAACAGCTTAGATGCATCAAGAACTTCTTCAAAATACTCTAGTGCTTCTAGGACTTTATTGTGCGTTCATCGAACTGTGCGTTCAATACATATGATACGACACAGAGTTTCTGGGACATTGTTTTACCTTTACTATTGTGTCCGCCTCAATTAACTAAAGCTTTAGTTTCTCCGGTGCCTTTTTCATTCATCACCATGAGAACCAAGTTAATATTAATATTGGTGGTGATGATGGTTTTTTTGTTAATGGTATGGAGATGGCAAGATTTAAAAGAAGACAAAGGAAACGGAGACGTGGCCGCACCATAAACTCTCTGTCGTCGGAAAGCAACTTCGACGTCTTAACTCTCCAAAGGTAACTTTTGTTTATGGGAGAGAGATAACAAAAAAAAAAGAAACCTTTTAATCTTTTACCGGCCCAATGTAAATTATGAATCAAATTTAATTTTGGTCTCGTGTCCACCACCCAATTTATGTTTTATTTTTCAAAATTTGAATGTAACTAACCTAACCAGCAAAAAGTCATTTTAGTGAAATGTCATTTTTAGTTTCGACTTGTCAGGGATATATGGATCTTCAACCATTATAAAGTGTCTTAGTAGCACAATATGCTCTAGAGTGTAATAAAAACTAATAAAGTGACCATTTGTGTTAATAATTCATGAGGATATTGAAAAAACCCTAAATAACTATATGTATTATATTTTTTTTTAGTTTTCCGGTTTGAAGGTATTTCTTTTTGGATTTTTGAATACTGATTTTAAAATTAATAATGCATGTAGTAGTTAATGTTATTAAGATGATTATGTCCATGAGTGTTATATGTATTAAATATTGTTTCCAGTTTAAATTATATTTTTGGTGTTTCATATATATTCTCAAATATATCTTTAGTTTTTTTTTCTCTGGTTTTCATATATATATATTTTGGATATTTCTTGGTACATTTTGAATATTTGAGTAATAAATAGTCAAACTAAACTATATCCAAAGAAAAGATTGTAATGGTAAAATTTTGGAATTTGATGTGTATCTACATCAATTTTGGGTTCGATTCCTTCAGGGAACTAAATTATCACCACTTGATCAGTATGTGTTTGGTCTTCGGTTAAGGTGGTTAACATGGTGGATCGTAAAAGATGATTGGTTCATGTCTTAGCATTAGTCAAAGATATTTTAAACTCAAATTAGACAATGTGGTACGTTTTCGAACTAATTCATTATGTAACACTAATACGTTTCTTTCATGGCCGATCGGAATAGCCGATATGATTTAGAAAAAGAAAAAGATTATGAGTATTAAACAATTTTAGAATTGAAATCATAACCAAGTAGACCCGACACGGAATTCTAAACTCTTCTACCAAAAAGATCCGGATCCGATTGGTTTTTAACCCAAAAGCCTCCGAATACCCGGCCAGACCAGATTCGGATCAAAAAGGAGTCTGGTTTTTGCTGAATGCTGAATCCAACCCGGCCGGACCGGTTCTAGTGGAAACGTTCTGTCAAACCGAAGTCATCTGATTCTCATTTTGATTGGTCGTTGATAGCTAACAATACGTCATTCTCATCAATTCTCTCCATACTCTCTCTCATTTGTTATTCGACCAAAAAAAATAAAATTATATCCCTTTCCTTTCCTCAAGAAATCTACCAAAACCGACTTTAAAGAGCTTCGAGTCTCCTCTTCGTCGTTTTTTTTTTGTTATCTAGGGTTAAGCTTGTTTGATCGATTTCGCGGAGAGGATCTAAAACTTAGAATGGGTGGAGAAGGAGAAGGAGGAGATTTGGTGTCCGTGAACGTCAGATGCTCGAACGGATCCAAATTCAGCGTGAGCACGAGTCTCGATTCCACGGTGGAGGCTTTCAAAGAGTTGGTGGCTCAGAACAGCGAAGTGCCAGCGAATCAGCAGCGTCTGATTTATAAAGGTCGGATCCTCAAGGACGATCAGTCTCTCCTCAGCTATGGTGTGTGTTTCTCCATCTTTCTTGAGGATTTTTAATTGTTTAATTGATTGAAATTGCATAAAGTTTCAATCTTGGAATGACCCAATTACATTTGATGTTCTGTCTGAAAATGATTGTCTCTGTTATATCTAGGCTTGCAGGCTGATCACACCGTTCATATGGTTCGAGGCTCTGCGCCTTCACCTGCTCCAGCTACAACCCAAACCACTGCACCCGGTGTTACTCGAGGGGTTGGTTCA
Source organism: Brassica juncea (assembly GCA_018703725.1). Taxonomy (NCBI): domain Eukaryota; kingdom Viridiplantae; phylum Streptophyta; class Magnoliopsida; order Brassicales; family Brassicaceae; genus Brassica; species Brassica juncea. The sequence continues at coordinate 8,264,249 of CM031936.1, read as the reverse complement.
AACGACACCTCAATTCCTGGTCTTGGATTCAACCCTCTGGGTGGTGGGAACGCTATGTCTGGTCTATTTGGAGCTGATCTTGAGCAGGCACAGCAACAGCTAGCTCAAAACCCCAACATGATCAGAGACATGATGAACACGCCGGCCATCCAGAGTCTGATGAACAACCCTGAGTTTATGAGGAGCATGATCATGAGCAACCCTCAGATGCGTGACCTTGTGGATCGCAACCCCGAGCTTGGTCATGTCCTCAACGACCCCAGCATCCTTCGGCAGACTCTGGAAGCGGCGAGGAACCCTGAGCTGATGCGTGAGATGATGAGGAATACTGATAGGGCCATGAGTAATATCGAGTCTATGCCTGAGGGGTTTAACCATCTTAGGCGTATGTATGAGAATGTTCAGGAACCGCTCATGAATGCTACTACTATGCCTGGGAACGCTGGAAACAACAATACGGCTTCTAATCCTTTCGCTGCTCTCCTTGGAAACCAGGGTGTTGCTACCGGTGCTTCTAATGATTCTTCGACTCCGAGTGCTGAAACTGGGACGGGAAATGGTATTCCGAATGCAAATCCACTTCCTAATCCTTGGGGTGCTACGGCTGGTAAGAAACTTCATTCTTATTAGTCGTCCTTTTAAAGGATACAATAACATTTTATAACACTAAGAGTGACGTGTTTATAAGAAATGGAAGCTTATGTTTACCGCACCGGTTCAGGAGCAATATTGTGTATAATAAACTGCTGAGTTAGTTTATGTAGTTCTCACAGTTTGTTGTTATGAGTAGTTTGTGTATTCTTGGCTGCTTGGTTCTAATTTAACTATTACATGTAAATACGTATTGTGGGGCTACTTGACAGGCCAGACGAATGCCCCTAGAAGTACAAATTCTGGTGGGGATGCGAGAAGCACTGGACTTGGTGGTCTTGGTGGACTTGGTGGGCTTGGTGGTCTTGGAGGCCTTGGTGGACTCGGTATGCTTGGAGCGGATTCACCTCTTGGTGCCACTCCAGATGCTTCTCAATTGAGCCAGATATTGCAAAATCCAGCCATGTCCCAGATGATGCAAAGCGTCCTGTCCAATCCACAATATATGAACCAGGTAAGACCTAGATTAATATGAATTTAAGACCTTGCTGCTGTTGTGAACATTTATTTAATTGTCACTTTATTTTCAGATTATGAATCTCAACCCACAACTGCGAACCATGCTCGATTCGAATCCTCAGTTGAGGGAAATGATGCAGAACCCAGATTTCCTTCGTCAGTTTAGCTCTCCCGAGATGATGCAGGTCAGTTTGGCCCTTCGTTTTCTTTATGAACATGTGTTCTCTCCAAAGGAACTTTTATAAATCTCTAAGCTACTATCAAATTATGAAGTTTCTTCAACCTAATGTCATGGATTGTTTTTTTTTTTGGTCTTTAGCAAATGATGACTCTACAGCAATCACTTCTATCTCAGAATAGGAATACGACCAACCAGTAAGTCTGAATACTCTTCGCTGATTTATTTTATTTCAACATAGTTATTAAGCAAGATATGGATTGAATCATGAGTAGTGCGGCAACTCTTGTATGTTTTACTGGGCTGACCATTAGTAACCTCTAGCAAGGACTGTAAAGGATTTCAATCGTTCAAATAAACTTGAATAGAAACTTAACGTTTTTTTTTCTTTCTTCTTGGCTCTGCCTTTTGACATAATGTCTCTTTTTCTCCATCAATATGTATTTATGTTCCCAAAAAAATCTTCTCTGTAGGGATCCGGGGCAAACTGGTGCTGCTGCAGCAGGTACTCGTATGGATAATATCTGTCTCTTTAGTTATTTTTCAGTTGGTATCATAGTCACGTTTTTGCATTCTTTGCTTCTGTTTTAATGTTGTGTTTCAGCACATGTAGCTTATTGAGTAAATGTTGACAACAAAAACTTATTGAGAAAATAATTACGTTGGCAATGTTTATAGGGGCAGGCAATAACGCAGGGCTGGATTTATTGATGAGTATGTTTGGCAGTCTTGGTGCTGGCGGCCTGAGTGGCACCAACCAACCCAATGGTTAGACTCACTGGAGTGATACCATTTTCTTTTTTTTGGTTTTATTATGTATCTGGCTCCACCATTGAAGCATGTTCCTTGTTTGATTCCAGTTCCTCCTGAGGAACGGTTTGCGACTCAGTTGCAACAGCTGCAAGAGATGGGATTCTATGACCAAGCGGAGAACATAAGGGCTTTGCTTGCAACCAATGGGAACGTTAACGCTGCTGTAGAACGACTCTTGGGGAGTATTGGCCAGTAGCCGAAGGTTCGTGAACTGATTGTCTCATCTCATCCATGTCTGTGGCATCCCTCAGTTATAGAATAAACAGCCTTTGAAATGTGTTTCGGTAATGATGATATTCATGGAATTTTTATAAATTATATTTATGATAGGATCGTGAAACTTGTGGATAGATATATTGTGCTTCGTCGTTTCATCTTTCAGTTTTATTTGAGTTGTGTTACAACATACATGTTTCGGAACTTGGAATGGCTGCATTTATGTCATCTTAAAGAGTTCATTGTGATGTGTTTACAACATACATGTTTCGGAACTTGGAATGGCTGCATTTATGTCATCTTAAAGAGTTCATTGTGATGTGTTTTTAATCGTTAGAGATTCATTCCATTGAGGTTTTGATGCACTTTGAATCAATATAATGGGTAATTATCTTAAAGTTAGATATAATGTAATTTTTTTAAAAAAAGTTGGCAGTTATAAATTAGACATTTAAATAGAAAATGACTTTACATTTAATACGTTCTTTTAACATTTATATGAGAAATAACAATATTTATTATTTTCCTGGAAAGCATAACACGTGTAGAGCCTAATTCATATGAAAAAAAAAATATTAGAATTATATAAAGATAATGGGCCATAAGCTTTAATTCTAAAGAGGGTGCGAAAGTAAATTCTTTTTTTTTTTTTGAGAAAGAGCTTGTGCGAAAGTAAATTTTTACATGATCAGTTTTATTAAGGGAAATTACGGGACATAACCATTGTAGGAAAAAAAATTAAGAACATGACCATTATAAGGCATATGCTATGATATTCTATATATTATCTATAATATATACAAAATTGCCTTCACATATTATCACCTAATGCATGTGTTCCATCTTCCTCTTCGTTTATTTCACTTTTTTTTTCTCTTCGTCAATAAAAATCACGAACCTGTACATTCTGCGACAAACTTGGCAAAGGATCCCAAATTCCTATCAAAACGAAGGAATCAAAGTAAGTCTGTTAGATTAAAGAGCATGGTAGTCTATCTCATCATTTCGAAGTCATCCCAACGTGTATAATGAACACCTATAACAGAACAGACGTTTAATTTTTTTCAGATCAAGTTTTAATGGGTTTAAGAAGATGAAGAATCAGATGATGGATTAAATTTGGGAAGATGAACAGTACTTTTGACTAATCTATTATATTCTATTTTATAACCACAATATAGTATGTTACAATTCTCTTCTTTCTCTTTGATAAATTGTATCTCTTTCGTCTCCTGATTATTCTCTTTCACTACTCAACTAGCTCTATGACTAACCTATCTTATTCTATTTTATAATCACAGTATATTATGTTACAATTCTCTTCTTTCTCTTTGACAAATTGTATCTCTTTCGCCTCATGATTCTTCTCTTTCACTACTCAACTAGCTCCATTATGTTTTCCTTCAGCAACGTTGCCACTCGTCACCATCCTCTAATCAGATGTTGAGCTTCACTTGAGAGGAAGAACAATTCTTAATGTTAGTATATTTTATTCTATACTGTTGAAACAAATAAAATAAAATGCAAATTCATGAAAATATTACAATTTGTATGCCATTGAAATGAATCGTTTGTTTAGAGTTGTACAAACACAAAAAATATATCTAATGCACATACAATTTCTTTTCATGCACATCATAATCAACCTCGAATCAGATATTGGGTTGCAACTCACATTAACGTTGAAGTAAAAGCTCTTTATTAATGTGTATAAAATAGTATAGCCATATATGTTTTGTAATTTTGTACCAAATATAACAGAATGCAGTAATAGTAAAAGTTGTATGCCAGTAAAATGAACGAATTGAATACTACATTTCAATGAAGATTATACACAATTTTTATAACAATTCTTGTAAATACTATACTATCCTTATTGCGGTGAGGCATCACAGTCACTCTTTCTTAACTTATAAAACCATTTATATTGTGATGTTTCTACTTATCAAGTTTTCTATAGTATTTATCTAATAGATATAGTATAGTATAATATGTTAGTTATCTTTCTTTTTTTACTCACGCGCATGCGCTAATAAGGAGCGAAAGGGAACTTTGGTGGCGTAATTGTCCCATCCACCATCCGATACTATTTGATGGCTTTATTCTTAATTGATTGTCTTGCTATGAATATACAGCAAAATCACCCTTTTATTAACAGAAGAAACATAATACTTCCTCCGTATAAATATAAGTGGTGTTTAAAGATTTCTATTGGTGTTTAAGTATTTCTATTTTGTTTCAAAATAAGCGATGTTTTCTATTTGTGATCGATTACAAAATACTGTGTGTTTTTTCTATTGGTTGAACTAAATTTATTTAATGATATTTTTATATAACCAAGATAAATTACATAGAAGTTTGTATTTTCTTAATCTTTGTGAAAAAACCTTAAAAACCACTTAAAATGAATACAGAGGTAGTATGTAAGACTTAAGTCACTTCAATTTCCTTAGTTTTAAGAGTAATTTGGAAATTCAGAAAACTTAATACTCCCTCCGTTTCTAAAAGATGTATGTTCTAGGAAATTTTTTGTTTCAAAAGATGTATTTTTCACATTTTCAGTGTATTTTTGTCAACTAATTATGAAAAATTGTGAATCTCAAAAACATTAATTGCTTTTTTTGAAATCTTATTGGTTTAAAAATATAGGGAATATAAAATAACAAAAAACTATGTATTAATAACTAAATTTTAATATGTTTTATTAAAAAAATGTGAAAATCTCAAAACATACATTATTTTGAAACAGAGGGAGTATGATATTAAAGATTCTAAACCTAATTAATAAAAATGTTTAATTAACTGATCCACACACTCTTATAATTCGCAAAATCACCCTTTTATTAACAGAAGAAACATAATACTTCCTCCGTATAAATATAAGTGGTGTTTAAAGATTTCTATTGGTGTTTAAGTATTTCTATTTTGTTTCAAAATAAGCGATGTTTTCTATTTGTGATCGATTACAAAATACTGTGTGTTTTTTCTGTTGGTTGAACTAAATTTATTTAATGATATTTTTATATAACCAAGATAAATTACATAGAAGTTTGTATTTTCTTAATCTTTGTGAAAAAGCCTTAAAAACCACTTAAAATGAATACAGAGGTAGTATGTAAGACTTAAGTCACTTCAATTTCTTATTAGTTTTAAGAGTAATTTGGAAATTCAGAAAACTTAATAATCCTTTCGTTTCTAAAAGATATATGTTCTAGGAAATTTTTTGTTTCAAAAGATGCATTTTTCACATTTTCAGTGTATTTTTTGTCAACTAATTATGAAAAATTGTGAATCTCAAAAACATTAATTGCATTTTTTAAAATCTTATTGGTTTAAAAATATAGGGAATATAAAATAACAAAAAACTATGTATTAATAACTAAATTTTAATATGTTTTATTAAAAAATGTGAAAATCTCAAAACATACATTATTTTGAAACAGAGGGAGTATGATATTAAAGATTCTAAACCTAATTAATAAAAATGTTTAATTAACTGATCCACACACTCTTATAATTCGGTGTAAAAGTGGTTTGTGCTTTCGGACGCGACAATGATGGTCTGTAAAATTAATGATTTGTAAGAACCACTATGTTGATGAAGAATATTAGAATTATGTAGGAAATAATGGGTCATAACCTTAGTTGTTTAAAAAGTGTGTCATTTACCATCAATTAGTTCTAAATTGGAAACTCATGAAATTTAACACAAATTAATCTAATTAACAAATAGACACAAGACAGAGGCAATGAAGACGCATGACCCAATAGTTAGCTCCGCTTTGTTCATGTCTCGGGCTCAATCCAGGTTTTAATCCGAAAGCTATCCTCATTATAAAAGGAAAAAAAAAAAGCAGAAAGAGAGAGAGATACTCAGATACATCATCCATCGTGTGAAAAGGATGTGTATCTAATGTTAAATATATGATATACACGAGGATTCAACTAACAATAATATTTATACATATAAGTCTTATAAAGGAAGTGAAGATTATTTAAAAAGTTCTATGGCATTTGGTTTGGTCATGTCCTGGACGCAACTAACAGAGAATAATCTTCAGATGAAGAAGGGACGACGGCTTCCCAGATCATTGAGAGTCATTTGTTTAAGCATGAGTCATATATAAATAATATATTTATAATTAAAATTTTATAATTTTTTTAAAAAAATTAATTATTGTTTTTTTAATATTCTCGTATTTATTAAAAATATATATTTTATTACAAAAAAACTTTTTTTTGAAAAAATTATAAACGAATTGACGGATATCCACCAACTTGCATCCGCCCTGCATAAAATACTCATATCCCGCATCCGTTTCCACGAATTGATTTATTCAAATTGTTCGACCCACGTCCACCCCGCGACAGGTCAATCGGGATGGGACCTGCGGACTAAAGACTCAAATTCTCCCTTTAGAGATTTTGTAATAGTCAAATTACATATTCATATTCACATATTCGAAAAAATGTAGCCGTTAATATTTTTGATATGAAATTACTTGAGAATGCTATGTGTTGCCACCTTTAATAACTTACATCGCTGCTCAATTTTGTTTAAAAATTAATTTTAATCACAGCCAGATATGGTTCATATATAATTCATACACTAGAATATTATTAAAGAGATCAAATAAAAAATAGAGTAGAACATAAAACCTAAGAAAGCAGCACATAAAACCTAATGGTTTGTATTGATATTGATGTCGCGTATAATTATATAAGTAATAAAATGTTTTCTAAATTTTTTGTTGAACTTTGAAAGGAAGATTTGAACTGCTATCAAATTTGTTCCACATGCAAAGAATGCTGAGAGTATCTCCAACTCTAAGCTATATTTATCTCTATATTTTATCATCTATATATTAAAAGAGAAACATTGTTATTTAATGTGTTTACATTACGTTTGCCACGTGGCAGCTTCACAGTGATTTGAGAACGAATATGCTGATATGTTCCGTACAGAGAACTTCTCAGTCAAACTCTACATAAATACATTCATATTTTCGTTTTTTTCAATATAAAACTCACATGCACGGTTCTACGGGTTATACAAAATTCTACACATAAAATTTTTTTTCAAAAATGTCACTATTGTCTAGGCTTATTTTATTTATACTTAATTTATTTTAATAGAATATTATCTTTCACGTGTTATTTTGAACAAAAATGTCATTTAATGTTAATTACAGTATCTTTATATATTTATCAACCACCTTTATATATTTTTTATATACACATACATGTAAGAGTGGGTACAAATCGGATATCCGAGATTTTGGAGATATTCATGATCTTATCTGTTTCATCCGAATAATCAATTATCTGATTCGATTCGTAACCATCCGGATATACGGTGTCCCGGATATTCGAAATAATAAAATTTTATTACAAAAAGAAAAAAAACTTATTTACTTTTTTGAAATACTAATACCTAATTTAATAATTTAGTAAATAAAAATATTGTAAAACTTATATAGAATCTATTATTTATATAACTTGTATATATAATTCATTAAATATATGTATATATATAAGCATATAACGAATCGCATCAAATATCCATTTTTAAAAATATTAGTATTTGTGATGTGCTTCCTTTTTTACGGATATTGCATAATAGTATTTTATTTTCTTTGTAGAGTTACATATATCCAGATTTTTTGTTCGAATCGAAAAGAATAAAAAATCAAATCAAAATTTACGAATATTTTTTCCAGTCCTAAATACATGTGCACATTGACATGAACACCTTTATAACTAAATATTCACTACAAGTGAGGATTCTAATTCTCTTGGAAGCTTAAATATTCTTTTTTAATGTTTACATTCACCATCGACCAAATTGTAATGAAATAATTTGTCTTAATAATTTTTTTTTCTTTTTCTTCAATTAATATCTAAATTTGATTTGATTTTCCATGCATTTATAAATTATAATATAAAACCATTGGTTTGACATCAAGACTGTCTAAAATTCATATAACATGAACCAAACAAACAATAATAGTTTTTTGTTATCAATGAAAAATCTAAAAATATCAATCATTTTAACCGAATAAACAGAATAAATATTGATTTAGAGTGCTTGTTATATTTTAATATATTAAAAACAAAAAAAACTAACCTAAAACCGAAACGATATCCAGATTAAATAAACCTAATATCTTCTTATCTTAAGAAATAAAGAAATTAATAATCTTATTCCGCCGGTTATTACCTAGTAATAGAGTAAAATCTACTCTAAAACATCTCTATTTCTTCTCCTAAAATAGAAATTATTATTTTACCTCTATATTTAGGGAGAAAAATAGCATACCTCTATAATAAAACATATTCTTTTATTTACAAAATAGTCATTTAAGTTTTGTGTGAGTATAGCTAAAATAAATGCCGATGGAGAAATACAATTCTTTGTACATGTAACAACACAATTTTTGTTTACATAATAATTTATTTTTCACAATTATAAATACCCATAAATAGACAGTATTAATATTTTATTCAAAATTCAAAAACAAAATTAACAAATAATATTTAAAGTACAATTTTTAACTAAAATTAAAACTTAATTATTAAATGTCTTACATAGATTTTACATATTGATAACATATCTAAGTTCAACCTAAATATTAACTTATACTCATTTCTCACTTCGAAATGCACTAATAAATCATTTATCTGAAATACAGTAATGGTGATGGTTAGATAATGTCTGCTTTTGTTTTATTTCATTATGTATAATGGGTTTTTTTGTAATAAAATGTTTAGTTTAATAATATTGCAATTTTATGAAAAAATCAAAATTCACAATGAATGGATTAGTTTTTAACATTTATAAATATAAAATGTCAACTGTAAAATAAGAAAGATTTTTTTGGAATTTTTTTAGAGGAAAAAATAGAGGAATACAATGGAGAGAAACTCATCTCTATTATAGAGTTTTATAGAGTTCCTCTATTATAGAAGAAAGAATAGGAAAATGCATTGGAGATGTTAGCTTCAAATAGTGAACGACTGCATCGCAACCAGCCGTCATAATAATAGCAAAAATCTATATCTCCTATATATTATTTGACAAGTGATTTTTTCAAAATTGCTTATGTGTCTTCACCATATTGATTTGGATAAAAAAGATGACATGGCTTGGTTAATAGATGACATGACTTAATTAAAAAGATGACATGTACACTTTTGGTGGTAAATATTATTTTTATGGTAAAGTTCCTAAAAGAAGATATAGCTAAATTTGGTTACATATCATAATTTAAATCAAAATATATATTATTATTAAAATACTAAAATGTAATATGGTAACGTATTAAAAATTCCATTTTAAGTTATGATAAAAATTAGCAGATTTTCTATAATTATATATTATATATATTGTCACCATAATTTTAAGTGTTTTTAACTATAAATTTTTATATATATATATATATATATATATGACATGGCTTGGTTAAGTAGATGACATGTTAAATAGATTTTGTTATATCTCTATAATATTATTTGAGAAGTCACTTTCCTACGTGGCGTGCTCACGTTAACTCTCACGATGGTTGATTACATAGATACCCTTAGTGAACTAAAAATATTATATATGATTGACTTAACAATGTATTTCCTTTTTTCATAATAAGATTTTAGTTAACTTTTTAATTTAATTTTCCTTTTTGAAAACACATCAATAAAAAAGGAAATATTTATAAAATATAAACATAGAAATTTTAAATATATAAACAAACTGTGATTATTTTTTCTAAATTTTTGTAAAATAATATAAATAAAAAGGAAAATATATAAAATTTTATTATATATATAACGTAGCTTCACGAAAAAAATTATAAGTTCTTTTTAAAATCTTCTTCTAAGATAATAATATTTTATCTTTGAATATATTAACTTTAATAATTTTATTGTTATTCCTTTTAGTTAATTTTTGGTTTAATTTTCCTTTTGAAAACACACATAAATAGAAAGTAAATATTTATAAAATATAAACATAGATATTTTATATACAAATAATTTAAATTATATTTTCAAAATTTTCTCAAATAACCACAAATACAAAGAGAAAATACATAAAATTTTACTATATATGTATATATAGCGTTGCTTTGCAAAAAACTTGAAAATATAAATTCTGTTAGAAATCTTCTTCTAAAAATAATAATTTTTTTAATTTTAATATAATGACTTTAATATGTATTATTTTTATTTCCTTTTTATTAAATTTCTAATAAGTTTTTTAACTTAAATTTCAATTTTTACAAAAACACATAAATAATAAAAGTAAATATATATATAACAGAAATTATTGAGATTCTACATATAAACGCATTTTTATTCTTTTTATTTGTTAAAAACATAAAAAATAATAATATATATATATAAACTTTTAAGACATAATTTACAAAATAAATTGGAAAAAATGAAAATAATGTAGATATCTTTATTCAAAAAATAATAATTTTATTATAATTATATTTTTATCAAATGAAAACTTACTTATGAATAAAATAAACAAAAATCATTGCTCAATTTAAGAGATAAAATTAACTTAATATACCAAAATTAAATATTTGAATTAATATGAAATATAATATTTAAAAATCACATATCTAACTAATATGGTAACATAATGATATTTAATATAATTTTTATTTATTTATCATACATATAAATTACAAAATAACTTAATACTTATAAACAAACAAAAGATAATATTTAGTAATTCTTATAATTTAATTATTTCATAAATATTTATACCCGTGCATGAGCATTGGAAAATCACCTAGTGTATAAATATTCATAAATCATCATAGATACACAACTATTGAAATTTATAAATTTTAATTTATATGAATTGAAAAGCGATGCAATACATTATTTTTTGATTATCAACTGCTTTATTGGATTAAATAAATTATAAATTAGACAAATTTAATATATTTTGAGCAAAATAAATTTAGAAAATAAGGTGTATTTATTAAATATATATTATATACTAAGTAAGTCTATTCATTAAATATAAATTTGAATATAAGCTACGTAAAATATTTATTTATACTTTGATTTTAGTAAAAGTTTAGTAATCAGGAAGTTAATTAAGATGTTATTCACCAAACATGAAAAAAAATTGAATAGTAAATGAATCTTTGGTAATAATAATTTTAAATTTTAAATTGTGAAACGAAAAAATTTAAAATATTTATTTTTCTTTATAAATAATTTAATTTAAAATTTTTATTTATGTGTAAAGCACAGGACCACCTAGTATATACTTATGTGTCAATATGTTTTTGTTATTATTAAAATTGCACCGTATAATTTGGCATGCAATCTTCCGACGTTAATGGTTCATGTTGATTCACTCATGGTTTGGTTAACTAATCAGTTCTAAATAACCTTTTTATATTTATGTGGAAAATATTAAGACGGATAACCGGCACGAAGTCTTCTCACACTAATGATTCATACTGATTCAGTATTTGACGGTTTTGTTAGCTAAACAGTTTTAAACTAGATGTTTTGCTCACACTTGCATGCTTAATAATTTTACAAAAAATGCTAAAAAAATTTATCATCAATTCAAAAACCATTAAAATAAATTATTTTCATGTTTATAAAATATTTAGTATTAAATAGATATTAATTTTATATATAAAAGATTTTTTTTATTTTAATAAAATAGATTTATTATGTAAAGCAAAATTGAAAATATTCATATATACATTTATTTATATTTATTTTAAAAATATTATGATGTAAATATTTTGGATAACATAATATATAATCTTTTAGATAATGATGATTATAAGATTAATGAAATTCGTTTTAAATTTATGGATAATTATATATTATGTGATATATTAAAGTATAATCAGTTCAATATTACTAAACCAAATATAATATAAAAATATATATAATATTTTAATATTTCTGAAGTAAATATAATATAAATTTGACGATAACATAATCATAAGAATTTTTTACTCATTTTCAAGATAATGATAAATTATCAGCTAAATCATTAAAATTATTTATTAAGATAAGTTAATAATTGATAATAAAATATAAATAACCTAAATTATGAGAAACAATTTAACAGGTAAGCTTAAAAATATAACAAATAAATAAAATCACCATCTAAAAACAAAAAAAAATTAAAAATATAACAAATAAGTAAAACTACTTATTAAAATTATTAAAAATAACTAAAATAAGAAAAAATACCTATAATCAAGGAGAAGGTGACACATAAGCTAAATCATTTCATAAATAATATTTAATTAACAGATAAGCTTAAAAATATAACAGATAAATAAATTCACCAACTAAAAACAAAAACAATTAAAAATATAACAAATAAGTAAAACTACTTATTAAATTATTAAAAATAATGATAAATAAGAAAAAATACCTATAATCAAAGAGAATGTGACACATAAGCTAAATCACTTCATAAATAATAGTATAGACCATTTTTATATTTTCATATGCAAAAAGACACCTAAACAAACAGCGTGGTACAAACTCTTTATATATTAATGGTTCATGTTGATTCATTTTATATGATAGTTTGATTAGATAAAGGGAAATTGGATTACATATATATAACAATCAATGAAACTAAGTTTATGACCATAGCAACAATTTGGATATGATAGTTTGTGTATTTCTGTATTAATTGCCCTTTTACCCTTGATACTACACGTGCGGCACAATTTCTTCTTCTCTCTCTTTATAATTTTGTCTGCTCCATGTCCGATCATTTAACTTTCTTCCGCTTCAATCACTTTTTTTGTAACATCACCACAATCGTCGTTGCCAAATGTTTTAGTCTTCTGAACCATCAGCGCTTCCACCATTTTTGCCATCATCTCTAGTGTTTTTGATTCCACCACCGCCGTTGTGGATTGTATGATTCTTCACCACCATCATCGCTTCCACCGTCTCCACCTTTTTCTCTTCCACCACTGCCACTACTCTGTGATCTCTTTACCTTTCCCCACTGTGTCTTTTGAATTAATAGTTGTAGTGAATATGATATCATCAGTGTCAAAGCAACCTGATATTTCTGTGTGTTATCTGAAATCAAAACTACTGTTTATTTTTCAGATCTGGTTAGAAGGAGTTTACGGCGAAACAACGAGAAACGTTGGAGTAAAATCTCTATCTCCTATACTATATGAAAACAGTAAACAGTACAGTCACATGGGTGTGCTTGAACTAGTTCACATGTTTCATTTGCGCGCGAACTATATAACCATATAGACTTTCGTGCATGTGCTTCTTTGTGTGTGTGGCTTCCTTATAATGTATGAAAATGGTTCTACCCTCCATACTAATGTAAAGAGATGTCATGAGATGAGAAAAGTACATAGTATAGTCACCATGTTTCTTTTGTATTCGCACTTTATACATGTAGACGTGCATTCATGCGCTGGTTTGAGTGGGTGGCTGCAGTATAAAGTCTGAAAATGGTTGGGTTATAATCTACAGGCTAAGGGTGTGTCTTAGCATATTTTACTATACTATATGGTATATGTGCATAGTATAGAAATATATACTGAATTGAACATGCCATGAGATATATGACCATATTATATGCCATATAGAATAGTTGAAATAGTCATTAAGTTGGTTTGTATGTTTAACATGCAAAGATTCCTTTTTGCAGGTTGATCGTGGGTTGCAATGCTTGTTCTCATGGAACTCAATGACACACAGTGCATGAATTAGTGTGCGACCCTGATTGAAGAGGCACTTGAAACTGCAGCTAGGACATATGCAGTTGAAGCTTTCTCCACATATAACCCATACCAACTCTCGTAGTAACCTAGTTGCTGATTTCTCCTCTGTTTAATTTTGTTTAGTTGAGATTTGGAACTTTTCACATTTCCTTAACTTTTTCCTAAGTGCCTAGTTTGAACTTCTATGTCATGTGCATCTCATGTATTATTTCATATTGTATCTTATTTTCAATTTAACGCAACATACTTATTTATCCTTCACCATTACCAAAGATTGATGGTTTTATATGTCTGTATGACTTAACTTAAATGCAGAGACTATTACATTACTAATGTAGTATAGTATCGGTTCAGTTTGTTTGGATAAAAACACCCAAATCTGATGTTACCATACTATATTGAATATAGTATGGTCGAATGCCAACCTTTTTCCATACATGGACAAGTGTACATATATGTTTCCTTCGTCGGTGATCATGCCAACCTTTTTCTAAACTTGGTTACTAATACGGTTGCTTTGTACGTTAACATTCTTAAACTTACACTAACGTTGACCCCTCTCCTGAATTGGTAAAATATTGTGGGCATACACAAAAATAAAAAGCCTATGTGTTTATGTCGCGTATTCTATACTATGTCGTAATCATGTATAGTATAGTCACGTAATGGATGAAACTTAACTTCGTAACTGATTAAGTCATTTGACTATACTATATGGTATGTAGGTATGACGGCTTTAGCTTTGGAGTATCAACATTACGCTCACGTGCCTGAAGGGAGATTTCGGTCACATTTGTGCGCAGATTGTCCCATCCGTCTTCAGTTACTGTAGCATGGACATATTCTTCATTCTTTTGACTCTTATGAAATATTCAGCAAATTGTCTCTTAGATAAACTGCTCTAAATAATTTTTTTTTTATATTTCCACTTATTGTAAAATAGTAAGGTACGTACTCTAACAGTATTGGGTTTGTTGTCATGGGTTCGTTAAAATGGTTCGTTGTTATCGTGAACGGATGGTTCAGACGAGGGTTGCTCTCCAGGAAGAAGTCTCATGTCTCTTGTGTGCTCGCTTGCTTGGTTCATAGCAAGATTCCAGCTAGTTATTATGGGAAAGTAAGTCTTTGTTTTGTTCTCTTGATGGGTAGTTTATGGGTTAGTTGAAGGAGTGTAGTTTGATGTTCTGTATCGTTGTATGTGTCCCGTTTCTTTGGACATTGGCTTCTCTCTTGTGGGCTTAGTTTCCGGGGACGTCCATGTGTTCCACCAGCTTTAGTATTCCAACTTTGTATCTTTCGTATGTTATACAAATGAAAAATCAGATGAAAAAAAAATTGTATTTGAGGTCAATAGGAGAAATTCTTACCAACTGAGCTATTCACATTTACATCATTCATCAATCACTTTAATCATTCATAGGATACACTTTTCACATGTACAAAAGAACATCATCTTAAAGTACAATTTAAGGAAGATTTGACGATGATATTGTCTAAAGTTTACTTAAATCCAGCGTCAACAATTATAAGTATACTAGGTGTGTTGTCCGCATATGCAGATATAATTTTTTTACGAATATTTATTAGTTTATGTTTGAAAAAAAAATTCAAAAAGAATTTGAATTAAAAAATGTTGTTTCTCGGATATTTTTAAATCATTTTATTATTATTTATTTAAATATTATATATCTATTTTTTTGTCATGAAACATAATATCTATCTATAATAATAAAGGAGAGTTTTTTATCTCCTTGGGGGGAAAAATGCCATGTGGCACTCACTTTTTAATAACTGATTTTTTTTTCAATTTATATTTAATGGGTTTTTATGTTAATTGTGAAAGACATTGAATTTTTAATTTTTTCCTCATACAAGCCCAAACGTTTATAACAGTTTTTTGAACCTGACTCGGATCTGCGGTTGAACCGGTAAATCCGGTGACCCAATATAAATCGGATTTGGCCTAAAATTTTAAAATCTGCAAAAACCCACAAAAACTCAATAAAGCCCGAAACCCCATACCAGTTGCACCACTGGTTGAACCAACAGATAGTTTTACTTTTTTACTTTAAAAAAATAGTTATGTTTTCAAATTTTGTTTTATAGGTTTCCAATTAAAAGAATAAGATCATATGATCATGTGGATTACAAAACAGAGTTTTTGATTATTGAAGAAGAAGAACCTAGCGAGTTACAAATTTATTATTCACATTAGACATAAATATTTATGAATTTTATGTCTTGATTTTTTTAGATGTCATAACTCTTATGTTACAATTTTTTTTATAGATTTCCAATTAAAAGGATAAGATCATATGATCATGTGGATTACAAAACAGAGTTTTTGATTATTGAAGAAGAAGAACCTGGCGAGTTACAAATTTATTATTCACATTAGACATAAATATTTATGAATTTTATGTCTTGATTTTTTTAGATGTCATAACTCTTATGTTACATTTTTTTTAAATAGTATAAACTATTTGTTAATATTTTGTGTCAAATGAAAATAAAAATATAGAAACCAAAGTTAAGTATTTTCTAAATGTTCTTAAACATAAAATAGATACATATCCAAACTATTATTTTATGTTTAAAAACATTTAAAAATATTAAATTTAGTTTTTATATATTTATTTTCATAGCTAATATATTATATAATAAAATTAATTCATTTATTAATCCGCGGTTGACCCAATGAATCTTTCGGTTCAGTCTCCAGGTCGGGTTTCAAAACACTGGTTTATAGGATTTCTTTGTATTTGATTTTGACGATGGAGTATAGAGTCTCTACGATTCTCCTTCTTTAACGCAATCGACGTAACCGTTCATATAATTAATCCAGAAAATTCCACTCTTCCCACTCTCTCCTATTGAAAACTTCTTTAGTTTCTGCTTTCTCAGCTTCTATGCATAGACGGTGTGAGAGCTCGGACGAGAATCCCTTTACTTTTCTCAATTCAGATCATGTTGAATTCTCAGTTTCATTGCTCGGAGTTGAAGACAAGCCGGTATAGAGATGTTGCTCAGACTAGGCTACAACAATTTTGGCAAGCTTGAAATGTTAAGAAAAGGGTGAGATGTTGGGGTTGATATGTTGTTGATTAATGGGAAGATACACCGGTTTCTTATTTCAGTTTACCAATTAATGATCGTTTGCTTTTATAGTAGTAGTTTTCTTATGCATCATCCTATTTCTCAGGTGGTGTTCCTACATGCGTCAATCAACTTTCACATACTTAACACCTTCAAACATCTCTTGAAAGAAAGCTCAGTCTATGACTTGAGTATTTATGATGAAACCAGGAGCAACCCTAACTTCACATATGATGACGCCCCTAATGCCATCTTATTCACAGAGCAGACTCTGTTTGTTGACCTAGAAGAGACGACACACCCGATCTTGATGGAGAGTTCTAGGTACCGAAATTACGAACTCCTCATGTCATTAGCCTACACAAAGACGATTTGCCAGGTTCATTTTTTTTTTTAAAGTTTTACAGCCAGTCAATATAATAACTTAACAAAATCCAGCATAATAGTAGCTTACTTCTTTTGGTTTGCAGGTATCATAAGAAAATTTTGGGTATTAAAACTATTTTCAACAAAGAGAACCAAAGCACTCACCGCAATATGACTAACTTAAAAATTCAAAGGTATATCTCAAATATCTTACTTTTTATGAACTTTCTCAATTTAATATAAGTGTAATCTTAATGTTTGGACATGAATAATAATGGAAGTCTTCGTAACTGCAGGGTATTAAACGTTTGAATCAGCGTATTTGAAGGGTTCGCAATACTCCTTGATGAAAAGTATGGCTGCCTTGGGTGTAGAACATATATATTAGATAGATACTCACCAATTATTTTACCAAAAATTGACACTTCACCCTTATTTTTTATAAAGTTTATAAAATTTGAAACTTATTTTATCTTTCTATTATTTGAACTAAATATATCAGTACAAGTTTGATACTTCATAATTATTTTAATAATTAATAATGTAAGTATGTTTTCTAAATAAAACATCAATTTTGTTTTATGTTTAAATTCCAACTAAATTAATTTTGTTACGATTATCAATTTTTTACTGTACTTTTATTAAATTGATTAGTAACAACCGCTTATGCTATTCTCTTTTAAACTAAACAGCTTCAAACAAAGTAATACACTACGGTCGCTAACCACTATAAATAAAATTAGAAAATGTCATTTTTAACATATTTTCATTTTCATATTTTTCACATATTTTCTTTACCAAGTGCATATAATAAATTATAAATTCATGTAAGAATACAACATATGAACCCGGCGCGTAGCGCCGGAATACCACTAGTATATCTATAAAATAAAGATTAAAAGGGTTTTTTACCTCTTTAGTAAAAAAATTTTGGTCAGTTCCTTTCTGTATGCTCATTTGAAACAATTTTTTTTTCTTTCTTTATTTCTCTCTCACATGATCAGAAAGAGAAAAAAAATAAAAAATAAAAAGCTCCAACCACAAAAAAAAAAAAACACCATTCAACAAAAGAGCAGATCAAGTTTGGTCTCACTTGTCAAAAAAAAAAAAAAAATTGATTTGTCTCTGATAAACCCAATAAGCTGCGTCTTTTTTTTTTCTAGTTCAGATATAGACAAAGCTGTATATATGTGTGGTGTGATTAAAACAGTGGGTGCTCTCGTCACGTCGCAGGTCCACTTTGTTCTCGGGAAAGAATCTTCAACCCCATATCAGTCACATTATTAGAGATTACAATAGACTAATCCTACCTTCTATCAGCTACTTTTGTCCAGAAGAGAAGAAGAAGAAGAGCATTAAGAAAAAGCACCATTCAACAAAAGGCAAAAGCTTTGTGATAAAGTTGGTAACTTTTGCTGAAACTTTTTACCAGATCTTTTTGATTTGGTCTTTGATGGGTTTTCAACTATAATTGGGTCTCTAATGTTTTCCTCATGGGATAATCTTGTATTTGAAGTTGATGGCACTATTTTGATCGATACTATCATTTAAGTCAACTCTCCATTGAAAGCGAAGCTGCGTATACATAATCTTTGTAGCATCTTTGAAAGTTGACTAAACACCATTTTGATTCTTCTCTTCTCTTGTTCTTGGATGGGTTTTTGATGATGTTTATGCATCTTTTTCAGATTCGGCTTTAGCATTCCAAGTAGAGGAGCATCTAATCATCTTCAAGATGCTAAGCACTCTTTGAGAACTTGAAGGTTTGGAAGCTAGATTAGAAAGAATAAAAAAAAAGGAATCTTTAGATATGGAAGATGATGGTGGCAGTGATGGAAGAGATGGAAATGATGGGTTTTCACCTAACTCTAGCTTTGGGGCATTCCCTGAGATGCCCATGGATTTGGATTTCATGGATGAGCTCTTGTTTGATGGTTGTTGGCTAGAGACAACAGATTTGAAGCAGTCTGAAGAAACTGCTTCAGCTTCTGACGCCATGAATGACACTACCCCTTTCCTCTACTTTGCTGAGAACCCAATGCAAGAAAACTTTTCCAATGAAGAAACAGAGAGAACGGCGAATCAAGAACCTTTAAGTTCCGAGCAAGCAGAAAAGCTTCTACTAGAAGAAGCTGAGGTGGGAAGAAGTTGGTGGATTGCTCCAAGAGGAAGTGATGAAGGCCCTTCTTCATCTGTGAAGGAGAGACTATTACGAGCTATAAGCGGTCTTGACGAGGCTGTGCCGGATAAGGACTTCCTTGTGCAGATATGGGTGCCATTTCAGCAGGAAGGGAAGAACTTCTTAACCACTTTGGAGCAACCACATTTGTTCAACCACAAATACTCAAGCCTCGCAAAATACAGACATGTTTCAGAGACTTATAACTTCCCTGCGGACGAGGGTTCGACAGAAGTAGGTCTCCCCGGTCGTGTTTTCCTGCAGAAACTGCCTGAGTGGACTCCTGATGTACGTTTCTTTAGAAGTGAAGAGTATCCGCGCATCAAAGAAGCGCAAAAGTGTGATGTTCGTGGGTCGCTTGCTGTTCCTGTGTTCGAAAGAGGTAGTGGGACTTGTTTGGGTGTTGTTGAGGTCATCACAACAACTCAGAAGATGAATTACCGGCCAGAACTTGAGAATATCTGTAAAGCTCTTGAGGTTTTTTTCTCTCTCTCATTGGTTTCAGCTCAACATCATATATCCGCAAGTCTTACCACACACATGTTTAGACAAATACCACTATTAAGACCTTAGCTTGAATGTCTATTTCAGTGTAGGGCCTCCTGTTTGTGCTCTTTATAGTCCAATAGCAGAATCTCTTGTAATGCCCCTACCTGGGATGGCAGTTAAGAGGACTCGATTTTAAACGGTTTTAAATGATTTTAAAGTGTTTGTGGTTTTGGATACGATTTTTGAGTATTAATGAATGGAGATTTTAGAGATTGAGTTATTGAGATTAATAAGAAAATAAGTGTTTTACATTTTGGTATCAGAGCGGGTTCTATCCCGGGGGATGACGGTTTAAGGGACTCGGTATTTAATTATTTTTAAAGTATTTCTGGTTTGGAGACGACTTTTGAGTATACAGTATAAGATTTCAGAAATTGAGTTACTGAGTTTTTTTTTTTTTTTTTAATAAGAAATACGGGTGTTACACTTCTGTTCTCTTCTGCATATGTTTGGACTGAGATTGCTTTCCTCTATGTTTCTTTATCCATGTTCCTTGTTTAATTAAATGTGACAAGAGTGAGAAGTTTTGTTGATGTATCACAATAGCTTAATGTTTCTATTTTGCAGGCTGTTGATCTAAGGAGTTCAAGTAACTTGAAAACTCCAAGCACTGAGGTGCATTAACTTCACTCTTACTTCATTCACAGGTCCTAGAAACATTTATTGATATGCAATAGTCTAAGGTCATAACCCCATGTTTCAGTTTCTGCAGGTCTATAGTGATTTCTACTGTGCTGCGTTGCCTGAGATATCAGATTTCTTGGCCACAGTCTGCACATCATATGACTTGCCTTTAGCTTTGTCATGGGCCCCGTGTGATCGGCAGGGGAAAGGTGGATCCCGACATTCTGATGAGAACTTCTCTCAGTGCGTTTCGACAATTGATTCTGCTTGCTTTGTCCTGGATGAACAGAGCAAATGTTTTCTGGAGGCATGTTCTGAATATCATCTTCTCCATGGGGAAGGCATGGTTGGGAAAGCATTCAAGGAAACCAAACTGTTTTTTGTGCCTGAAGTGACCATATTTAGCAAGACCAACTACGCTCTTGCTCACCACGCTAAAGTGTCTGGACTACACGCTGCTTTAGCAGTCCCGTTGAAGGGGAAAAGCAATGGTTTGGTCGAGTTTGTATTGGAGTTCTTCTTTCCCAAAACCTGCATTGACACTGAAGCAAAACAGGAGATGCTCAAGTCACTGTCTGTGACTCTGCAGCAGGATTTCAGGAGTTCTAATCTTGTCATTGACAAAGATTTAGAGTTAGAAGTCGTGTTGCCTGATAGAGAGGACATGGTTCTCTCAGAGACCCCACTTACTAGAGGAGAAACCGAAGAGTCTTCGAGAGAAGTTCATATGCAAGAGTCCTCTACGATCTCCCAAATGGTAAAGGCTAACGACAAGGGTAAAGATGAATCCAAGCTCTCATCTGGCTTGGATAAAAGTCAGCTTGATCCAGTCCCCAATAATGTTCCTTCAGGAGCTGAGCAGTTTCAACCACCAGTATCAACTTCAGGAGGACTCAGAGTCGACGCTGGTCCAAGTACCGAACCAGCAACCACTGGTGGTGGAAATATGTTAGGGAGTAGAAGACCAGGGGAAAAGAAAAGATCAAAAACAGAAAAGATCATTGGCTTGGAGGTTCTTCAACAATACTTTGCTGGAAGCCTCAAGGATGCAGCCAAGAGCATTGGTGGTTAGTTATTATTGTACATTACTACAAACCTAGCTTCACTCTTTATGAACACACATTTTCATTATGCCTAGTTTTTGCTTCAGAAGTGATGTGACAGAGTTTCTTTCTTATGTTGCAGTTTGTCCAACTACCTTGAAAAGGATATGCAGGCACCACGGAATAACAAGATGGCCCTCCCGGAAAATCAAGAAGGTTGGGCACTCGTTAAAGAAGCTGCAAGTCGTTATGGACTCAGTTCAAGGTGCACAAGGATCTATCCCACTCGACTCATTCTATACAAGCTTCCCAGCGTTGAGCTCTCCAAACATGTCCAGTAATGGCCCTTCCTTGAAAAGTAAGGAACAGTTACAGCATTTGAATGAGGATAAACCAGCACCAAGGTCACCATCATCTTCTTGCTCTGGTTCAAGCACCAATACTGCAAATCCTCTGCTGCAGATTGCTGAGGATGCTGATGGGGTCTTGAAGAAAGATCACAGCGAGGCAGAACTGCATAACGGGAACCAGAGCCATAAAACATTCAAGGAGCCTCCTCTTCTTGAAAATTTACCAGGTAGTAGCAACAGGAGCTTAAGAGCTGGAGAGGCCATTAAAGTGAAAGTAACATTTGGTGAGGCCATAATACGGTTTACTTTGCCCCCGAGCTGGGGCTACAGAGAGCTGGAGCAAGAGATCGCTAGGCGTTTCAGCATTGATGACGTTTCCTGGTTTGATCTAAAGTACTTGGATGATGATAAGGAGTTGGTTCTTCTGACATGTGAAGGGGATCTCGAGGAATGCATTGACATACATAGATCATCACAGAGCCAAACAATTAAGATAAGTCTACACGACGCTTTTCAAGTCAAACTGGGAGGTTCTTTTGGCAGCACTGGTGCATCTTGATAAACACTCAAAGCACCAGAAATATTATGCTGAATTAGAGATGGCACTTACCATTTTAACCTCTAATTGTGTGTAAACATACCTTGAAGACCATTTTGCAAGTGGCAATAGTAACTGGTCTTCTGCATAGTCTGGACAGATTTTTGTATATAGGCAAGCATTTTTTTTAATCTTGTTTCTTAAGCTCTGCAACCTAGAGAAATTGTATTACAGTACTATACATGTGTGTTCACTTGTCTAATTCTCAAAAGTTTCTTATTATTTAGTATCCATGATTTAGTTGTGTGCCAGGACTCAGGAGTATAGAATAATCCATTTCACTATATTTAAATGCACACTCTGAACGTCTTTTACTACCCTCGCAAACGTCTCTCTCACAGCTTATCTTCTTGTCTGCTTCTACTGGCTCAGCTGTAAAGACAAAATATGAAGGTCCAACTCTGAAATATAGTTCCACCATAGATCTAATCCACAGTTCTCTCCATCTTCTCTTTTTAAAATATAATCCACAGTTCTCTCCATCTTTTCTTTTTCTCGCTTTAACCTTGACCATAAAAGTTCACACTATCACTTAAAAGTATAAAGGACATCATATAACTTCACCTATCGAAAACTTTGCGAGGGATGTTAAACTTTGTGTCTCCTTAAAGCTTTTACAAGTGTTAACTGTTTTTTTTTCTAGGTTTGGTACCAAATCTTTGTCAAAAGTTGAATTATTTTGAATATAATACATAGATACAAACACAAAAGCCATGCTTCTTGTGGAACAATGTTCTTATTTCAGTCACGAACTGTACTTTAGATTCACACTCGCAAACACAAAACAATAACATGACTAGAGAAGGAGTACACAGAACAGAGCACACTGAAACAACACCACCACGAAACTGAAGCTTGGGCTCAATGTTGAAGCAAAGTTACCAGAAGGTCCAGAATCTGTTCATCATAGTGTAAGGAGATTATTAACTCAGTAATCACCCTCAGCAATCACCATTACACAATTAGAAAAAAAGTGCAAGAACCTTAATCAAACAAACCTGAACAGGAATCTGGAGAAAGGGTTGTGAAGATTGTCTGGCTTGAGTAACCAGCATAGGCGCAAGAACGAGGTCCGCAAGAGGTACTAGTCGTGTTACCTAGAAACAAATTATCTGCTCCTGGGCATCGTGAAGGCGGGCAAGTAGACCAGGTCGTAGGCCTAAGCTGAGCAGCTTCACAGCTTAGACTGATCACAAACACACAAAACCAAAAATCTATCAAAAACCAATCTTGTCATATTGGAACAAACAAAACTCCAAGATTATCCTTCACTTACGTCCAATTGTTTGACGCCTCACAAGAGCACCTGATGCAATCGTTTGCAGTGATGGAGTATGATCCGTTAGGCAAAAGCATAGAGGAAGCATCCAACGAGTTGTTCCTTACAGAAGAGCTACAAGCTGCAGATACAATTTAAAAATTCATCTTTCTAACAAAACTTAGAAACCCAATAATCATTTAGTACTAAAACATAGAATTGTCCGATGAAACAGCTAAAGTCAAAGACTTTTCAAATTCAAAACCTCACCAAGGTCAAACCCAAATTAGATTTGTCCATTTTTGGATAGTCAAATGAAACTGCCAAAGACACAGACTTTTCAAATTCTAAAGTCAGAAACTTTTATTGGTACCTCTGAGAGGGACGTCGAGAGGGTAATCAGCGAGGAGCGGAGCATCGCCGGAGATCCCATTGAGCAGAGCCAACGTCCCGTTGTCAGTTCCAAACTGAGCAGCGACCGCACCGAGAGAGCTTCCGGATTTAACCACGTGTGCATAGTGGACAACATCTCCACCGTTCACTTTATCGCAGCTACAAGGCAAAGGGATCCACACCCTCTGACCGATATCAATTTCGTTCGCGTCGGGAATCTTGTTCATCTCGCTGATCCTCTGGAAACGAACCAACCCTCCGAACAGCTCGGACGCGATGGCGAAGAGCGTGTCCCCTTGCTTGACGGTGTAAACCGGAACACCTGTCGTCGAGACGCCGGTTCCGTTCGAGCAAGTGCAGGGGATCGGTACGCGTACGAGTTGGTTCGGGTTCACGCGCTGAGCGCCTGGGGTGGAGAGCGGGAGGTTGTTGGCTTCGAGGATCGAGCGGAGGCTCTCCACGGCGAAGAGGGTTTGGATGCTGGCGTACGTTGTGGCGTTCTTGGTTGAGTAGCCGACGAGAGAGCGACACGTGGTGTTTGAGTCGCCGGGTTCGCCGCATTTGAAGTTTCCGGTCATTTGGGCGGAGAGGGAGAGGAGGGAGGAGATGGCGACGAGAAGAAGGGGAAGGGTATAACGGGAAGTTTCCATTTTTGTTTGTTAGTTGCCGGAGAGTTGTCAGGTGTGTCTCATCTGGATTTGTGGTTTAAAAGGACGAGGGAGAGAGTTGACAAGAGGATACTTTTCGGAGTTTTTGGTTGTTGACTTTTAGAGAAGACAAAAGAGAACATACGACCGAAAGTCACGAAGCAGACTCTTGTGTTTTACATTGTGCGTTGTTCCCCTAATAAAGAGTTTATTAATAACGCCGTGACTTGTCGATAATTTCGTAACAATAAGATAATGTCATGATGTGTTACCAAAAAAAAAGATAATGTCATGATATATTATTTTCTGGTAAATGTCATGATAAAACTATTAATATTTAATTTAATATACTAAAAGTCTCGTAAACTCCTCATTGAGAAGATTCGAATAAAAGAGATGATGGTTTTTATACTCACTGGAATAAATTATGATAACTAGTATTAACTAGTAATTGGCCATGATAAATTGATAATTATTCAAAACGAAAAAAAATTATTTATTAGGGAGGTTAGAGCTATTTGGTTTGGTCAGTTGATTTCCATAAAAGGTGGAGTTATTACATGTTGAAGGTCAATGACTGTAGACGCGGGCAACTCAACCATTGGTCAAGTTAGACCATGCGCATCAGCGTATTTAGAGAGGATCATGGGCTCGAGTTCTAAGGCCCAGATCATTAAAATTGAATTAAAAATGGGTCTGTTTCGACGAACCGGGCCTTACGGTTGATCCCGTCTGAAGCGGTTTTAGCCACGCGTCATGCGTTTAATCGAAGAAAGAAACCGCGTAGAAAGGGAGGAAAGAAGGGTTTCCCCGTGTCTCGCCTCATTTTCTCATCTCAAAAAGAAAGCTAGGGTTTGTGTGTGAGAGGCGATTTTACGAGCGACGCCGAGTCTCTGAGGTATTCTCGTTGTAATCGACGACGGACTATCTTCTGGACGATCTGAGGTGAGTATCTAGTAGATTGACGGTTTAATTTTGTCGATTTTGGTCGAAATCGTTTAGTGAGATTTCAAAAAAAATTGGGGTTTTCGAGATTGGGATGTAAATCGATATCCGGTTTCGATTAATTGATGTAAATCGGCATGCTCGTTTCATTTAGGGTTCGTTTCTGTGAGATTTTAAATCGATAGAGGGGTTTGGATTTAGGGTTCTAAATTGATTCGGTGTTTGGTTTGATAGTTGTAAATCCTCAAGAGGGTTCGATATAGGGGTCGTTTTATTATATTGTTTCGATTATAAAGTTCTAATATATTCGATTTGTTCTACAGATGGATCCCGCAGAAGAGAGAAGTCATTCAAAGAAGCAAAAGGACTACATCAACATGCTATCATACGTTTGCGATTCAGAATACAGAATTCCAAGACGGTGTGCCTGTGGTGGGAGAATGATAGACGAAGTTCGAGTGAAGCAGGAGTACGACACTCTCCCTGGGAAGAGGTTCTTCACCTGCGCCAACTACGAGGTAAGACAGTTCAGACCAATTCGATTCATTTATGTATTTAGAAAATGTTTATCTGATATTTTTTTGTTTATAAACAAGGCTGATGGGTTTCACTACCGTCAGCCTTGGGTGACGGGTGTCCAAGAGCAGATCGAGAGCTTGACTCAGCGTCTGGAGGAGGCTGAGCAGCTGTTGAATTTGATTCCGACTCTCAAAAACCAGGTTGAGACACTAGAGGTTAGTCACATCTTTCTCTAGTTTTTTCTCTATTTTTCTCTACGTTTATCTCTACATTTTGTTCTTAATTTTTGTAATAACTTATAATGTGACATTTTCATTGTTGTTTCCGTGTATAGGCACAGGCTAAAGGGCTCACTCGGCAGGTTGATCGCCTAACTGCGGAGGTTTATAACCTCACGGTGCAAGTTGCTGACCTGGAGGAGCTCTGTTTCGAATAAACACCAAAGGTTAGACTCCATCTCAACTTAACTAGAACTGAAGAACGCGTTTTGGTTGCTTCGTAGGTAGACGTTAACTAGAACTGAAGTTTGTTCAGTATAGCTTTAAATGAACTGAAATACCTAGATTACGAATCGTACTAGAACTGAAGTAGGTTCAGTAGAGCTTTATCATTCATTGTTCTGTTTGTTGGTTTAAGTTAAAAATAGTTCGACTTTTTAAAACTGATTTGATGTGTAATGAATGCAAACTGTGCATTAGTTGTTGTGTATTTACATTTAGTGGTTGTGTAATTACTGTGGTTGTTGTTGTGTAATTAACCAAATGGAAAGTAGTTTAAAACATAGGTAATCGACTTTAAAAAACACAAACAAGTAAACCTTAAAAACCACTCTAAACTCTAAACACCAAACAAACCCAAAACACAAAATGGATCCTTTTTCGCTTAACTCTCCCGGGTTTGTAAACCAGTTAGCTTCGCAGAACAGTCCCATAGACGTAGACTCTGCTGAGGCACCTGTTAGATCTCCCGGGTTAGCTAAACCACTTGAAAGGCGAAAGTGGTCTATCAAGGAAGAAATTGTGATGATCAGTGCTTGGTTGAACACCAGCAAAGATCCCATTGTCAGTAATGAACAGAAGCTAGGGTCGTTTTGGAAGAGAATAGAGGAATATTTCAATTCTAGTCCTCACCTCGTTGGCTCTCTTCCAAGAGAGTGGGGTCAATGTAAGCAGAGGTGGGGAAGGGTGAATGCTGAGGTCTGCAGATTTGTGGGATCCCATGAAACGGCGCTGAAGGAGCAATCGAGTGGCCAAACAGAGAATGATGTCATGAAGGCTGCGCATGACATCTTCTTCAACGACTATAAAGTCAAGTTCACCCTTGAACATTGCTGGAGGGAGCTTAGGTTCGATCAGAAATGGAGATCCCATTCTCAGCCGAAGGAGAAAAGTAAGGAAGGTGGTCCGGAGGTGGTGGCTGACGAGCAAGAGCTTAGGCCTCCTGGTGTAAAGGCTAGCAAAGCGGCCAAACGAAAGAAGCCGAACGATGCAGCATATGATAAAATAGAGAGCATCCTTGCTCAGAAAAATACACTATCCAAACAGAAAATCCTAGATCGTCTCTTAGGCAAAAATGTTGACACACTTTCTGATGATGAAGTGGCTCTTAAGAAAAAACTAGTTTCTGAAATGCTTTGATGTGGTTAGTTTATTTGCTGGTTTTGCTTAACTGATTCTGTTTTCCTTGTTTTGATTATGTTCTTTTTTCTTTGACTAGTACCCATGTATTGTGTATTGCTTTGTCATGCTTTATTGATTATCTTCTCTTTTGCTTTGCAGGTCACGGGTTGAAGGGGACAGTGTATTGCAGGTCACGGGTTGGAAGGTCAGAGTGTTGCAGGTGAAGGCTTTTGTATGTTTCCGGTTAGTGTAAGCACGACAGTAGGAGTTGATGTGAGTGTAGTATTTTGTTTCTCTCTACACCTCATCACTGATGTTTAATATATCTCTATGTACCATATGTCTTTTGCTTTCCTTGTGACTGTACTTGGATCACGGATGTACTAAACAAAAACTCTCCCTTCTCTTGATTCACGGATGTAGTAAAATGGCTCTATATAAACTGTCTATTGTATTGCTTCTCTATAATGTGAACCTTCTTTCTTCTCTCTTGTCTGAAACATAGTTCCTTTGTAGTTTGTTTCTCCACTTTAACCTTCTCATTTCTCTTAAGAAAGTAAATGCAACATACAAAGTTCTATCTGCTCTTCTTGTGAACAAACAACAACAAACTACCCTGCAACATGCTCGAGTAAACGCGTACAAACTACCCAGCAACAAGCCAAGCACAAGGTAAGTGAAAAAGAAGATAGAATAATTGAAAATTACATTTATGAAAATAATATGGTAGATAATGAAAATAATATGATAGATTATGATGATAAATTAATGTAAACAAAAAGATTATGAAAATAATTTATAGCATTATGACAACTTTTATATAATATATTTTTAAAAAAATTAGATTATGAATAAATATGATAGGGTAATGATGATAAATTAATGTAAACAAAAAGATTATGAAAATAATTTATAGCATTATGACAACTTTTACAAATCCGCTTTTGTCATGTTAGGAAGAAACAATCAACAATGTCTTCCTCATCAAGTGATGAAGTTGATGAAGCTATAGAAGAAATAGTCGACCAAGTCGTTGATCATTACATCGACACAATAGTTGAGGTTCAACCCAACAAGCCGAGTAGACGAGCTTATATCGAAAGAGATCGGGAACTAGGACACATTCAGCTATGGAAAGATTATTTCCACGAAAATCCTACATACCCGCCGGAAATGTTTAGGAGGCATTTTCGAATGAACAAGCCATTGTTCCTTCGCATTGTCGAACATATAAGTAATGAAGTTCCATACTTTCAGCAAAGAAAAAATGTTTGCGGAAGGAACGGGCTATCTGCACTTCAAAAGTGTACGGCAGCTATACGAATGCTGGCATATGGTCAATCAGGAGGTACATATGACGAATATCTCCGACTTGGTGACAGTACATCACGTTTATGTTTGGCAAATTTCACTGATGCAATAATACAATTGTTTGGAGAAGAGTATCTACGAAGACCTACAGCCGAGGATCTTCAACGATTACTCGATGTTGGAGAGGTACGGGGGTTTCCAGGAATGATAGGCAGCATCTGTATGCATTGGGAGTGGAAAAACTGCCCAACAGCTTGGAAAGGTCAGTTCACACGTGGTGCAGGAAAGCCGACAATTGTCTTAGAAGCCGTGGCATCACAAGATCTTTGGATATGGCACGCATTTTTCGGCTTACCAGGTACCCTCAACGATATCAATGTTCTTGATCGGTCACCTGTTTTTGATGACATCTTACATGGTCGAGCACCTAAAGTTAAGTTCAAGGTCAACAACCACACTTATTGTATGGCATACTATCTTACGGACGGAATTTATCCAAACTGGTCAACATTTATCCAATCCATCCCACTTCCTCAAGGTCCTAAAGCCGAGAAATTTGCAGAAAAGCAAGAATCTGCCAGAAAAGATGTCGAACGGGCTTTTGGAGTATTGCAGTCGAGGTTTGCAATTGTTAAAAATCCAGCTCTACAATGGGACAAGGAAAAGATAGGAAAGATAATGAGAACTTGTGTCATATTGCACAATATGATAGTAGAGAACGAACGACACGGATACGCTCAAATTAATACTTCTGAGTTCGAGTCAGGAGAGTCAAGCAGAAGTTCTAAGGTGACAAGGAGAGATAGTATTCATGCTCGTGATATGTTAGACATACGCAGAGAAGTTCGAGATCCAGAGAAGCATGGTCGTTTGAAAGCTGATTTAATGGAAAATATTTGGCAAAAGTTTGGTAATGAAGATGAATAAGCTTTGTATGTTCTTCAATTTCTCAATTTATGTAATCTACTCTTAATGTATTGAATAAAAACTTTTCTAAATTTTTATAATATATTGTAATATTTTATTCATGTATTCTGAATAATTTCAAATTTTTTAAAATAAAATAAATATTATTATTTTATTCCTATGAACTCCTTTTTCAGGTTCACCAATGCAGAAATCAACGAATACAGGTTCATAACTATTCATGGACCCACCAAAAAATATTAAAAAATACTTGTGAACCCCAAGTGGGGGTTCACCAATGCTCATGCTCTTATACTCAGAATTAGGGTGGACATTTTATATGTTAAATTTGATTCAGTTTGTTATTTGATTCAGTTTGTTATTCGATTTGTTCTGTAAATTTCGTATATCTGTAGTTTTTGAAGTAAAACAAATACTAAAAACCAATATTCGTTAAAAACGAAGTAAATCACAAATACTATAATTTTTTGAGCTGAATATCCACTCCGCTCCAACTTTTATACAGATATATTATATCTACAATTAAATATAGATTTTTGAATATTCTTATATAATTATTAAACATATAATTTTATTAATTTTATTTATAAAATTTCATATAAGAATGAAAAGAATACAAAATCTTTATAGAAAACTACAATTTTTCTTAAAATATTTTTTAATTTTAAATTTTTTAAAAATATATAGTTTCATTAGTTTTTACTTCATATTTTATATTTTGTAAAAGGTATTTTTAAAAACATAAATTTGTATATTTATATATATTTACTAGTATTGAACAAAGTAGATGAAATATACGTAAATATACTTGAATATTCGTAAAGGTTCATAAATTTTTTGGATATTCAATTTTGCAGATATCCAAAAAATTTACGAATATTTGCGAATATCCATGAACTATGAAATAGTAAATCACAAATGCCCAACCCTACTTAGAACACCTAAAGAGAGAATATATAAACGTACACATAGTGTTAAAGTACCTCGGTCCATTGACAGGTTGGTCGATACAAGACATCCGTATATCATTTTCTCAAAGCTAGGTCTGGGTATTTAGGTCTTCGGGTTGGGTTCGAGTCTGTTTTTTTCAAGTCTTGATCTTTCGGGTCCCAGATATTTAGACTCAATAGATATTTGTAAATTTTTCGGTTTAGGTTCAAGTCAGTTTTTTTGGGGTTCCGGTCGGTTCGGATCTATAACTAAAATACCCATAATTTATAGATCCTTAACGGATCGGATCGGGTTCAGGTATTTAGGATCTAAAAAAAGAAATGAAATACTAAATTCCATCAAATTAGTCAAAATTTGTCATATATATATCTAACATTTTACAAAATAACTGAAAATATTAATAATTAAAATAAAAAAATTTAACTCTAGATTACATTTAAAACTTCATTTTACTTAAAAAATGTTACTAAAATAATAACAAAGATTGTTAATAAAAATATATTTTAACTAAATCATAAAATAAAATATATATAATAGAACATAAAAAAACATAGCTTTGAATATAATGTTTTTAAGTCGGGAATGAATCGGTTTTTATCTGGTTGAGTCTATTCGGGTTTCGTTTTTTCAGTTCCAGGTATATTCGGGTCAGTTCTTTTCGGTTCTGGTTCTTTCGAGTAGAAAATTTTGGACCCAATAAATCATTGTAAATTTTTTGTTCGGTTATGGATCGGGTATTTTGAGGTCGGTTCGAGTTCGAATTTTCAGGTCCAGGTTAAAATGGTCTACTCAAAGCTATGGATTATTTTGATTTAGTGGCAAAAAAAAGGATAATTTTGATTAAGATCAATATGGACACGTGCTTTCTGCTACTTAGGGCAGGGGTATTGTTATGCCACACTTAAAGAGTTTACGTAGAATCAAAATCACGTCTCCATTTTGTACTGAATATTATGAAAAGAAGATTTGTTTAAAGAAGGCAGTGGTTTGTGGCTCCTAATTTTTCTACCTTGAAGCTGTATACATTGTCTGATTAGTGCTATATATGATCAGTTAGTGGAGATAGTCAAAGTGATACTATTAGCTAGTGTAATGCTGCTTTTAAGAGGTTGTGCGAAAGCTAGTGTAATGCTGCTTTTCCTTGGGGTTAGCCTGAATCTAACAGGGAGGTACTGTAGCCTCAATAAGTCTCTTCTGCTAAAAGGTCTAAAACAAATCAGAAAGATTATGGAATAAATTGTCTCATGTATACCATATTAAGGTATATGAGATATTTCTATGTTTATTATATCCTACAGATGTAATCTGTGTCATTGGATATACTAGGATAAATTGATCTCTATCCTCAATCGAGATACAATCTAACCATAAAAGCAACAAATATAATTGTTGAAGTGCATAACACGTAATATAGATGGCAAGTAATTCTCATATTATTCATCAAATTTCAATGAAACTCTATCCTAGGTGAGAAACCCTAAACCCTGACTTATTGAACAAGAAAAAGAAAACCAAAACAGAGACAAAACAGAAAGACAGAAAACTTCCAAATTCCTATGCTATTATTGATTCAGTTACTTCATATCCACCAATGTAGATGTCTTGTTGTCTTCCATATGCCTCGTACAAGGAGACACACAATAGATTGTGAGCACGTGCTTAAGACCTTCGAACATATAGAGTCTTGGAGCAACACGGAGGCGAGCGACAATCAACGTCCTCAACGCGATGTGTCTCGGCCTCATCAATCGTGCCAAACAAGTAATCGAGACGAGCCCTATCAGCTTTCTCAATCTCATCAAGTTCCAAGAGACTGTTTTGCTTCCCGCGAACAAGGTCATCTTGACCCTCTATAAATCGGAGCCGTGCAGAAGAAGGAAAAGCTAAGTGATTAGTGAAGAGCAAGAGGACCATGATGCAGATAAAGCTGATTCTACAAGTATTGGCCATTGTCGAAGAAGAGAAACTTGATCAGGGCTTTAGGGTTTTCCTGTTGTTGATGATAGCAAAAGCTTGTTGTGGCTTTAGGTTATATGATTTGTGAGAGTCGATCTGTCTAAGTTGATTATATATATAGAGCCTAATTACACTCGTTTTCCTAGTTTAGTTTGGTATTAAAAAGGCGGTCGTATCATGTTCAAAAGAGGCGGTCGTATATATATACAATCGGAATAGGATTTTTTTTAAAGTGCTTAAAGTCTATTCACGATGATCATGTTCAAGTGTTTCTCATTTTGGTTCCAACTTCCAATCATCTGTATGAAGTGCATCAGTGCCGTGCGACCATTTTAGAAGGCCTAAGGCTGATATTTCTTTTATAAAATTATAATTTTTAATACAATCATAATATAAAGTTTTAAAATACATACTTTATGAAAAACTATGGACAAAAACTCTTATAAAATGCAGTTTTCTTATAAATTTTAAAACAAATCAAAATCATACATAGAATGAAAAAATTGTGGCAGAAAAACATAAACTGAAAGAAACTGTAAATTATATGCCAAAATAGCTAAGTATTTATGATAGCAAATATGAAGTTCGAACTAACACATGCATAAACTTATCTAGAAAAACACCGTAACCATTACACCATGAATTGCTTGTTGTGTTTAGAGGGGCCCTAAAAGATATACATTTTGGGAGGGCCTAAGGCAAATGCCTTTTCAATCAGACCATAAGCACGGCTCTGAGTGCATGTTGTGTGATTAAATGCATAACATTATATTATAGGTACAATAATTGTCTACGTTACCATCTCATGTTTAATTATTAAAGATGTTACATCGTTTAACGACTAAATCAAAATGAGACGACTACAAAATTACGACAAGGAAAGACGACCAAAATAAAAATCTAATAATAATAAATAATGAAATTCAATGGTTTTGGTAATGATTCAAACTTAACCAGAGTTGAATTAGTCCAGCTCTAACATAACAAAAAGGAAAAGAAATCAAAACACTCGAATACGTAAAAAATCGGTTTCCTCGTCTCTATTAACTTTCCCTTTTCTTCTTTATTTTCTCATCAATATTTGTAACCTCTCCTAAAACATTTTTAAAAAGTTAACAACTTTCTCGAGAAAATAATACTTTTTCTTACTTTCTTTCTATCACCATCTTTACCTCATATAGACTTTACTTCTCATTTGATTTAAAAAAAAAGACTTTACTTCTCTCACCTAACTTTTAAAAGTCTCTCTCTCTCTCTCTCTCTCTCTCTCTCTCTTCCTCTAGCTTCGCTCGCTATAGCTGAGCGTCACGCTCATATAGACTAGCTCCTCTCTCATCCGATCTCTCTTCTCTCTCTCTCTCTCTCTCTCTCTCTCTCTCTCTCTCTCTCTCTCTCTCATTTTCTTAAATAAATAAAAAAACCTTAAAACTCTTTCATTATTGTTAACTACTGTATCTGATTCTCGAATCACAGGAGAAGAATATCAAATAATTGACTCGATGGGTTGCTCAACCTCCAAGCTCGACGATCTCCCCGCGGTGGCCCTCTGTCACGACCGTTGCGGTTTCCTCCAAACCGCGATTCAGCAGCGTTACGCTCTCGCCGACTCCCACCTCGCCTACACACAATCCCTCCAAGGAGTCGGCAACTCTCTTCACACCTTCATCGATCACCACCACCGCTTCGCCGGAGTAGACTCTCACGACCAACCGGAAGAAGATGACGATGATTCACCCAAGGATTCCGGGTCTGGTCATATCGAATTCGATTCGGATTCCGACGAAATCGACTCCTTGCATCTCTCTGATCACTCCTCTCCTCTCCACGAGGATCCGGGTTTCACCCGCTACCCGAATCCGGATCCTCCGTCTTCGTATTTGCATATGAGCTACATGAAGAACAGTTCGATGCCTCCTTCCGTCGTCTACGAGCAGAGACCTTCGAGTCCTCAGAGAGTTTACGTCGGCGAATCGTCGACTTCTTACTACAATCCGTACCCGAGTTACGGACCTTCCTCGTCGTCTAAACCGCCGCCTCCTCCGCCGTCGAGGTCGGAAGGTTGGGACTTCTTGAACCTTTTCGATTACGCTCCGTACGGTGTTACTGAGGATTCGAGGAAGGTGAGGGAGGAAGAGGGTATTCCCGATTTGGAAGACGATTTCCATCGCGAGGTTGTCAAGGAAGTACACGGGAAGCAGAAACTCGTCGCCGCCGGGAAGGCTCCGGTTCCGACCGTCGCCGCCGTGGACGAGAAGGAGGAGCCACCGGGTGGTGGTGGTGGTCAGGCTTCTATGTTTCAGACCAGGCCGAGCGTGTCGGTTGAGAAAGAAGAGAAGGAGTACGAGGTTCACGTCGTGGAGAAGAAAGTCGTTGAGAGTGGTGGTGGAGAAGAGAAGGAAGTGAGGAGGAGTAACGCAGCGCCACGTGGCGGTGGAAGAAGAGGGGTGCCTGAGGTTGCGAAAGAGATCGAAGCTCAGTTCTTAAGAGCTGCAGCGTCGGGAAGGGAGATTGATGTGATGCTCGAAGTGGGGAAACATCCTAATGGTCGCAAACATGGTACATCTCTTTTGTTCTTTGTCGTCATCTTTCCTTTTGTGTTGGCTTGTGATGATTCTGTTGCAAAAAGTTTGAATCTTGGTAGAAATAATTGTTTTTTTGTCTTTTGTCATATATGATTCCTTTGCAGAAAGTTTGATTCTTTGCGAATATATCTTTATGGTTTTGTGTGTCAGTAAATGAATCTCTTGGCAGTGATACATGTTATATAGAGTAAAATTTTGTAGCTTTTAGAACCCCATTTTTAATTTCATTACAAAACTTGTCTGTGCAATGTATTGAAGCAGCTTCGTCGAAGATGCTACCCGAACTAACTCCATCGCCGTCTCAACCATCAACCTCCAAGAAAGCTAAAGCCTCTACTTCCGCAGCGGCTGCACCTACCTACGCAGATATAGAGGCGGAGCTTGCATTAAGATCTCGTAATCTCTCTTCCACATTGCACAAGCTACACCTATGGGAGAAGAAGCTTTACGACGAAGTCAAGGTATGTGTTCGTCACTGAGGTAGATGCGTTCTCTCTTCTTCCTTTTGTCGTTTGATCTTCAGTTTTTTTTTTTTGTGTGTGTGCAGGCTGAGGAAAAACTGCGATTATTACACGAGAGAAAGTTAAGGAAGCTAAAGCGTATGGATGAAAGAGGTACCGACGCTCCGAAAGTTGATTCAACACGGAGATTTGTGAGAAGCTTGTCCACGAAGATAAGGATTGCCATTCAAGTTGTTGACAAAGTATCCGTTACAATCAACAAGATAAGAGACGAAGAGCTGTGGCTGCAACTGAATGAATTGATCCAAGGGTAAGCTGCTGGAACAAGTTTTAGTGTTTCACCATCATTGGTTTCTTATTGCTTTCATTTCTCTCTTTCAGGCTTAGGAGAATGTGGAAATCCATGCTTGATTGCCATCAAAGCCAGTGTAAAGCTATTAAGGAAGCCAGAGGTTTAGGCTCCATTAGAGCGAGCCAAAAGCTCGGTGATGATCATCTCGAGGCTACAAGGGTGCTTGGACATGAACTTATATATTGGATTCTGAGATTCTCAAGCTGGGTGAGTGCGCAAAAGGGTTTCGTAAGAGGACTCAATAGTTGGCTTAAGAAGTGTTTAATCTATGAACCTGAGGAAACTCCTGATGGGATCGTTCCTTTTTCTCCTGGCCGTCTCGGGGCTCCAATGATTTTCGTTATCTGTAACCAGTGGGAGCAAGCTTTAGATAGAATATCTGAGAAGGAAGTTGTGGAGGCCATGCGCAGATTCGCGACCAATGTGCTTCATCTCTGGGAACAAGATAAGTTAGGAACGCTGGAGAGGATGATAGGCCATGGTGGTGAGGAACAGAGAATACAGAGAGAGATTCAAGAAATGGAAAGGAAAATGGTTCTGGTCGGTCCAGGTGAAGATAACAGTGTCTATCAAAGCGACACTAGTAACGAAAGTTTACAAGGCAGTCTTCGGCGTATTTTCGAATCTATGGAGAGGTTTTCAGCGGAATCTATGAGAGCTTATGATGATCTCTTGGAGCGTGCTGCTGAAAAAGAAAGCAGCTCTCAAGAATCAGAGGAAGACTAACCAAAAAGATGATTGGACACTTGTGGAGGTGATCATTCTTATGCTTGGCCATGGTTGCATGATCCGCCTTGACTTGACTCCGTGGAGGTCTATAGACCAGAGGACCAGACCTGAATCATCTGTGGTTGTTATTTAACTCACCACAAAGTTAACATATCATCTTTCTCAGACTCAGGCCAGAACCGCTTACCGAGACATGGGATAAGAGATGGGTCAATGCTTGAGTGCTTGTACTAGTTAAGAACTGGATGGTTGGCTACATGCCATGACTGATAACTTGCCACAGATGATGCTAGTTACAGATAGGATGTGAAAGAGGATGTATATAACTACTTCTGTGTTCATATTTTCTAACGGTTTCTTAATATGATTAGTTGTACATAAAATACTTTGGAGATGTTATGATAGACACTTATGAGGGTTCTGTAGAATCTGTACAAAAGTTTGCCATAATACTACCATCAGTTCATGAAACCCACTTATCAACTTCTAACAAGAGGCCCTCTCTCTCAAACCTCAATCTCTGTATCATCCTCACGTTGCCGACGGCTCCATTCTCTCTTTCTTTCATTTTCTTAGTTGCCTCTTCTCTTCTCTGCTTCCCCGTCATCCACCGGTGTTAGTTGTTACAGTCAGGTTTGTGAAGCAGGAGAATAGATGGAGTTAGCCTTTTTAGGTGGTGAGAAAAGGGTTTTAGGTTTTCAGATCTTTTTTCTTTGACTCTTTCCGAACCGGTTCTGGAGGCGCATGAGATGCTGTGGGTCTCTCCTGATGTGGTCCTTGCTTGTTAGATTCGTCGGTGTGGTGCAGTGGTTGTTTGCGAGCCTTCCTCTGTTTTGGTGTCTCGGTGGGGAAGGGGCTTTTAAATGATTCTCAAGGCGGACTTCGGTGGGTTCTACCTTCCAAGTCATGCGACGGTTTCAACCTTTTGGCCGTGTTAGAGGTGTTTCTTCCGGTGGCGCGTGGAGCTTGTTATTCTCCTCTCTGAAGCGTGGAGAAGTCTAGTGCTTAGGCGCCGGCTAAGATGATAGTTACTTCGCTCTTTGATCCCTTGTATCGATTAATAAAAAAAGCTTCTAGCAAGATCTTAGAATAAGTAACATAATAACACACATTTTGATTAGTCTAAATATAAAACCATGAAGGTACTATTCTTTTGCTTATCAATAAAGCTGAAATAGATGTTTGTTTAGTTCATTTAAATAAAACATCCAGATGAATCATCTAGATGTTTCTTTAAAACGCAATCAATTTCTTTTTTTTGATAAGAAAAAACCGAGGAAGTGTTCACCATACATTTAACTCTAGCTGGTTCAGTCAAAAATTATCAATGATGAAAATAACCCTAAATAAACTTGAAAATAACACATAACCCAAACTTACGATTTCACTCTCATCTCTCTCACGTTTCTCCTCTTTTTTCTTTTTTTTTGTTAAACTGTAAAAGATGAAAGTTTTAGGATTTACAAAAATCTAAATTGTGAAAACCTTGGCAAAAAGAAAGAAAAAAAAAGGTTAGCACTAGAGTTTGATTCCATGAAACATCTCATAGAATCCAAAATTTCATAAGAGAATTGTATTTTCTCCTATGTCTTCTAGCACTTATAGTGTTGTGGATATCCCTGTCGATGATGCCGAAGGTTGCTGCAATAGGGGCAAAACCGTTGAGATGCACTGCTGAGTTGCACTGTCTCCAAATGTTGTAAAGAAGAGATTGAGTGGCGAGCTTCTTCAGTGTAGATGGCGAAGAGGGAGAGGAAGATCTGGTCCAAGACAGGAGCTCGCTCCAAGAGATCAGAGGGGCATGGTGACGGTCGAGACGCGCAAAGATCAGCCTCCAAAGAGCATCGGTGTATGAGCAGGTGAGGAACAGGTGCTCTCTTGACTCTTCATGATTTGAACAGAAACAACAAGCAGTTTGAACATTGAGACCCCAAGACGCCATCCTAACTTTAGTCGGCAGCCTGTTAAGATTTGCTAACCACATGTTGAAAGCTTGGCGGGGAATAGCACCAGAGAACCAAATCAATTTTGCCCAGTCTTTCACCGCAGATCTTGGTGTGAGGCCTCCCATGTTTTGGAAGAAGAATAACAACCGGAATCTGTACCATTAATAGTCCAATGAAACGTGTCTTTCAGAGTGTGCAGCCGAGGATTTGTGATCGTGGTAAGATGAATGTGGAGTTCTAAGGCGTTGTCTGATCGAGGCTGAGGCAGCAGCCAACCCCCATCATTTGCTGCGTCTCTTACATGAGCATTTAGAGGCAGTTTCAAGTCCCTACGTCCAGATTATCCGAGGAAATTGATAAGTTTACCAAATGGCGTCCAGCAGTCATACCAGAACCAGCAGCCTCCTCCATTATTTACTTTGCATCTGATGAAGTTCTCTGCAAGAGGTCTCAGTGCTAGAATCGAGTTCCAAGAAGCCGAGTTAGTGGGTTTCTTCTCCAGTGCCCAGAAACTTACATTCTGCAGGTGCTGGTTTTTCTGCCATTGGACCCAAAGCGAGTTCGAGTCTGAGTGTAGCAGCCAGATGAATCTAAGGCATAGGACCTTGTTCCATTCGCCGAATTTCCTGAGCCCTAGTCCACCTTCTTCCTTAGGTAGGCAAACCTCCGACCATGCAACCTTAGCTGATACTTTAGCTTCAATGCTACCTGACCAGAGAAACCTCGAGCACATTGATTCAATCTTCTTTAAGAAGCCTTTAGGGAGGATAAAAGTTGTCATCCAGAAGTTCACTCTCCCATAAATGACGGAGGATAGCATTTGCAGTCTTCCCGCATAACTCAACATTTTCACAGCCCAAGATCTGAAAGTACTCGCAAGCTTTTGCAACAGAGGTTCGTATTCCGATACCCTAAACTTCCTGTGCATTAAAGGTAATCCCAGGTATCTAATAGGGAGCTTGCCAGTAGGAAATTCATACCTTGCTATCATATTGGATTCGTGATCGGTAAGACCGGCAAGAAACAACTCTGACTTATCTATATTAACGTGGAGTCCAGACCAACCAGCGAAGTCATCTAGCGTTTCAGAGATAGTGTGCAAGAAGAAGTTCCTCCGTAAAAAAATTATACTCTTTGTTTAATCAGGTTTAAACGTTTCTCCTCTTGCCGGCCGTGTCTTCTCATCATCTTCTCGGGTGACTCTCCGGCAATTGTCGTTGTCGTCTCTCTTAAGAGAGATATAACAAGGAAATGCATGCATTGTGATTTGTGAGTAAATAGTCTTGTCATGCTTGAAAACTAATAAATGGTAAAACAACCAATAAATGATATTAATGTCGTGCATGAATACAATCGAGCCAATTAGTAGTAAGAACTAAGAATATAGAAACACAAAATACTAATGAACAAGATTTTCTAAATATCGGTTGTCTTTATTAGAAATCTCTTAAAAAATTATACTCTTTGTTTAATCAGGTTTACTCGACTTCACATATGTGAATCGACACTGACCAATTTCTAATCTACCAACCTTAATCAACAACCAAGTTTCCCGACTTGTTCAATACCCAAAACCTTGTTCAACTTTGACACCACACTGTGTTCTCTCTGCACTTCTCAAAACGACAAAGACAAATTATCTTGATACCTTTAACCCCTTGAGTCAATCTTTGTTTTGATCTTGATAACTCTAAATCTCTTGATTCATCATTATCTCTAAGTTGCAATCATTATCTCTTGCCAAATCGTAATTAATATTTCCAACCAATAAAATGACGCCACATCATGACACCTTATGACTTGTGCAACCACGAAGAACCGTCGAACACATTTATTTACAGACTCCTGGTCTCAACAATCTCCCCCTTTTTAATTGAGTTTTACAACTCAAGCTTACTAGCTCACAATTGCAAGAAACTCCCCCTCAACTAAGTACCATCAACATGAAACAACTCTTCAATCTTCCCCTGCTTGAGTGACAAAACTCTTTG
Source organism: Brassica juncea (assembly GCA_018703725.1). Taxonomy (NCBI): domain Eukaryota; kingdom Viridiplantae; phylum Streptophyta; class Magnoliopsida; order Brassicales; family Brassicaceae; genus Brassica; species Brassica juncea. The sequence continues at coordinate 8,222,781 of CM031936.1, read as the reverse complement.
AAAATCTCCAAAACAAATAATGCCTTTGTCACATCTCAGAATCCTGCCCTGCTCATGCAAGGCATAAAGCATTGGTTTCATTAACATGTCTGAGTATACCTCGAACAACCCAAGTGTTAACCCATCTCCTGTTGACATTCAGACATCCCAATTCTTCTGAACATGCTACGTTGCACACAAGCTCTGTAACAATCTCCTTGTATTTGGAATACAAATCTGATTTTGCAATCTATACCTTACCATAGCTTTTTGGCTCAACATAACATTTGTTTTCACTCCAAACCTTCTTGATATTGTTGATTCGCTCATAGAAAAATCGATGAGTATGTCCAAGTTTCCCACAAGAATAGCATCCATTGTTGAGGCTACGTTCTCCATTCTTCCTTGACTCAATCTTACTTTCCAAAGCATAACAGTATCTCTGTATGTGTCCAGGTTTCCCACAGAAGTAGCAGCCTTGTTTGATCTTCTGATTTTTCTGTTCAACGAGTACCTTTTGGCTTGAACAGGTTTGATGCGATTCAACCTCCTTTGGTTTAATATCAGAAACCGGCTCAGCACGAACGAAATGGGTGAGACATGCTTGATTTGTTCCACTGCTAGAGCTTGACACACGATTGCCTATGTATCCAAGACCCCAATTTTGTTTTGCAGGCTGTCCCATGGCAAGAAGAGTATCCAAATCCTTTGTTCCTTTGCTTAACATCCTGATCTTCTTGTTGTTTTCATTCAGATTATACTCAAAATTTCTGCTTTTCTCATTTTCTTCTGACAAAATGTCTGATAACCTATTTAGGTTTGATTCCAATACACATGTATTTTCCTGTTCAGCTTCTGTCTACTTGGGCAACCCGTTATCCTTCGTTAAACATGTTGACGTCTCCAACATCAATGTCGTAGGCTTTTCCATCTCTATTACATTAATCTGAGCTTCTAGTAGCGCCTTGTTCTTGAGTAGGTTCAGATTATCGTTGCTCAATCCAACCCAACTATCATAGAGCTTACGATATTCAGCCTTCACATCTATCTCTCCATCACTATCTGAATCAGAATCTAGCTCAAGTTCTTCATCATTTTCTTTTCCAACAAGAGCTACAAGACTAAGCTTTACATCACTTCTCTTTTGATGATATGGACGTTCAACCTCAGATTGTCTCTTGCACACATCGTGGCAGTGAACAATCACATGTTTGACAACCTTTAATAGCACAGCCCTCACCTGAGTTAGAGTTCCTTCTCTGCTTTTTCTCAAATTGCTTTAAAGCCTCCTTGAAGTTTTGTGTCAGCAATCCAACACACTCGTCCAATTTTTGATTTAGACTTTCATGAAGTAACTGAAATCTATCAATTTCCTTCTCAGCAGCAAAAACTGTTTCTTTTTCTATCTTGGTTGGACAAGTAGTTGCTTCCATCTCTTCAGTTTTAAGAATCCCAACCAACAGTGAAAACTTCATCTCATATGTATTCTTCCCAACCTTGAACAATGCCTTATAGGATGCAAACTTTTCTGGAAGACATCTTATCAACTTTTTGACCAGTTTCTTATCCTTAAAGTTCTTACCAAGAACAATTGCTTCGTTTGCAATAGAACTCAGCTTTGAGCTAAAGCTCGTGATGGATTCTTCTTCCGCTATTCTCAAGTTCTCAAACTGGGAGGCCAAGTAGTGTAGTCTTGCTCTTTTAACAGTGGACGTTCCCTCATAGTATTCCACAAGCGTGTCCCACACATCTTTGGCTGAACAACATCCTTGCATGAGTTTAAACTGATCGGAACTAATGGCGTTAAAGATCTCTGATAGCGCCTTCGCTTTGAGTCTTGATGCAGTCTTTTCTGTCTTTGTCCACTTATTTTTAGGTTTAGGTATCTCCTCATCCTCTTCATTAAAGATTGTTGGATCTGTCCATCCTGTTTCAACCGCTGTCCATACATCTTCCTCAATCCCTTTGAGTTGCTGTCGCATGCGTACTTTCCAGTGTCCAAAGTTGTTTTCATCTAACATGAGTGATTTATGAGTCACCACACACTCTGTTGTTTCCATGTTCACAGCAGGACCTCAACCTATTATAGATATCTAGATCTAGGTAGGTGACCTGCTATGATACCAACTGTAAGAACTAAGAACATAGAAACACAAAATACTAATGAACAAGATTCTCCAAATATCGGTTGTCTTTATTAGAAATCTCTTAAACAAATTACACACTTTGTTTAATCAGGTTTACTCGACTTCACACCTGTGAATCGACACTGACCAGTTTCTAATCTACCTAACCTTAATCAACAACCAAGTTTCCCGACTTGTTCAACACTCAAAACCTTGTCCAACTTCGATACCACACTGTGTTCTCTCTGCACTCCTCAAAACCACAAAGACATACTATCTTGATACCTTTAACCCCTTGAGTCAATCTTCGTTTTGATCTTGATAACTCTAAATCTCTTGATTCATTATTATTTCTAAGCTGCAATCATTATCTCTTGCCAAATCATAATTAAATTTCTAACCAATAAGATGACGCCACATCATAACACTTTATGACTTGTGCAACCACGAAGAACCACCGAACACATTTATTTGCAGACTCCTGGTCTCAACATTAGTTAGCTTATGCCACACTCTAAAAAATTACTTGTACAGCAAGAAACCTGTAATAAATAACTAAATATTATCTCTTGATACAGACATGTTAAAGCATCCCAAGCACACAAAAAAAACATGTAGCTGTCATCTTTGAATGTCAAGAAAAGGGTAAATCTCATACCTAAAGTTACAACTCCCACTCACAACTCTTCCTCCTTCTTTACCATCACAACAATTCGGAAGCTCCCCAATAATCGTATCCAAGCATTTCTTACAATCTGAGTTCCATATAAGCCGCGTGCACTGCACCATTCCGTACAGCTTCATCTTCCCGTCGACCTTAATATCCCCTGGCTTGTAATACTCCTGTGCAGGAGACCTCTCTAAACCTCTGCGAGTGGCTTCCATTGTCAGCTTGGTGAGAAAAGTCTTTATCTTCGTGTTAAACAACGCCGGATCTCTCACTTTCTTCTTGTTGTACATATAGAACTTGTTCTTGAGATCCATCTCGTTAATGAAAGTGGTCGGAGAAATCCTGAGAAGACATCGGTCAAACCACACGATTGCTCCCTTGTTCATCGGACATCTTTTACGTAGCTGTTATATACATACATATACATTACCGAACCACAGTCAAAAAAATTATGCCATCGAAGGACTAGTCTAAGTTTAACATGTACATTAGAACCTCTATAAATTAATACTTCATAAACTTACACTTCTATAAGCCAATAACATTTTTGGTCTGAAAATTAGTTTTTTTTGGTCTCTTTATCAATGAATATTTTCTCATTCATAAAATATTATCATACCATAGTTCTTTGGTGCACTATTGTGCAGTCGTGAAGTATGGAAATTATCATATGTAGTGTTATAAACCATATGGTGGACGACCATAACCAGTCCAATCCGGCTCTTTCCATTTATTTTCTTGTGGCTGTTTTCCTTTTCTCTTTAGGATTATGTTTATGTACTATTTCCATATTTCTATGACGGTATAATTCCCTATATAAGGAGACCCTATGTTTATGAATAAAATAATCTCTTTCTCCTATTAGTTTTACAACACGTTATCAGCACGATTACTCTAAAAACCCTAAAAGCTAAATCTCTCTCGATCTCACAAACCCTAAATTTCTATTTTCTATCGATCACATCTAAACCCTAGACTTTTGATCCAACCAAATCGATCACACCATATCGAACCATACTTTGTTCGACCAGATCGTATTCACCATGATCTCAGCATAGACCCAACATGCAAACGCGGACCAGTTCGTTCCGACCTCATCAAAGTTCTAATTCGCGGACAGCAAGTTTCCAGCAACGATCAGCAAAAATGATCTCAGCTCGTAATCAATCTCAGAAAGAAACATACCAGCTCGCGTACCCGATCTCAGCAAAGTCCGACCAACGATCTGCGAGTTCTCAGCTCGTGTGCGCAAGGATCAGCCTGTGGTCGATCTCTTGTTCTTTGTCCATTCAACCCGTTTGGAGGTTTAGGTAAATCTGAAACCCTAAATTGAAACCTAATGATTAAATCTAAAACCCTGATCGAAACCTAATGTTTTGAATCCCTAAATCGAATCCCTAAATCTAAACCCTAAACCGCATGTATGCATATTGCATATTATGCATGAGAACTTGAAACCCTAAATCGTTTTATTGCTTGATTCGATTGATTTAATGATTATCTTTGAGGATTGAGATTGTTTGTTTGATTGGCCTGATCTTAGACCCTAAATATACTAGATCCGTTTTTGAAACCCTAAACCCTAATCGCTTATTGCTTATTGTTTGATCTTATTGAATGATTGTTTTGAGAGTTACGGTTGTTTACTAAATTGATTGTTTCTCATGATTGAAACCCTAATTCTGGATCGAAACCCTAAACCTTAATCCGCGCATTGTTGATTATTTAATTCGATTGCATGCTTTGATTAATTGATCCGATTGCTAGCTTTGCTAAACCCTAAATTGAATCCGTATTGCTAAGTCTTGATAGATCCATTGATTGATTGAATTGGATGTTTAAAATTGAGGCCGCATGATTGCTTGATTGTTCTCACAAGTCTTGGCCGCATATAGAAATTGTCCGCTTAGGATTTCTTTATTACATATAGCCGCAGGATAGTTTAATTGCTCGACCAGCGTGCTAGGATTGATGCATCATATATGTATGACCTTGGCCGTGTGGTCTTGTTGCATCATAGTATCACTTTGGCCGCATGAACATATTAGATCTATATGCTAGGAATGTCTTGCATCATATATTACCTTGGCCACATAGAATTGATCCTTAGGATTGTCTTGCATATCCGTATGAACTGAATGCATCATGGCCGCATGAGATTTGCATGAACTGATAGATTGTTTTGATTAAGAATACATGCTTCCAATCTTGTTTACATATAGATCACGAATACTAAGCTTGTCTTGCATCATATATGGTTGCATTAAAATCCGATTGATTGTTCTTGATTGATTAAGGTCGCATTGATTACCCTCACTTAATATGATCTTTGCATATATAAATTGTATGATAGGCTTGTTGCATTATAACTTTGGCCGCATATAGATCACATAATGCTAGGATTGTTTGCATTACATATGGCCGCATAATTTGAGTGCATTATGATCATATGTTTTGTTTGCAAGCTTTATGAAACCTAAATATTGAGTGATATATAATTTCAGATGTCGAAAATCAACAATTTAGATTATGCTGCCGTAAATCTCTCAGGAGATAATTACTTACAATGGGCATTGGATACTAAGATTATCCTGAAATCAAAGGGCCTCGGAGAATGTATCATCGAGGATAATAATGAAAGTGACAGAAATAGATATAGGGCAATGATGATTATTCGTCATCATCTTGCAGAGTGTCTCAAAGATCAATATTTGACTATTGAGAATCCTCTAGACCTTTGGACAACATTAAAATCGAGATATGATCACCAAAGAACGGTGTTATTACCACAGGCTATGTATGATTGGGGGAATCTCATATTCCAGGACTTCAAGTCAGTGGATGAGTATAACTCAACCCTATTTAAGATTGTTTCTAAATTAAAACAGTGTGGTGAGGATATGAAGGATAAGGATTTGCTAGAAAGGACCTTTTTCCACCTTCCACGCAAGTAACAGTATCGAGAAAAGGGCTTCGAGACATATGCAAGTCTGATCTCATGTCTATTGCTAGCTGAGAAAAAATAATGAATTGCTAATGAAAAACAGTGAATTGAGACCTCCTGGATCAACCCCATTATCTGAAGCCAATAAGGCCGTAGAGGAAAAGAAAGAATCCAAACAAAGTAACCACGTCCATCATGATAAACCACACGGCCGTGGCCATGGTGGATGGAGAGGGCGTGGCCGTGGCCAATACAACTCATATGGCCGCGGGAATAGCTATGGCAGAGGCCGTGGATATCAATCCCATTCAGGCCATGGTCGAGGCAGAAGCAGTGGTATTTTTAAACCACAACACTCGACCAAATCAGTGTGCCATAGGTGTGGAATGTATAACCATTGAGATAAGACATGTAGGACTCCCAGATATCTTTATGACCTCTATCAAGAGAGTCAGAAATGGAAGAATCTAGAAGCCCGTTTGGTCCATCAAGATGGGGAAGATGATTTTGATCATGAACAAGATGACCTTATGGAATATTAAACATCTGATTGTCTAAAAGAATAATGTTGATTTCGACTTCTGTGTTTTGCTTTGCTTTATGTTTTCTTTGTTTTATCTCCTTGAATTTATTTCTATTGCTATTGCTTTGTCTGATTTATATCATAATAAAACCAAATGCATGATTTTAAAATTTAAAGTCTACATCAATATAATTGCAGGTATAGTCAGTCCAATAAAAGGCTACGGCCAGGAAAGTGTATTGTTGCCTAAAGGGGACACATCTAGAGATATCTGATGCATTATATTCACCCAAGAAAGGCCCATTGGATTTTAAAGATATAAGAATGAATGGTTTCCATATTGAAACAATGGGCAAAGGAAACAAAGGTTCCTTCAAATAATGAAATACGCCTAAGGCCATAAGAAAGTGGTCAAGACTATACATGCATTCTCTACTGGTCTATACTATGCAAAGATCAGTATGATAGAGGCAAATGCCACGGTAAACAAAGTGTTTACCCATGATTTCACTAAATGGCACAACCGGTTTTTGGCCATCCTGGTTCAAACATGATGCAAAAATTGATATAAAAATGGGCACACATTGAAAGAAAGAAAGAATTATCCCAAAGAATATCACGTGTGTAACATGTACACAAGGGAAACTCATTGATAGGCCATCACCAGTCAAAGTGACTAAGTAAATAATAAGCTGAAGAATTCATGTCCCAAGCGTTTAATGTTAGTTGTATGTCCATGGGGGCAAGTGTGGAACATTGGTGCATGTCCATACATAAAACGACTTTGGCCGAATCTTTTAAAACGCATACAGCTGATTGCTAGACTATTACTTATGAGGTCAAAACCCCCAGTCTCAGCTTGGGATCACGAAATTTCACATGCATCTGAGTTAATATGCATCAGGCCATCTAGTGAGTATAGATATTCCCCATCAATTAAATCACGGGTCATGAGCCAAACATATCCCATCTTAAGATATTTGGATGTGCCGTATATGTACAAACTGCTCCACCACAGAGAACTAAGATGGGACCTCAAAGGAGGATGGGAATATATTTTGGATATGATTCTCCCACGATTTTTAAGTACCTTGAGCCAAATATAGGTGATTTTTTTAAAAAGACCAGGTACGCGTATTAGGGGGAGAAAATAATAAGCTGGTAAAAGAATGGTAAAAGAGATTACATGGAATCAACCATCATTGTCTTGGCAAGATCCTCGGACTAATGAATGTGAATTAGACGTCCAAAAGATAATACATTTACAAATGCTAGCTAATCAATTGCCAGACTCATTTGCTGACCCGAAAGAGAGTGACTAAGTCATATATACCAGCTTGTAATGCACCAAATTCGAATAGAAGTCCAAAAGGGACATACTAAGGTTGCTATATAGTCTAGGCAACGTATTAAACGTGGTAGACCAATATGTTCCAAAGATAAGAATCCTCAGAAACAAAAGAAAGGTGCAGAGAATGAAAACAAATCCGAAGTCGAGGAAACCACATACATGGACACAAGGCCGGCCGGCTCTAAGGTACCAAACACTGAGGCTTGGGACGCCAAGCTTTAGGGTACTAATGGTTCTGATAATAATGAGATTGTAATCAATTATATCATGTCTGGAACACATTGGAACAGAAAAGATGTCGACATAGATGATTTATTTGCATACAAGGTAGCACTTGAATTTATGGATATAAATGAGGATCATGAACCCACGTCAATAAAAGAGTGCGCACTCGTAGATCAGATTGGATTAAAATGAAAAGCGTGGAGTTAAATAGTCTAAAGAAAAGAGGCATATTTGGCCATATGATTAGGACGCCATATGATATTAAACCAGTGGAATATAAATGGGTCTTTGTGAGGAAGAGAAATGGAAAGGAGAAATCGTGAGATATAAAACATAATCACGTGGTCCAGTTGTCACTGGTCTTACTTACAGCATTCAAGCACGGCTTGTTGCACAAGGATTCTCACAGAGATCAGGAATAGATTATGAGGAAACATACTCCCCTGTGGTAGATGCTACTACATTTAGATTTTAATAAGTCTGGCTATATAAGAAAAAAAATTGGATTTGCATACTTATATGGTCCACTGGATAATGAGATATACATGAAAGTACCAAAGGGTACTGAGCTCAAAGATAATAGAAGTTCTTAAGAACAACATTGTATAAAGTTGAACAAATCTATTTATGGACTGAAACAAAGTAGCCACATGTGGTATAATGGACTAAGTGAATACTTAGTGAAAGAGGGCTATAAGAATGACTCAATCAGTCCGTGTATCTTCATAAAATAAATTTGACAACTTATGTTTATTTTATACTGACCAGTCCAAAGAGGGGTTAATTGATTTTGCTGATTATCTATCAGATCTCAGATAGGTTATGTTTTACATAAACCATCGCAGCAACATCAGATAAAATTTGTGTGTGTGTATGTAGTTGAGATCCATGACTCAACATATCAGATCAGACTGTGGTATTATCGACGGAAAAGAAGGTCCTGAGGTGCCAAACATCATGTACAAGGACAACGCAGCATGCATAGTTCAACTCAAAGGTGTATACATCAAAGGAGATAGGACGAAGTACATCCTGCCCAAATTCTTCTTTATTTACGAATTACAGAAAGCTGGAGAGGTCCTAGTACTCCAAGCTGAAATACCTTCAGTGAGGTTCAAATCAGGGGGAGTAATACGTGTTGTACTCTTTTTCCTTATCCATGGTTTTGTCCTATTGGATTTTCATGGAAAGGTTTTAATGAGGCAACATACAAAGCGTATTACAAATTCTGAATGGTTATATCGTCCAAGGGGGAGTGTTATAAACCATATGGTGGACAACCATAACCAGTCCAATCCGGTTCTTTCCATTTATCTTGTGGCTGTTTTCCTTTTCTCTTTAGGATTATATTTATGTACTATTTTCATATTTTTATAACGGTGTAATTCCCTATATAAAGAGACCCTATGTTTATGAATAAAATAATCTATTTTTCCTATTAGTTTTACAACATGTAGGTAATTAATATGTAATGCAACTAAAATTGACGTTTGTCCACTTGTATAACTCAAATGTGGCACGCTAGTTTGACCACTAATTTACAACGTAATAACTTATAAGTTTGTGGTTGCTAAAATCAAAATTTTGAAAATTTATGACTGTAGCATTTTACATTTTTACACTGAATTAAACACAAACGACAAACCCAAAACAAACAAATTGATGATAAAAATGTTTACCTCGGAGTAGGCAGTGGAAAGGCATGTATCACACTTGGAGCCGTAAGAGTCACCACGGCATTGGATAACCATGTAGACGGTATCAGGACGATGACCATAAACGCCATAGATGTAATCTTTTACAGAAGTGTTAGAGATGAGACTGTTGAGGTTTTTCTCGTATAGACTCTTTGACTTATATTTTCCATCCTTCTCTAAGCATTTGTGGTATAGATACGCGTTGGTCTCGTTTACAGACGTAACACTGCGTATAAAGAAGAGTTGTATGGCTACTACGGCCAAGATCGAGACCAAAACGCTACGTTCTGAAACAGATGATGAAAACATTATTCTCGACGATGTTTTGGAATTTGGAAGGTGTTTTCTTTTCGAAGATTCAAATATAGGGGAATTTATAGCTGGTTGGTTTTTATTAATTATTTGGATGAAAAGATCATGAAAATAATACGTTTTTTGTTGTGTTATCTTACACGAGAGAAGAGTTCGGAGTTGAGACTAGGTATATGCGGTGAAGGAAGGGCAGTGAAAAAGTCAAAATTCAAAATATTTTTTTTTGTCAACAAATTTGAAACTCTTGTAATCTTACATACTTACTTGTGGCCATTAATTTTGAATCAATTTTTGTTGTTAGTTCATAAGTTATTGTAAATCAAACTGAACGATAACTAAACTTAAAAAACCACATCAACATATAGAGTTCCATAACCTAATACGATCTGAACCAAACGAAATCTAATCCTTATAAATTTGAGATTATTATTGGTTCATGAATTTTAATTGATTAAACAAATCCATGCTTATCCTCAAGTAAAGCTAGCAAAATCTCAGTAATGATGGAAATGTTGAAAACGCCAGGACTCTAGAAACCTCAGCAGATCTTTGCTTTGCAAAAGTATCCACCTGACTACCCCACGTTGACATCCTAAGCCTATCGATACTGTAGATCTTAAACCTGTAAAACTCAAATTTTCATCAGTTAGTTCTCTACATGCATTAAACATGGGGTGAGCTTCTCATCTGAAATCATTATCAGAAAAATGGTTAAGTTAGAGAAGGCTGATTTTGTGGTTGAGTTTGAAGTGAAGACACTATGCAAATTGCAAGAGAGATGAATCTATTGAGAACCATAGTTTCTCTACTGCCCAAACATTATGATATAGACCCCAAATCACCAAAACAGTCAATGATACTCCTTCCGTTTCTAAAAGATCCATGTTTTAGAAAAAACTTTCGTTTCAAAAAGATACATTTTTTACATTTTCAATACATTAATTAATGAAAAATTGTACATTTCCAAAAATATAATTATATTTACTAAAATCTTATTGGTTTAAAATTATGGGGAATTGTTAATTAAGAAAATAATGCATTGGTAATTAAAATTTTATGTTTTTTTAATAAGTATGAGAGGGAGTAAGCATTTTCCTTGAAAAACTAAAAATAACTGAGAAAAAACACATTTCTGACCCCTTATTCTATGCAAATTCCTTTTTTTTCTCTTGTTTTGGTGATAACTTATTTAAGTAATTAACTTAAATATTGGAGAAAAGAAAAGAGAGGAGAGATGATATTTCTATCAGCAAAGCTAAGAGAGATATCACAAGAAAATGCATGCACTGTGACTTAATAAGTTAACAGTCTTGTCATACTTGAAACTAATAAAAGGTAAAACAACCAATAAAGGATATTAATGTCGTGCATACAATCGAGCCAAAATATTATCTCTTGGTACAAACATGTTAAAGCATCTTAATAAAGGAGAAAAAAAAACATGGAGCTCTCATCTGTGAGTGTCCAAAAATGGGTAAATCTCATACCTAAAGTTACAACTCGCACTCACGATTCTTCCTCCTTCTTTACCATCACAACAGTTAGGAAGCTCCCCAATAATCCCATCCAAACATTTCTTACAACCTGTCTCCCGTATGTCTCGCGTGCACTGCACCATTCCGTGCAGCTTCATCTTCCCGTCAAGCTTCATATCCCCTTGCTCGTACAACCAGTACACTTCAAATTCCCTCTCTGGACCACCACGAGTTGCATCGTTCGTCAGCTTGTTGAGAAGAGTCTTTGTCTTAGCGTTAAACGACACCGGATCTCTCACTTTCTTCCTGTTATACATATAGAACTTGTTCTTGAGATCCATCTTGTTCATGAAAGTGGTCGGAGAAATCCTGAGAAGACATCGGTCAAACCATATGATTGCCCCCTTGTTCCTCGGACATCTTTTACGTAGCTGTCATATATACATACGTATACATAACCAAACCACAATCAAAAGACAAATAAATATTGCTCCGAAGGACAAATTTACGTATATACAACATATATAATAGAACCTCCATAAATTAATACTTGATAGACTTATACTTCAATTAGCCAATAAAATTTTTGGTCCAAAACATCAGTGTTTTGTACAATTATTCTCTTTATAAATTAATACTTCTCTCAGTGAATAAAATATTATCGTACCAGAGTATTGATTTATTGAGCCTTTATTGTAGTTCTTTGGTGCACCCCTTAGTATCTTCATGAATTTCTACTCAATATGAAAGTGAAAATTTTTGAAAAAAAACAAGAATGAAATTTGGTGAAGAGAGTATCTCATTTGAAAAACCTAAAAATAATTTGTGAAAAAAATCCATTCACACATGTAAGTGGTGACTGATTTAACCTTTTTTATTTAGACAAATGAATTGTGATAAAATATATAGTTTTGTATTTGTTTAGATACTCTTGTGGGTATCTCACCATTGAGGAAGCTCTAGATGTCTTTCACATAATCTCAATTAAATTACCTCAGTGCATGGTAGAGTATGAACATCATCGTATATAGTTAATATTATGTAATGTAACTAAAATTGACGTTTGTTCACTTATAAAATGTGACAAGCTAGTTTTTTGATCAAAAAATTTAAAATTTCTGAACGTTTCTGTTTAGCATTTTACCTTTTCTTTACACTAAAATAAACACAAAACCCAAACGCAAATAAACAAATAGATAAAAGTTAATCATGTTTACCTCGGAGTAGGCAGTGGAGCGGCATGTATCACACTTGGAGCCGTAAGAGTCACCACGGCATTGGATAGCGAGGTAGACTGTATTCGGACGATCACCCTCAATCCCATAGATGTAATCTTTTACAGAAGCGTTTTTCCAAACGTTGGAGATGAGAAAGTTGATGTTTTCCTCGTATGGACTCTTTGGTTTATATTTACCATCCTTCTCGAAACATTTGTGGTATAGATACGCATTGGTCTCGTTTACAGACGTAACACTGCGTATAAAGAAGAGTTGTATGGCTACTAGGGCCAAGATCGGGACCAAAATGGTACGGTTTGAGACAGATGTTGAAAACATTGTTTCCGATGTTTTGGAAGGTGTTTTCTTTTTGTTGATTAAGATATAGGGGATTTTATAGTTTTTTTGTTTTTATTAAATACTTGGAAGAAAAGATTATGTTAATAATACGTTTTGTAGTGTTATCTTACACGAGAGAAGAGTTCGGAGTTGAGACTTGGTACATGCGGCGAAGGAAGGGCAGTGAAAAAGTAAAAATTCAAAAATTCATTTATAATCGTTCTGTATACATAGTTTGTGCTTATCAACCCTGAATCAAATTTTGTTGTTAGAACACCTCCAATGGGGGTTCTACTCATTGAGATTCTAAAGTTGTATATATGTATATATATATGTTATATATGTGTATGTAGGTGTGGGGTCCACAAAATAGTGTAGAACCTCTATCCAAAGATTCTAAATTTTTTGCAATTTTAGAACTCCAATGGATAGAACCCCCCATTAAAGGTGCTCGTAGTTCGGTAAATTATCGTACATCAAACTGAACTCAAATAAAATTTAACACATCAACATATAGAATTACATAATAAGTCCAGACTACAGGCTCGTTATCTTCACGCGCTCACCCCTAACATTTCCAAAGGCGACTCCCGTAACCTGGCGGTCCTCTCCGTCGCTGCTGGCTTCTGTCCATTGCGCTGCTGGCTTCTGTCCATTGCTCAGACGAGCCTCATCTACCACCAAATTGAAGATTTTCTCTCTCTTGTCATTTAAGACTAAATCATTATTTTCATATTTAAACATAAAATCAAACACCACAATAAAATGTAGAAGAAGCAATATAATAATTATATATATATCATAAGTAATTTTTCGGTTTTGATGTTAATGTATAATATTCATATTCTTTATTTTATTTTAATTTTTGCTTATTCAATTCATTAGAAACAAGATATATAAAATTATGTTTAGTTATTTTGGTCAAATAGTTAAATATACTAAATCTTAATATTATTAGTATATTTAATTAATCTAATTAAAAAATGCTATTGTTTTTTTTGGGTTTGGTTTGGTTTGGTTTAAAACCAAACCGAACCATTTAGGTTGATAATATCTTGAACCAAATGATTTAGATATATACTTTGGTTTGGTTTGGGTCAGTACGGATTTAGTTGGGTCGGTTTGGTTCTTTTTTTTTTTGTCCACCCTTAATTTTAACCAAAAAGGTTATTCTTAGATTAGCTAGGTTTTATGTAGGATAGGGAGAAAAATCGAGCCTGAAACTCTAAACCAAAACAACCCGGAAACCTAAACCAAACCAAACCGAATAGGTTTTAGGGTTTTATTCTACCGCGGTTTATATATATATATATAATACATCTGAATAAATCAAAAAATTTAAAAATTCTAAAGTAAAAAAAAAACATACCGAACCCAAACTTAATTCCTAATAAGTACCCAAATTACTCAAAGTTTTCGATGAGTGTACCTAAAATAATTATATGTTACATGAAAATGAACTTTAATGTATATTAAAAAGTGTGAAAATATTCCTTAATAAAATTTGATTTAGCGAAAAAACTAATTTGAGATGTTTTTTTTGACTGAAGGCATTCTATAATTTGAGATCTTTTCACCTTTTTATTTTGGTCTATATGTAAAATATTATTAATTTAGTTTTTCAATTATTTTTAAATTTTATAACCATGATCAGGGAATACATTCTCCACGGAACGGTTTCAGTTTTCAGTGGAAAGCTCGAAGACTCAAAACAACGATAAGAAAAGAACTTTTTATTTTATTAGTTTAGATTTATAGAAAAGCCAAAAACTTATTTTGACTGTCAAATATATTCGATGTTTGATTGTCTGAAGAGTAACATTTAATTCAAACTGTAAAATGTTATGATTTGAGAGAAGATTTGTGAGAATGTGTTGTGTATATTTCTCATTAGCCAACACCACTTTATATAGTGATTTGATACAAGGGTTTACAAATGCTTTACAAGGAAGTAAATCTACACATTAATTACTTTTGACTACATTGATGTCATACATGAAGACTTGGTCAAGGTGATGATAACGAGGTTGACTGAGTCTTCTAATCTCGAACCGGAATGTAGACGGATCGGAGACGGGTGTAGATGGACCGGATAGTCGGATCGGATGTAAACCTCCTTGGACTTCTACTTGGTTAAATGGAAATCCACACAATGGATTTATAACACTCCCCCTTGGATGCCATAACCATATCGGTCTTGTAATGTGCTAATGTTGCCTCATTAAAACCTTACTAGGAAAACCCATTGGGACAAAACCATAGTTAAGGAAAAAGAGTACAACACACATTACTCCCCCTGATTTGAACATCACTTGCTGAATAGATGTTCATGGATTCTTACTTGAACAATCTTGTAATGTTCGGACATATCATGTCTCTTAGAATCCTGATGGTACTTAGAAAATGTACCACTTTGATATCGACCACTTTTAGTACTTTAAATAAAATGTACTATTTTATACTCTGGTCATCTGATTATGGCCTTTGACCAAATCATTCTTATATGCCTTTCCATACATATTGGTCAGCTAGTACTTTAGATCCTTTATATGATATGGATCATTATTGTATCAAGTATGAGATACTTTAGCTCTTTAGGACTTATGGACATGCCTTAGCTTTATGAGTATAATATTCTTTTGCCATAGACAACTTTTATACATAGGTCATATCGGTTAGATCATGATCCTTGTTTACATATGTCCATAGTTTATCTATGATCAATCTAAGACATTTTCAGTCTTAATATGTCGGCAGTTCGTGCACATATATATATATGAGCGATTGGACAGATCTAGGCCAGACATGGCCTTGACATAGAACTGATCTAATAGATCATCAAACTCATGTCTAATGACATCTATGATCTACAGCTTTATCATGGACCAAATCTTATAATATGGTCGGACCCGTTGGGTCGCATATGGACGCATAATGTAGTCCTACACCTTTTGTTCAAAGATGAACTTTGATCTTATAGCTTATCTTTATGATAGCTTATTCATTCATACCACAGCTTGGTTGGTTAATTCTGAGAATTTATCCAACCATAAGTATTACCAAAAATTTGGCTAATTTGTGGTGGTGATCTATAACCTTTATAAGATTTAATGAATAACCATTTATCCTATCTTAGGCTGGTTAGTATAAAAACACAAGGAATTTAAAATTCCTCTATGGACTGATTTATAGAACTCTTCATTTGCTTACATGTAGCAATTTAATTCAGTCCATGGACAACTTTAGAAAAATGCTGTTCATGAGAACTTCTTTTCTCATCTTATGATTCTGAGCTCAATACATTTTGGTAAACCTTTAGGTACCAATAATATTATCATCATCCAGTGAGTCATATAAAACATACTACATCTTTTGAATTTCTTCCAGACATTATATGTAGTGACATATGTAGTAGTATCCACCACTTTGGATTATATAGACCTCTCTTGGTCTGTCTCACGATTTTATCCTTCTTTCAGGATTTATCTATTCACTGGACATCTTATGGCGTTTACATATTTATGGCCAATACAACACGCCTATTATATACCACTTTTAGAAACCCCACGTTTCTTTCATTATTAATTATGAGTACTCTTGCGTGGGTTCATGATCCTCGTTTCATTATTCATGTGCTACATACTTGCGCTTTTCTATGAATGTATGTGTCGACACACTTATATATATGGTTCCTTTTAATTCCAGACTTGGTATAAAATCGATTTTGAGATTCTCATTATCTAGGACCTTTGTAACCTTATAACTTGGCGTCCCAAGCTATATGGTATGGTACCTAGCCGTTCAGCTGGCTAGCCTTATATCTCGATGTCTGGAATGGTTTCCTTTATAAAACTCGGAATTTATCTCATGCACCTTTCTTTCTTTCCGAGGTTCCTTTGAATTATGGAACTTTATTTGGAACTTTGTTTGGTCTTATATTAGACTTTGTTGCAACTTGGTTGAGTCTTTAAGACATCAAAACCGTGTGGTGCTAAGCTGGGATGACTTAGTCATTCTTTTCTCGGGTCAATGTGTCTGGCATTTTATTTTGCTATCATTGTAGCATATGGACGTCTATAATTTATTTTCTAGTCTGAGGATCTTTGCCAAGACATTAATGGTTGAAACCAGATGGTAGATACCATTCTTTACCAGCTTATTACTTTTCTCCTTTCAAATGTTGGATATTCGGATTCATAAACCTTATGTAATCCTTGTTCCTTGGCCTATAATTAAATCACCCATTTTAGCTCAAGGTTTCTTTAAACTTATGGAGAAAGTATATTCATATATATATATATACCCAACATATATTCCCAATCCTCCTTATGAGATTCTAAGGTCATATGATCTTAGATGGCACATATATTTGTGGTGGATTCATTCTCAATATCTTAAGATGATATATGTCTGGACTCATGACCCGTATTAGTCTGAGGTGGGAATATCTGTGATCACTTATATGGCCTGATATAATATCAATGGCCTGATGCAAGTTAATCTTTTATAATTCAACCAATATGTAATTATGGTTGTGGACCATATTTCACGGATTTTAGTATGGTCATGTATCATAGGATTTGTCCTCACTTCCCCTCATGAACATACTCTAATTCGTGGTGCTGGGACAATAAATTCCCTTGTGCATAGATATATATTGCACAAACGTGAGATCTTATGGGATAGCTTTTGTGCCCTTTTAAATCTTTGCATCATAATCTGGATGGCTATGTATGGTAATGCCATCTAAGTGATAAATTTGTGGGTCAATCAAACATGATTGCCCTGGCTTATGCCTAATATCATATTGATCTCTAGATCAATAGAGAATGTAGTCACGACCATTTAGGCTATTTTAATTTAGGTACTCTTATTCCCTTTTGTCCATTGTTGGAAACCATTTTCTCTTCTTAATTCAATGGACCTTATAGGGTGAATATAATGCCTTTTATCTTGGCCCAATGAAGGCCTATAGATATAGTAGGTATAGCCTCTAGGACTTTCCTTTGGCCTTGGGAATTTTCATAAATAAGAAGGAATTCTTTCTTTCCTTTGCCCATAGTTTCAATATGTAGACCATTCATACGAATGTCTTTGAAACCTAACAAATTCCACTTTGATTTATGGTAATATAATGCATAATAGATTTCTAGATGCGTGTCTTTAGGCATCATGAGGTTGGCCTGGCCGTGGCCTTGAATAAAGTATCTTTTGTCTCTTAATATAGTGTGGCTTAATCCACTATAGAGACCAAAGACAAAGTAGAATGATGTCGAAATCTAATTGGCCTCTTTAAGGCAATATGAAGTCTCATATCCAAGATGATCATCATACTCATGGTCGAAATCATTCGCCCATCGTGAAGGACCCAATGGGCCATAGGGTTCTATCCCTTTATGCTCTCCTGGTAGAGTTTAATAAGGTGTTTGGGAGTTCTATATTGGTTGGACCAATAGTTGTTCATCCCACACTGATGGCAAGCAGATTTGGTCGAGGCATGGTTTTTGATATCGGACTTATACCCATGGCTCGGTTGATAACCTTAGCCTTGGTCTCGAATATGGAGTGACTGTGGGTGATATCCACGCACATCCTTGCCATCCTCCATGGCCTTTCACATGGCCATGGTTTGACTCTTTCATATGGCTCTGTGGCAGGATGTGCCTTAGGCAATGCATAAATCCAGGAGGCCTCATCTTACTATTCTTCATGATTAACTCATTGTTTTGCTTAGCAAGCAACAAACAAGAGATTAAATTTGCATATGTGGAGGAATCCTTTTCTCGGTATTATTGCTGAAGCAAAACATTGCTTGTGGAATGTAGAGAATTTCTTCTCTAACATGTCAGCATATGTGATAGTCTCTCCACATAGTTTCAACTTTGAGACTATCATGAAAAGAGCCGAGTTAAACTCATCCACAGACTTATAGTCTTGGATCTTTAGGTTCCTCCATCTTGTCCCAGACATAAGATAATTAATGGAGATCGCATCATTTGAACCCTCAGTACCATGAGGCTCGGCGTCCCGAGATCCATTGGTTGGTACCTTAGGAATGGCCATGTCGGCCTTGTCTGGACAATCTATGAGACTTTCGGATGGAGATCTCATCATCAGTACCATGAGGCTCGGCGTCCCGAGACCCATTGGTTGGTACCTTAGGAATGGCGTATGATTAAGAGAAATCGCCTTGTATCTATCTCAAAAGTGAGATATTTAGATACAATCACCAAGATTCAGATTTTCAACATCTGAATATTTATCATTGCTTTCAAGCATAAAGAATCTATGCAAACAAATTTTCAATAATGCTCCCCCCAAATCATATAATCTATTTGCATTAATTATTTCTAGTATGACAATGATCAATTGATCATTGCATCTAGTGATCCCTTTTAATCATAATTCAAATTTGGATTGATTATATATATATAGGGTATTAAAGCCCTTTAGAATTTGAATAAGGATCAGTCATCATTTAATTGAGATCAGGCAATATGGATGAAAATCAATCATAATGGTCTAAGGGTAAATGCATGGATCAAGAACTAGTCGGATGTATGTTCTGTCCTGAGCATTGGACCTAAGCAATTTATTTGAATAAGCATGTAATACCGCATGTCCCCAAGCTGATACTGGTAGCTTCGACCTCATGAGTAATGGTCGAGCAATCAACTGGATTCTTTAATGAAGGATTTGGCCAATCCGTTCTGTGTATGTACATGTGCCACGGAGTGTTCCACACTTACCCCCATGGACATACAATAATCATTAAAAGCTTGGGAACTGAATTCACTTGCATTGTCAAGACGTATAGTCTTTAATGGAAAATCTGGAAAGTGGGCTCGCAGTCTTATGATCTGAGCCAATAATCTTGCCAATGCCAAGTTCCGAGATGATAATAGACAAACATGCGACCATCTGGTCGATGCGTCAATGAGGACCATAAAATATCGAAATGTTCCACAAGGTGGGTGTATTGGTCCACATATATCACCTTGTATTCTTTCCAGAAAGTTCAATGTTTCTTTAACTACCTTTAAAGGTGATGGCCTTATTATTAATTTCCCTTGTGAGTATGGAATACATGTAATGCCCATAGGGATAATATTACTTTCTTTCAAGGGATGGCCAGTTGAGTTCAAGATTATCTTGCGCATCATGGTTAGACCAGGATGGCCGAGCCTTTCATGCCATTGTTTAAAGGCTTCTCTGAACTCATTTGTCTTTGTGACATTTGCCTCAATTGATTTTATTCTATCTTATGACATATCAATATAAAATGATACTATGGCTTATAAAACTTTAGAAATAATTTTCAGTCAAAGATATGCATTCAATAAAATCAAACAAGCATTTATAAAATCGAATATGCATTTATAAAAATCATAAAAGATTTTTAAAACTTTGACAGTTACAAAACAAATATTAATAGGAAAAGATATGCATTGATTGGATTTAATTTTGATTTTATTTTGGTTGACTGATTTTCAAGAATTCTTAGAAACAAGATTCATATAGATCTTTAGATGTTTTAATAATTTAGAGATACTTAGAACCTTTAGAAAATTATAAGTTTATGGACTCAAATAATTTTAGAATCAAGTTTCATATGGATCATATGGATCATAGAAACAAGATTAATATTTTGGATCCATAGATTGTTTATATATCATGGATTCATATAGATCCTAGATTTGATTCAGATATAATGGTGATTTTAGATTTTCAGGTTTTGATTTGTTTACCTTTTACCACATTGATCTGAATGGACCACCATGAGAGAGAGGGATGGCCGGCGGATATAACTAGGGAGATGGCCGGCGTGGATTGTATATGCGATTTACGACGTGTCTGAGATCAGATCGACAAGCCGTCTTCGGCAATGGATTCCTCTCTTCTTGGGCTTCAGATTGATAGGTGGATCGTCTGGCTCCACAGGGTTTGAGAGATACGGCGGTTTAAAGTTGTGCCTGAATTTAGGATTTTCTGGCCGGAAAAGATGGCCGGAAAAGAGAGCTCAGGTGGAGAGAGACTTCTCAGGTGGAGAGCACAATCGTGCTGATAACGTGTTATGATTTGAGAGAAGATTTGTGAGAATGTGTTGTGTATATTTCTCATTAGCCAACACCACTTTATATAGTGGTTTGATACAAGGGTTTACAAATGCTTTACAAGGAAGTAAATCTACACATTAATTACTTTTGACTACATTGATGTCATACATGAAGACTTGGTCAAGGTGATGATAACGAGGTTGACTGAGTCTTCTAATCTCGAACCGGAATGTAGACGGATCGGAGACGGGTGTAGATGGACCGGATAGTCGGATCGGATGTAAACCTCCTTGGACTTCTACTTGGTTAAATGGCAATCCACACAATGGATTTATAACATAAAAGATGTTAATAATCATTTATGTCTGCTCAATGTGTGAGATCAGATTTGAACCTAAATGTTTGCACTTTCATAATTATACTTGAAAGTTTAAATATCTTTAAATATAATAGATTGATAATTTTTGTAATGTGGTATTATGTTTTAAAGTCAGATTCTCATGTGGGATCTAAACTTAAACATTTGAGATGTGATGTCTACAACTTAAAGTTTAGATAATACAATGTATTTTATTACAATTGATAAATTTTAAAATTTTTATGTTTTACTTAACTTAAAAATCATATTTTCAATTGTTAGAGTTTTATCTTTTAATAAGTTAGCAGTAAAATATACATAAATTTCAAAAACTAAAGTAATTTTGTAAATTTTTTGATTTTTCAAAAATAAATTTAATATGCAGATCATGTCTAATAACTAAATTAAATTGGGTTTGAATAATATGAATTTTTCTTACATCCAAACTTTTAAAAAATGGGTTTTACGTACAAAATTAATCACTTTTGATTTGTTTTATTAATACAAAATAATTATGATTTTTTTTTTCTTTTTTTGTAAAAGGGCATAAATAATTATGATATGTAATCTGCAGGTTTTATGTCATAGAAAATTCCTGATTTATCCACACACCTCCCTTAAACTGTGTTATTTATCTGTGCATGGTGCACCCGTCCTAAACTGAACATATTCATTACCATTATTTTCTTGCAAAAAATTTATGAAAAATTGTTAGTAATACCACTTTCCTAATATCACTTATCATTTATACATTAACCAACTTTACCTTTAAAATTTTAATAGATAAAGTACAATTGTACCCCTCGTATCATTAATTTAACTTAGATATATTTTCTAACTCCGGCCAGATCTCCGGCGAACTCCGGCGAACTTCGGCTAACTCGACGATCTCCGGCAGATTCAGTGATCGTGTCAGATCCGGAATCTCCTTCGTCAAGAACATCTCCGTCTCCTTTGCAACAACATCTCACCCCCGTGGAGGCTCGCTCATCCCTTCGGTAATCATTTTTCTTTAAAATAAAAAACGAATCTCAAGTCCATTTTGTGTTGTTATGAATCGATTTTGTACAAGATCATTTGATCCTATCATCTGATTGATATGATAACACGAGAGGATCGAGTTATCTCATCATCGCGTTTAGAGTGTGTTCCAATGATGGATGACGAGGATTTTGATTTTGATAAAGAGAGGATTCCAAGGAGCTTCAAGAAAGGGCAAGTTTGGGAGATATACGATGGTGGTTGATATCACTCAAATTACTCTAAGGAGTGACTTTACTCTCTCAAATAAGAGGTTCAGTTGTAGTACTTAGGGATCGAATCCACAAGGAGCTAGGGAACCAATCAGATCTAATAGTTATATGATTAAGCTAGGCTAATAGGTTTAAAGCAGTAAATAAATATAGAAAATAATAAATAAAGCAATAAACAAGTTGAACAAGATAATTATTCAACAAGGCAAGGAGTTGTTTGATGGAAGGATGGTTGCTAGATCTAGGGTTTCTATTCAGGTATTAGAGATTATAAATACTATAAATGCTAACAAGCTGATTGCATGATATGTTAGAGCTCAACACTATTAAATGAATCCATCAGCTATCGCAATATTTAGACCATCTATTACTTAGATGCTAAATGGTGTTTGCGGTCAGCTATCTTGCTGACAGTATCGATCGATGGTTCGAAAGGAATATCGACCGATACACCTCTAGCTACGTCGATCGATTACTCTATAGGAGTATCGATCGATACTGCTCTAAGCAAGCATTATGCGCGAGTTGATACAATGCTCACCATGATCTTAGATCAGCTTTCGCATATCT
Source organism: Brassica juncea (assembly GCA_018703725.1). NCBI lineage: Eukaryota > Viridiplantae > Streptophyta > Magnoliopsida > Brassicales > Brassicaceae > Brassica > Brassica juncea. Next base: position 8,199,685 of record CM031936.1, on the reverse strand, counting down.
CAAGAGGGTCATAGCATGTTTAGGATGGATTCAGGATGATGTTAAGTAAGTAAACAATCCTAAGATCAAGGTTCTAGTTCATGACTCTAGAAACAAGCATTAAGAACATCCTAACAATGAATATTACAACTATAGCAGATATAGGCTGGGGCTAATCCCTTTAACCTATCTGAACCCTAAATCCAACAGGTGGATCTATTCAGACATGAAGTTTGTCACATAAATCATAGATGAATAGATATAAAACTGAAATAGAATAGATAATAAAAACCAATGGAGTTCCAGGAGGATTCTGGTAGGAGTTCCTCCCTTCTCTCCTAACTAAGAACAATAGAACAATGAAGTAAAAAAAGCGTGTAGAAAGCGTAACCGTCAACAATGGCTTAGAAAACACATAAATAGGGTTTCTGGTCGTCCAAGGGTATTTTGGTAACTTTGTGGTGGCTCCTGGGATTCAGTCGGTCATAAGATATGCTTGGCCCACATTCTGAGATCCATATCGATCGATATGCACTCTGTTGCATCGATCGATATGCATCGCGAGGCAGACTGACCACTCTTCAGTAAACCGGGCATAACTTCTGCTACAGAATGCTGATTGACCTGAGACTGGTGGCATTGGAAAGCTAACTCAAAGTTCTAACTTGTGTCAAAATATGGGCTCAATCTAACGGTGGTAAGGTCTCCATCCATAGCGAAACATCTGACGCGTCTGCGCAGCTCTGCACTTAAAAGGCTCCAAAAGACACCAAAATCACCATATTTCTCCAGAACGTACCTGAACCTGTAAATACTCTAAATAGACTCTATATCGTAGTAAATATATATAAAAACACCTATATACCATGGCTAAAAATGGGTAAAATCCATGGTCGATCAACTCTCCCAGACTTACCCTTTTGCTTGTCCTCAAGCAAAACCAACAAGCAGTCTCTCTGAAAGAGGTTTGAAAACAGCAGGGACTCACATGATTTAAAACTTAGAATCATCACCTCTACAATATTGCAATCCACATCTAAAATGTCCTAATCACAAAAGCACATTATACCATATCCTAGCTTAGCAACCAAATTCGACTAGCCAACAACTTAGCAAATCTTGTCTGACATTCCCCTCTACCAACCTCATTTCTTAACATAAATAAAAGTGTAGGCTTTACCTTGGGAGTATCGATCACAAGATGCAAGGATTCTCAAACAAGTATCTGGACATGCAGGTAAAAGTTAGTTCCTATCTTCTCTCTCTACTATTTCTCTTCTAGTCAAGTCTGCTCTTATTTGCAAGACATTGACCAAGATTGGACAGGCTTCCATGAATCAAGCCTTAATGGTTGTAACCACCAAGTCCTGTTCACTTCTTTTTGACCTATATCCTAGGATTCATTGCGAAGCAAGTCTTGAAGGGGGTAACCACCAAGTCATATTCGAATCCTTTACCTATAGAATTCTTATGAATCAAGTCTTGAGGGGGTAACCGCCAAGCCCTGTTCGAATTCCTTCCTAAGTAATAACTAACTAGTCATAGAACATATATATAAGCTTTTTTTTTTAATTTTTTTTTTTAATTTTAATTTTTATTTTTATTTTTATTTTAATTTTTTTTTAATTTTTTTTTTTAATTTTGAATAAAATTAAATCTAAATTCGAAAATGAGAGAGAGAGGGTGATAAAACTATCTACACAAGGCTTTACCTTCCAGACTTGTCTGAAGAATCCGATCCCATGTATACCAAGCTCCAAGACAAGCAATTGAGTCAGGTTTAGTGTTGGAGGTCAGCTTTGGTTCCTTCAAACAATCTTAGCAAGTGTTGATAGTTGACAGGTTGATCCACTTTAGTATCTTTAGTACTATCTGCAATCAGTAAGTCTAGAATAGTTCTAAAGAGTGGTTAGATAACAAGCATAAATCTAATAAGTTCATTATCCCCTTCTTGACTCAATAAAAACTTTTGAAAAATATTTTATAAGACTCACAATAAACCAATATCAGTAAACATCCCCCCAGACTTAAATTATATACTGTCCCCAGTGTATATCCAGCCGGAGTTTAAGGGAATAGCATAAATATAAGTACTCAATGTAACAAGTAAGAACGATAACCTGCTCGCTGTCGATCGACACAATGAAAAGACAATCGATCGTTGTTGTTGAAGTGTTGTCGATCGATATCGGTCGGGTCTCATCGGTCGATGTGCTGAGCAATCGTCTACTCGGATCCTCTTTTTTGTTTTTTTTTATAATATATATAGCTAACTAAAACACAATATTAGTGGAACCTCCCCCAGACTTAAACAACATTGTCACCAATGTTATATAGTCTAAGAGTGGTGGGAAAATAAATCATATAGACAATATTTAACAAGGAAAAACGGTATACCTGCTTTTGATATGAGTGTCAATCAACACAGTTAAGTGGCGATCGATACTCCTGATGTTGTGTCGATCGATGTTGCGCAGCCATCGTCGATTCTTGTGCAAACTCGTCTCCCTCGGATATTTGTCCTTTTACCTAACACACAAAAAATCAGTAATAGAAGCAATTACTTAAATTTCAAAAACTTTTTTTTTCGATGAACAGTGATTCTGCTACAGTGTCGATCGATGGTGCTGCTACAGTGTCGATCGATTTTCCTGCTACAGTGTCGTTGATACAGTAACGCTGCTACAGTACCTTCGGGTATTGTTCATCTCTTTTCTTTTTAACCTGCAATAACTAAATGCAAGAATCAGTAATAAATGAAATTAAAACCAAATTTAAAACAAACCTAACAGTGTGTTGCCTCCCACTCAGCGCTTATTTTTTGTCATTAGCTTGACTTCTGGAGATCTTATTTAGTCCGGATGAGAATGAGATCTTGCTCCAAACCAAGTCTCAATGTCTACACTCTGAAGCTTTATCATTCTTGTGTGAAAGCCTCCTCCATAGACTTTTCTCCTTTGTCTATCATCTCATCAATAAGGAGTGCTCTAAGCTTTGCAAATGGCTGTGAGAAGCATCTGCTGCGCACTCTGAATTTCCTGATACCATCTGAGAAGTGAAGAATCAATGATAACTGAGAATCTCCCTTGATCCTTTTCTTCTTCTTTCAATTCCTCCTCTTCTTTCCCCTAGACTTGTCTGATCGCATGGTGGTGCCTCCATCAAAAAGATTTTGGCACATTTCAAACTCATTCTGCTCTGATTCGCGAAGGGTGTCGATCGATGGTAAAGTGGAACAATCGATCGATTTCTGATTGCTTATGTCGCTCGATGGTGCTTCTGTTGGCCCTTTATTTACTTCATCAATAAATCGCAGGCCTTTCTGTGAAGCTTCTATGTGTTTTTGATCATACAATACCTCAATGTAAGAACTCAGATAAACACCTTTATTTGGTGGGATAGGAGATTCAACTTCAAACACTGCGCATGGAACCATAAGCTTCACAAGGTCATATATCCTCTTCACTCTTTTGTGAAACCCATCAGCTTCTTCTATCCAGATAGGTGGTCTCTGATATTTAGGGACAACAGGGTGTGAGGTCTTAGACATGTGCATTATCTCCTCAATCGGTCCTGGTTCAATCGGGTATCCTGATAGTTCATCCAAACATGGGTATCGATCAATGCAATCGGGTAAGTGTCGATCGATGCAGTCGAGTGTGTGTAGATCCATGATGTATGGCAACTGTCGATCGATGGCGTAGGGTGGTTGTAGACCGACGAGGTGGGGTGGTTGTCGATCGATCTCATCAGGTTTATGTCGATCGATGTCGTCAGTCTTTGGTGAAATTTCCAGACCTTTTCCCGAAGTGTGCTGATCATCAAGCTTCTGCTTCGAGTTCTGATCTAAATCCTCAAGCCATTCCTCCAACTCCAAGAAGTCTTCTATAGTTACTTCTTCTCTTAAATCCAAATCTCCAAGCTGTTGTCCATCCTCTAACTCCAAGAATTCTTCTAGTTCCAAGAAATCTTCCATGGTGATCTCTTTTTCTACTTTTGGTCAGGATAACAACTCGATACATCAATGCTCTTCTGTGTTGAGTCTGCAATGTCCTGAGGACAACTCGAACTTTCAGGGATTTCAAGTGGTATCGATCGATGACAAAAGTCTATATCGATCGATTCTGAGGTGCTGGTGGCGATCGATGTTAAGGTTAGGGTATCGATCGATGATGAGCTCATTTCACTAATATCAGCTTCTTCTAAGTTATTCAATTCTCCAGACACATGTTGTTCATCATCTTTCACCATATATTCCATCATAGATCTCATCTTAATCTCTAGAGTTGCTGCAGCATCATAGAGAAAATTGTTGACGAAAGCGTTTGCAATATCATTCCAAGCAGTGAGAGATCCTGGTGGTAGCTTCTTCAACCAATGAGCTGCATCACCAGCAAGAGAGTATGGAAATAGTTTGCAGAAGTAGTATTCTTTAGAGACTCCATTGCTTTTAATGGTTGATGCTAGATCTTTGAATGATTCGAGGTGGGTAATGGGATCTTCATGAGGAAAACCATGAAAGGGATGCTTACCAACAAGAGAGATATATGCATAGTTTAGCTCAGGGACAGAGCTCTGGGGTGTTGAACGATGCAATGCAGACTTTTTAGCGTAGAAATCCTCAGGTATGTCGTAATTTCTAAGTGCCTTCTGTCGTCCAGTCCCAGCGTTCAAAGCAGTAGCATCAGGGGTTACAGAAGGTATCGATCGATGACAGAAGTCTGTATCGAACATTTCTGAAGTGCCGACATCGATCGATTCTGATGTACTACTGTCGATCGATGCTGAAGTTAGATCACTTGTATCAGCTTCTTCCGCTCTTCTTGGATTACTAGATCCATCTTGTTCATCATCCTCAACCGTACCATGGTTGACTAGCTGTCCTCTGTTCAGTTCGTCCCTTTGCGTACCCTCATCTGCATGGTGAACTGGAATGTCTGGCTTCTTGACATGAGTGGTCGGGGTTTCAAAATCTTCATTCTGCTTGCTGTAGACAAAATCAATAATCTGACTTATACTAGTCATTATTCATTTTTCCCGATTTTCAATCACCTTGTCCGCCATGTAATCAAGCCTTTTACTTCGAGTTGCTACAACTTTGCTAAAAAATTTACCTAGGAAGGCGCCTTTTATGTCCTCCCAACAGGTTAGAGATCTTGGCTGCAGCTTACTGAACCAGCTAAATGCACCGCCATAGATAGTATAAGGGAAAATCTTGCAGAGTATGAGGTCTTCGGATATTTCATTATGCTTCTTCCTTGAAACTAGACCCTCAAGCTCTTTGATGTGGTTTCTGGGATCTTCATGAGGAAGACCTTGGAAAGGATCCTCACTTCCCCAATCATAAAATTGGCTTGTCAAATCAAAGGTATCCATCTCAGCAACAACAATTACATCAGGGATTACATTACCCTCTGCATTAATCAATTGTCTTGTGTTGCTGCGAGGGCGACCTTCTTTGTCTCGCCAGATACCCTTCTTGTCGATCTTAAGTATCTGCCTTTCGTCCTTCTCTATCTCCATGCTAGAAACGTTGCTCGACATTCGATGAACAGTATTTGAATGAACAGTGTTTTGATGAACAATGTTCGGGTGAACAGTGTTTCGATGAACAGTGTCGCGATGAACAGTGTTGCGATGAACAGTGTTCGGGTGAACAGTGTCGATCGACGGGAGATGAATAAAGTCGATCGACACGAGATGAACAGTATCGATCGACGGGGAATGAACAGTGTCAATCGACATCGGGTGAACAGTACCAAAGTGAACAGTACCTCGGTGAACAGTACCTCGGTGAATAGTGTCGATCGACGGGGGATGAACAGTGTCGATTGACAGGGGAGGAACAGTGTCGATCGACATCTGATGAACAGTACCGAGGTGAACAGTACCTCGGTGAACAGTACCGCGATGAACAGTGTCGATCGACGTCGGATGAATAGTGTCGATCGACGTCGGGTGAATAGTGTCGATCGATCCGGGATGAACAGTATTTTCCGACACAGAATGAATAGTATCATGATGAATAGTGTCAGGATGAACAGTACATGGATGAATAGTATTGCGGTGAACAGTATCCTGATGAACAGTAACAGGATGAACAGTATCCAGATGAACAGTACCGCGATGAATAGTGTTTTCCGACACATGATGAATAGTGTCGTTCGATGCTTGGCTCACGCTGTCGATCGATGCTGCTTGGAGGGTGTCGATCGATACTTCCCTCGTAGACTTACAGATCGTGCAAAAACCAGCAGGCTCCTTCTTTGAAGGAGCTAGAAATCCTCTCTTCATTGTTTCCTGGTAATAAGATGTATGTACCTGAAAAAGAAGAAAAAATTTATGAGAATTTTCGAATAGTAACAAAAACTAGACTAAATCTAACTAAACAAGATCTAATGGCGATAAAAGCTCCCCGGCAACGGCGCCAAATTTGATATCACTCAAATTACCCTAAGGAGTGACTTTACTCTCTCAAATAAGAGGTTCAGTTGTAGTACTTAGGGATCGAATCCACAAGGAGCTAGGGAACCAATCAGATCTAATAGTTATATGATTAAGCTAGGCTAATAGGTTTAAAGCAGTAAATAAATATAGCAAATAATAAATAAAGCAATAAACAAGTTGAACAAGATAATTATTCAACAAGGCAAGGAGTTGTTTGATGGAAGGATGGTTGCTAGATCTAGGGTTTCTATTCAGGTATTAGAGATTATAAATACTATAAATGCTAACAAGCTGCTTGCATGATATGTTAGAGCTCAACACTATTAAATGAATCCATCAGCTCTCGCAATATTTAGACCATCTATTACTTAGATGCTAAATGGTGTTTGCGGTCAGCTATCTTGCTGACAGTATCGATCGATGGTTCGATAGGAATATCGACCGATACACCTCTAGCTACGTCGATCGATTACTCTATAGGAGTATCGATCGATACGGCTCTAAGCAAGCATTATGCGCGAGTTGATACAATGCTCACCGTGATCTTAGATCAGCTTTCGCATATCTCAAGAGGGTCATAGCATGTTTAGGATGGATTCATGATGATGTTAAGTAAGTAAACAATCCTAAGATCAAAGTTCTAGTTCATGACTCTAGAAACAAGCCTTAAGAACATCCTAACAATGAATATCACAACTATAGCAGATATAGGCTGGGGCTAATCCCTTTAACCTATCTGAACCCTAAATCCAACAGGTGGATCTATTCAGACATGAAGTTTGTCACAGAAATCATAGATGAATAGATATAAAACTGAAATAGAATGGATAATAAAAACCAATGGAGTTCCAGGAGGACTCTGATAGGAGTTCCTACCTTCTCTCCTAACTAATAACAATAGAAAAATGAAGTAAAAAAAGCGTGTAGAAAGCGTAGCCGTCAACAATGGCTTATAAAACACATAAATAGGGTTTTTGGTCGTCCAAGGATATTTTGGTAACTTTGTGGTGGCTCCTAGGCTTCAGTCGGTCATAAAATATGCTTGGCCCACATTCTGAGATCCATATCGATCGATATGCACTCTGTTGCATCGATCGATATGCATTCCTCTTCTCGACAGCTTTCTCTCGCGAGGCAGACTGACCACTCTTCAGTAAAACGGGCATAACTTCTGCTACAGGATGCTGATTGACCTGAGACCGGTGTAATTGGAAAGCTAACTCAAAGCTATATCTTGTGTCAAAAAGATGGGCTCAATCTAACGGTGGTAAGGTCTCCATCCATAGCTAAACATCTGACGCGTCTGCGCAGCTCTGCACTTAAAAGGCTCCAAAAGACACCAAAATCACCATATTTCTCCAGAACGTACCTGAACCTGTAAATACTCTAAATAGCCTCTGTATCGTAGTAAATATATATAAAAACACCTATAGACCATGGCTAAAATTGGGTAAAATCCATGGTAGATCAGTGGTGATAACAACAACATGCCTCGGAGTTACTGTGTGGTAAGTGAGTTGATTTATTCGTTTGCTTTTTCAGGATGATATTGTGGTTAGCACCGTGTAAAATTTGAGATGCATCAAAAACAATAATTTTAATTTGGCATTCAGAAAAAAGCAAAGATTAGCAGTGGATAACTGACAACAACATGCCTCGGATTTAGTTGTATGAAGGCTTAGCTGATCAACTGACTGAAATTGTTGTTAATTCGGTAAGTTTACTGATATATTTCATTGAATATCATCATGCTTCTACATACTTATAATAACATGTGAGAACCAATCGATGAATTAGTTTTGGTTTTCGAGCTTGTTTGTCTTATACTTAGCTTCTTCCTTCGCATTACAGGTTCTCTGCATTCGGAAGCCTGAGGAACCTATTGATCTGTTTATGGTTGAGATAATGCACATGCGCCATAAATTTGATGTTGGCACAAGATTGGTAAGCCTGTTGTGTTAGAATTTAAGTAGAATAGGTTGCATATAAGAGTATATCCTTTTTCTGATCGTGAATCATATATGTCAATTTTTATGCACCCGCTGCTTGATCACATGGATTGTTCTCTTGAATTAGGTTGAGGGGCTTGTTCTGGATCATGGTTCAAGACACCCTGACATGAAGCGACGTGCAGAGAATTGTCACATCCTTACTTGCAATGTGTCTCTGGAGTATGAGAAGAGGTGTGTAACAGAAACCTCTGATTAGCTCGTGTACTATGGAGAGCAGACTATTATTTCTTGAGATAATTACCGATGATAGTGCTGAGATCAAAATTTCAGAAGGATTATAAAATTCTTTTATTAGACTTTCTAAATGGTTATAAAAATTTTAAATGATTTAGAGTTCTTCTAACTGATTTATTTTGCCTTTATAAACCTTCTAAATAGATTTATAAACTCTTATAAATGATTAAAAACTCTTATAAATTATGTTATGAAGATTATTAAAGTATTTTAATCTTTCGTATAAACCCTTATAAATAGATTTATAAACTCTTACAAATGGGTTATAAGTTATTGTACATGGTTTTATAAATTCTTATAAATAGTTTTATATACCTTTATAAATAGTGTCATAAATATTTTAAAAGTGCTTTAAAAACTTTATAGATGTTTCATACAAGGTTTTATATACTCTTATAAATTTTATTCTTGGTTCATAAAAGATTTTACAAACCCTTATAAATGATTTATATACAAAACTATCATACAAAATGGTGTAGTTATTGGCATAGGCGATGATAATTTTGCTAACACAAAGTTTTTTTTTGTCTTTACTAATTGGAACATTTTTTATTGACGAGCCACATAAATTGAACCTATCAAAGCAACTATTAAACATTTATAAATTATTTATAATCCTTAAAAAAGCCTTGTAGAAACCTAAGTTCAAGTTTGTTATACATATCCTTATAGACTGTTTTTATAAACTGTTATAAATTATTTTTTATAAACTCTTATAAATTATTTTTATAAACTCTTATATATTGTTTTTTTTTAACTCTTACAACACTTAAAATGATTATATAAATTCTTACAAATTGATTTATAAATTCTTATAAATTGATTTATAAACCTTTATAAATTTTTGTATAAAACTCATATGAATTGATTTATGAACTCTTATAAATAAAGGGGAGTTATGACCAGTAATGTTTAAATATGTTTTTTATTCTATATAAATGATTTTATTAACCCTTATAAACGATTAAGTTAATCCTTAAATGATTTATAAAAAGGTTTATAAAATTCTGAACCAATCCATATGACTTAATGACATCCAAGACCTTTCTAGCCTCAGCTATGTTCTGAGTCTTGCAATAACCGTAAATCAAAGAGTTGAAAGTTGCAACGTTAGGAGCTCCCCCACTCTCCATCACTCCCCTGAACAACCCCAACGCCTCCTCGACGTAACCAGACTTTGCATAACCATCGATAACGATATTGTACATAGTGATATCAACCGTGCAGCCAGTTGAGATCAGAGAGTTGAGAAGCGCTCTCGGCTCGAGAAGCATCCCTTTCCGACATAAACCAAGCAACATAGCACCACGCGTCCTAGAGTTCGGAAGTATTCTTTTGGAACAGATCTCGTCGTAGAGCCAAATAGCCATATCAAGCTCTCCTAATCTGCAGAGGTCTGATGAGACCATTGGCTTTCATTCTCTAGAACAAGGAGAAAGCTTCTTCGATCTGTCCTGTTTTGCATAAATCACTGAGCATTATACTGCAGGGGATGACGACACTGTTCAACTTCAAATCAAATCCGCTAGACAGCATATCCTTCAGTAATCTTAAGCCCTTGTCGATGTTCCCTAACTGGCAATGACCACATAGTAATATCGTGTATGTGATTACATCAGGAGTCTAACCTTTATCAAGCATCTGTTGATTGATCTCCCAAACCCATTTGATCATACCGAGGAGATGAAACCCTTTCGCAAGGATATTGTACGTCACGGTATCAGGCTCCACTCCATGCTTGATATTCATATCACCAGCTAACTCCAAAGCTTCTCCGATGGAGCCAGCTAGACAGAGCCCGTTGATGAGTATGTTGTGGCTATACACAGTAGGGACCAATCCGCATTTCAAAACTGTACAGAGGAAATACTTGGCTGTATATACAAAACCTGATTTACAGTAAGCTGACATTATACTATTGAAAGAAACTACAGAGGGGCCGCTAACGTCCTTCCACTCGGAATCCCTGAGGAAAGAAACTGCGTCTTCTAGCTTTTGTTGTCTGCACAGTCCATCTACAACTGTTGAGTACGTGTGTTCGTTCTTAGACTTGATGTCCTTGTATACGTCCCACATCTTATCTGTTTTTCTGAAGTTGTACACAATGTACAGGATTGAGTTGTATGCTTGTGTAGACACGCTCAAGTTCAGATCCTTCATCTTCTCCAGGATATAAAGTGAATCATCAACCATGTTAGATCTCGAGGAAAGAAACATCTACATATCCCAAACTACGTTCGTAGACTCCCAGTTACTGAAGCTATTAGAGAGAAGCTCACATAGCAAAGATGCTGAACCAGAGCCTAAAAAGAAAAGCAGTACCTCATATTCAGGTTTCTACATTACATAACTATAAAGTTTCCTCTTTTATCTATTCATCTGCTTCTATGTAAGACAAAGCTCTAAGCTTTAAGTGGAAATTGAACAACTTGCCTTCGTCTTGGAGGAGCTGTTCCAGAACCACTTGAAGCTCTTTGAAACGTCTCTGACCAGCTAAGATATGTGAAACCAACAACGAGGAGAGCCTCGAGTGGCGAAACCCGTAAAGATCTTTCAGCTCTTTGAAAAATCAAACCGAAATATCCATATGATTAATAAAAAGGTTAATAAGATTTTATTAAATGATTTATACAAATTTCTTCTGGTCAACATCACCACTGAGAAGCTTCATGTAGCCACCACCACAGTCAAGATTTTGCTCGTGCTTGACTGAGAACTGGAAGACTAAGGTTTTGTCACCGGATTCGTCACCGGAGTCGTCGATTTTGTCACCGGAGTCATCGATTTCATCGTCAGTTGTTGATTTCGTCGCCGGTAGTGTGTGAGAGAGATGCTGGAACTAGACGGAGAGGAGGAGAAGATGAATCATGCGAGAAGAAGAGAAACCGATGGTGGGTACTATTATAATTTGCTCATTAATGAAAAGTGTATTTATGAAAATGTCCTCATGTTAGTGGTATAATTGAATTGTGGTATGAGAAAAAGTGTAAACATGAAATTTCCCAAACATTTATTTTTGGTATTAAACTTTTTTGTTAATATTTTTTATATCTTTGGTACATATATATTATAAATTTTATTATATTTTTAACCCATCTAAAGACATACTATGTAAAGAATATATCAGATATTGTGATACTTTTGTAATATTTTTTATTTTTGGTATATATATATATGTATATTTCAAAATACTAAATACTATGATATTTTACTAAGAAAATTAATTTGATTTAACGAATGTAATTAAGATAATGAAAGTACATTAGAGTAACCATTAATTAAATATTTTTCATATTAAATAAAATACTTTAACTTTATTTATTGTGGCACCTAATATTTATAAATGGTTTGAAAAGAAATCTAGATAGTATATCTTTTATAATTATAATATTCAAAGAGTATAGTCTCAAACATAATGTAATATAACATATATTAAACATGAGTGTGATCATATTTAGGATTGGTATATCATTTATCAATAGGAAGTTAAAAGGAAAAATATTTTTTATCCATTGTCTTGCATAACACTTTTCTGTCTATACCCGCGGTGTTAAAAAAAAGAACTTGATACTTTTGTAACAAACGAATATGCATCCATATACATCAATTGCAGAAATATTGGACATCAGAAATTGGTGGCAGTGCACCCAAACCAACTAATAACTCGCACTATACCTTTAGTTTCAGAGGCCAATTTTTCTTCCCATTTCACTCCTACTATCTACCCTTCCCTATGGTTCAGAGCTATGTGTTTCGTGTCAGTGGACTCAGCTTGTACACATCGGTCTAAACAATGTCTGTGTGTTTCTCCTGATCTGAGTATTACTTCTTTATTTTTTTTCAAGCTTAAGAGAATTTGAAGATTAAACACTTTTATTATTCTTTTTTCTTTTGAAAGTTCTCAAACGAAGCGTTTCTGATCCAAAAAGATGTCAGGAATTTGTTTAATATCAAAAGTAAAACATAAAAGTTCAAGCTGATGATTTTGCTTCTTTATGCAAGAGTAAAATTACTCTAACTGAAACTTTTCTATTTTCCTTTTATATCTATGTTTTTTATATACTTGTTATAGATTGTTTAGAATTTTTCTTTAAAATCAAGATTCTTAAGGATTAAAATTCTAAATGTTGTGTTTCAAAGAACAAAACCTTTGAATTAATTTATAATGATTCTTGTTGTCATGATTGATATACAATTCTATGTTTATTCGGTTATGGTTATTTAAAATCACACACATATATATATACTTTTGCAGCTTTCTAATGTGTAGTATCTCTTATTACAGATACTCGACAAAGGAATTAAATGGGCGATTATGCCAGATCTATGTTGATGAAACAGAGCGTCGAATTATGGAAAATCTCTTGTAGCATGTAACTTGTATTTTTACTTCTAATTTTAAGGTTAGCTGTTAATAATATTTGTTGGTTGGTGACAATATACTCATTTAAGTATATATCAGAAAATTCTCGACCAAATCTTACCTTATATCCTTGTTTTCATTAAGTCAGAATGTCATTCTTGTTGCACTACTAACTCAAAAATTATAATTGTTATATTAGTCTTTTCCGCTAATATATAAGTTAAATGTTGGATTGGTCGTTAGTTTTACAGTTACTCATGTATTGTTAACTACTAACGTATTTTTAACAATAAATATATTAAAATTTTCCTACGGATGTGTAGTGCTTCAAACATAGCCACTCCTTCATTTCCCAGATTCCTTTAACGTCATCAGGGTCGTTACCGATAGACACATCCCACTAACATGAAACTTAGCATCTTTGTTACTATCAATTAACCAACTTCGTATCAACGAATTTACGAAGCATTTTATTATAAATGTATGGACAATCTTGATCTGGTAGATGTCAGTTTATTTGTACTCAACGAATTTACGAATTTAAGTGAATCTTTTTTCTTTTAACACGTGCAGTGTGAATCTAGATGTTGAATTCAATTGGTGCAGTGTGAATTTAAGATGTTGAAATGACGTGAATTAGTTTTTTTTTTTTTTGCTAAAAGAAAATGAGGTGAATTAGTTGGTAGTGAACCATGTTGTATTCTCATTTGTTTTCTCATTTGTTTTAATTTTTTTTGTATAGATTTTGTTTCCATTCTTATTGTTTAAGACCATTTATTTTATAAAAAGTACCCTTTAATAAAAAATTTAAACCAAATTTATATTTTTATATTTTGTAAATATAGTTTTTAAATTTGGACACAGAAAAAATGTTTTGTTATAATTTTATTGAATTATTAGGAGGGAAAGTGACATAAAGCTTTAAAAAGTAGGATGTTGAAATAAAATACAATAATACATAGTATAAAGGACAATTAAAAAAGACAAAGAAAACAAAGAGTACGACTATAAATAGCCAAATGATAAAAGGTTTAACTTCTATGACAAAAGAAATCTAAGTTTAATATAAAAAGCCCTTTCTCAAAAAAAAAAAATCTAGGTTAAAAAGAAATTAATGGGCATTATTTTTTCAAAGTTTTAACTCGTTAATAACATTTTCATTGTCACGTAACACGGGTTTTTGATATATAATATCAAACAATTTTTTAAAATATTCACAACAAAACGCATCACATATTTACAAAAAAGATACCACACGATTGTGCAATTTGGCTCTACAAATTACGAAAATGATCCAAAAACAAATATTTATTTAACAAAGAAAAGAATTAAGAGGAAAAACATATATATAAGCCATATAGTGATGTTAAAAAAGCCATATAATGAAAAAAAAGATAGAAAGTCCTCTCTTTTTTTTCTTAACTGTGAATATCATATATATGAAAGAAAGCTTACAAAAGAGTTTATAAACTAGGCTTTGCTAGCATGGCAAAATTAGAGAAAAAACATGCTGGCAAATTTGAGATTTTTAAAAGGGCGCTTTGCTAGATAAGCCAAAGGGCCATGAGATGTTTAAATTGCTTTCTGGTCTTGCAAGCAGAAATGGTGTTTCTAACCGTTCTGTCAACAAGCTTGAAGAGGTCGGAGGCAGTCTGCATCTGATTCCTGTAAGCTCTGTTGCTTCTTTCAGTCCAAGTGAGATAGATAATGGCTTGGACAGCAATACCTCCTAGAGTACGAGGGAGATCGGGTGGAAGCTGAAGAGGACCAGCCCAGTAACTGCGACCAAGAAGTAAAAGTTATCTGCGATTCAGAGAGCTTTCTAAGCCTCAAGCTCCATAGAAGCTTTCTAAAAGTCCTCGTTTTTTGGCACTAAAATGATAATCATCTTTCATTTTTGCTATAAGATCACCGTTGTCATGGTAATAAAGAGACACTAAGACCATCCGCAACGGCGGTCCGTAACGAATCCTTAGCATTAATCCTTAAGATTAATAAAAAATAATAATAATATTTTGGCTTAACTAACGACGGATCAGTCCTTTAAGAAGGATTGGAAGGACTTGATCCTTAATACACGTGTCTCTTTACCCTCCTCTTTCTTCCTCGCTCTTTCTCTATCTCTCCTCCCTCGCTCTCTCTCAATTTCTCCTCGCTCGCGCCATCATCTCCCACCATGGCTCCTCTATCATCTTCCTCTTCTTCTTCATCGCCCAACCCTAGACTGATCCCTTGGTCCCGCGAACTATGCAGTGTCTCTAGGGATTAGCTATATTGCAGAAATTCAAGTCAAAATCTAAGTCCAAAAGAAACAAAACGACAGAACCCTCCTCCTCCGATCTCTCTCTCTCGATCTACACATGGACTCTCTCGCTGCTCAGCTGCAGATGCAATATCGTAACTACATCCTTTCTCTCTACCAACAGGTTTGATTCATCATTTCCCACAAATCCCATTTCACTCAACCACATGTCTTTTGGTCGGTGTGGGAACCAAAATTCGCACTGTCGAGTTTTCGTTTGATTTGGAGGAAAGCCAAGTAAACTTAACCTTCCCTGAAGGTCCCGGATATCTGCTGGGCCACACACGACACAATCAATTCGAATTTAAGTTGTAAAATAAAAATCGTAAGAACAGAGCGAAAGAGATCTTATTTCTGAATTCGCGTTTGAGCGTGAACAACAGGTAAAGAAATCGGCTACAAGAGTTGTCGAAAAGTCCGCTAGTTCGGCCGCCTAAATCTATCCTAGTTGAGTCGCAGCTCGCTAGTGAAAACAGAAAAGAAATGCTAAATTTGCTCTAAGTGCTAAAGTGCTCTGGAAATTTTGTGATGATTTGCTCCTCGCCCAAAGCTCTCCTTATATACTCCTCTTAAGACGGTCTATCTTCCTTCGGGCTGAATCGGGCTTTTTCAATTTTCATCCGTCTTCGTGTTTATCGGGAAACTTGACATTTATCTTCGGAAAACTTGACATTTATCTTCTGGAAACTTGACATTTATCTCTTATGTGAGGATAAGGATAAACCGTCATAGTTACCCTTCCTTTTCGAAAAATCATAAGTGGGCCGTTTTGGTCATGTCGGGCTTTTTAGGCGTTTTTACGGTTTTTCGAGAAAATAGTCTTCGAAGGTTTCGTCATTTCCGAAGGAATCCCAATTCCTCGTATAGTCGAGATGATTTGTGTTTAGAATAACCGTGATCGTTTTATACGATGAATCGAAATCTATTCATCATTCGAACCTTTTATGGTCTTCCGAGATTTCTCGAGTATCGGGATCGAGATGGACTTGGATTCGTAGACTTCCCGTCTTCGAGGGTTTGACTAATGAGGCTTCGAACTTAGATTTTAGAATATGAGCTTAAATCGAGAAGGCTTTGCGGAAGAATCGTCGTGTTTCTCGAACAATCCGAACATGGGTTTAAGGGACCAAGATGTTGCTGTTGCTCGAGATCACGAGACGACTGCACGGATGGACGCCAGGACCCTTGCCGCCGGCGCCAGACGGGAGACGACGGGCCTGCCGCCGGCGCCAGACGGGAGAGGACGAGCCTGCCGCCGGCGCCAGGCGCGGCGCGGTCGGTCTGCCACCGGCACCAGGCGCCCTGCCGCCGGCGCCAGGCGCGGCGCGGTCGGTCTGCCGCCGGCGCCAGGCGCCCTGCCGCCGGTGCCAGGCGCCCTGCCGCCGGCGCCAGGCGCGGCGTGGTCGGTCTGCCGCCCGTGCCGTGTCCTGCGTCTGCCGATGCTGCTGTTGCTCGACTTCGTCGATCCCCGGGGCTCACGATCCGTTCGTGCCTTCCCGTAAGTTCGGCGAGTGACGACCCGTTTCTCGGTTTCGATCGTCACTTAGTTTTCTTCCGAGGACTTTCGGGTGACGATTTCGTCGTTGACCGATTTTGACCCCAACAGTCGGGACACATAGATCATCGATAATAACTGAATCTAGCAATGGTTAAAGTGAATAAAGTTTGAATCTTTGGTCGGAAAATTGTGAAGGGTTTTGTTCGTTTCAAACTTAGATTCAAGGGTTTCTTTTTTGTTATATCATTGCTTCGTTTTGTTTGTGTGAAGGGCTTCCTGGATGATCAGTTCACTGAGTTAAAGAGTCTACAAGATGATTGAAGTCCTGATTTTGTGGCAGAGGTTCTCTCTCTGTTCTTTGATGATTGTGTCAAGCTTGTCGGTAACATGGCTAGAGCTTTGTAAGTTTTGACCCTTTTCCCTCTCACATGTTTCATCATACATCTGCTAGTTCATCATCATCATTGCCTGTTATTTTATTTCAGGGACCAGACAGGAACTGTAGATTTTAGTCAGGTTGGTGCTAGTGTGCATCAGTTGAAGGATAGTAGCTCAAGGTATGTTTTTTTGTTTCTCGTTTTTATGTCCTAATCTTTAGTTATCTTCTTGAATTGTGGGGTTGATTGATGAGAAGCTCTGTTTTGTTTCTAATATGCAGTGTTGGTGCCAAGAGGGTTAAAGGCTTGTGTATTACCTTCAAGGAACTTTGTGAGGTTAAGAACTACGAAGGGTGAGGCTTTAACCTGAGTTTGAGTAGCTCATTGGTTGAGGATTTGTGGATTAATCTGTGATGTTTTTTACAGGTGTGTGAGATGTCTGCAGCAAATGGATATAGAGTACAAGACGTTAAAGGAAAAGCTTCTAGATATGTTCAATGTGAGTGGTGATTGTCCATGGATTCAGTTTCTGTTTTCTGATGCTTTTAATGATTATCATTTTGGTGAAGGAATGAATAAAAGTTTTCATGGACATTGTGTTGTTGCAGCTTGAGAAACAGATCGTTCAAGCTGGTGGTATCGTTCCTCAAGTGGATATTAATTAAAAGACTCAAGACTTGCAGTGCATGGCTCTTGTGGATGAAGAGGAATGTGATGGACATAAATGCTGGTTTTGGCGGGTAACTTTTTACATTTTTTTAATTCCTAAGAACTTTTAAAAGGGGAACACTATTGGACACACAAAATAGTGTGGAGTCCTTAACTATTTAAATAAAAACCAAAAAAAAAAAGAAAAACTATAATAATCTTAAGGACTCCAAGAGCAAGTCCACCATTGTGGATGCTCTAAACCTCAACAGAGAGACCGAAAGCACAAAAAAATAGAATAAAAATCCAATTTCTTACAGTAAATCAGTAAACAAATAATACTTTTATTGGATATATAAGAAATTAAATAGTATGAGTAAATAGTCAAACTGCAAAGGGGTTAACCTTTTCTCACAAAAAATATTAGATTTTAAAATTTTAAATTATTGGGCAAAAATATTTTAAGGTTTTTGCGAGTTTTGAAAACAAATTCATGTGAGACAACATCGTATTTTAGTACATATAAATCAACCTTTTAAAAAATATTCACCGTAATATCATTGCATATTCACGAAAATGTTAACACAATTTGGCTGTACGAATATCTTTCTAATGATCCCAAAAAAAAAAACAAGACAAAATATATTAATAAGATCTTGAGTCTTGAATAACAAATAAGACAAGTCTTCTAATTTTGGCAGGAAAAATTGACAAAATAACCGTCAAACTTTCGAAAATAAGCCAAAATAATCTTCAATTCACAAACATACTATTTTAACCTTCAACTTCTAGTCAAACACGAATAAATATCATACTTTCGTTGATCAAGCCATTTTAATCTCTTCCAAATTCAACCGTTTAGTACCGTTAGTTATATTTTACGGTTGACTTTTAATGAGGTCAAAATGGCTTGGTGAACAAAAATATGAGATTTTTTAGTTCAAATTTTAAAAGCTAATGATTAAAATTAATTAATTAAAACTATCTTACTTAAAATTGTTGTTTTTGTTGTGAAACGAATGCTCAAAAGTATTATCTTTATTCACGATATAAAGTTCTTTATATACAAAATTAGACCGTCATAGTAAAATGGTAAATACATGAATAATGGAAATCCTAATCCAAAGGGGAAAAGGTAAATAGTCATAACTAGGAAAAGGAAAACCTAAGTACATAAGGAAAAAGAAGTTGGCTGAGAAGAATGGAAAGACTCCAGCCGCCTCTTGGTCATGTGGTCGGGCCGGATCGGTACGAACTGGTTCTGGCCGGTTATGGATCCCCCATCCTTTGGTTTATAACACTCCCCCTTGGACGCCATAACCATTCAGGGATTGTAATGTGCTTCACGTTGCCTCATTAAAACCTTACCAGGAAAACCCAGTGGGACAAAACCATGGTGAAGAGAAAAGAGTACAACACACATTACTCCCCCTAATGAATGCATCACTGAAGATCTTTCAGTTGACACATTTCAAGCTGATGTATGAGCTTCTTTAGTGTCGAGGTTCGTAAGGACTTGGTGAACAAGTCGGCTAAGTTGTCACTGGACCGGACTTGAACTACTTGGACCTCTCCAGCTTTCTGCAACTCGTGGGTGAAGAAGAATTTGGGCAAAATGTGCTTCGTTCTATCTCTTTTGATGTAGCCGTCCTTGAGCTGAGCAATACATGCTGCATTGTCCTCATACATCACTGTTGGTGCCTTGTTTTCGGACATCCCACAATATATCCGAACATGTTGAGTCATTGATCTCAACCATACACACTCGCGGCTTGCCTCATGAATGGCCAATATTTCCGAGTGATTAGATGATGTGGCCGCGATGGTTTGTTTCATGGAACGCCATGATATGGCTGTACCTCCATGTGTGAACTCATAGCCTGTCTGTGAACGGACATTGTGCGGGTCAGATAAATATCCCTCATCTGCAAACCCAACTAAACCATCTTTGTTATGGTTAGTATAAAATAGAACCATGTCCTTTGTTCCTTGTAAATATCGTAGGACATGTTTTATCCCGTCCCAGTGCCTTTTGGTCGGACAGGAGCTAAATCTAGATAATAAGTTCACGGCAAAGACTATACCAGGCCGTGTGTGAGTTGCTAAATACATCAATGCTCCTATGGCACTGAGATATGGCACTTCGGGACCAAGGACATCCTCACCGTCCTCTTTAGGACGAAATGGATCAGTGTCCAGGCTTAGAGATCTCACGACCATAGGACTGGATAAAGGGTGAGACTCGGCCATATTAAATCTCTTGAGTACCTTTTCTGTATATGTCATTTGATGCACAAGGATTCTATTCTATATGTACCCAAGTTGTAACCCCAAACAGAATTTCATTTTGCCTAGGTCTTTCATCTCAAATTCTTTCTTAAGATATTCGACTGTTTGGGAAATCTCTCCAGAGGTTCCAATGATGTTTAAATCATCGACATATACTGCTATAATCACAAAGCCCTTATTTTCGAATTTCTTTATGAAAATACATGGACTGATCGGATCATTTCTGTATCCTTCTTTCACTAGGTACTCAGTTAGTCTATTGTACCACATCCGGCCAGATTGTTTCAGTCCATACAGTGATTTATTTAACTTTATGCAGTATTGTTCCCGGGAACTTTCTTTATTTTTCAATTCGATACCCTCTGGGACTTTCATGTAAATTTCATTATCCAGTGGACCATAAGCGGTTTCTACATCCTTTAACCGCATGTCTATTTTATTTCTTATGGCCAGACTTATTCGGAATCTAAATGTTTGTTGCATCCACCACATGGAGTATATCTCCTCATAATTGATTCCTGGTCTTTGTGTGAATCCTTGTGCATATGGCCCGTGCCTTACTCTTGCTATCTCGCCTTATTTCATTTCTTTCACAAAGACTCATTTTTCCAACTGGTTTCACATCTAGAGGTGTCCGAAATATGGGACCAAAACCTCTCTTTCTTAATTAACTCCACGTCCCCTTTCCATTTGATCTAATCTGATTTGTTGAGTGCACTCATGTATGGACGTGGGTTCATGATCCTCATTCATTTTATAATCTCAAGTACTACATTGCATGCAAATATATTATCAATGTCGACATTCTTTCTCTTGTTCCACTGTGTTCCTGACATGACATAACTTATTGAGGTTTCATTATGACCTTTAGTACCCTGAGGCTTGGCGTCCTAAACCTCATTGTTAGGCATCTTAGATACAACCATGTTTATGGTTTCCTCATCCACGGCCGTGGCTTTTAAGTTTGTTCATCTTAGAATCGATCATGTCTAGGATTTCCTCATCCACGGATTCATTAGCACCTTTGTTTAATTTCCGAGGGATCTTAACTCTGGAACTTATTGGTCTACCACGTTTCAAACGTGCCTTAGACTCAGTAGCAACTTGATTGTGTCCTTCTTGAACATCAATTCGAATTTGGTGCATTTATAACTGGTATATATGACTTAGTCATTCTATTTTGGGTCAGCAAAATGAATCTGACAATTTTTGTATAATCTTTTGTTTAACTAGCTTTTGTATAATCTTTTGAACTTCTAAATCTCATTCTTGAGTTTGAGGATCTTGCCAATATAAGGATGTATGATTCCATGTAATATATTTTTATTCTATTTTATTTTACCAGCTTATTATCATCTCCCCAATGTTGAATGCTCGGATTCACCAAAGTGACTATCCGTGTATCCGGCCTTTAAATAAATCAACCGTGGTTGGCTCAAGGTACTTAATGAACGTGGGAGATTCATATCTAACATATATTGCCATCTTCCATCTTAATTCTCTGTGGTGGAGCAATTGGAATGTAAACGGCATATTCATATTATCTTAAGATGGAATATGTCTGGCTCTTGACCCTTTAGTAATTGAGATGGGTAATATCTTATGTTCACTCATGCGTATTTGTTAATGTCCATGTGCCATGGAATGCCACGGAATCTTCCCCCCATGGACATACAATACTTACTAAATGCTTTGAGACGTGAACTTATCATGACATATAATCTTTGAAGGAACTCTTTTCCTTTGCCCTTAGTTTCATCCGGATGGGCATATCTATTTTTGCTTCTTGTCTACGTCCATGTGTATGTCCATGTGCCACGGAGTGTTCTACACTTATCCCCATGGACATACAATAGCCATTAAAATTTGGGACGTGAACTCATTAGCATTATCAAAACGTTTTTATTCGGTACGAACTGGTTCTGGCCGGTTATGGATCGTCCATCCTTTGGTTTATAACAGTTTTTTTTTTTTTGAAAAAGGATTATAGAACGTATCGATTAGAGTGACTAACTTAAAATCATGTTCAAATAACCTTAGATAAAAATATTTTAAAAATGAATTTAAAACAAAAAAATTGTCTGATAAAAATACTTGAACTTAAAATAAATTTACAATGTAAATTCATATAGAACATAAAATAATTAAGTACTTAAATTTAACACAATTTTCAAAATAAATATAAAATGTAAAGGGAAAACCATAAATACTTTTTTTAGAAGTATGATCACATATACTCGATTGAAGATGTATGAAACAAGTGAATTCAATTTTTAGTTTTGAATTCAATTTTAGAATATTAAGCTTATTTCAACATATTTTATTAAGTTAGTCATTCTAATTGATAGAGGTGTCAAAATGAGCTAGCTCGCTCAACTCAGCTCAGCTCATAGTGAGCTCGTGTCTTTCATGAGCTAGCTTAGCTCAGCTCATTTATTATATGAGCGTTGATATGTAAACTCGAACTTAGATAATCTAAATCATGAGTTAAATGAGATAACTCGTGATCAAGTATAAAAAGTAAATACTATAAAAATAATCAAAAATAAAATATAGAATAATTTGTATAATATAATTTAAATATTAAAAATCCAAAATGTTAATATTAAACACTGAATAAAACCAACACCTACTAATATATTACATCAAAGCTAAATCAGTGATCCAAAACTCTATTTCACATAAGAGTCTTGAGATTATTCATCTTCAAACTCTTCATCTATTCAAATCATAAAGATATATATTCCGCAAGAGTGTCTTAGAAATATTTTATATTTTAATTCTAAAATTATATGATATTAGAACTGATATCAATATTTTTTACATTTTTGTATATATTTAAAATTTTTTGGTTTTACATTTTAATACTAGAAGATAAATATGATTAGTATAGAAACTATATTTTCTTACATAAGAATATATATCATTCACACACACACAAACATATATATATATAATATTTATATATTAAATATAAAAATGACCAAGCTCATGAGTTAGCTCATGTTTATTTAAGATCGTTCATCTAACTCGTGATCTAATTTACGCTCGATCATTAAACTCATTTATTAAATGAGCCTAAAAAATAGTGATCATACTCAAGAATTATTGAGCTGAGGTTAGTCAGCTCATGAGCTATAGCTCGTTTTGACACTCTTACTAATTGATATGATAAACTACAATTTTTGTTGTAAAAAAATTTATTTAATGAAGATATTAAGTAAGTAATTTTAATCCTTAATTTTTAAATTTTTTTAAATTTTGAACAAAAAAATCTCATATTTTTGCTGACCAAGCCATTTTGATCTCATTAAAAGTCAACCGTTAAATATAACTAATGATACTAAACGGTTGAATTTTGACGAGATTGAAATGGCGTGGTCAACAAAAATATGAGATTTATACGTGTTTGACTAGAAGTTTAGAATTAAAATGACATGTTTGTGAGTTAGAGATTATTTTGGCTTATTTTCCAAAATTGGGGATTATTTTGTCAATTTTTCCAATTTTGGCACGATAATGATTGGTCATTATTATTATTATGACTGTTGTATTTGTAACAAAGAGACACCATAAGCCTCAACGAAGAGACACCAAGCCTCAGAGACAAACGACAACATAATAAAATAAAAATTCAGTTTAACAATGCATCAATAAAATAAAAGGAATACTTTTAAAACTCTTGTTTTGCCCGCTGAAAAATCATGGGTTGTTGCAACTCATCGCCTTCCGTGGAAGATCCTCCACAAAGTGCCCATCAAAACCACGGAGGAAGTGATCCACAAATAACAAAGTTTTCCTTCTCCGATCTAAACACGGCCACCGAAAAATTCTGTGTGAAAAATATCGTTTCAGAGAACGGAGGTGAAACCTCTGGTATCGTCTACAAGGGGCGTTTGCATAACCGTGGCCTAATTGCTGTTAAGAGATTCATGAATATGGCTTGGTCTGATCCTAACCATTTTGTGGTACACTTTCTTGTGTGAAAAGCTTTTCAATGTTGAGACGGTTATTGATTGCTTTTAGTGGGTTTGATTCTGGTTATTCCTTTGTCATTTTCAGGAGGAGGCACATAGAGTTGGGAAGTTAAGGCACAACAGTGTAGTAAATTTGATTGGATATTGCTGTGATGGAAATGAAAGGCTTCTTGTCGCAGATTTCATGCCAAATGATACTCTTGCTAAGCGTCTGTTCCTTCGTATGTTTCACTATCTTCATTTCTTATTTTACTTGGTGGTTTATGAGACATAACTTTGATTTATATGGTACTAAAGACAGACAAATGCTGTGACTAGAACACATGTAGAACTAACATTTATCATTCTATGTTTTTACAATTGGTTGAATTCGAACTTGTTAACATTTTCTAGTTTGAACTTTTTAATTGTGAATTACAGGGAAAAATCAAATCATGGAATGGGAAATGCGACTGAGAGTAGCGTATTGCATAGCTCAAGCATTGGATTATTGTAGTGGTGGAGGCTTTACATCTTACAATAATTTAAGTGCTTGCTCGGTTCTGTTTGATGAGGTATAGATGATAGTTCTTCCCAATAACATTTTCATGACTAAGCCTTCTTGTTGTCTAAGGAAAGCTAATATGTTATTTTAATGAATATTGAAGGATGGTGATGCTTGTCTATCCTGTTTTGGGTTGATGAAGGAGTTCAAAGATGATCAAAGAAGAACCGGTAATCAATTTGTACTTCTCTATTCAGTTTGTTATTACTATCAGAATATGATGGTATGTTGTCCTTGTAGGAAGTGTAAACTCTGAAAGTATGATATTTAGATTTGGTACTCTCCTTGTGAATTTGCTAAGTGGAAAGCAAATTCCTCCAAGCCATGTAAGTGATTCTGTTCAAGTCCTCTCTCGTGTACTGGCTACCTAAGTAGGCTGATATGTGGAAGCATACCATTTTGTCTTATTTTTGTGAAAGTAGTATTTGGACTATCTTTCATGAAACGTGATCCACTTACAAGACTATAAATAGTATTTGACATTAACTGGTTATTATTATCTGATTCTAGGCTCCTGAAATGATACATGGCAAGAGTGTAGTTGAGCTGATTGATCCAAACTTGAAGGGAAAGTTCTCTGCTGAAGAAGCTACCATAATTTTCAAACTCGCTTCTCAATGTTTGCAGTACGAGGATATAGAGAGCCAAAACACAAAAGACCTTGTTACAACTCTTGAAACCTTGCACACTAAAACAAATGTAAATGTATTATTGTGACGGTGGTTGCATTCTTGATTTTTTTTTCTCTTGCATTCATGTTGAAAACCGATCTTATTGCTTGCAGGACTCATCTTATGCAATGATGGAAATGTCAAAGCAGAAAGAGGTATCTTTGAATCAACTTTCGACACTAGGAGATGCCTGTCTGCAAATGGACCTCACAGCTATTCATAAAATCTTGGTGACGGCAGAAGATGATAAGGAACTCGTTGAGGTAACCAAACTCATCAACTTAAAACATGATTCTGCCGGCATCAAAGAGCCTTACTATTCTATTACTTTTTTTTTTTTCATGAGATAAGTTCTCTTTCGAAGAATGGTTAGAAGAGGTCAAAGATATTCAAGATGTTCGAAAACGTGGTGATCAAGCCTTCCTAGAGAAAGACTTCGAAAATGCCATTAATTGCTATTCCCAGGTAGCTAATAGTATAAACCCTAGTCAATCTTCCTCTGAATATTAGTATGAATTATTGTTCTAAATCTGTTTTTGTTTGCTGTCCACAGTTAATTGAATCTAGAAGAATAATGTACCCTAGTGTTTATGCTAGGCGTTGTCTATGCTATTTATTCCGCAATCAACCAGATCGAGCACTTAAAGATGGGATGCTTGCACAACAACTTTCCCCTGATTGGCCAACTGCCTTCTATTTGCAGTCCGTGGCACTATCCAAATTAAACATGATCACTGATTCTGCTGATACTTTCAAAGAGGCAACTCTTCTTGAAGCGAAGAGACAGCACCATGAGGAAGAATCTTGATTTTGCAGATTTATATACTTCTGATTTTCAGTTGAGGCATAATGTGTAAATTCTGATATAAGAGTTTTTTATTTAAAAAAAAATTGTTGAAACATTTTTTTGCTGTGTTTCTCAGTTTTCATCTCCTTCAGTGACCCATATTTTAGATAGGCTACTTTCTACTTTGTGCCATTGTACGAAGATTCCATTTTTGGCTACAAGGTTGCATAGAAACACTACTTTGCCTACTCTCTAGTAGAGGTTAGATGTATATGTATTATGCATGAATTTAGAACAGCGACAGAGATAATGTTAGCGACCCTCTTGTCTTTGATCTACATTATTTCCAACCATAAAAATCAAGAAACATGATTACACAAGTGTCGCAAGAAATGGATGTGTCGAAGTTTGTCACATAAGTTAGTGAGACAAGATCCAAGGTTTGCTATACGGAGGTTGTACTTGTGTACATGTAATTTTGAGATTTATTATTATTATTTTTCCAACAATCCTTACAGCTCATTGTACTCCATTAACAACCGTTTTGGTTCAGACAAACAACCGTTTTGGTTCAGACACAGCAGCGACATGTCTTAATTTCACTCGTGTTGATCTGTGAGCTGTGAGGATGGTTAGAGAGAGACAACTGATATTAAGGAGATCTTGATCCATTACTTTTATATTACGTGATGCCTTTTGTAACCAGGTAAAAGGCACATTACACAAACATCTTATTAATGATTTGTCATATTTTAAACACCAAGAGATTCCTCTTGTCTCTCTTCCCTTGTGGTGTATATTTATATATATATATATATATATGTGAGATCGGAGGGGCTACGAAAAGGCAGAACAAACATCTTAGCTATCTCAAGAACAAATAACAAAACATAAACAAAAATGGCTCTCTCTTTCCACGTTCGCTCTAACAGTTTCCCCTCTAGAACTCACCCACAAGCTGCTCATGTCAACGAGCAGTTGGCCCGTTTGAGATCTTCTGAGGAAGCCTCGACATCTTCCAGCTCTTCTATCTGTCAAAGAATTGACAACATTCAAGAGCTACACGAGTCTCTTGACAAACTTATCTGCCTACCAGTCACACAACAGGCTCTATCTCAAAAGCAAAACAAGAAAGCCGTCGAGCAGCTTCTTGATGGATCTCTCAGGATCCTGGATTTGTGCATCATTTCCAAGGACGGTTTGTCACAGATGAAAGAGAGTCTCATGGAGATCGAATCCATTCTAAGAAGAAAGCGGGGTGATCTTTCCGGAGAGGTGAAGAAATACTTAGCCTCAAGAAAAGCTGTCAAAAAGACATTTCAGAAAGTACAAAAGTCTCTAAAGGTTTCACACGCTGAAGGAAAGAAGGAAGAATCTTTGGCTGTCTTTCGAGAAGCAGAAGCGGTTACAGTTGCTCTGTTTGATTCGCTCTTTAGCTACATATCTGGAGCAAAGACTTGTGGCAAATGGTCAGCCGTCTCAAAGCTAATGAACAAGAAGAAAGTTGCATGGGAAGCTCAAGGAAACGAATTCACAAGGGTTGACTCCGAATTTGAGTCCGAGAAGACCTTGAAGATGGAGGACGTTCAGATCCTAGAGTCATTCATTCAAGATCTTCAAGACGGACTTGAATCACTCTCTAAGTCTTTGATTAAATACCGAGTCTCTATTCTTAATACCTTAGGCCATTAAAGCCTACAATTTTTGTAAAGAAAAAAAAAACAGATAATAGAAACATATTCTGATATTCAAGTCCCAGTTCTAACTCATTCCCTATAATCTTTGACTCGTTAATCATCAAAGAACAAGTTCATTCTAGAAACAATAAAACAGGCAATTCACTATTGACTCTTTTAACTCCCACATTTCACCCTCTTTTTACTTCATGGTAAAAAAATTAGTTCACACGTTCTCTGCAATAGTAACTCCTTTAACGCTTGCATGGTGGAAGCCTTCTACGCGATTCAAGAAAATATAAAAAGAAGAAAAATTAAAGTTGCCGTGGGCTTTCACATGTTAAAGATCGACGAATACGGATCTTGTCTGTCTGATATATTCGAGAAAGCTGTCTTAAAGATGAAATATGTTTTCTTTAAAGTCACATGTATTCTGCATTAAACAACTCTGTTCATGTCTTTGTAGTGGAAACATTTAATGAATTGTAAGCAATTAGATCAAAGTATAACTCAATAATAAGAACTCACTTGATTAATGCTCAAGAAACAATCTCAAAAACTTAAGCTATCTCAAATCTCACAAGTTGTACCATATCATGGCACCTCCTTATATAGCTCATATATTTTCCTAATCTCATTAGTAGATACATCTTTTAGATAACTATAAATCTTTCTAATCTTAATCTCATTAGGATAACTTGTAGCCTAAGTTATCTACAAGCTTAAGTCAACATTCTCCCCCTTAAGCTTATAAACCCCATTCTTCACATTTTCATCTTCAATGAGATCTCTCATCTCTTTGAATTTAATCCTTCCAAGTGCCTTGGTCAATATATCATCCTTTTGCTCCCTACCGGCCACATGCTCTACGGTAACAAGACCATCTTCAACACACTCTCTTATGAAATGAAACCTTGTATGAATGTGTTTGCTGCGTCCATGGAATACTGAGTTCTTGGTGAAGGCAATAGCTGATCTATTATCAATGCGTATGACTGCTTTCTTGACTTCGTCCTCCATGATCTCACTAAGAAGGTCTTGTAACCAAATAGCTTGCTTTGCTATCTCTGTAGCAGCCATGAATTCAGTCTCGCATGAAGATAAAAATGATTCACATAGAAGATGTGCCCTGTTGTACTCCTCCCATCATCTGGATCTACATTGTAACTGCTGTTGCTGTAGCCCACAAGTCCCTTCACGCTGCTATCCTTATTGTAGAAGAGACCAAACGAGCATGTCCCTTTCAGGTACCTTGGAATCTGCTTCAAAGCAGCACCGTGTGATGTCATGGTCTCATGCATATAACGGCTTAACACTCCTACACTTTGCGCCAAATCAGGTCTGGTGTGTATCAGGTGCCTAAGACACCCGATATTTCTTCTAAACTCCTCGTTGTTGATCCCTTCTTCCTTCTCGGCTTTAGACAGCTTAAGACCCCGGTCCATTGGAACCTGAACTGCATTACAGTCACTCATTCCTGCTTCCTCTAGAATTTTTGCAGCATATCTTTCTTGCTTTAATATGATCCCATCATGTAAGTGCAATACCTCAATCCCAAGATAGTAAGTGAGTTTTCCTAGATCAGTCATCTCAAACTTGCTTGCCATCTCTAACTTGAAATCTTGTATTGCGCCTAAGTTGCGCCTAAGTCATCTACATAGACAGTAACAAGCAGAGTAGAACCCTTCATTTGTCGATGGAAGAGTGATGGTTCTTTAGAACACTTTGCGAAGTTAAGCTCCCTGAGAATCGCCTTCAACTTTATGCTCCAAGCCCTAGGAGCTTGCTTCAAACCGTAAAGAGCCTTATGGGGCTTGTACACTTTGTCCGCCTTTAACCTTGAAGCCTTTGGGTTGAGAGACATAAACTTCTTCTTGTAAATCTCCATGGAGAAACGCTGTTTTGACATTAAGATGGTGAATATCCCATCCATTCGACGCTGTTAACGCGATGATGACCCGTACTGTCTCAAGTCTAGCCACAGGAGCAAAAAACTCTTCATAATCAACCATATGTCGCTGCACCTAACCCTTTGCAACAAGTCTGGCTTTGTATTTATTGATACTCCCGTCCGCATTCCACTTCACTTTGAAAACCCACTTTAGTCCTATGGCTTTGCATCCATCAGGTAGCTCCACAAGTGACCAGGTCTTGTTATTCTTTATTGAAGCGATTTCTTCTTCACAAGCCTCTCTCCAAACCTTCTCATCCTTAGCTTCATCCCAGCCCCATGGTTCTTCATTTATCAGAAGAAGGATTCTATCAGTTTCAATGACCTCTGAAACGAGAACATAGTCGTTCAAATAGCTTGGCCTCATGCTCGGTCTTGTAGACCTTCTCAAGACCGGGTGATCCTCTGTTTCACCATCCTCTTCATCACTACAATCACTGTTCTCAACAGCCTTCTCACTACTACTTTTGTCCTCTTTAGTATCATCACACGCCTCATGCTCTTGAAGAGGGAACATGATCATCCCTGGCTCTGCTGACCTTTCTTTCTCAGTTTAATTCCATCTCCAGCTAGTTTCTTCATCGAACATGATGTCTCTGCTCACTACGATCTTACGATTTCTTGAATCGTATAAACGATAAGCCTTTGAGCCCGGCTAGATTCCCAGATGAACCAGCGCACACGGCCGATCTTCAAGTTTCCTTAGGTGTGGTGCTTCATTCTTTGCGTAACATACACAACCAAAAATACGAAGATGCTCAACGTTCGGTTTCTTTCCTTTAAAGCTCTCATATGGCATTTGATGTCTAAGTGTTCTCGTCGCCACTCGATTAATGAGATAGGTTGAGTGCCTTACTGCTTCACCCCATAGATAGTTAGGCATATACATATGCTTCATAGTGCTTCTAGTCATCTCCAAAAGTGTTCTGTTTCGTCTTTCCACAACTCCGTTTTGCTGTGGCAAATATGGTGTTGTGAGATGGCATACTATTCCATGCTGGTAACAGAATCTCTTAAACTCATGAGACGTGAGCTCACCGCCCCTGTCTGTTCAAAGAGTCTTGATGCTTTTCCCTGTTTTCTTTTTGACAATACTCTTGAAACTCTTAAACTTGTCGATCGCTTCTCCTTTCTCTTTCATCAGAATCGACCACATGTAGCGACTATGATCATCAATTATAACAAAGATATACCTGTTCTTTGCTGCTGTTGGAGGAGACAATGGCCCACAGAGGTCTCCATGAACTAGTTCCAGGAGTTGTGTGGCTTGGTAAACCGTCGACTTCGGAAACGGTTGGCGTGCTTGCTTTCCCAACATACACGAAGCGCATATCTCCTTCTCAATATACAAGTTTGGTATACCAGAAACCAACTTAATTATTATCATCTTCCTCATGGTCTTTATACCAACATGACCCAATCTTGCGTGCCAAGTACTCGAATCATCACCAAGGCTTACGCGTTGAAGATACTTGACGCCATCGACTTTCATGACCACCTTGTATAGCCGATTCTTGGATCTAGCTGCTCTCACTAGTAGTTTCCCATCTCGATCATACAACATCAAATAGTCTTCTCTCATTCTAACATCACAACCCGACTCTATAGCCTGTCCTAGACTGATGATGTTACTTCTAAGATTCAGTATGTAGTAAACATCAGACAAGATTTTTCGTTTGCCGTCCTTACATATGAAGTGGATTGAGCCTTTTCCTTTTATGTCTATACGTGAGTCGTTACCGAACCTTACTTTGTATGTGATCTTCTCGTCAAGCTTGGAGAAGAAATCACGAGTGCCCGTCATGTGATTACTAGCTCCATTGTCTAGGTACCACATATCATCTCCATCGTTGTGACTCTGAAACTTGATAGGCACCACGTTACCTTCATTAAGATATACAACCTCATGCATCATTAGCTCCTCAGCCTCACGAGTACTCTCATCGTCGTTCTCTTGCTTCTCTTGGAGTTTAAGTAAACGATCAGGACAATTATATGCATAATGACCTGTTTTATACAACCTGAAACATACCACTCCTAACGCATCTCTCCCATCCTTCCAATCTCTTTGATTGTTGTATCGTCCGCGTCCCCTTCCTCTGTTAGCGAACCTTCCACCTTGTCACTACAGGAAATGTGGGTATTAATAGCGGCTGTTAATCGCTATTGTATCGTTTCAATAGCGTTTGGTTAAACGCTCTCACAGCGTCCGTTATCGTAGGTCCGACACTTTCGATAGCGTTTTTGGCGTATGCTATAGTTTAGTAAACAACAATAGCGTTGTTACCTATGCAATTGTTAATATTTATAATAACGTGTTATAATTGTTATTAACACTCGTTAATCTGAATTTACCTATAGCAGTTTGGTATACAAAGATAGCAAATGTTTCATGTTATTAAATTGTTTCTAATTATCCGAATATTTATTTAAATATAACTACACATTGAATTTATTTTTTAAAAATGTATTATTTATTTCAAATATTTGTAATAAAAACAATTAATCATATTATAAAAACTAACAAATTTTCAAATGTTTAAAAAACCATAATACATTTTCTTTCCTTGTTTACACAAACCATCACATAAACCATCAACACCATCAAACCACCGTAAACCTAAACCTATGCTGTCACCTTCCTCAAGCTCTTTGTTTCTCTTTGACCTTCCTCAAGGCTCATCGGTCTCTTCCACCTTTCTCAAACTTCTTATGCCTCCTCAACCTTCATCAAGCTGCAATAATCAAAAATAGACAGTGTCACCTGCAATAAGAATAGTCAAGCATTAGTCATAAAGAACATTGCATCTAGAGTTACAACCATGCTTAACAGAACATTGCATCTAGAGTTCTAGTCAACAAGAGCTAATCTCAATGCTTAACAGAACATTGCATCACGATTTCAGGTCAACGAGCCAAGCTTACTGAAATGATTAACAGAACATACATCCTATACAATCAAGTATTCAACTTATAGTTACAACTATAAAAGTCGAACATTAGAAGACAGAACATTAAAACATTAGAACAACACAACAATGTACGAAATTAATGTTTTACAAAGACGACAGAACATTAAACACAATTTTCATTGGATGAAAGAAGTAGAAATATATAAACTGGGTATTTCAGTGAATTAATTGGTCTCTGACTAAAATTGAAGCAAGCAGAGCACTTTTCAAAGATCAAGCTGAGTCTCTTACGAGCATGTAGCGAACAAACACATGAAAATTACAGAATGATGAAAACAATACCTTGCAAACGTTGGGAGATAGTTTTGACATACTCAGAATATTTTGGCAGACTCAAAAAGGGCAAACCCTGCATCTGGTTGACCTTTCAGAATGTACCTAACAGTTGAAAATACCAAGAAACATATATTAGTTCGAACTATCCAAGAGAAATAGACCCCAAAAATGTTTGAAGTATAAACTGAAATTGTGAAGAGAAAACCGTTGTGGTTGTTGTATAACAAGCTCCGTACAACTTCATATGGACTAACATTAAAAGACATATTCGTTTGTTCTTCTCTGCAATGAAATTTAGAACCCAAAGGTAAAAAGCCTCAACTTCAAATGGACACAAAGCTGAAAGAAAGTCGTTACATTTACCTTAGCCCGTTCTTCTTTGCCGAGATTCTCAAGGGACTCAAGCAAGGTGAAACTGAAAGTCGTTAAATTTAAACTAGAGTTCTTATCGCTTCCATCTTCGTCTTCTTCCTTTGGTGAGATGAATCTGAATCCAAAATCAGTAAGAAATTGAAAGTTTTTAGTTGGTTACAGTCACTGCAACTCCGGCAGCATCTCTTCGTGGCTTCGTCTCCTCCTCTTCTACTAATACTCTTCAATCTAAATGAAGAAACCAAATCACTTAAGCAACACATACGAGGGGAAACCGATAGTACCAGACGATAGCAGAGAAGCGATGGTGGTGGGGATGAGCGATGGTGGTGGGGATGAGCGATGGGGGATGGGAGAGATGGTGGTGATGGTAATGAGTGGTTTTGGTGGTGGTGACAACCGGCCCGCGTCTTCTCCTTTCTCTACGATCTGCAATTCCATCTCTTCTCTCTCTTGCTTCTGTCGTAAATCTCAGAAAACAAATAATAAAAAAGAATAAAAGAATGATTAATCTCAAGCGTTGATTCAATATCATCCAAGGGAGCAGATGGTGATCCAAGTCAAAAACAAAAGTAACCAATAGAAAAAAAAGGGTAAGAATTGATACAAGAATGATTTCGGACCTTTAAATCAATCAATGGCTCAAAAAAAACAATACAACTTGTCTTTTTATTTATTTATAGCTATTATAAAAATTAATTAAGAATTAAATACTTTGAGATCATAATATAAAATTTGAAATCTAATTTTTGTATTTGAAATTTTAATTTATTTACGGAACTATAATTCATTTTAAATTAAAATTTAATGTTTATGATATATGTTAGACTGAGATATGTGGGTTAGGGGTTAGGGTTAAGCTTTTAGGTTAGGTATATGATTTGAGTTTTAGAATATACTTGGAGTTTAAATTTAAAGTTTCTATTATAAGTTTGTAAAGATTTGATTAATGATTTTGTATGTAGAGTTTAAGTTTGTAAGGAATATTAGATATACAGTGTAGATTTAAGGATTAATTCATTATGATTTGGGGGTTGAGAGTTTTGATAGTATAAGAGTTAGAGTTGTATATAAAAGTTTGTGATTAAAATTTAGATTTGAAGTTTGTTAAATTTTTAAAATTTATATTGGAAGTTTATATTTAGCGGATGAATGGTTTATGTTTGAATTTAGGGTCAATGGTATAGAATTTGATGGAGGACTTAATGTTTACATTTAAGATTTTGAATTGAGTTCTAAAAAATTAGATTTAAAGTTTAAGTTTTGGGTTTAAAATCTGAAAAAAAAATATTTTGAGATTTTATTTAGTATTTAGAATATCATTTAAGTTTGAATTTTAGGGTTTAGGGTATTAGATTTAGGGTATTAGATGGATTCAGGTTGCATTAATATATTTTATATCGAACTGTATTTTTATATAGAGTTTAAAAGTTTAAAATTTAGATTTTAGGATTTTATTTAGGGTTTAGGGTTAAAATATATTTAGGGGTTAAAAATAAGTCAGCTAGCGACTTTGTTAAAATTATAATACATATTGCAATTAGATTAACAAATATAATTTACTCAAATAAAACACAAGTAAATAATAAAATACCATAGGATTTTCCAAAAAGATTCAAAACACAGAAAATCAATACAACACATGAACTCATTGCAAACCACAACAGATAAACTCAGGTGATGAAATCCGGTATTGTTATCCTTGTTGCCATAGTGGAGTCTGCATAGAACCCATGACCAAGAGGCTCTTTATCAGGACAGTCTTCAATGTCCAGCCCTTCCATCTATATACATTTACACCATTGTTATGTTACACATAACATCACAATCACAAGCTTGTTCTTTGAGGTTGTAGAATAAAGCCACGTTCATATCACCAGCTCTCCTCCCAAACTTTTGAGTAAGCAACACCAACGAGTCAATGGTGCCTTTTGGCTCTGGTGGATCACGTCCAATCTCTGCAAACGCTTCTCTTATCCTTGGTATATCAAATCTCAATATATTTTGACCTGCCCATACCCTTCCTACCTATGATACAAACCACTAAAACATCAACACAACTGAACATACAGAGAAACAAACAGAGACAGTACCATCTCCTTTGTGGACTCAGACACCCAAAAAGAACAAAACTTTCGTATCAACTAGCAATTCAACAGCACAGAGAAGAAAGAAAGTACAAACCACTCAAACATCAACACAACTAAACATAAAGGGAAAAAAAAAAACAGAGAGACAAACAGAGACAGTATCATCATCCTCTTTGTGGCTCAGAAACCCAAAAAGAACAAAACTTTCGTATCAGAGAGACAAAGAGACATTATCAGAAAGAAAAAAAAAACAGAGTAAAAGCTTTATCAAGAAGCAATTCAACAACACAGAGAAGAAATAAATTTCAAACCATGGAGAATCTCGTAGACGTCGTCAGCGATATCTGCAAAACCACGTTTTAATTGCTCTACATGTTTCACTTGATTGTTGTCCAAGTAAAGAGACTTTAACTGAACCATATTGCAGAGTGATGCAAGGAGCTCTGAAATAAACACAGCACAGAGAGAGAGATGGCGGATGTGAGAGATGGCTGATGGTGGTGATGAGCCGGTGGTGGTGGTAACGAGCGACGGTGTCAAAAGGAGTGTGGTGGTGAAGTTTCATTCGATGGTGGCTAGAGATCAAATCTTTACTGAAAACTGGATTGTCAAGGTACTTCCTCGCCAGCTTCTTCACCCAAGTAGGCATAGTCGCCGAGAAAAGCATGCTCTGTCGCTTCTGCGGGAGATTCTCAAGACTTGACTCCACAGCCTCCTCAAACCCAACAGCAAGCATCTGGTCAGCTTCGTCAAGCACCAAGTACTCAACTTCACCCAGCTCCCTGTTTACACTATCAGAAACTGATCAAATTGAAACTCAGATCTTAAACAGCTCAGATTAATTTCGAAGTTGTCTTAAACTTAACAGAATCATAAACAGAAACAGATTAATCACTCTTCTAAAACCTAAACAGACAGATAACATAGATTCTACACAAGCAAACAAAGCTCTGAAACATGAAAAAAACTCGAAAGTGTCAAACTTTTGTTTATCGGCGACCAATCACACTCAAAGGGTAAAGGGCTGACCTTTAGCCTGAAGAAATGTGGAAGCTCGAGGAAGGAGGAGTGAGTATGGTAACATGAATTCATCTTCTTTCTTGAAAAATTAAAACAAAATCAGAGAGAGAGAGAGAGATGGCAAATGAGAGATATGGCGATGGTGGTGACGAGCGGGTGGTGGTGGGATAACGAGCGATGGTGTCAAAAGGAGTGGTGATGAAGCTTCAATCGAGGGTGACTAGAGATGAATCTGAGAATTTGAGGAAGTCAAGCAGACTGCTCTCATTTCTTCGTATGGAGAAGAAACAGAAAAGAAAAAAAAAATTAAAAATTAAAAACTAAACTATTTTGTATATAATGCCTGGTCAAATATTTTGATTAAAATTTGAGATATCTAACATTTACAATAGTGTTTAATTTTGGATCGGAAATGGTAAGGCGCCTACACTTAGTAAATTAATGCGGCTGAAAAAAATTATTTTCCCGTGATACCAAACATAGCGTTTTAAATTTATAAACGCTATTAAAAAAGCCAGTGTTGGTATACAATAACAGAACTATCATAAACGTTATAATTTGATGCTATTAATCTCCACATTTCCTGGAGTGTGTCCTCTGCCACGACCGTAGGTTCCTTGATGAGGTTGTGAATATATGTTCGCATACATGAGATTTCCTTTATCATCTCCTTGCTCTTCATATTTAATTCTTTCTTCATAGTCTTTCAACCTCCCTACTATCTCTTCAAAGCTCGTAGCAAGGGCGGACGCAAAGGTTAACGTACGGGGGCATGTGCCCCCAACTGATTTTTTATTTTCCTTTAGTATTTTGTATGAAATATATGAAGTGCCCCCATCAAAAATTTAAATACAGTAAGAGATTCGTTTGTGCCCCCATCAAGTTATAGTTCTAGATCCGCCCCTGGCTCGTAGTGTTAAGATCGAGCATCTCTTCAAGGGCAGCTATCATGTTGATGAACTTCTTGCGCGGAAGAGTGCTCAAGAATTTTTTCACTAGTTTGGGTTCCACAATGTTTACTCCTAGAGATGATGATCTTGAAGACATCTCAGCAAGTTTTTCGGAGAAATCATTGACTGTATCTGTGTCTTTCATCTTCAATCTGCTGAAGTCATCCATTAAAGTCTGCAGTCGATCTTCCCGAACTCTTTCAGCTCCCACATACCTTGCTTTTATAGCTTCCCACACATCTTTTGATGTTTCTTGGTTACCAACCGTCAACATCAGCGTCTCAGGTATGCTCTGAAACAAGAGTGCTCGCGCCATGTCGTTCTTGTCGCAATCATCTATCCCTGGTTCGCATGTTTCCCAAACTTTGTGCACCTTGAGGGCTGCCTTCATGTGCATGCTCCAAACTGTGTAGTTGGTGGCATTGAGCATCGGACACTGGATACTTGAAGAACTACTCTCCTTCGATTTGCTAGTCGACACAACTATATCTTTATCTCCCATGTTTTGTTATCCTCAACCACCTTCGATCTTCGTTTACAAATTCAATTATTAAGCTCTGATACCAATTATTGAATTGTAAGCAATAAGATCAAAGTATAACTCAATAATAAGAACTCATTTTGTTAATGCTTAAGAAACAAATCTCAAAAACTTAATCTCTCTCAAATTTCACAAGTTGTACCACACCATGGCGCCTCCTTATATCTCATTAGTAGATACATCTTTTAGATAATTATAAATCTTTCTAATCCTAAGTTATCTA
Source organism: Brassica juncea (assembly GCA_018703725.1). Classification (NCBI taxonomy): domain Eukaryota; kingdom Viridiplantae; phylum Streptophyta; class Magnoliopsida; order Brassicales; family Brassicaceae; genus Brassica; species Brassica juncea. Next base: position 8,161,486 of record CM031936.1, on the reverse strand, counting down.
TGAGCTTAAGTCAACAACATTGTAAATGTTTCAGCAAAGAATCAATAATTATTAGCGTCTCCGTGTGCACTTCATTCACATGTCAAAGTCGACTAAAACGTATTTGTTCTTTGTATATTATCTTAGCTTGCACAAGCTGCCTTAAGTATAACAATTTTTTAATCCTCTCTTATTCTTATCATATATATATATATATAAACAGAGTAAATGATAATGGAAAAAGTATAGCAAATATATAGTTAAACAACCAAAAATAGAAAAGGAATAGAAGAAAGACAGTATGTGGATCTACAAGATGAGTGCTAATTGATATGAAGTGATAAATAACTAGAGAATAGAGTTCAAGAGAGTTCAAAAGAGTAAAAGAGAGTTCAAGAGAGTTTAAGAGACTTCAAGAGGATAATGGATATGGTAAAAGGATATTGTTAAAGTAAAAGTAATTCGGTGAACAGTAACTATATGAACACTAATTCCGATAGTTACTTATATTTTAGTTTCTTTGTAAGCTAAATTTATTTGGTTGTCCTAAAATGAATAATCTATTTATCTCTTGTAGGCATTATTGAGAAGATTAAGAAAATTATTTTTCTCTATCATAAACTCTCTCTCCCTGACGAGTCTCTCTATTCTCTCTCTTGTTCTTCATCTGTTCTGCATGTTTCATTACCTAAACTCACTAAATCTCTAGTTTTCACAGTGATAAGTCAGAGGGTTACCGAGGAATAAAGATAGATCTTTATGCAATGTTTAAAGTGTGATTATTTGATGAATTATGGGGTAGCTATTAGGGATGTCAATTGGGTTGTCCCTGTCCAATGGACATATCCAAATGGACAAAATAGTTTACTGGACATTATATTTTTTAAACCCAAATTGTACCAAGTCCAAATCATCCAAACGAAATAGGACCATTCCAAATGGGCTTTCCGCTACGTCCAAATCAATTTCCTACTTTAACATATTAAATCCATAAAAAACATAACTTCATACCTAATTCATATGTTTTACACATCCTTAGCATACACAATTTCATATATTAAGGTTCATACATCCAAAGCATACACATCCAAGCATACACGATTTCATCCATGATTTCACGGTTTTGGTGGGAAAACGAGATTTCACGGTTTTGGCGGGAAAACATGATTTCACGGTTTTGGCGGGAAAATGTGATTTCACGGTTTTGGAGGAAAAGCGCGATTTCACGGTTTTGGTGGCAAAACGCGATTTCATGATTTTGGCGGGAAAACGTGATTTTACGGTTTTGGCGGGAAAACGCGATTTCACGGTTTTGGCGGGAAAACGCGATTTCACGGTTTTGGCGGGAAAATGCGATTTCACGGTTTTGGCGGAAAAACATGATTTTACGGTTTGGCGGGAAAACGCAATTTCACAGTTTTGGCGGGAAAACGTGATTTTACGGTTTTGGCGGGAAAACGTGATTTCACGGTTTTGGCGAGAAAAAGTGATTTTACGATTTTGGCGGGAAAACGCAATTTCACGGTTTTGGCGGGAAAACGTGATTTTACGGTTTTGGCGGAAAAACTTGATTTTGCAAATTTGATGGGAAAACGTGATTTTATCGTTTTGGCGGGAAAATGTGATTTTGCGATTTTGGCAGAAAAAAGATAAAACTGTGAAAAAGCTCAGAATCCAGCTTCTAACGGCCAGAAAGGAAAATTATTATTTTTCTTCAAATACATTAACCCTAGATAATTTTAATATTTGGGCTGCCCAATGTCCATCTGGTTTTGCCCATTCAGTCATAGATATATTTGGACGTAGCTCATTTGAACAAACTTTTTTTTTCGGTCGAATATAGACGTGTCCATATTGATTTGGACATGGACTGCCCATGGACATCTCCGCCCATTTGACATCCCTAGTAGCTATGTATCCGCATCGATGATGCCATGTGATATAGCAAAATATAGTTGTAACGCTTTTGTTTCTTTTTATTACAATTGACTTCACAGAGCATTTTACAAGAGCCTTCCTTGAATTGATCATAATCATATATATACACGAGGGAGAACGTAATCACTTTGGGATTATGTCTCATAGTATGATGCGCGATCTTAAAGCAAGAAGACACAGATAAATCAAAGAGAATGCGTACATATACCAGCTCGGGATGATGTGCACACCATTCAACTTATCCCAGATGTTTTCCTCAAACTTTCCAATGTCCTCTGTCTCCTTACTAAACGCTGTATCAAATCCATTTGATTCCATGATATCTACTTGATTTGAAACATCAGTAGCAATCTTCTCAATCATCATCATATCATCATTCCTGACACGATTAAAAAAACAAATGTCTGCAGTTAAATGATGAAGACAGACAAACTTTCTGACCCTCTATTAGCATATATATATCTCATACTGGTTAAAACTCAGGCATGGACAAAAATAAATCAAAACTTTGATGCATAAGAGAATTAATACAAACCAGTCCCGGGAAGATTCACCGACTGTATCGACAACGTATGTCAAAGCTCTCCTCCATCTCAGCTCTGGCTTTTCTACTTTCCCCAAAAAGGTTTCCACCAAGCCCTTTCCAATACTTTTGGTCTGCTTCCTTACATAAGACGGATCCACTTCGTAATAAACTGGTATCACTCGGTATCCCCATGTTCTTTTCCTCCAGGTTATGATCTCCACCAATTCATTCAAGCACCTACTTGAAGAAACATAATTTTTTGATAGAATGACAACTGATATCCTTGATTCTTTAATGGCTTCTGTGACCTCAGGATGACTTGTCACCTGGCCTCCCACTAATCCTCTGTATACTGCAGTGATTCCAAGCCATTTAAATTCCTTGATTAGATAGCTGACAAAGGTTTTTCGGACATCCTCATAGAAGCTCAAGAAAACGTGGTATATCGGACGAGGAGACAAAGAAGATGAAGAAAGAGGAGCCATATCAGAAGCTACCCTTCTATTTCTTTCTGACAAGATCAACCTGTCGTGTTCCTAATGTAAAATGAATCTTATTAAATCACTATACGCAACCAAATAAACCTTTCTAAATTTCAAGAGATTAAATAAACTACAAAAAAAAAATATGATGAAACCACCCATGAAAAAGTCAGATATACCATTTCAATGTCTTTTGATCCTGAGAAACTTCGTTTTCGCTTCTTGAATTGTGGTAACACATAAGAAGAAAGCTCCATGGAGTCTAAGACAGAACCTGGCCGCCTCAAGTCATGACTTGCTTTGTCTGTTTTTGCAGTAACTACATCTACTCCACATTCTGTAATAGTGCAACAATCATCAAGAACCATGTTCTGCCCGTTAACAGGAACGAACTCAAATACAATTAGATCATCTAATATATCAAGGTCATTCCCATCAGGAGTACCCAGGTGCATTGAGACATCACAGAAGACAAACATGTGATTTTTTAGAACACTTTGAGCAACTTCCTCTGGAGTCCAACAGTGGAAAACTCTTTCTAAGCGACGTGAGAGACCTTCCTTGTTTTTCCATCTACAGACACACCTGATACCGAAACTAGCCGCATTGAGAGAGTCATCCCAAAATGCAACTACAACCGTTATTTTAAACCCTAAAATCTTTATAATAGGATTTATCTGTATATTCACTGATGAACTTCGTTGCAAGTGAAAGATGGAATTCAGACCAGTGGATGCCGGAACAGAGAAACTGAATACTTGTGCTTTGATGAGATTCTGTTTCACAAAGGCAAAAGAAATCATTTATAAATAATATTGATATATATGAAAAGGTGTAGAGAGAGAGAGAGAGAGAGAGAGGTAGAGGTACCTGGATAGGGTCTCTGGCCATGTGAGCTACACTATTGTCTAAAATATTCTTGATAGAGTCTGAAGAAATATTATAACAATTGCTGAATGTGCAATGTTTAGGAAACTGCTCGAAGCTCCTATGAACATTCTTGAGAGAGACACAACCATGTGCATTCAAAAGCTCTAGACTTAGGGGGAGCTCTGGGAGTGATTTGAGATTCTTGCAGCCACGTAAAATAAGACTTTCCAGCTTAAAAAGCTGCTTCATGCTTTTAGGAAGCTTGCTAAACTCGTTTCCGCTGAGATCCAATGTCTTTAGTGAAGGAAAATGACATATCTCTTGAGGTATGTCGAGTAGGTAGGCATTACTGAGCAACAACGACACCAATGCATACATACTAGACACCAAGGAGGAAAACAGTGAAGAAGGCAGCTTCGATCGATATGGCGAGGCTAAAGATGACTTAAGCGTCATACAACATTTGGAGCCATTTTTTTCCCATGGTATGACATGAAATGTTCTCCAGTTCTCCCAAATAAAGATTACATTACATGGAGGAGGCCCACATAACATCACTTTGTTAGTCCCATCTATATGATGTTGTACCATGTCTTGAAGTGAGAAACCCATAATATAATCTAGGTCTGAGCAGCCAGAAAGCTCAACACTGACTAAGGACTTGTAAAATCCCATTTGAAGGTGTTGCAGCCTTTTGCAATGACTTAAATCTACTGAAATTAGTTCAGTGAGATCTTCAAATGATGATGGCATTTTCCTTATAGGGGTCTCAGCTAGATTCAAAATCTTAAGGTTCCGTGGAAGATCATGGATGTCCTCGACCTCTGTGCAGCCAGATAATGTTAACGTAGATAGAGAGTTTAAACTAGCCATTCCTGTAGGCAAACCTTGAAGCTTTTTGCAGTTCTGCGCATCAAATACAACAAGGTCAGAGAGATGACAGATTGACGATGGCACTTCTCTTATGGCCGTCTCAGCAAGATATAGATCTTTCAGGCCCGTTGGCAAATCTTGAATATGCTTAAGCTTTGAGCAGCCGGTTAGCATGAGCTTAACAAGAGAGGTCAAGTTACTCATTCCCATGGGCAAGTGTTGAAGCCTTCTGCAGTTAGTTAAATTCAGTACCTCAAGTGCAGTGAGACGACCAATTGATGATGGAATTTTTCTTATCGCAGTATCAGAAAGATATAATTCTTTCAGGTTCCTTGGGAAACACTGAATCTCTTCTAGCCTTGAGCAGCCGGAGAGATCAAGAACTCTAAGAAAATCTAAAGTTTGGACATGAAGACAATCTCTGCCGTTCCTACATTGCGAGGAGAGCCTCGTAGTTAATGTTAGTATCTCTCTTATGCTAGTTCCACTGAGATACAATGCCTCGATATTTGGTGGAACCTCTGGAAAGCTTTTGATCTCCACGCAACCAGAAAGATTAATAAGTCGGAGATGTTGTAGATGACCCGTGGCTGGAAAACTCAGAAGTCTTGTACAGCCTTGGAGATCAATTACCTCAACATTTTGAGCATTTGAAATATCGTTAATTTCAACAAGTTCTTGGGAATGACATAGCTTGATCGTCTTTAGCATCTCGAGATTCTGAGAAAAAAAAATTACAGAACAAATGACAAGATTGTTAATTTGACAATGAGATCATTGGCTTATGCCTCCTATGTGTTAGTAATGTGTAAGATGTGAATACAATTTTTCCTACCTTTATTCCTTCCCAAAGCTTCTGAAGTTTACTGTAAGGCATGTTGAGTTCAACAAGGTGGCTAGAATCAAAATCATATGGCAAGTAGTTTAGAGGGTAATTTTCCCAATGGAGTAGCCTTAGCTCATTTGGAAGAGACTCAAGTGCTTTATATATGCCAAGTCCTTGATGCTTTCCATGATTGGAGCTGTATATCCTTAAAAATCTTAGATTATGCATACTCTTGAAAGCATTAGGATTGACATAAAACTTCAAGTTAGATATATCTAGAAATATGGCTTCAATATCTTCAATACCCTGAAAACACAAGAGAGGATAAATCAAATATCCAATTCCATAACAAAATCATCAATTTTACGTATTAAACATTTCATAACGCACCATAGACTCCTCAATTGATTTGGTTTCTTTATCTTCTAGCAGAGATCGAATGATTGAAGCGTTCCATAATCTGCAATGTCTCCCTAGCTGTACAGTCTCTTCATTGGAAATCTCCTTTGCAACGATCTGAATCAGATCATGCATTTGCATCTTGCTATCTAAAATAGTCACCATGCATTTATCCACAAGAACAGATATTCCAACATGTGGAAAGAAACCACACCCTTCAAACAGTTGCATTACGTAATCCACATTTTCTCCCCTGAAGAAACAAGCAATGTCTAGAAACATAGTCCTCTCGTTGTCATTAAGTGTATAGTAGCTGATTTTGAATGCTTCCATAATCAAAGTCGGAGGAATTTGCTTGAGACTGAGGAGCTCTGTCTCTATTTCTTCTATATTCTTGAGTGACAGCTCTTTTCCATAAAGGCTGAGAGCTAAAGGATTTCCACTAGAATAATGTATGACTGACCTCAAATAAGGTTCAAGAGTATCCAAATCACTCTTTTTGCTCCAATCTATTCCAAATGCGCATCTGGAGAATAGTTGCTTTGCTTCGTCTTCATTGAAACCTTGAACCTCATATATTTGATTGACGCCACACTGCACTAGCACTTGTTTGTCTCTGGAAGTTATGATTATCAAACTCCCTGGACCAAACCAATCAAACCCATTCAGAAAAGCATCTGCATCAAGAGGTTTGCAGACATTATCTAGGACAATAAGAGCTCTTTTTGGTTCTGGCTCCAAAACATAACTGTTTATATCAAACTCTTCCCTGACAGTTTCCCCTAAGTATTTTTGCAGCAAATGATAAATTCCTTTCAAATGAAATTCGTTGTCGAAATCTTTGATGAAGCAAGAAACTTCATAATCACCAGAAAATTGGTCAAATGCTGCTTTAGCAAGTGTAGTTTTGCCTATGCCTGGCATGCCCCAGATTCCAATGCTGCGGACACCCCATGGTTGCTTGCAAAGAAAGTTTTCTAACTCAAGCAATCTTGAATAGATTCCAATTCGTTTGGTAGGAAACATCTTTCCGTACACATCCCTAGCAATTTCTTCAACAAGTTCACAATCACCATAATCCATCCTGCTTGAGACCAACACAACTATTAAACCTATACATTCGGTGAATATATAATATATACATTTACATCAACTGTACTAGCAAAACATGAGATTATTAAATGATTATTTGGTACTCCCAATCTGTTGAACAGAGCCAATTTGTCCTCAAACCAAACCAAGGGTGTTAACTGTTATGATTTAGTTGCATAAAGTTAACCAAATTGGTGAAATATCCAAAGTATGTCTACAAGCTATGTGTCAGGTTAAGTTAAGCTAGAGATAGATTTATGGGTTAGTGGGAGTTGGTGTGGAGTTGTTAGCCTCAGATTGTCATGGCTTTTGGTTGTATATAAGAAATGCAAGTCTGGTGTACTAAAACATTATAAAAATTATCAAGAAGAAAATGTTTCTTCTATGCTTTATGTTGTTACACACCCTTCCATAGGTATTTTGTTGGGAATGATAATAATTTTGAATTTTCATCTTGAATAGATTGATCTTGTTGAGAGTGGGTTTGATTAAATATTTAGTGAACAGATTAGAGACAAAATGGTCATAAATCTCGCTTATGTTAAAGCAAATGGAGATCGAGAAAGAGGTTTCAAATGTGAGGCGAGTTCGATTATCGAATTAAACTCCACTATACTATGAATGTGGAGATAGCTAGTTATCTCTTTAAAATTTCTCTTTAGAAGTCCTAAGGAGAAAAACCGTTCTTTCTATCTTTTGACTAGGTTCTCTTTTTTTTTGTTGAAGAATGCCTTGAATGCCACAAAAGACAATTCGTCGTCTTTGAGGCTAAGGTTATATATTCGATCATGTTAGATGATATCACCTATTCCCTGCAATGCAGATCTAACACCTCATCCCAAGACATTGAATGCTGATCAAACTGTATCATTTGTACTTGTTGACCGATCAAGCACGTTTCCTTTCGAGTATGGGTGTGAGCTCGTCACGCCGCTTTCTTCATCAAGTTTCATTGTTTAGCAGATTAAGATTTCTCCGGCCTCCCGCCTTTTGGTTAAATAATATTTTTTTTGGATTTAGGCCGGACATTGATAGAGGTGTGAAACCCACATCCAACAATAAGTCTCCCAGTTCGTTGAAAAAGTTTCAAATCCGACAAATTTGCTATCATATGCTTATTGGGGTTATTGAAAGATCCATTATCATAGTGGGTTTTTAGTGTTTCCGATATACCAGCTGGTAGCTTGTAGGAAATGAAGTGTCTTTTCGTATCAAACTGATGCACCTTTCCTTAGGCTATAAATATATCTGATGTGCGTTATTTTGGTCTTTCTATTTCTTTTCTTTTGATTTTTTCTCGTTTAAGCTTTCTCGATCTCCTTTATTAAATCAGATTCAATATTATGGCCTCCATTAGAGCCGGTTTGGATTCTTCTTAACATTCATCTGATTCTTCTTCAACGGGATAATCTTCTAGTCTACCCGACCCCCCTTCTATCACTCCAACTCGTTTGTTATCTCCGATTGTTGAAATTTTCTTGGTCACTCCCCAGTTGGCGAAGGTGGCTGATCTTGTTAATCTTCTGATTTGTCAAGGGTAGCCTCAAGTCGGGTTGTCCCAGGGTTCCTCTATTTGAGGTACTCAAGGGAAAAATAGAGGTAGATGTTCCCAATGAGGTGATGGGCGTCGATCCTGGCACTTCATCGGAGTCGGTCTTCCTGACGTGGTGGATTTTGAAAGTCTACATGATATTTCTCCCAGCCCTTCTAATCAAGGAGAACGCGGTGAGGCTTTCTTGGTTCATAACCCGTCTGTTCTCCCAGTTGGTCATGGGAATTCATTGGTTGGTATGTCTCTAGGTGGTGATGGGGCTCTGACTGTTGGTGTTCAAATCCCTCATTTTATTGATGAGGAGCACGCGGCTGAATATGCTCAGTTGATCACACCAATGACCTCGCTGAGGGGTTCAATTCCCACTACGATGGGGAGGAGTGTCTTGCTGCTGATCGGGCCAGTTGTGCTTGCCTCTGCCAAAATATTAGTCCTCATGTTGGCATTATTCTGGAAGATGCGTCGTTTATTGTTGAGGGAGAGTATGCCACCCTTGCTAACATGTCGTGTTGGGTATGTAGTTTACTTTTCTGTGTTTGCATGTCTTGTGTGAATCTTCACTTTGTTTTAATTTGTTTCTTAACATTAGCTTAAGCAGACCTTGCTTTTTTATGGCTATGATTGAGCTAGATGGTCGCACCACCGAAGAGGCGGAGGAAAATATTAACTTGGTTATGGCCAAGAGGGACAATGCCATTTGTGATTTGAAGGGTGCAAAAGGAAGGATTCTAAAAGTGGAGGGACCTCGCGAGGTATCCATTTGGCGTGTTGATTTTTTTGAGCTGCATCTGGCTGTGGTCGAAGGAGAGGTGGACGAATTTAGTGGGCGCATTGTTTCTCTAACTGCCCAAAAGAGTCTCTTGGAAGGGAATTTGAGGTCGGGTTCGCCATCTTGCGTTTATCTCAAGATCGAAGCGTTATCTTAGAGCGGACACGTACTCGGTAATTGTAAAGTATGTTTATCTTCTTCCATTTGAGAAGATATGATGGTATGTCGCCGATCATGAGGCTTCTCGGGATGTGTTGTCAAAGGTGAACTGAGTCGTTGGCTCTCTCGACTGTCTCAATGTTCATGTTGAAGAACACATCATATCAGTCCCCGAAAATTTTGTTTGGGAAGCTCAAGTCCAAGAAATGTGAGCTTATTTATCAGATCAATATTGTGGATGTTTTATGTTTGAGGATATAGATCTGGTTTTGGCATCCCAGCCGTATGAAGGGTCGCTGCCTCATGATGTTGGTTTTCCTGCTTCCTCCAGTTATTTGGATTTAGAAACGTTGGACGGGTCTTGTGGTCTCTATGCACCGTCAGATACTTTAAGGGAAGGTTGTTCAGATGTTAGTGGGGAGGAAAGGGTCGAATAATCTAGCCAACAATTGTTTTGTGTTGAGTTTCTATCTTCCCCGCCTCCTCTCTTGTTTTGAATGAGGTATGATATATTATAATTGTACATTATCTTGATTATGTATTCGATTCAGTCACTTAGTGACGGAGCGGAAGTACCGTTTAGTAACCGATAATGCGAAGGTAACGTTGAATTCTGAGAATGCCCATTATCTAAGCCTTCTTAAGTCTGTTGAATTCTTACATAATGCCCACAAGTAAGGATTCAATAGTTTGTTTAAAACCAAAGCTCTAGTTTATTAAAAATCAATAATCAAAGTTGTGTTTCTTACAATCCAAGAGATCACCTTATATAGCAATAAGAAAGCCCTAAAACTTATAGAATAAGGAAATCGAAACTTAAAAGAAGAAAAGGAAAATTAAGATAACTTAGAAAAAGAAACAAGAAAGCCAAAGCTCGATGAGTTTAGGATGTATGCTACATCAGGTCCCCTCCCGTACAAGAGATTCGTCCACGAATCCAGACAGTATGTCATCATCTGATTCGTATTTGAAAAGATTCATGACGTTGAAAACATCTGCGGTATGAACATGAGGAGGCAAAGCAAGGCGATAAGCATTGGGGTTGATCTTCTCAATGATTTCGAGTGGACCAATTTTGCGTGCCTTCAATTTATTGTACTGATCCACCGAAAATTGTTCCTTGCTGAGAACAGCCCAAAATCGACCACCAACTTGAAAATGCACCTCCCGTCTATGTTTGTCCGCTGAATGCTTGTACTTGATGGACGTGCCTTGCAAATTGTCTCATCGATAAGCTCCACAGCTCGTCCTTGGAACTCGCTGGGTGTTGGAAGAGTAGTTAAAGACAATGGCCCCCGAGGAACAACACCGTAGACGACTTTAAAAGGGCTAAATCCAAGACTTCTGTTATTTGCGTGATTGTGAGCAAACCCTGCTTGACACAAAAGTAAGTCCCAAGAGCGGAGATTGTCACCCACCAAACAACGTAACATATTGCCCAAGCTCCGATTAGTAACCTCAGTTTGTCCCTCGGTTTGTGGATGGTAAGCAGAACTCATATCTAAGCTTGTTTTAAAGAGCTTCCAAAGAGAATGCCAAAAATGGCTAATGAACCTTGAATCGCGATCAGACACAATAGACGTAGGAAGCCCGTGTAGTCGGTATATTTCTCGAAAGAAAAGATGAGCAATCTGGACAGCATCTGTCGTCTTCTTGCAAGGAATAAAGTGTTCCATCTTCGAGAAACGATCCACCACAACAAAAATAGAATCATGTCCACGCTGAGTTCTTGGAAGTCCAGAAATCCATGCTGATATCACTCCAAGGTTGCGTCGGTATAGGCAAAGGCAAGTAAAGACCGGCGTTGGACGCGCTCCCTTTACCTTGCTGACAAAACATACAACGAGTAACGTATCTCTCCACATCGCGTCGAAGCGTTGGCCAAAAGTAAGATTCTGCAACAAGTTTAAGCGTTCGATCCTTCCCAACATGACCTTCGCCATGCAACTCTTTGATGATCTGCAAACGAAGACTGCACGCCGGGACACATAATTGATTGTCCTTGAAGACAAAGCCATCGACCAAAGAGAAGTCAGACCGAACACCATGTGTAAGATCTAACCAAATTTCAGAAAAGAAAGGATCTGTTGGGTATTGCTCCGTAAGAATCTCGAAACCGACGACTGAGACCCGCAAGGTAGAGACTAGAGCATGCCGTCAACTAAGCGCGTCCGCAACTTTTTAAAACTTCCCGGATTGATGCTTAATGACGAACATAAATTGTTGAAAATATGCAGTCCAGGACGCATGTCGTGATGAAACTTTGTCTTGAGTGCCCAAAAATTTCAAAGCAACATGATTAGTGAACAACACGAACTCTTTTTGAGTGAAATAGTGACGCCAGTGTTTGACCGTTTGCACAAGCGCATAGAACTCCACATCATAAGTGTTGTAACGACTACGAGCCCCATCCAATTTCTCACTGTAATAAGCTATAGGACGGCCATGCTGACTTAGAACAGCCCCCACGCCTATTTTGGAGGCATCACAATGTAATTCAAAAGGGGCATTGAAATCTGGAAACACAAGTATCGGGGCCAACGTCAACTTTGCCTTAACGAGTGCAAAAGCATCGTCTTCTTCCTTAGACCACGAGAATGACACATTCTTCATACAATCCGTAATAGGTGCCATGATAGCACTAAAATTGTGAATGAAGCGTCGGTAGAAGGAGGCTAATCTGTGAAAGCTCCGGACATTTGAAATTGTTTTTGGTGTCAGCCATGAAGCCACAGCTTCAACCTTCTGCGGATCCACACATAAACCGCCAGCTGAAACTACATAGCCAAGGAACAAAACCTCCAATGTGCCGAAATCACACTTTTGTCGAGCGATGAATAGCTTCTCCTTATACAAGGCCTGTAGGACGTCTAGCAGATGTAACAAGTGGTCCTCCAAAGTAGTACTAAAAATAAGAATTTCATCGAAGTAGACAACCACAAACCTCCCAATGAATGGTCGAAGGGCATGATTCATGACACGCATGAAAGTACTTGGAGCATTTGAGAACCCAAACGGCATGACTAACCATTCAAACAATCCTTCTCTCGTCTTGAATGCAGTTTTCCACTCATCTCCAGAACGGATACGGATTTGATGATAACCACTTTTTAAGTCAAGTTTCGTAAAAATTGATGCTTTACCGATCTGATCAAGTAAGTCATCAAGCCGCGGGATCAGAAACCTGTAACGAGTAGTAATTTTATTGATAGCTCTGGTGTCTACACACATGCGCGAGGAACGATCTTTCTTTGGTATCAGTAGTGCTGGGACAGCACATGGGCTGAGACTCTCCCGTACATAACCTTTGAGAAGTAAATCTTCAACTTGATGTCTCAGTTCTTCGTGCTCCTCAGGGCTCATTCGATAATGCGCTCGGTTAGGTAGAACTGCGTTGGGAATGAGATCGATCTGGTGTTGTATATCACGAAGAGGAGGCAAGCCAGCTGGAAGTTCGGGTGGAAAGAGATCATCAAACTCTTGTAATAATGGTAAAAAGGCTGATGGTACTGATTGCTGTTGCAGTTGAGCTGGAGACGTTGCGACCCGAGCAAAAATAGGAAGAGAGGCACGAAGCTCGAGTTCGAACTGCGCCTTAGAAATAATCAAAAGGTTTTGCTTGGATTCAGGTTGTTGCAGGTTGTTGCTGACCGCGAGCTCTTTTTCTGGTGAGGGAAGTAACAAGATTTTCTGACCCTGGAACATAAACGAAGGAGTATTCGTTTTGCCGTTGTGAATAACTTCGCGATCGTACTGCCACGGGCGTCCAAGTATTATATGTGATATGTCCATTGGAGCTATATAACAGTATAATGTATTTTGTAGAAGGATCCGATTGACAGAGTTACTGGTGTCCGCTGGGAGACGAGGACTTCAGAGCCTGTCTTCATCCATAAGAGACGGTATGGGTGCGGGTGTGCTTCTGATGGGAGTGCTAACTTTCGTACAGCTTCTTCGGAGACTACGTTAGCAAAGCAACCTGAGTCGACTACAAAACGACATACTTTGCCTTTAACCGTACACGTCGAGCTGAATAAGGAAGTTCGCTGCCATGCTTCAGTTGTCTTGGGAGCAAAAAAAATTGCGACGCAGCATAAGCATTGTTCCTGTGTCACCTGCCAATTGTTCTTCTTTGAACTCGTCACACTGTTCGCCATCGTCATCATAGATTGGATCTCCGTTGAGTTCTTTATCTGAAGCGATCAGTCCACGACGTCCAAGAGTTGGGCAAGCCGTTTGAAGATGGCCTCGTTCTCGGCAAGTGAAACAGCGTAGGGCGTTAGGTCGGAATGGTCTGGCTTCGGTGTTTGTTGTGGTAGTGTCTGTTAGGCGAGGATTCCCCCGTGTATTCTGTGTTGACTCACGTCCTGTTGCAAATTTGGTATCGTCGGAGGAAGTAGCTGTAGTGCGTGGTCTTGTGTTGTTATTCCATTGGTTAGTGCTGTAGCGGTTTTGTTGCTGTACGAGCAGTGCTCGCTGTCTTGCTTCCGAAACAGAACTTGGATCGAATTGATGGAGCATTGTTTGAAGCTGAGGTCGTAAACCGGCTATGAAGCGTGCTACAAGATGGTCTTCTTAGTCATGAATATCCACTCGTGTGAGCATCTGATAGAATTCATTAGAGTATTCTTCCACGGAACGAGAGCCTTGTCGAATATTGTGAAATTTCTGAAATAGAAGACGTTCAAAGTTGTATGGGATGAATGTTTTTTTCTCATATGCTTCTTTAGCTTGTCCCATGATGTGATCTTCTCTTTCCCTCGTCGGCTGCGTGATAGTTTCAATTGACTCCACCACGAGGCAGAATTTCCACGAAGCCGAGTTGTGACGAGAGGCACCCTCTTCTGCCCTGGAACGTCTTTGGATCCAATAAATTCGTCGACAGTCACTAACCAGTCGTGTAACTCCTCCGGTTGCGATCCTCCATGAAACTCAGGGATCTAGATTTTCACACCTGACATCCAGCAAGAATCATCACGATGGTGCTGATGACGATTGTGATCGCCAAAAGGATTTTCCATGTCGTCGTCTTCATGTTCTTCGAAGATAGGATTGAGGTTTCGGTGTTGACGTTGAGGATGGTGAGCGGGTGGTGCGTTTGCTGCGTTTGCAACTAGCGCAGCCTGAACTCCTGCTTGAACGCCGGCCTGAATTAAATCAGACAAGGTTCGGCGGATTTCATCATGAAAATTTTCTTGAAGGTCTTCCAAGATTTGTTGAAAATGAGTCCAGTCATTAGCTGGTTCTTTTCCTGGTCGAGGAGCCATCAAAAGATCGAAAACAATGATAAAATCGAAGTTCAAAGTCTCTGGACGGAGCGGAAGTACCGTTTAGTAACCGATAATGCGAAGGTAACATTGAATTCTGAGAATGCCCATTATCTAAGCCTTCTTAAGTCTGTTGAATTCTTACAGAATGCCCAGAAGTAAGGATTCAAGAGTTTGTTTAAAACCAAAGCTCTAGTTTATTAAAAATCAATAATCAAAGTTGTGTCTCTTACAATCCAAGAGATCACCTTATAGAATAAGGAAATCGAAACTTAAAAGAAAAAAAGAAAAACAAAGATAACTTAGAAAAGGAAACAAGAAAGCCAAAGCTCGATGAGTTTAGGATGTATGCTACATCACTTAGTCATTGGTTTTTCTCTACGATTGTTTTCCCTTATGATATTAATAATGTGGGTATAGATCAGTCTACTCTGCTCATAGGAAAGGTGGTTGGTGGATTCGACTGGGGCACTGTATATGTGTTTGAAGAACTTCGACAAGTATGTTTCAGTGTTTTTTATTTTTACATTTTTTGTTGCCATTTGAACTTTGAGATGTATCAAGTTCGCTTAGTTTGAGCATTTTGGGAGGTCGAGACCCCACTTTTCATTCTCTTTCGTAATTGTTGCTGTCTCGAGAATTCGCTGTATTGACCGGCCACTATTATGATGATCCTTAGCTCTGTTAATCTGCTGTTTGTACTAACATAATGAACCCAGAATAAACGCGCATCTCGGCTACAGAACAAGATGGAGGTACAGAAAGCAAAGGAAAAAGAAGATAAAGGGGAAGGAGAGGTTCCTCCTGCACCGGATTAACCGGGCCGGAGTTAAGGATTTCTGGGTTCTCCAGAGTATGTATTTAATCTAAACAATGCAAGGTCAACAATGTACATTTTACTCTTGTAAGAGGTACTAACCGTTGGAGAGTGGTGAAATATGTTGTTTTTTTGATAGATATATGTTATATGACTTTAGATCTGTAGAATCTTCTTTAAAAAGGTATGGTATTCAAAATGATATATCTTTTAATTTAATTAATAAAATAAAATATCTCAAGCAAAAGAATATCTTAAAACATTTTCAGTACACATCTATATTTATTTCTAAAACAGAGAAACTATATTATATAGATTGAATTTTCTCTAATGTGTTCTTTTATAATTATCGTTAAAAAGAACATTTTCTATATTTTTCTCAGAAATAGTTTTTTTCTATAAATTTTACCTTTACAGTATATTTTGTTTTAAAGGAAAAATATAGAAGTAAATTATAAATGAATTTATTTTCTTATTTGAAAATATGAAATGGTATAATTTCATTTATCGGATTTAGAGGCTATAAATATAAATTAAACCTTTGTTAATTATTAATAAATTTAAGAGTTCGTTAATTATTATTAACATAATTCACAATAAATAATCTTAAACATATAATATCAAAAAATTTCTCCCTGAACTTTTTATCTTTTCTTTTATTGATTTGACTTATTTATTTTTGGTCTTTTTTTGTTGAACACGTATATATTTGGTCTAAATGTTAAATAACCTATATATACTAGGGGTGGAACGGATCGGGTATCCGGGGTATTTCGAGGTAGGCGGATCCATGATTTTACTATCCTTATCCGGATCCGGGGTTCTCGGGTATCCGGGTGTCGGATATCCTTCTAAAAATTGTAATATCCGGCGGATATCCGGATCCGGATTTGAAACCTTAAAAAATTAGATATTCGGATCCGGTTTGGACGGATCCAACATTTTACTATCCGGATTCGGTTTTGGCCCCTCCGGATATCCGAATTTTCGGAGTGGATCCGGATCGAATCTCGGATCGAATCCGGATCTCGGGTAATAAGTCCCAGACCTAATATATACAACCTTTGGTATAAAGGATGAGGGGAAGGCTGAATGACTATTTAGAATTTTTATGCTTTATATCTGATCCTATGTATTTTATTAACATCATCACATTGTCGATCATATTTGATATGTTAAGTTTCATGAACTTTTAACTCAAACCAATCGGAATGATTGAATTTGTCAATTCTCTTTACATATTACGACATCATATAATTACCAACAATTTCCTATATGAAGAAGCTATATAAAATGTTTGTATAATCTGGGTTTCTTTAATAAGATATGACATCAATAATAAGATCATCTTCAGTCTAATTTAGTTACCTTGGCTTATACGACTCGATCGTTTTTTTCAAAGCTCCTATCCATCTATCTACCCGCTGGGCTGAGTTACTTTCCAGCGGAACTGTAGCTCTCAATATGTCCAATCGCGATTTATGCATAACTTCCGATTGAGTTATGGTATAAAACACCGGGACTACCACGTTCTGGTTATTCCGCTGGCCGTCAACAATTTCCGCAAGCTCATCCAGGCATTCAGAAGATAGCACGTACTTCTCAGAGAAAACCACCACAAAGGCCTTGTAATTATGTTTCTCTGTCTGAGTCCCATTGGAGCAGTTATCCACAAACGACGAAGCCGAAGGGATCAGGCCTTTCCGGCGAAGAGAGGCGGAGAGGTGGCTGACGAAGGAGTAACGTATTGTGTCTTCACCTAAGTGGAAGCTGATGTAGACCTTGTATTTCAGTGATTTTGTGTCATTGGCCATGATTTTGAGGATCTATGTGAGGAAGGGAGCAGAAGAATAAGTTGAAACAAAACTCAGTTTAAAAAAAAAACCTATGTATACAGAAGTCGATCATCCATTGTGAAAAGGAAGCCCCGTTGACAAACACGGAAAAAACGAAGAAGCAAAGAGCCAAAACATAATCATCTTAAGAATAAAGCAACTATGGTTTTAAATCTATTTTAAATGTAGATGTATGAATTTTATCAACATGTTGATATTGACATAATACCCAACATATAAAAATAGAAACGTCATATATGGAAGAGAAGACTTGTCTTAACAGTTAAAAATAGTAAGCATACACGTGTCATGATATATATCATATATACCAATCACTAGATATGTCATAATGAATAGAAGAATAGAATATATCGAATAAATAACAATGTCAGTGATCTTGTGAAATATGTCACGCAATAACACTAGGCCAATTAAAAATATTGAGTAAATGACTGGGTCAGTGGTTCCATGAACTACGAGCGTTGTTTAATCTTGATACGGTAACTACAAGAAATATATACAAGTTTGATGGTGAGTTATTGAAAAACATTTATTGTGACTTTGAGAGATCAAAGATAGATTTACAAGAACTCGTAGTTCAAAGATAGAAAAGACAAAAACTCGTCGAAACCTTAGAACTTGGTAACAAGGTAAACTATCAGACCCCTAATCGTGTTGCGACTTCTTTCTAATTGTTGATGTCCTTGCTCCGAGCTAGGTTTTCTCCTTCTATAGCCTGACTTCTTTCATTTTTTTAAGTTGGCGTATTTCTTTGATCGCCTTTTAAACAATAGGGCTGAGTTCAATTACTTGAAAGAACAGTGGCGGAGGTAGCTTGTAACCAAGGGGGACATGACCCATATGGATTTTCTAAAGAAAAAAAATTTACTTGTATTTTCCTTTTAAGGTCAGATGAAATACTGAAAATGTATCACATTGACCCCTATAAAATATAGATATTAACAAATTGACTCCAGTCATACAAAAATCTGCCTCCACCACCGGATAGAACTTGTTTGAGGGATTAATCTATCTCCAACAATAAGCTCCCCTTTATTCATTGTTAGTGACAATATCAATCTCAATGAATTATCAAGAATATGTCCCGAAAATAAAGAATTTGGCATCTTATCTCTCAAATGCGACCGAAGTTCCATTTCAGCAGTACTCCCTAATGTTTATGTAGGTTTACTATAAACCAGTGATTAGTAACCCTGATTATCATCAGTGTTACCAAATTCAAATCAGCCAACCAAACCTTAATTAAAAAATAAATATTTCAAACTCAAAATAATAATATACCAAATTATACAAAAGATAAAATTATAGATGTTCAAGTAAAAAAGTTTTGAACTGCAACATGAAATAAAAATTATGTTGTAAAAACTAGTAGTGTAATATTTTGAAATCTTAATATTTAGTAACAAAATAATTAGAAAACTTAGTATCATATATCGATAAAATTTACTAAAACAACATGTCATAATTAATTTATATTTCATGATATCTAGAATACAGCTTTATGATTGTAATCTATAATATTTTCAGAATAGAGATTCTTTACCATCTTAAATAAATATTCCTTTTGTAGAAAATTTATTTTCACCAAAAAATAAAACTTTCCAGACTTGAAATATATTGGAAGATAGTATTTCTGTTAAAACTAACAGTTCATAAATCTTTCAGTATTTTAAATTACTTAAACATAACAATGTATTTACTTATAAAATCTCAAAATATACTAAAATGATAGATGTTAAAGTATTTTAAAACAAAAATTGTGAATATATATTATCCTAAACAAAAACAATTTTATAGTATAACTAAATAAATTTTATAAATGTATTGGATGCAGATGGTTAAAACTGGAAAAAATCATATTTTGAATAAGATTCTCTATTTGATTATTTCAGATAATAAATTTATCGTACTGAAATCAAAAACTTATTAGTATATAATAAAAAAAATTTAAATTTTTTTTATATATTAATAATGTCGAATGAGAAACATATACAATAAGATTATAGAATTGCACAATATATAAAAATAAAATGTAAACCATATATTAAAATGTTTATTATAATATCAAAGTTATATATTTATAAAATGAAAAAATACCGCACAGAAGTGCAGATTGAACTATAGTTTTATACTTAATAAAAGATTTATAAGATGAAATGATGTCTAAAATAAAATATAAGGGATATATGCTATGAAACTTATTGAGTTAAAAATGACATATGCCATTTCATACATTACCAATTGGTTTTTATTTGGAAACCCATGGACTAACATAAAAACTATATAAGTTGACAAAATAACAAGTTGGTATTACAAAAAAAACTACAAAAAGTCGTTCCCTGACAAAACGGAGAGTGTGGAGACATACTTTATTTTGTATTGAATTCGACTGCATAACTTGCATTGGGCAACATACCTGATGTTGAGAATCATAGATATGATAAACCTGATATCCAATAAGCAACTTTAGAAGTAAATCAGAGATTCCTATTTTAACGTATCCTCTTAAGATTGAAAACTAGGGTTGAGATATTTTTGGCGCAAAGAAGCAGAACCATCTTTTGTGCTTACAAACAAAGAAACTTCTCCCTTTATTCCTTTGATTTGTTCACTAAAAGTATCATAAGCAGGACCCGTCCAGAACATAGCTCGATAAAGTATTTGCTTTGAGTCAAAATTTTTAAGAACTATTAGATTTTGAGCCGCGCTTATAAAAGACGAAATTATTTTATATTAAATTTTTTTAGTGATCATTATAAATTAAATATATAATTTATATATTTCTAAGTTTTGTATATAATTTTTTAAAAATGTATATATCATTTGTTTAGTTACTTTTTAAACTAGACCAGAATTTTGTGAATTTCAAATTGTTTGAACCCGTGTTATGGACAATCTGTTTATTTAACTCGTGCTTTAACATATTTAACATTGATTTTAATTTTGTTGATTTAAAATCAAATAATATAATCCATGTATTGGTTAATTTAAAATTTTTAAATAATTTAAATGATGTAAATATGTTTGTTTAACCCATTTTCTTTTTAATAAATATTATTGTTAAGTAAATATTAAAACTCATAACATTGAAAGTGCATGATTATTTTTATTAACAAAACCTATTCAATTATTTACAATGTATCATATTGGTTTTGATTTTAATAATTTAAAACTGAATTAGGATTAGTTTTTAATTAGCTAATCAACAAAACCAAATTTAAAAAAACATATATATATATATATTCCATAACAGACAAAGCAATCAAAACTTAATTTAAAAGATAATTTAAAACTTATTTGTTAGTTTTTAATTAGCTAATCAACAGTACTTAATTTAAAACTTATTCGATAAGTTTTTAATTAGATAATAAAAAATTAGTTTAAAAAATAAATTTCCCTTTTCTGTAAAAATAATATATATATATATATGTATTCATAATATTGTATGTCAAAATATGTGTGTCTATGTATTGATGTGTATATGTTACCCTATGGATATATTAATTTAATGTAAATTATATAGATGACAAAAAAATGTAAATTATATAAGAATAGCTACTACTCATATCATAATGTATATATTTAAGTCATATTGATTTGAATAGAATTCTCCAAGCGGGTAAAAATATAAACAAAATATGATGATATATAATTTACTTTGTAGGATTATATAAATGTACAAAGTATGAAAACAGTATAAAATGTATTATGAAAACCGTTAGTCAAAAAACAGTATAAAATGTATAACATAAATTATATATATACCACTATTTACTGGAAGGGATCAATGCATTCTGCTTGTATCGTAATTATGCACGTAATTAATTAATTTAGGGGGTTGTTATTGGAAAATAGACTTTTAATGATTTTAAGAATTTATAGAATCTAATGTTATTGGTATGATGATTTTACAATTCTCTACAAATCATTTGTTATTGGTACGATGATTTTACAATTCTCTAAAAATCTTTTGTTATTTAAAATGTTTAGATTTTAATGATTCCATAAATTTATTAAAGTTAGTGTTATTGGGAGTTGTATTCCTAACCATTTAATTCATGAGACAAGAGTTAAGAATACTATATATTTACTTAGATTCTTAAAATCTTACAATACTAAAAGAGAAATATACTCAAATTCTAAGTTGTCCACGTAGGCATAAAAAATCAGCCAACCACAATTTGTTCTACAGCCATGTCATTTAAAATAAAATATGAAAATATAACCTAAATAGATAATTGTAAGTATCTCTTGAGTTTCCATCACTTTATTTCGTTTGTTTTCATATTAATCCTAAAGACGCTGCGCTCTAACCAAAAACTCATCGTATCCCATTATAATCTCTATTTATTCCTCTGCAATTTTTTCTGTTTTCTTTGCAAGTTGGATTGGATTAAGATTCCCAGAAGGATCCCCGGATCCTCACCCTAACCTAATCCACAATCTGATCTTCCCATGTTGGATCCTATCTCAACTTGCTTCCCCTTCATCCCAGTCATGGTATTTACGAATCCAAGTGGGCAATCCATGGAGGCACGAGACTGCCATTTTTGATCCGGTTTGACTCTCCCATACTCATTTTCATTTTGATTACGGAACATTTGATGTCACTAATGTTATTGTCTCAGATGATTAAGAATTTCGTCACATGATACATAAATGTATTCTTACAAATCCACACTTTTAGTATTTATCTTACAAAAACTAAATCAAGATGATGCTAATTCGTGTGTATTTATAGATCTACATTGGGAATAATCCGAGTTTAATTTTTTATCCGTAAATATTTAGTTTATGGACAAATCAAATTCAGCATCAAGTCAACGTCATGAGAGAGAGATGTCTGCTTAATTAGTATAATGTGTCTTAGATTGAAAGTTTTTTTTTCTTAGATTGAAAGTTATTGTTCTTATGTTTCTTTGGATGGAATTTTATAACACAATGGTCGAGAGAAGATGTTGATTGTGAAAAAGCTGCGATGCAGGCATACAAAGCAGCTAAAAAAATATTGACCAAGGTGATGAAGTTGTTGAACCAGACAAGGTTTCCTATGGACTAATCGAAAAGGTAAATGACTTCAAAATTGCTTTGAAAGAAACTTGGGGTTCATGGTCCCAGTAGATTTTTGTGCCAAAACTAACTCTTCAAGTGTAATTTTTGAGGATGACTTGATGGTCTGATAACAATACCTCAAGAAAGAGAATGACGATGTGGATGTCAAAAGTGGTAAAGGCTGGCTGCTTCTTTACATGTAGATAGAAATATTATATTTTCCAACTTTTTTTCATTTCTGATACTAAGATTCTTAAGTTGTAACGTTTTGAATGCACACAACACAATGATTAACATAGAAAGGTCATATATGATGAAGTTGCAGCTGCCGCGATGTACAATCACTAGCATTCAATCGTGCTTCAGATATGAACAATAGAGAAAAGTGAGTCTGCATGTATAACTCTTTGGGCCGTATGTTTATGTGTGACCCATAAAATGTAGTTGACACATCAAAATATTACTGTCATGTTTGTTTCGCAGTGGTGTTGTTGTGTCAGTGGTGATGGAATACGCAGACAATATTGGGGATTTAATCTTTATCAGTTTGTATGTAGGTATATTCGACATAGTGGCACTACTTATCACTGCAGTTGTCTC
This sequence comes from Brassica juncea, assembly GCA_018703725.1. NCBI lineage: Eukaryota > Viridiplantae > Streptophyta > Magnoliopsida > Brassicales > Brassicaceae > Brassica > Brassica juncea. The sequence continues at coordinate 8,138,429 of CM031936.1, read as the reverse complement.
TGTTGTCTATGTATACTTATTCAATGTTTCCTTCGCTTTCTTCCTGGGCTCGAGTAAGCTAATCGCATTTGCCTCTGTCATTACAATCCATTTCACATTTTACTCATTAAGTAGCCTAACATAAGAGCTATGTTTATCGTGTTCGCACTTTGCAGGAGATTTGAAGCGGTCTATTGGAATCTTTTAAGGTAAATGTATGAGAGAGAGAGAGAGAGAGAGAGAGAGAGAGAGAGAGAGAGAGAGAGAGAGGACGTAGATGAGAGACGGATGCAGAGGAGAGAGAGAGAGGAGAGAGAGAGAGAGAGAGAAGAGAGAGAGAGAGAGAGAGAGAGACGGAGAGAGAGGGAGGAGAGAAGAGAGGAGAGAGAGAGAGAGAGAGAGAGAGAGAGAGAGAGAGAATTTCTACTTTTGGTCAGTGCTTATTGCCTTATTGGCCAAAACATATTCTATGGACTATCATCAAATGTCTGCACTACCAGACAATTTTTATGTTCGAGAATGCGAGTTTTGGCTTACATGAATTAACGGCTTATCAATTGCTTGTTCCAATCATCTTGAAAAAAGAAACAACTTCACTTTCATAATTTTATTATTTGTCTGTTATTGATGTAGCAAATAAAACAGAAAGATTATTCTACCACGCAATCTAAGCGTGTGATTTGTTGGCAGAGATTCTGAATTCTCATTGTTGAATATACAATCTCATACTTTTATTTGTACCTTTTGTTAGTTTTCCGGTGGAAATTAAAAAAAAAAAAGTGAAGCTGAAATTGAGCGAAAGATCATTTGGAGCATGAACAGAAAGACATATTTTCTGGTTCGATCAGAGTCATGACTAATTATGATTTTCATTAATTGTGATTAATGCCTATAAATATATAAACGAAGTCATTTTCTGTTCTAAAATGATTTTTTTAATATTATCCTTTCTGTTTTTTCTGGAAACGATTATCCTTGAAAAAGATAATTGTTCAAAGCTTGAAAAAATCTCAAATTTAGTTATATATATATACATATACAGAATATCAAATCGGAATATACACCATAAATGATAAGCTATTATATTTGTGTATAACATAATTGGGGATTCGAATGTTTCTCTTTCTTAAACCTTTTTTACGTTTAGAACATTTGGAATTTAATGGTAGACAAGCTTCAGCTTCACAAAACATGTCATTCAGCCTAAAAAGTACTAATTCTAATTCAAGGTAGTTAGATAATGTAATAAGGAACTAAGTCATCATTTTCATATAACATGCCAATAAAAGATAACACTATCACATCCAACACATGTTGCTTAACTTGGTTCTTCGAAGAATAATTGCTTAACTTAGTTTTCCAAAGAATAACTAGGAACTAAATCTTTGGTAAGCATAACATGGATCCGAACATTAGTTTTAGATTTAGTTCGGTACAATTGGTGACTATTCACTTTTATGCTATAATTTATATCTTTTTCAATTAAGATGATCTAAACTGCCAGCAAAAATAACAAAAAATTAAATTAAATTAGTTATATAAACTTTTTTTAAATAGTATAATATAAAATGCAAAAATTCACATACACCTAAATTATAATTTTTAAAATAAATAAACCGCGTGAAGCGTGGTGAGAATCTCTAGTCATTCTAATAATTTAATTCTACTAATTTTCCCAATATACAAAACTCTCTACAACTCTTTCTAAATTTAACAAATCTATAACTTTTAGAATCAATAAACTCTATATGAATCTAACTCCCACTAACACCCCCTTAATTAGACCTCACGGAATTTAGCTGAATTAACTGACTGAATATTTGTTGTCAGACGTAATTAAGGATGTAATCTAACAATATCCCTCTATTTTAAAAGAGAATTATTTACAATGTTGTATCCTTAAGTTAATATTAATTAAAAAGAACCTTGCTTAAGTGTTACATAATTAAGATGTTAATTTGGCTTATGTGACAGCATAAAAATCAATTGTAAAATTAGCAAGTCCAAAATCCAATTGCTAGGAAAATTTATATTAACCCAAACATAAATGTATATATGATAAACTTAATACTCAGCGATCTCGTTAACTTAATACTCGGCGTAACAACTTGATAAATATTTTAACTATTTTATTTATGGTATTATAATAACTACTTAAGCGTTTGTTTACAGTTAAATATAAAATTCTCGACGTTTGTTTATTCTTTTGCTCACCTACACCATATATAAAAGAGCACAAATTAACAAAGCATATAATAAATTAAAAAAGACAGAGCAATACGATAACAATTTTTTATCGAGAAGAAAGCAAAGCAAAACATTTGAAAGTTTTGTTTCGTCGTCAGTACATTGTCTGCAACATTTCACAACCTTGGAATTAACAAAATTGTAATTTTCATAACAAACAAAGCAATAATTCACAAACGAGCAGTAACAAAATTCAATTTCAAAGTTCATTGTTAGTAGGTCCAAAACTTTGTTGGTGTGAGAATCTCTGTATCATTTGTTTAATTGTTATTCTGTCTTGCTGAAGACAATTATATGCTTGGAAGAGAAACAATTTATACTCAGAAGAAACATAGCCTATTATACTATCAAGAATCAATTTCTAATCTATACTCAAGTTTTGTAAGCTATATAATTAGAAAACAACTAGTTATTTCGGATTATCTATAATTGAGGTTAATTAATTTTTTTTTTAATTTCAGTTGAGCCGAAAGAGGATCAATCGTAAACTGCCGGTATTACTATCGTTAGAAGATTAAAAAAATTCTAAAATTTTAGCCAAAATTTCGTGATATACAACTTTAGAATCAAGCTCTTTTGGTAATTTTAAATTAATTGTTTTTATACCAGGCTGTTTAAGTAAATAAAAAAAATTCCACCAAGTTAATTCTTCCACCGAATTTTTAAGCTTGATACAAAATTTTGAAGAAGTTATATTTGGTAAGTTTAATTTAAGATAATAATATACTTTGTAAAAAAGACTATAATTGGTACCAAATATTTATAGTTAGTTATTTGTTCTATACTTTTTCTATGTGTACCAAATATTTATAGTTAGTTATTTGTTCTATATTAAGAAAACACAAATACCAAATATATTTTGACCACAAGAACACATGTATTCACAAATAATCAGATTTTACAATATGAAAACATAAGTTTTTTAATAAATATTTCACTCTGCGCAACGCGAAGGTCTTTTCCTAGTCTTTAATTACTTTTCAATCATAAATAAATGGCAATGGCACAAATGTAATATTTAGCCAAAACAAAGGAGATCTCTAAAAAAAATCTTCTGTTTTAATAGTGTAGATTATACATAAGTTGTATGATTATAAAAAAAATTGATATGACTTTTTCATTAAAATTTATTTAAAAGGTTTATGGTCTCTATGAATTTAGCCTTGATTATTTTTGAGTTACCTCTTGGATCAATGAGAGGACGCTTTTGGGATAGTCTGCACAACCAAGATCGCTTAGCTAAGCTTTTCTTATGTCACTTAGTTAACAAATCAAAAAGAAGAGAGGGAAGACATTTGTTTGTTTGTAGCATAATAGATACGCAAGTTGTAGAAAAAAATTAAAATACTTTTTGTCCATAAATCGCAAGTTGGAGACTCTAAATAAAACTTCGAGAGGCAATTTATCTTAAGTTAAATATGAATATTTATAAGAAAATATGTTATCTATACGGATTGGTCTATATGATAACACGAATATAAATCTATAGATCCATAAATCTATGCAAATTCTAACTTGATATATATTGGTATTTCTTTAGTCTATGTCTAATTCTTTATTATTCGATTAGTACGATATTGTTCACTTTAAGTTTTAGACGTAAATCCATTAGATTTACTTTTAGACTCCGTCCCAAAAGGCATCATAATAATTAGAGTTATAATAATTAGAATTGGACATTTTTTACAACGGACATTTTATTATATATTACACATTATTTGTCAAAACTTCTGATGTGTAACTTAGATTGACATCTCTCAATATCTATAATATATACTGAATAAAAGTTGCTTTTTTCGCATATATCCCAGATACTAAAAAAAGAAGAAGGATGCTAAAAAGGTTTGTAAATAAAAATGGGGATGGACAACATTTCTTCCCTTAAATCAGTTTGTTTAAAATCCTGCAAACTTATTATAAAATTAGGAAGTTTCCTTCAGAAATTGTATTTTTCTTAAATAATAATTTTATTTAAAGGAAAGTATCATCTATTTATATATTCATTTACAAAAATTTAGCTTCATCAGTTTAAAATAATAAACCGTAATAATTTCTAATTTGATTTTCTCGATTGGGTTATTGGAATTTCATATTGGTCTAAATAATTAAAATTTAAAGATTCCAATGATAAAATGTATATTATATTAATGAAAATATTTATTATAAGTATTTATAAATTCTAAATGTATACATTTATTAAATATGGTTTTACTTTTTTCGATGATATACATTAAACTAACAAACAATCAGTGTATTTATTAACTAAATAAACCAGCCTTAAAATGCTCAATAAAATTTATTTGGTGCTTAAATCACAGAAATCGCAACAATTTAAAATTGAATGGTTTTTTGTACACCGATTACTGAATATAATTATAAATTATTAATAAATATCCACAGAAAAATTGACATTTGATCAGTATTTTATTTTTTCCCATTGTTAATACACATTTAATATCTATATGTAAAATTATTTATAAAATATTAGCAACCTTATTTATTATATGTTATATTATTATTATCTATACAATTAAAAATGAAGTACAAAATAAAACTTAGGTTTCTTTCAACAAGTTATTACATTAATTTTCATTTAATTTTTCATTCAATTTAACAACTTCATTAATTATATTACCATAACAAAACATCAAATCTTTAATTATATTACCATAATAATAATGCAGATTTTTATTCATTAGTTAATCAATATTAACTGATTATTAATGGAGTTATTTGGTGTACAAAAAAGTTAACAATTATTAACTTTTTGTGAATTATAAAAATAAAAATGTACGATAACCAGTTTTTTTCATATGGTTAAAAGTTCGGTTTAATCTCTTTAGATTTTAAAAAGAATTATCTTAGTTTCAAATAGTGAAAAGCTATATGGTCAACACACATAATTCAAAAACAAAGTTAAATAAAAAAATAATAACATAAATCAAAATAACTAAAACATATTACATTTATTGTCACCTAGTTTTTCACTCCATATAACTATTTTACTATGAGGTTACTTCGCCATGCGCATAAATAATAATATTTAGAAAAATATGATTAGCATACTTCCCTTGAGATCTTCTAATCTGCGTTCAAATTTCATTGAAATTTTAATTTTCCGCTTAAATAATAGTTTAGCAGACTTCCGATAAAGTCTTTTCGAGAATTCTGCTAATGAAGTCCAATATATAGTCCTTAGATTTGAAAAATCTGCATAAAATTGTTTAAAAACAGATTTTTTTGGAAAATAAAGTTTAAGACTTAATAAGAAGAGACAATTACAATAAGTTTAATATATATTTATTTGAACTTAACACACAAAAACAAATATGTTTTATATTTTTTGAAACGAGAATTTTATAACTAAAATAATAACAAGAACATATAGAATCACAATGAATTTGAATATATTTATATTTGGTTTTAACATACAGAAAACAAATAAAAAAATTGAGGATCACATTAGATTGAATCTATCGTTTTATTCGAATCTAAATCACAAAATCACAAATTACATATCTAAAATTTATAAATCTACTTTTTAAGAGGGGAAGAAGAAAACCATAGAATTAAAAACGTGCAAAAGAACAAGATAAAATGGTGAGAAAGACATGATACAAAGAATTGAGAAATTGATATAAAATTTGGTATCTTCAAGTTTTTTTTTTTGAACAACAAACGGTTTCTTCAAGTTCAATGAGATTAAAAAGAGGGATTAAAAAGAGGGACTAAAAAGAGGTTATAGAATTATAGAGTAAGAAACATTACATTTTTGTTGCAGCCAATTGAGAGAAAAAGAGAATGTGTAAATTTTCTTTATATAAAGAGATAAAAAAATTCAAATATATTTAAAAAATTGGTGTTAAAGATTCTCAAAAAATTTGCTAGTGTATTACAGTTTAGCAGATTCTTAAGAAGATTTCTAACCCTAAATTTACCTTATGTTCAAGAAGTTTCTAAAGAAATACGTTGGTGCATTATTTCTTGGCAGACTTCTTAAGAAGTCTTCTACCCCAAAACTCTAAAATCAAATAGTTTAACTAGATAGAAATAAACAGTTCATTAAACATAACAATAGACAATTATGACTTAAGATATATATTCCCTCATCTATGTGAAAAAATATTATATTTTATTAAATTTAAACTTTCATGATATTATAAATTTCAATTTTTATATGACTTTAATTTGTTTTCCAACAAAAAATATTTTCTAAAATTGTTTTTTGTAAATTAGTTTTAAACTAAAATAAATGAATAGATTTCTCGAGAATTTTTTTGTGAAGACTTTATTATCTCGAGAAAACTTTTTAGGTTTATAAACTATAAGAGCGTCTTTATTTTTTTGTTTAGTCATATAATGGTAGCTTTAATTTCATTACCTTACCTTTTTAGATTAGTTTTCATTTGATAGAACTTTAGATTATAAATTTACATTTAAATTCTATTTTTGAGTTAATTTTGGCAAATTGCGCTTTTTAAAATCTGTCTGCGATTTTCCATTTTTCTAATAGTTATTCACGCTATCTGCCAAAGTTGCAATTGTTAAAATGAAGTCACCCCTATTGAAATGGTCCATAGATTATTACACATGACTTTTTTTAAGTCGAACGAGTTTACAACTTGACTTGTCTTGTCTCTCAAAAAAAAAGATTCCAGCCATGAAAAAAAGTGCCTCTTTGAGAAGATACTCTATGGAGGCCTCATCGCAATCTCAAGTGTTCATCAACTTCCGAGGAGATGAAATGCGTCACAAATTTATCGGCCATCTCAAGAAGGCCTTTGAAAGAAATGGAATCAAAGCTTTCATCGACACCAATGAACAGAAAGGTCTCAACCTAAAAGTTTTCTTCAAGAGAATAGAAGAGTCAAAGATCGCGCTGGCGATATTCTCCCCTAGATATACGGAGTCAAAATGGTGTCTGGACGAGTTGGTGAAGATGAAGGAATGCATGGAAGCGAAAAAACTCGTGGTCATTCCTATCTTCTACATGGTGACTCCATACACCATTAAAGGACTGATGGGAGATTTTGGTGATAAGTTGAGGGAGCTGGTGAGGTGTGTTGATGATGTGAGAGAGAAAAAATGGATTGAAGCTTTGAAGTATGCTTCCACAATTATAGGCATCAATTACGACGGGAAGAGGTATGGAATTGAATTTGTAAACCATAATATAAGATTAACTAAAGTAATAAAACTTTTGCTTTGTTTTATTAACCTTTATTTGCTTTCTTATCTTTCTTTTTTTCACATTGATCATCTTACATTAGATCCCTTTATATAGGTAATAGAAACCTTCTCTTTATCCTATTACAATTTGATCTAGGAAACTTTATCTTTATCCTAAACCTATAAGTTATTCTACTTATCTTAATGAATAACTTAATCATCAAGTTATCTTGGAAGCTTATCCAACATTCTCCCTTCTAAACTTCAAATCTTTCTTTATTGTATCTTGAACTCCAATCTTCTTCTTCATTTCATTGAACTTCAACCTCGCCAAAGCCTTTGTCAGAATGTCTGCACATTGATCTTCTCTCGCACAAACTCCACTTCAATTTGTTCCTTTTCAACACACTCTCGGATGAAATGGAACCTCTTTTGGATGTGTTTACTTCGGCGGTGAAAGACTAGATTGTTGGCAAGTGATATGGCTGACTTATTATCAACATACAGCATCGTTCTTCCATGTTTCTTTCCTGTGATCTCACTTAGAAGATCTTAAAGCCAGATGGCTTGTTTAGCAGCTTCCGTAGCTGCAATAAACTCAGCTTCACAGGAAGATAAGGCCACCATTTGCTGCTTTTGAGAGCACCATGTTACAGGAGTGTCTCCAAAGAAGAACATGTGTCCTGTAGTACTCTTCCCATCATCTTCATCAGTATTGTGACTACTGTCACTGAAACCAACTAGCTTCTGCGTTCCACCTTTCTTAAATATCAAGCCATTGTCAAGAGTTCCTTTTAGATACCTTAGAACTTGCTTCAGAGCGTTTCCATGCGACTCTCTCGGAGATTGCATATACCTTCTTAAGATTCCGACTGAAAAAGCAAGGTCTGGTCGTGTATGCATAAGATACCTGAGACAACCAATTCTTCTCCGGTATAATGTGTCATCGATCTCGGCTTCTTCAATTGATTTTGGTAACTTTAATCAAAACTCCATCGGTATTTGCATTGAATTGCAATCTTCCATTCCAGCTTCCTTTAGGATTCATCTTGCATATGCTTCTTGCTTGATTTCTATTCTGTTCGAGCTATGTTTCACTTCGATACCAAGGTAGTAGGTGAGCTTACCGAGATCAGACATATCGAACTTCGTTGCCGTTCCTTCTTTAAACTTCATTATTGACTTCAGAGAGTAACCTGTCACAAAGAGATCATCTACATAGACGGCAACGATGAGAAGTTCATCTGCCTCCTTCTTTCGATATACTGAGCTATCCTTTGAACACTTTGTGAACTTCATGTCGACCAAAATTTTATTGACCATTGTGTTCCAAGCACTTGGCGCTTGCTTTAAGCCATATAGAGCTTTGGAGAGTTTGAAAACTTTATGCTCTTCTCCCTTCTTTTCAAACCCCTCAGGCTGCGACACATACACTCACCATGTAGGAACGCCGTCTTGACGTCGAGGTGGTGAATTCCCCACTCATTCGTAGCAGCCATACTCATCAAAAGCCTTATAGTTTCCAGTCGAGCAACAGGAGCGAAAACTTCATCATAATCCACTCCATGTTCTTGTATATAGCCTTTTGCGACCAAACGAGCTTTAAACTTATTGATTGATCCGTCTGCGTTTCTCTTAATCTTAAACACCCACTTGAGACCTATGACTTTTACTCCAGCTGGTTTATCAATTAAATCCCAAGTCCTTTTTTATTGATAGAATCAATCTTATCCTTGCAGGCGTTTGTCCATTGAATGCAATCCTTGGGTTCTTGAAAGTTCAATGGTTCATTGTCGAGAGAAAGAAGAAGTATTTCCACCTCTATATCTTCTAGAAGTATATAATCATCGAGATGATTAGGGCGACTTACTTGTCGAGATGACCTTCTAGGTTGTTGAGACTGATTCTGTTCCGTACTTGTATTGGTCCTTACTGATCAAGTAAGGACCATGACCGCTGTCTACAATATCTCCCCAAGTCATTCTGAACATACCTGCCTTATTTGTCTCCTCTGTTTCAGCTCCTTTCCAGTTCCAGCATTCTTTCTCATAAAAGACTACGTCACAGCTTACAATGATCTTTCTTGAAGTTGGGTTGTAAAGCCGATATGCCTTTGTCCCTGGTTCTATTTCGAGATGCACTTGCTTCATTGACCGATCATCAAGTTTCTTTAGATGAACAGAGTCGATCTTTGCATAGGCAATGCACCCGAACACTTTGAGATGAGCAATGCTTGGTTTCTTATTCCTTAGACACTCGTTAGGCGTCTGGTTCTTTAATGCTCTTGTAGGCACACAGTTGATAAGGGACGTAGCGTGACGTACTGCCTCTCCCCACATATAATTTGGAATGTTCATCGCCTTCAAGATGCTTCTTGTCATCTCCATCACTGTACGGTTTCTTCGTGCTACCACACCATTCTGCTGCGGGGTATAAGGGGCCGTTAAGTGACGTCTAATTCCCTTCTCATTGCAGTAATCTTGAAAGCTCTTGGAAGTTAACTCTCCACCTCTGTCTGTTCTGAGAGTTATGGTCTCCTTGTTGATATCCTTCTCAACAAGTGATTTGAACGTTTTAAATCTTTCAAACGCATCACTCTTTTTTTCAACAGTATTGACCACATATACCTTGTATGATCATCAACAATCAAGAAGATGTATCTGTTGTGTGATGGAGTTGCAGGTGAGATTGGTCCACAGAGAACTGTGTGTATCAATTCCAATGGTCGAGAGGCTCTGTAGTTCGTTGCTTTTGGGAAGCTGTGCCGCATCTGTTTTCCCACTAGACATGAACAACACATCTGTTTCTCTCCTTCGATGTTTGGTAGTCCTAAAACCATATCACTTGACGCCATTGTATTTATGGTTTTAAAGCTTATGAGACCGAGTCTTGCGTACCACTTCCATTTTTATTCGTCTAGCTTAGCAAGTAGACAATCTGGTTTCGCAATCTTTAGACTGATTTTGTACAGTCGATTTGGTGATCTTGGCACTTTCACAAGCAACCTTCCATTAGGGTCTTGCAAAGTTAAGTAATCATCCTTCATTCTGACTTCACAACCCTGTTCCGTAGCAAGATTGGGAAACCACTATGCAAGATATTACTCCTTAACTCAGGTATAAAGTAAATACCAGTGAGAAGCTTTTGCTCCCCGGTTTTTGCCTCAAACAATATTGATCCCTTTCCGTTGATGCTAACACAAGAACTGTCACCGAACATTACTCTTTCCTTTATCTTTTCATTAAGCTCGGAGAAGTATGATCTCTCACCAGTCATATGATTGCTTGCACCGTTATCAAGGTACCAGACTCCTTCTTCCTTCTTGCTTGTCTCATATGTCTTAGGCGGCACCTTTTCTTCATTCAGAAACACGAGCTCATGCATGTACAGAGCACCATCTGCAACTTCTGTCTCTGTTTTATTTGCTTCTTGATCGTCATGCTGTTTGTCGGGACAGACAGAAACAAAGTGGCCCTTCTTGTGACAGTTAAAACACTCTATTTGAGAATAATCCTTCTTCTCTTTGCTTCTCTCTTGTGAACTGTATCTTCCTCGCCCTCTACCTCTATTGCCTCGACCACGACCACGATTCCATCCTCTACCTCTTCCTCTGTTATTCACGTATGAGTTCTCATAGTTCGAGAATATAAGAGTTCCCTGTTGCTTGTGTGCTCCTTCATCCTTTATTCATTCCTCGTAGGCCTTGAGTCTTCCCACAATATCTTCATATTTAGTTGTATTAAAATCCAACAATTGCTCCAATGTTGCAGCTATGTGGATAAACTTGCTTTGGGGTAGACTGTTAAGAAGCTTTTTCACGATCTTGGGTTCTTCAATACTTCTGCCTAACGATGTTGCTTGTGATGCAAGTTCAGATATCTTACCAGAGAAAATATCAATAGAATCTGAGTCGCTCATCTTTATACGATCAAATTCATTCATCAGGGTTTGGAGTCGAGCTTCTCTCACACGCTCTGCCCCAAGGTTTCTTGACTTTATAGCTTCCCAAATCTCCTTCGGAGAACCTTGTTCTCCAACTTGCATCAATAAACTTTCCGGGATCGATTGAAATAGCAATGCAGTAGCTATGTCGTTCTTATCTTCATCAACAGCCCCAGGTTCAACTGTTTCCCAGACGTTATGTATTCGGAGGAGCACTTTCATTCGCATCGCCCACACAGTATAATTAGTCGAACTTAGCATCAGACAGACGATTGCATTAGGTACAATCTCCTTTATCTTCACCAATGCTTTTGTATCTCCCATCGAGATATCTTGGCTCATCGAAACAAACAACCTGGTTCGCTCTTAAAGTAGCCAAGAACACAAACGTAATAAAATTTTTGGAATCGAGCTTCTCTCACACGCTCTGCCCCAAGGTTTCTTGACTTTATAGCTTCCCAAATCTCCTTCGGAGAACCTCGTTCTCCAACTTGCATCAATAAAATTTCCGGGATCGATTGAAATAGCAGTGCAGTAGCTATGTCGTTCTTATCTTCATCAACAGCCCCAGGTTCAACCGTTTCCCAGACGTTATGTATTCGGAGGAGCACTTTCATTCGCATCGCCCACACAGTATAATTAGTCGAACTTAGCATCAGACAGACGATTGCATTAGGTACAATCTCCTTTATCTTCACCAATGCTTTTGTATCTCCCATCGAAATATCTTGGCTCATCGAAAAAAACAACCTGGTTCGCTCTTAAAGTAGCCAAGAACACAAACGTAATAAAAATTTTGCTTTGTTTTATTAAACTTTCTTATCTTTCCTTTTTTCACATTGATCATCTTCCATTAGATCCTTTTATATAGGTAATTGAAATCTTCTCTTTATCCTATTACAATTTGATCTAGGAAACTTTATCTTTATCCAAAACCTATAAGTTATTCTACTTATCTTAATGAATAATTTAATCGCCAAGTTATCTTTGAAGCTTATCCAACATTAACAACAAAAACAATTGAAAAAGTATCCTACTATTTAATTTTAAAATGTCATTTAATTACTTTTTGTTTATGTGTCATCCACAGGAAAATTGTTATAATTTTATTGATTGATTAATGATTTTTTTAAAATTTAATCATATATATTGCCAAATAACCCACAAAATATTATAAATAACGATTTATAGTAACTAAGTATACAAATTATTGAAATAAATATCAATTTAGTTTTATCAATTTTATTACAGAATATATAAACTTTTTAACATTACTTTTTATGGAAATAAATAGATTGTTTTATATCGTATATAAGACATTATAAGAACTATATTTTTTTTGTAAAGCCACACAGGATTTATAAATCATTTACAACAATTTATAAATATTTCTACAGATTTAAAACATTTACCAATATTTTTTCTGGCTTAGAAATCATTTTATCAAAGTTTATAAATTATATATAAGACCTTTTATAAATCTTTTATATAAGTTTAAATTCATTTTTAATTCTTTTGAAACACAATAAATTTTTATAAATTACAAATGATTATGGATATATTTATAATTTCGTAAATGTATATTTATTAATCATAAAAAATTATATCATACATCTTATTATATATTAAAAAGTCATTTAAGTTATTTTTGCTTCCGTGTCGCTCATATGTGAAGTTTTAAAAATTGTTATAATTTCAATTTTTATGGATATTTGTTTTTTATTTACTTTTATTATATCTAAAAATAAAAGTTAATTCTGTAACCAATTACCCTAAATTTTATATCTGAAAACCATAATCAGATATAAAAAATAAAAAAATTACAATAAAACCTCTATAAATTAATAACCGATAAATTATTAATCTATATAAATTAATAATCTTCACCGGTCCCAAGTTGGACCGGTTCAAAATTTGACACAAATCGATAAAATAATAAGTTAATAAATATTTAGAAAATTCCATGTAAATATATGGTCCCGTTAAATTATAAATTAATAATTTATATGTATACATATTTTATATAAGTAAAAACCTATTATTATTATTTTTTATATTCGCAATGAAATTTTCTTTATATTTTCGTAACACTTAATATATTTTGATTAGATTTAGTAATATTATATCTAAAACCACATTTAAGTTCTATGAAATATATATTATATACACAAAATAATATAATATAAATAATATAAATGTTAAAATTCAAAAGAAAAAAAAAACATATAATGTCTATACTCTAAAATCAAATATTTTCTTTATCTTAGAATAAATATATTTCAAAATAAGAAATCTATATAAGGAAACTTGTGTAAATTAATATTTTTATAAATTAATAAAATTTCAAAGTCCCAACATTATTAATTTATAGAGGTTTTACTGTAGAATCAATTACCTAACCAAATCCAATATTGTACTATTTGATGGTCGGCACCTTGTGAAGACTACTATATATATTTATACTGAATAATTTTTAATTTTTTTTCTTATTAAAAAATTAAATTATTAAATGAGACACAAAATTTAAATTAATATTATAAATCAAAAGATTCAGTCTATTTTGTTTCATAGTTTTATTAGAAAATCAAATTAGAAAACTTTTATTTAAATTTTTTTAAAAATATTTATATATATATGCTTATTGTATTTGTAGACAGAAAATAAATCTAATGGCCACTGAAAGGAAATGATTATAAACAGTCATAACCTATAATACAAATACAGATTAATTTATTTTAGGTTAGTAATATAATTGTTTAATAATAAATATAGAAAATATTGTTAATATCATTTATTATATATTTATTAACTAAATGTCCTCAATATCATGATATATATATATATATATATTAAAATATAGTTTTAAAGATAATACTATATATATCAGTTGAATAACTTAATATTTATTAGTTATCTTAAGTATCATGATAAGTTTATTTATTGTATATATATAGATTAAAATAAAATTTTAAATAAAAATTAATTAAACTAATATCCTAAAATTATGGAGAAGATGATAAATAAGAATATCCGCTTCTCAAATAATAGTATAAATATATTACATGACTGAAAAATACAGACTAAGCTAATTTTTCAAAATATTTATAAAACATTAATGAATGACTGTTTTCATAAATACCCTAAATTTCTGATAAAATAGCACTAAGATAATTTATCAAAATATTTATAAAACATATATAAACCCAACCCCAACCCCTTAATACAAAACCCTAAACACTAATCACTAAAACTTAAACCCAAATATTAGTATATTTTTGGTTGAGGTATTTTTGAAAAGTGGTACTTAACTTATGGTATTTTTAACAATTTCTCAAGAAAAATATTTTAAGTGATTCAGAATAATATTATTTAACTATAACTAAATTTTGTAGTTCTTCTAAAATATAATACCGAGATGATTTTCAGACTATTTAGAGTTAAAAATTATTTTTCTTGATATTTTAACTATTATTCGAAAGTTATAATATTTTAATATAATATTTTGAACTTAGGAAATAGTAAATATTATTAGAAATATACTTATAATAAATTTTAGAGTAAATTTGATATATCATATGAAATATTAAATGAAACAAATGTTTTCAATTTGTTGTTAGAAAGTAGTAAGCTAAATCAGTATTTCGAAAAAGATAAGGGTGGTAGCATTGATAAAATAAATATATATATATATATATATATATGTAAATATTAATTATATCCTTAATGATTTAAAGAAATAATACTAATTACACTTTGATTGGTTGAACATACTAGATAAATTTGATCCTTAAAGGCATTTTCAATGGTTACTTTTATTTTTTCTCATCAAAATGATATAAACTTAAAATGAATTTGAGTTTTTCTCTAATAGTTTTTCTCATTTCTCTCTCAAAAAATAATATTTTAAATATATTATTTTATCAATACTTATTATTAAATTTTATTTATGCTTTTTATTTTTAAAATAATAAATTTACCCACATTAATTTTATTTTGACTAAATTTATGCTATAAGTTTACTTTTTAATAAAACAAAATTATATAAAATTTTAAAGATCATTTTGTAAATAAAAAAACTTTAACATGAGATTATAAATAGTATTCTCTCAAATTTGAAGTGCTATTATTCATATTCTTTTTTTTTCCAAAATGATGTATCGGTGGAAAAGAAAATTCTCTCTCGATGTTTTCCCATGGTCAATGATTTAAGGAAATAATTCCAAAGAAAAATGGGCTGTCAAAAAAAAAAAATTTTCCAAAGCAAAATGTTGAAAAACACTTTTGTTCACATGGACAAGGAAATACTTTGTCATTTATTGGTTTTCCATATTGCCAGAAAGTTATCACTAGATGTCAGAAGGAGAAATATAGACTCTACGTGGTTTAAATACATCTTCGATATATTATTCTATCTATACTATTAAAGAGGAAATATTCTTAAAAAATCTATTTATGCAAGATTGCTGGACCCTTAACTATTTTTTTTGGTATTAACTTATATATTTGTAACAAAATGTTAATAACATTAGACCATGGTATTCAGTGAAAGCAGTTAGGTTCTTTTGCTAGAGATTGTTTGAAGTCCATAGGTAAACCGAAGGCAAAATTAAAAATATTAATTGTATAAACCATATCATTAATTGGAAATGCTTGATAAAATGATACAATTTTAAACTTTATAACATGTATTAAATAATACGTATTATAGAAAAAAAGATGGTAAGTTTCTCACGAAAATCTATAACAATAATAAAAAAAAATGGTTCTATAATAGTTGCATATTGATAGTAAGAACTACAACATATTTAAGAGAAATGTATTGTAAATTAAAAATAGAAAGTTCTCATTATTAATACCATATCAAATGTTTCAAATATTTCACTCAACTTTTTTTTTAAAACTTCTTACAATACTTAATATAAACGATACTTAAAAATTTTACGCATAAGGGTCATATCAATTATATATATTTCATCTTCTTCAGTTATATTATATATTTGCAATAGGTTGGGCCCTGTTAAACATATTGATCACACCTCCAATATTCTAATAAATCAATGTTGCTTATATCATTCTAAAATATAATATATAACTATTTACTATTTTTTTGGTAATACCATTAGTTATTCTAACCACAAAATATTTTTAATAAATCTTATTATTACTCTTTATGATACCTTTATCTCTAAATATATTTCATCAACCATGGTTTTTATATAATAACATTAAAAATATAATATAAAAAGGTTGTTGGACTTCATCTAGATGAAACGGGTCCAGATCAATTCTAATATTTAAGACCAAAAAAGATTCGAAACATCCAAAAATCTGAAAAATACTCGAAACATGAAATCGGACCCGAAATACTTGAAATCCCAAACAAATCATCAAAATATTAAAATTCCTACAAAACCAAAATTTTACTTGAAATCTGATCCGACAAACAATACTCAAAATAGTTTATAAATAATTTTAAATTTTACCCGAACACAAAAATATAACCGTAAACTCAAGCTCAAAACTTAAAAAAAATATTCGTAATACTGGAAACATATTCGAAATACCCAAATATATTTAATATACACAAAAATATTTCTGATCGGTATCGGGTAGGACACAAACAAAGACATGCAGGTCCAAAAAAAAAACAATAGTTAATTTTCTCGGCACCCGGACCCAAACCAAAATGATATTTTTGGGTCGTTTTGTTTTTTTTTTTTTGGTTCCGATAAAATGTCAAGATTTAAAATAAAGTTATATAAGAATTTACATATAAAATATTAAATAAAATAATTTATAAATTATACAATTTTATAAAATTCTCTTTGTCGATATTATAAGAATTTGTATTATAATTCCAAAAATCTGCACTTTCAAAGCGCGGATCAAAATCTAGTTTTTTACTTTAAATAAATCACAGTACTACATATATATAATTAATTTATGATTTTAGTAAAACTACATATTTACATAGAACTTTTAAAATTGTTATCTTATTATTTTATTAATTTTTGTCACATTTTGTATTGGCTCAAGCCAGAAATGAAAAAATTAATTTATACAGTTTTTAATGTACCAGAATAATTTTGTTCCATGCTTTATAATAATCAAAAAATTTCCCGCATTTTAACGAGCTGTAGTCACGTACATATTTTTAATAATCAAATCTTTTCCTACATCTTATACGATAAAAAACTTCCAGATAAAAAGACAAATATTTTTATTTGATTAAATATGTTCCAGAAGAGATTTTCTTAAGAAGTTTGTTGTAAAACTTGAGATAACCACTACAACTAAGATTGAAATAAAAGAGTATATTTCTGATTATAAAGTCTGAAAAAATATCACCAGAAAATTTTAAAAACAACTAGAAAAAAAAATACTGTTTAAAAAGACTATAAAAAAGAAATCAACTTCAGTGCTAAAAAAGCGGCCGGCGCAGACACAAAAAGAATTTCACTTTTTCTGGTGGCTAGGGCAATCTCTAGTAAGTATTAATGAAGGTTTTTTGGTTGTGTGTTGTAGACCATCAACAATGGTTTACATAATTTAAAACACTCTTTTTCTCTTTTGACAGTATACATCATTTTCTCTTTTCTCCACAATACTTACTTCATTTTAATTTTTACAATAGTTTTATTTAGTAAAATTCAAAACCCCAATCCACTATTTTTAATTCATATTTTTTTTTATAATTCACAACTATAATTTTAACTGTAATTAATTCAAATAACTAAAATAAGAGTTTTAAATATATTTTTTATTTTGTATTTATAATCTTAATTAAATTTTTAAACTTAATATTATTAAAAAAATTATGAAAATTTAAATAGACGATACTAAAACACCTATTTTATTGGAAAATTATTTTAGAAAAAAAAATATTATGTTTCTAGATCCAAATCAAACAAAATTAGTGTATATATATAAAGTATAGAAATTTATGAATTTTGATATAAAAACTTAAAATGATAAATTATTTTTTTATAAATAACAAATGTCAAATGGTAGAATAAGAAAATCAAAAGTCCCAAAAATCCAATATATAATAGACACCTAATATTGTGGAACCCATTTTTTTGCTTTCAACATGTTGAATGCCATGTCATTTTTTAATTTTTTCTAACATTTTTATTGTAAAGATTAAAGTTGAATCAAATATTCAACATGCCCATTGCACCTAGTCTTAGTGTACTTAATTAACTTCTTAACAATTTGGTTATTGCAGAGACGAAGACCTTCTCATCGATGAAATAGTTGGGGATATTCAAAGAGTATTAAAGAAAATTGCATTACAAAAAGGAAAAGAAGAACCCAAGACCAAAATGCTTCGCACTAATACCTCCACATTTTCAAGCTCTCTCACCGACAATAAGAACATAGTTGATTCTGATAACCAAAACGAGCTCGCTGGACTCAAACAACGCCTTGAGGAACTGAAAGAAAAGTTAGACCTTAGCCACAAGGAAACTCGCATTGTTGGGGTTTTCGGGATGCCCGGAATCGGCAAAACCACCCTGGTGAAAAAATTGTATGATGAGTGGAAACACAAGTTCCAGCGTCACGTGCATTTGGTGAACATCCGTGACATGTCGAATGCGTATGGGGCGCAATCGCTACAGAGGATACTTTTGAAAAGTTTGCTTAGTGACACTTACAATGAGATAAGTGACGATATGAACTATGAAACCGTGGAGTCTGAATTGCTAGAGAAGAAAGTTTTTCTTGTTCTCGATGACGTGAGCAGCAAGAATCAGATACAATCTCTTCTCCATAACCATAAATGGATTAGAAAAGGAAGCAGAATTGTTATATCAACGCGTGACAGGACAGCGATAAGCCAACTCGAGTATACTTACGCTGTCCCAAGACTGGATCTCACAGACGGCTTAAAGCGATTCAGCTTTTATGCCTTTGAAGATCACAACTGTCCTTGCCCGGGGAAGCTCAAGGATCTTTCAACAAAGTTCGTTGATTATGCCAGAGGTAACCCGCTAGCTCTCAAGATATTGGGTCGGGAGCTTCTCTCGGAAGATGAGGATCACTGGTCAGAGAGATTGGATACACTGGCGCAAATTCCCAGCCCGCGTATTCAAGATCTATTGAGAAAAAGTTATGATGAGCTAAGTGAGAAGCAAAGAGAAGCTTTTTTCGTTGTAGCCTGTTTCTTCAGATCAGGGGATGAGTATTACGTTAGAAGTTTAGTGGATTCGGCAGATCCTGATAATTCTACTGATGATGCTGCTAGTGAAATAAGAGACCTCGCGGACAAGCTACTGATTAGCATCTCCAGTGGGCGCGTTGAAATGCATGATTTATGGTCTACGTTCGCTAAGAAACTTTGTTCATCCTTCTCTGCTGAAAGTAACCAGGGAAACCATATGATTTGGGATCATGATACATTTGCTTCTATGGCTAAAAACAAAAGAAAGAGATTTGTCAACCGACCAAGGAAAAATGATCAATCTAACCTCCAATACTCGGTAAGTTCTCTTCAATAATTCGAGTTTCACCGTTATCAATCTTTCTTATGTGGTTTTCTTACTTGAATTGTCTTGAGAAACTCAGCCAATTAAACACAAAAAAAAAAAAAAATTAAAAATAAATAAAAATAGTAATAGTTGCTAAAAAAAGAAAATTTAAATATTATTAAAACCATCTATAAGACACTTTAGACCCGCTAAACTCTAAACCGTAAAACACTTTAGGGCACAATTATCGGTGGCTTCCAAAGGATTTCTTAAGGTGGTGGATCCATTTTTCTGTAAAAATCGGTTGGAAAAATCGTGAAACAAGGATCGATCAAAGTCTATTTCTTGAACTGTTCGCGGGCCCCACTGACACGTGGTAGCCCGCGATCGGTTCTCTTTTAATTTTTTTTTTTTTTTTTAAAGAATTAAGAAACCTAAAAAGGTTTTATGGATAACAATGGTCTTATATCCGAAACGCTAAACTCTAGACGGTAAAGATGGATAAACCATAAACTTTAGAAAACTAACTTATCTACTAAAAACGGTTTTCCCAAATCCCAACAAGTGTACCATTTTTACTAATGCATCAAGATGTAAGCTAGTTTGGAATCTAACATATTGTAAACTTTATCAGGGCAGGGACAGCGTCAAGGGTATTTCGCTGGACATGTCTGCATTCACTGATAAACTGGCCTTAGACAACGAAATTTTCAGTGAGATGTCCAATCTACGGTACCTCAGAGTGTACAACTCCCAGTGTTCTCGAGATTGTGATGGTGATTACAAATTGAACTTCCCTGAGGGACTTAAATGCGCAATGGAAAGCCTTCGGTATCTGCACTGGCTACAGTTCCCATTGGAGGAACTTCCAGAAGGGATAAGCCCGAAGAACCTTATTGAGCTCAACCTCCCATACAGCAAGATAACACGACTCTGGGAAGACAGTAAGGTGTGCCTTTGCAGCCTCTGTGTAGTGAGGAGTTTCTTGCCCTTTATAGTTGCCTAACGGTTGATCTGTTTCTGCTCACAGGATACATCCAAACTCAAATGGGTCGATCTGAGTCACTCGAGTGAGCTGCGTGAAATATCAGGGTTACTAGGGGCTTCAAATCTCCAAAGACTGAATCTTGAAGGCTGCACAGACTTGACAACATTGCCGCAAGGGGTGCAAGAAATGGAGAGCCTAGTTTACCTGAACATGGGAGGATGCACACGACTGGTGTCTCTTCCTAACATGAATTTGAAATCTCTGAAAACTCTCGTCTTGAGTTACTGCTTGAACCTTGAACAATTTCCTGTGATTTCAGAAAGTCTCGAATCTATTTACTTGCAAGGCACGGCAATTACAGATGTTCCTACTTCCATTGAGGTCCTTCAGAAACTCTTCCTACTAAATCTGAAAGACTGCAAATCGCTTAAGAGCCTTCCCAGTTCTCTTGAAAAGCTAAGAGCACTTCAAGAGCTAATACTCTCTGACTGCTCAAAGCTAAAGATGTTCCCAGAGCTGAAGGAGAACATGAAATCTCTGAAGATTCTACTGCTTGATGGAACAGGGATAACGCAGATGCCAATGTTATTGGATTGCAGTCAGTCACAAGGAAATGCTTTTGCAAACAAGCCATTTCCAGACATTCAGACACACTGCGGTTTAAGTAACTCCGGTCTATCATCCTCGTTGCTATCAATATGCTTAAGTGGAAATGATCTTGAGAGCTTGCAGGATAACATCAGTGAGCTTTATCAACTGAAATGGCTAGACTTAAAGAACTGCAAGAAGCTCAAATCGGTTCCAGTGCTTCCGCCAAACCTCAAGTGCTTAGATGCACACGGATGCGACTCACTAGAAAAAGTTGGAAGCCCTCTAGCCCTTCTCATGGTGACAGGCCAAATCCATTGTACATTCATTTTCACTAATTGCAACAAACTGGATCAAGTTGCGAAAAGTAATATCATATCTTACACTCGTAAGAAAAGCCAGTTAATGTCAGATGCTTTGAATCGTTATAATGGGGTATGTACTACTTTTCTCCCTAAATAAACAGATATAGCTTTCGTTTTCATAAACAGTTTAATGATCTTGTTTTGGTATAACGTTGTAGGGCTTTGTTTTGGAATCGTTGATCGGAACTTGTTTTCCTGGATGTGAAGTACCTGAATCGTTTGATCACCAAGGCTTTGGGTCAGTGTTAGAGCCGAAACTACCTCGGCACTGGTGTGACAGTAGGCTTACCGGGATAGCTTTATGCGCTGTTATATTGTTTCCGGACCGCGACCATCAGAACAACCGTTTCTTGGTGAAATGCACTTGTGAGTTCAAAACTGATGATGGGCCATGTATCAGTTTTACTTCCATTGTTGGAGGTTGGAGCGTACCAGGTGATGATCCACGAAAGATTGACTCTGCTCATGTTTTTATTGGCTATACAAGCTGGCTAGATATCAACAAATGTCACGTGGGAGACCATGGGAAAGGATGTATTCCTTATTCGGCTTCTCTCAGATTTCAGGTGACTGATAGTTCAGGTGAGGTAGAAAAATACAAAGTGCTGAAATGTGGTTTTAGTTTGGTATGTACACCAAATGATATCGATGATATCTCTCGGGAGACAATAGGTGATATCTCTCCAAGGAAGATGGGGAATGAGCTAAACAAAGCAAATTCAAATAAAACTTCGAGAAATGATTATGATTTCTGGTATCCATCAAACTGTGGTATGACTTCGAGAAATGATGAACATTTTCACGATGAAGAGTTTGCAGAAGCAAACATCTCCAGAACTTGAAATGGTTATTTGATACTAAAACCGATAGGGGTTCAACTCCAAGACTAGGTTTTATCCATCTATATGTTAACACCTTTGTTATTGTTTTCTATCCAGGACTGAACTTGTTCTGGGATGTTAACAGAAAACGGAAAGTTAAATGTGGAAGTTTGATCTATTAACAAGATTTCATATATGTACAAAAGTAATAACCTGTATCCCGTAGGCATAGTGGCCTAAGATGATAAGGCGCGTATATGATCTAACTTAGGCCTGGGCATAAAATCCGGAACCCGAAATCCGAACCGAACCCGAACCGAAAAACCCGACCCGTTATCCGACCCGAAATATAAAAATACCCGAACGGATTTTGTAGGGTGGTATAAAAAATATCCGAACCCAAAGTGTTATTAACCGAACCTGAACGGGTAACCCGAAAAATCCAAAATTAATAGTCAATATAAAATATTTTGAAATATATATAAGTATTTCAATTATTAAATTCATTATTTGTGGTAATATGATATATAATAATACATACTAAAATTTTAATAAATCTTTAATTACAAAATTAGTTATAAATAAGTATTTTATAATTTGCTCATTGAAATAACAAGTTTACTCTCTATAAGACAATGTATATTGTTTACAAATGATGTTTCTTGTCATGTTTGATTCAACATTTTATTGTTATTTTATTTTATGTATGATAGATTAATTTTTATTTAATTTAGATGTTTTTCTTTATGTTTTGCTTCAAAAATTTTCTTTTTACTTCGGTTATATCCGAACCGAACCGATATAATCCGAACCCGTATGATATATGGTTACTTTATGGGTTTTATGATGCAATATAATTTCGAACCGAACCCGAAGTGTTATTATCCGAACCCGACCCGTACTAGTAAAATTTTAGTATGGGATCTAGGAACATAAACCCGAAAACCCGAAAACCCGACCCGAACACCAACGGGTACCCGAACGTCCAGGCCTAATCTAACTAGTCTGTCGCCGTCACGGTCAGAAAGCAGAATCTACGTGCTACCAATAACTACTGTTTGTTTCTGCAGTTTTCCATTCAAAACTTTCCGGTTTAACGGCACAGAGATCAATGACTTTGAGCCCCAATGAAAGCAAAACAGTGGAAGCACCTTGAAACTAAGGGCAAGAGTATCGGTGGACACAAAGTTTGGTCCTTAAAATCTTTTTTTTTGGTTTTTTTAGAAAAAAAAAAAATGAACCAATCGCGGGAAAGTTTGGTCCTTAAAATCTTTTTTTTTGGTTTTTTTAGAAAAAAAAAAGTGAACCAATCGCGGACCACCATGTATCATGGGACCCGCAAACAGTGTAGAGGACGCAGCAAGAACGTTCCCTATCTAACGACTTCTCTCCCCTTGTCCTTCTTGGTTTTGGCAATTTGTGGTTCCTCTCTCTAAAGAAGCAGCAAGGACCACCGATACTCTCGCTCTAACTTCTATCACTGACTACGTGCTACCAATTATAAATACGCCTTTCTGATTCATGACTGACTTCTATCACGACCCTAAACGTTTATTAACCCATTTCCTCTGATAAATAACTTGGATCACCTTGAAACTTCTTTCATCTCCGCAAACGAAGCCTTCTTTGCCGATGTTTCTTATATCTTGAATGATCCATTAAATGGCTACACCATAGCTTTCATGCTATAACTTTTAGGCTGCTTTTAGGACTCTGGGGAAGCTTGTGGAAGAAGCTAGAGAACTCAAGAACTAAAGGAAAAAAAAGATAAATATTAAAATTAATTAGACTACCGTTTCTATAGAAATAAGACAAGATCCTTATCCATCGGTTTTGAGTCGTTGACATGTGCATGCACACGGAGCTCAAAAGTTCTTTAATTTCTTTTTGCATCATATACGTTGCTTCCCGCAACATAGCCACGAAGGAGGTATTAGCAGCAGAAAACGTGTGAATTTAAGATATCAGATGGGCAAGATCCATATTCGTCGTTACTAACATGTGAAATCACAAAAGATACGCTACAAATGTTTCCCACCATACAGACATTACAGATAAAAATTGCAGGGAAGCTCGATTTTTAATAATCTCAATAATCAGTGATCTTATCTAAATAAATAATCGAGATAGCGTCATTTAGGTGGATAAAAATTATTAACCTAATTGTTAACCATGAAATGAAAAGTTAAAACTGAGAACTTTGGGAGTTCAAGAGTCAATTATGAATTTTCTGATTTCTTGTTTCTAGAATGATCTTGTTCTTTGATTGGTTAAACAGTCCGAGATCAAATAAAAAATGTTTACAGAACTGAGACTTAAATATATTTATATTATCTGTTCTCTTATGTACAAAATTGTAGTCTTTACTGGCCTAACGTGTTAAGAATTGAAACTCTATATTTGATCAATGATTTTGAAAGGGAATCAACTCCATCTTCAAGATCTTGAATACATGACACTAGGACCTGAACATCTTCTATCTTCAAGGTCTTTTCAGACTGAAATTCAGAATCAACCCTAGTGAATTCGTTTACTTGAGCTTCAGCTGTAACTTTCTTCTTGTTGATTAGCTTTGAGACGACTGACCATTTTCCACAAGTCTTTGATCCAAACATGTAGCGAAAGAGAGAATCAAACAAAGAAACTGTGATAGCCTCTGCTTCTCCAAAGACAGCCAAAGACTCCCCTTCTCGTGCAACACTGAGAGACTTTTGTATTGTCGGGAATGTCTTCTTGAGGGATTTTCTTGAGGCTAAGTATTTTCTGACCTCTCCTGATAGATCACCTCGCTTTCTTCTCAGCATCGACTGGATTTCCATGAGACCCGCTTTCATTGGCGACAAAACATCCTTGGAAATGTTGCAATAGTCCAAGATCCTGAGAGATCCATCAAGAAGCTGCTCGACGGCTTTCTTGTTTTGTACTTGTGCTAGTGCCTGTTGGGTAAAGGGTAAGCGAATGAGCTTGTCAAGAGACTCGTGTAGTTCTTGAAGGTTGTCAATTCTTTTGCAGATAGAAGATGTTGAGGCTTCCTCAGAAGATCTCAAATGGGCCAACTGCTCATTGACATGAGCGGCTTGTGGGTGAGATCTAGAAGGTAAACTGTTGGAGCGAACGTGAAAAGAGACTGTCATTGTTTTGAATCTTAAGATCTTTGTTATTGATCAAAGAGAAATTTTTGAGAGAGCTAGAGATGTTTGTTATGCTTTCTCATTGCCTCAAAGGTCAGTACTTATATAAACCATCAGGAAAGAGAGGCAAGAGGAATCTCATGGTGATTAAAATATTAACACCATTAATACAATGTTCCCCTTTCAAGATGGCATAAGGCATCTTCTTCTCACACATAGACAAATAATATTGTAAAGATCTCCACCATATAAGCTTAATGTCATTGAGATAAGTTTCATTTCGATGAGATATACTCCAGGCTGGCTTGTCTGCTATTGAAGGTAGTGATGCCACTCGTGCAAGTCTCATGCCTATTTGTGTGCCATAGGACAAGCAAAAGACAATGCTGATGAAAGAGTAAGATCTTAATCACGTTAAGACAATAAATGTAAGCTTTTATTATCTTACAAAATGCGTAACCGCACGAGCACTCTTAATAGCTTCTGCCGATTCCAGCTTGGCCTTGTCTCCTACGTCTGAATATTTTGTGAATATTTAAAAGCCTTTCCGTGTGCACACGTTTGCATTATGAAGTTGTGATTATACTAATCAAAAATAAAGTATATTTAGACAATTGTGATAATGGTGGCAAGATCCGTATCCGCAGATTATTGCATGTTAACAGATACATATGGATTACTTAAAACTTTTTGGGTTTATCTTTATCTTTAATATCAAACAACCGTGTAGAGGTTCATAGATGCCATATGATATGTTTGTTGAACAAGTAAACGTTGTTTAATTTACTCAGTCATAAAACAAAAATGATTAAATAGTGAAATTTAAAGGGTTAGAAAGTGTGTGAAGTTACTGCAGATCGAGAAAGGGTTTGGTTCTTTGATGAATTTTTTGTGAATAAAATATGAGATATCACAAGAACAGAGTTATATATGAGAAAGATCTTGTATTCATTATTTTTGTGTTTCTTTTTACAAGTAATTATGTATATACTTTTTCTACAAAATTTGTAAGCGTTTAATGGCCTAAGGTGTTAAGAATCGAGACTCGGTATTTAATCAAGGACTTGGAAAGAGATTCAAGACCCTCTTCAATATCTTGAATGCATGTCTCTAGCATATGCACATCCTCCATCTTCAAGGTCTTCTCAGATTGGAATTCAGAGTCAACCCTTGTGAATTCGTTTGTTTGTGCTTCACATGTAACTCTCTTCTGGTTCATTAGCTTTGAGACGAGTGACCATTTGCTACATGTCTTTGATCCAGACATGAAGCAAAACAGAGAATCAAACAGAGCTACTGTGATAGCTTCTGCTTCTCCAAACACTGCCAAAGACTCGTCGTTGCACTCTTGGTCTTGTTTGATCTTCAAACTCTTAATGACCTTTTGCAATGACTTCTTGATGGATTTTCTTAAGGCTAAGTACTTCTTGACCTCTCCTGATAGATCTCCGCGCTTTCTTCTTAGAATTGATTGGATCTCCTAGGTTTGACACAGCTTCACACCCAAAGCCCATGAGCTTATTATCCTAGGTCGGAACAAGTTGATAGGATCCCCTTTTACGCCCCCATGTCCCTCTCGTTTGCATCTTTAACCCTTCCTTATTTTGTAGTGTTTGAGATGTTAAACTAGGGAGAAAAATGATGTGGACAACGACTTCCTTAGAACACAACGATTTAAACAGATTCTGGTTGATAACAATGGACTTTTATTGATTTGTATAAGTTGAATACAATGAAGAAATGAGGTCGAGATTATAAACAAGATCGAAGAGAATATAGAATTAAAGCGAGCTAAAGGAGATCGATGTATTGCTGGTCATGCTATGACGACACGAGCAAAAGCTGGCGTTATGAAACCAAATCCGAGGTATGCTATGTTTACTGTGAAAGGTGTACCTCAACCGCCAAGGACGATTACTGAAGCACTTCAACATCCTGGTTGGAAAGGAGCAATGGGAGAAGAGATAGGCACTTGTAAAGAAACTAGAACATGGAGCTTGACGCCTCTTCCTCCGGGTGTTCCTCAGAGTCTTCGCTGGGCTCCAAGTCGATGTGCTCGACTTCATCCACCTCGGTGTCCTTTTCGGACGGCAGAGGATTTTTCGAGTTGCTTTTCTCGACATGAGATGTTTCGCTAGGGTTTTGCACAGATCCAAGATCCTGAGAGATCCATCGAGAAGCTGCTCAACAGCTTTCTTGTTCTGCTCTTGAGGTAAAGCATGTTGTGTGAAAGGTAGGCGAACAAGTTTGTCAAGAGACTCATGAAGATCTTGAAGGTTGTCAAGTCTTTGACATATAAAAGAGCTTGAAGATGTCGAGGTTTCCTCAGAAGATCTCAATCGAGTCAACTGCTCATCAACATGAGCAGCTTGTGGGTGAAGTCTAGAGGGGTAACTGTTAGATCGAACGTGGAAAGAGACAGCCATTTTTTGTTTCTCTCTTGGTAATGAGCAAAGAGAAGATGTTGAGAATGCTGAAGTGTTTGTTCTGCTTCTCAATGCCTCTTAGAGGTAATACTTATATACACCACCAGGAAAGAGAAGCAATGAGGAATCTATTGGTTGTCATAAACTTATAATATTGAACCATGAATGTCTATGTCTGCCCAATGTTCCCTTCCACAGCTCATTTCCCATATTTAATAAAGATAAGATTCAGATCTCAAGAAAATGAATGTGCACGGCCGAATTTGCAACGCGTTGGTATAGTTTATGAAATATCCAGCATGGCTTGTCTCCCTAGAGAAGATGATAACAGCACCATTCTTGCATATATATTCACTTCCGGATCTTGTCTGCATTTTGGAGAAGAACCACACATTAATTTCAGAGTTCAAGGATAATTTCTCAGCTATCCGATTTTTGTTGTGAAAGCCTTCTCGACGCATTTGAACTTTGTCTTAAATTCGCTGTCATCTCCATTGGAAGAATTATCCTGCTTAACTCTTATCAATATTGTAGTTTATTTTGCTTATCAAAGAGGATGTGAAATTCCCTCTTCCCTTTGTAGTTAGTTAGGCTAAGTTTTAATGAAAAAGTTGTGTTCCAAAAAAAAAAAAGAAGTCAACTCCACACCATGAAATATAAAAGAGGACCATGCTTATGCTCACTACAGACTCCATAAACTGTTTCATTCTTTTCTTGTTGTTCTGATAGATCGAATCTGTAGAAGCCTTACTGATTTATTCTGGTTTTTACTAACTTTTGACATGGTTTTAGTCTCTCTTTTTTTTTTTTTGTCGTCTGACATGGTTTTAGTCGATTTTATGCTTTTCAGAGTCTTTTACCTATGTTTTCAGGTGTTGTTTGGGATTTGTAATGAATGTGGTGATTTTTTGAAAGGATTTCAAGGAATTTTTGTGATGATTCGAAGAGGTTAAAATGTCAAGTAAGAACCGGTCAAAATAATCACTCTTTCTATTTACAATCTTTTTATGATAAATAAGTCAAAACTAGGGATGGACGTTCGGATATCTATTCGGGTTTCGGTTCGGGTGTATTCGGATTTTGAATTTTTGGGGTCAAAAATTTCAGCCCCAGTCGGTATGTCTAAATTTTGGTTTGGGTTCGGTTCGGATCACTGCGGGTTCGATTCGGATTCGGATAACCCATTTAAATTATTTTTAAAATTTTAATTCATTATATACTTTAAATTTCTCAAAATCTACAAATATAATATTATATTACATATAAATTTGAATAACATATGACAAAATACCTAAACTTAACATATAAATTGGTTTGGTTTAACTATTTGGATAGAGTAAAATAAATATTTTAAATATTTACTTTTGACTATTTGTATATATATTTTAAATTTTTTGGATAAATTAAAAGTATTATATATATTTTAGATGTTTTTAATATACATTAAATCTAAAATTAATTAATATATATATATATGTTATAAATCTATTTTGGATACATTTGGGTACCCGAAATACTTCGGTTCAGATCGGGTTCGGTTTCAATTTTTTAAATATCAAAATTTTGAACCTGTTCGGATATCTAATCAAATTTGGTTCCGATTCGGTACTATTTTTTCGGATCGGATTCGGTTCGATTATTCGGATTCGGATTTTTTGCCCAGCCTAGTCAAAACAATCATATTTATCTATTTTCTATGGTAAATAGTTAAACTTAAATGATATAAACATACATATATAGTTTAATTTTTGATATGGTTATCTATTAAATAAGAATTCGTAATCATATCATTTTATAATCATTCGTATTTTTATAACAAAATTTTAAACTGCTGAAAACAAAAAATTTCAATGTAGATTTTTAATAAAATTAATACTTTATAATCATATTTAAAAATTCAATGCAAAATTAAAATATTAAGTTCTCAATACTTGTTCAATGCAAATTTTAATATCTAAACTATTTATTTTTATATGGTATATAATTTAATTGAAACAATATTAAAATATATATAATTTTAAAATGAATATCTATTAAGTGAGATATATATATATATATATATATATATATATATATATAGTTTTATTGTTATTTGTATTTTGATATAACAAAAATTTAAACCGATGATCACAAAATTTGAAATTTGAGATTTTTAACAATTTTAGTAATTTAAAGTAGTTTAAAAATTCAAAATATAACATATACGAAAAAATCAAAAATTTAAATATATGGTAAATATAATCGTTTAATTTATTTTAATGATATAAATTAAACAAAAATGATGAAGAATATAAAAATTGTACCAACTCTTTATTATTTGAAACTAGATTTTGACCCGTCCTTGAAATCAAAATATAACATATACGAAAAAAATCTAAAATTTAAATATATGGTAAATATAATCGTTTAATTTATTTTAATGATATAAATTAAACAAAAATGATGAAGAATATAAAAATTGTACCAACTCTTTATTATTTGAAACTAGATTTTGACCCTCCCTTTTCAAGGGCGGAATAATTTTATAAAATTTTAAAAATAAAGATATAGATTTGTATTTATGTTTTAATTTTATTTGTAGTTCAATTGTTTTTTTAATTTTTTATGATAAACATGACACATGTTCGTAAGGGTATCTCCAACGTAACTCCATTTTTTCCTCCAAAATAGAGTAAAAACGAATATGGAGTAACCAATGCTCCAACCCAATTTGATATCTCACTCCATTATGAAGTTTACTCCATAAATGGAGTAATCAACTTTTTGTTTGTTTGGAATGAAGAATGGTGTAAGGTTGGAGTAATTTTACTCTATATTCACTTTTACTCCATTTTGAAGTAAAAATGGAGTTTTTCATTGGAGATGCTCTAATAATAGTTTGAGATTAAATGATTTGATTTTGCTTTTTTTTTTGTTTATGACAAAGGTTAGTACTGACTTTTGCGCGGATATTGTTTTTCTAATTATTATATATATTATGATTTCCATTTTGTAAAAAAATCGATAGGATATTCTGATTTCCATTTATCATTCGGGTTGTTATATGAAGTTGAGATACGCAAGATTTTGAATGTAGATGGAATATTGAGTATTAGGGAGGTCATAATATAAGGAGGTAAATCATTTAATATATACTGATCTAATATACAGTTTTAATTAAATCTTATCAAGTTGTTATTGATTGTTTGGTGTGCAAGTCAAGTTAGAATAGATTTGATCAAATCTTTTTTCAAAAATATCTTTCAAGTTTATAGATATTAATTATATTTACAGAATTAGTAGATATGAATATTGTTTAAATTACAAAAAACATATGATATGTAAGTTCAAAACTTCTAATCTTATTATAAGTTTATATACTAACAATAATTTGTTCATAATGGCATGTTGCTCAAAGTCTAACAAAGAACCAATAAACTTGGAGCCAACTATTATATACACCACAATAACATCGAATAAGAGTTATTGCATTGATAATCAAGTTAGGATAAGACATATTGATGTTATTCGTATGATAATGATGTTTGTAAGAGATCAGAATCAACCAAATTAGAAGAAAAGAGTATTAAAGTTGCCAAGTATCATTTTTACGGTTCAATGAGAATTATTGTATAGACAATTTATTTTGGTTTACTTATAAGAGATTAGATGCTGGTTTAGTTCAAGTTGGTCGGTTTCGTTTGTAGTATAAGCGAGATATATGTAATAATTAGATTAGATTGTATCAAACTAAATGGTCCATAAATTATGCAGTTTTCTAACAAACTTGAAAGAGTCTAAAAATAAATGACAACTTTTTGTACCAGAGATTACAGGAGGATTTCGAGGATGTGAGTCTGTTTCATATTCATCGGAGTAGGAATCGTCGGGCGAACGTACTAGCAGAAGAAGCAAGGAACATAGGCTATTTTTTCCCATATAGATCAGACCCAGACAGACGGAGGTGTTCTTCGGAGGATCGACTCGTCTGCCACCACTTGATCTAGTTTAGATGGGCAGTTGACAAAAAAAAAAAAATGACAACTTTTATGATAGATAAATTTAGAATTTTATTTTAATAGAATAGATCATTAATTGTAATATATATATATATATATATTAATCTCTGTCATTCCGTGTTTTTGCAAGGTCTCTCTATCTGGTTTAGTTTTTGACTTTTGCCGCCTGCTAACTTGATTGGATCCCTAAGAGATATCATCAAACGTGAATCCGCCACTGTAATGGGTGAACCTTCACCGTTTAGTGGCCGAAAAACACAAGACAGTAAAAAGAAAACAAAAGAGAACGGTTTTGCCTCTAGGGTGTGTCTTTCCCTGTTTCTCGGAGTCAAAGAATTAGAAATAATGGATTAATGGGTCACCAGCACTAGAAGAGGATTACGAAGGAGAAGAAACTAATGGGTCTATGGTCAATGATGGGATCATCACTTCTAAGGTCCCCACAAACTGACAGAAGTCATTGAAAGGCCACAAAGCAAGATTTGTTTACCGATCAAGATAATAGCAACGTCGATTGATTGATTCAACATAAGTACGACTTCTATCGTTATTACTCTAGATTTCTTCTCGTATATTCCATGGAATCTAATTTTGGTACGGTCGAGAGAAATTATCATCCATGGGAAGTCCATAATTCAAAGTATAGCACTTTTGTTTTGTTGAATGGTACAGTCAAGATTCTGACTTGTATACATTAGATTTTCTTACGTTACAAACTTACACAAGATACATTAATCTCATGTAAATAAAAATACAATAGGTAAAAGAAGCTTAAGCTAAAGCCAAACATCTTAGTGTCTTACAAGTTCTGTTTCTCCAAGGTGTAGAATAGTTAAAACTTGTTGTTGTGAGATTTTCACTTTACATAGCCTAAAAATTTAATAGGTTAACTATAGGTGTAAGATTCTGGAGCCATGGGCTTATACTCAAGAACTGGTCTTGTCCCCATTCGAATCCTTGTTTAGGTAATTGCAGCTCTGGCAGTGGTAAGACCCCACACGGAAGCTTCAGTGATGAAGAAGGTTCTTTCATCTCTGTTTCCCTCTGTTTCTCTTCGGTATGCCCTTGAAGCATGAAGTTGTTGTTGTTTGCTTCTTTCATGGCTGCTTCTTGAGGAAAAGGGAAGGAAGTCATCATCATGTCTTCCTCTTTACCAACGTAAGAAATGGTGTCTGAAGATGAGAGAGGAGAGTTCGGGCATGTTTGATTCATCTTAGCTCCCATCTCTGCTCTTTGCTCCAATACCTTAAGTGAAGTGGCTTTTCTATACACCTTGCAGAGAACAACATCCTGCGAAGAGAAGACAAGATTAATAACCAAGTTGTTTCTTGATCAAGTAATAGATTCAGAGCAGAGCTGTTGTTTATAAGGTACCTTTGGTAAGGTGCAATTGTCAGGCATCCGGAACTCGTTCATGACCCAATCAGTCTTGCTTCCTCCAGGTGCTCTTCCTCTGTAGAACACAAGGGTCTTCTTAAGCCCAATCATGCGTTTTGGTTCAGACAGACTTATGATCTTACGATCGGATCCAGTTGCTTTCCAATATCCTTTCTCAGTTGTCCTGCTTGGCCTTCCTCCGTTCCCATGCTTCCTTTCCCGTGGCACAAAGAAATACCATTCCCTCTCCCCAATTGTAGATAAACCTGTAATCAAAATTCAAACTTATTAATACAATTTTTAGAATAAATGGATTTTATAGAGATGAAGAAAAACTAAAGATACATACGAGGTAAGTCCCATGGATCATGACGATAGATGTTGAGAAAACCAATGACTTCAACTTTCGATATATTCCCATAAACCATGTTCTTGAGGTAGTAATTAAGAAGCTCCTCCTCGGTCGGGTGGAATCTGAAACCTGGCAGCTCAATTTCTTTTGACATATCTCTCACTCTCCCCCAAAAAACACTTACCAAGTTTAGGTTGTCTTAAAAGCTGTGCAAGTGAAAAGGTTGTTGTTGGTGATATCACTTAGTTGATTCTATGCACATTTATATACAACACAAGGACATAATGTGTTAAGAGAAATGTTTTTTTTTCTCTGGTTGATGTGGAGGCAGACCAAGTCAATAGGAAGTTGTGGAGGTATGATTTAACATGTAGAATTTTGAGTCCTTAGTGTATTTTTTTTCTAATGTCCATACTTTTAGAAGTATGTGATGTTTACTGAGAAATAAGGGTCTTGATCAAAGTGGATGGAGCCCACGCGCTTTCATCTTAGAAAGGGTCTTGAGGATTTGGACCAGAGCTTTGCTGCCTTTGTTTTTGTTCGAGAAAGGATTTGCCTCTGTGTTTCTTCTCTGATTTTTCTTTTAAATAATTATGTTTTAACCATTTATTTTAATGTGAAAAAGAATCAAACATGTTGATCGTGGGACTTCCACCATTTGTTTTATCTTAAGCTTGACTTGGGAAGTCTCCTCCAGAGACTGGAAGTCTTGCCTCTGTGGGACAGAAACTTGAACTCCATTTTCTGCTTTTTTTACCAGCCGGATTTTTGATGAGATTTGTTTTAACTATTTTTCACTTAATTATTGCTCTTTTCCCTCCAAATATATTTACCAATATGTGAATTTTTGGTTAATTTAAATGTGTAATCAACAAAAACCAATATGATATAAACGAAAAAAGAAAATCAAGAATTCATCATTTTGATAATATATTTTGTAATTTACTTTAACATACAATAGAAAGAAGGCGTTTTTAGAACATTTTGGTGAAATGTCATAAAATTTATATTAAAATAATAGATTATAAGACATAACAAGAAATGTAAGAACAATTTTTTCCAGCTGACAATTTTTTCCCTAATGCCCATTTGCTTTATTTTGAGGTAAAAGTTAGAAAACAACAGTTAGAGATTAATGAATATAACACAAAGAGATAGTAAAAAAATTGTTGCTCTTTTATTAGTAATCACTTAACAAATCCTTAGAAGTTGTTCAATCCAATTTATACTTCACACACGTGATTCAATATAAGGCATAAGCCTATCCAAAGCATAAACTATTGAGACCACCATTATAGCAAAGAGAGTATTTTTTAGTTATATTTTTCATATGCAGATTTTTATTAATGTTTGTAATCTCTGAGAGATGCATGATAGATGGATGGACACAGATGCACTCTTTAGTGGTTATGGATAGACATGGAAAAACTCAAGAGGAGTAACCCAATTATTGGGTGCTAGGAACCAGGGGCAATGTATCTCACCACTACATTTGGAATTCGAGGCGTTATCATGGGCAATGGAGTGTATATTACAGCTTTCGACTTGTCAATCTTTTGGCATCGACTGTAAGGATTTAGTCTCGATGATCCAAGACCTTAGAGCACGGCCAAGTTTTTCTACTGAATTGAAGGAGCTGGTGAAGTTGAAGGAGATACTCACAGAGTTTTCATTAATTTTCATTCCTCGTTCCCAAAAGGTTTCATATGATTCATTACCTAAGATAGCAAGATCCTTTCACAGGGACTTGTTTCATTGGTTGTTCTGTTTCGATCTGGTTCTCCAGACCACTTCAAACTTGAGTAATAGATCAGCCGTTTGAAGAATATATATATATGTGTGTGTGTGTGTGTGTGTGCGCGCTTGTGTCTCCATTGGTTCTTGTTTCTTCTTAGACTCAAACCAAACATGGCATTATGAGTCAGAATGACGGACAGTCTCCAATGGATCCCTGTCTATCCCTCTGAACAATTTATCATTCCGTGCTTTCAAGATGTACCATAAAATCCAAGGATATGGATCCCTATCAAACTATGGATCTTCAATATTATTTTTTCGCCATAATAGTTAATCCATATTCGTGTAGTGGCTAGCACTGGGAAACATAATCTTTTGCTAGAATAGATAATGTATATGTATATTAGATAAAATATCAAATATCAGAGGGTTATTCTTTAAATCAGAATATCTAAAATCTAATATAAGTATTGGAAGTTAACAAAAAAAAACATTAAAGTATATTGTTAAAATTATGTTTATGATATGTAAAAATGTTGGAATGGTACTAAATATATATTGAATATAATGTCAATCTATATTATTATTTATGAAGTGATTTGACTTACGTGTCAGTTTCTCCATAATTTTAAGTTTTAGTTTTTATTTATTTGTCATCGATTATTGCTTATTTATCATATTTTCCAAATTTTTAGATAATTTTCTTATTTTTTATGTTTTTATAATTACTTTAGTAATGTTAAAATATTATATATATGTGTGTGTGTGTGTGTGTGTTTATATTATATTTGATTTAGTAATATAAAACTAATTCTTTTTAATATATATATATCACATAATATAATTATCCATAAATTTAAAACAAATGTTATTAATTTTATAATCATCAATATCTAAAAGGATTCTGTATTTGTTATCCAAAAATATTTTACAACATAATATCTTAAAAATAAATATAAATCCATGTATATTGTTTTATGTATATATGAATGTTTTTCAGTTTATTTTACGTCATAAAGATATTTTATTAAAATAAAAAATTATTGTATATAAAGTTTAATATTATATTAATTATTATATTTCATGCGCTCCATAATTTTAGGTTTAGTCATATGTGGTACTGAAAAATTATTAATCTACATAATTAATTTTATCGATTTAGCTGATAATTTATTATTATCTTGAGAATAGTTTAAAAATCAAATGATGATATAATAGTTAAATTTATCTTATATTTATTTTATTAATATTAAAATATTATATGTTTATAACATATTTGGTTTTGGTATTATTAAACTGAATCTGTTTTAATATATATATATATATATATATCACATAATAAATAATTTCCCATAAATTTAAAACTAATTACATTAGTTTTATAATCATCATCATCTAAAAAGATTCTATATTATGTTATCCAAAAATATTTTACATCATAATATTTTAAAAATAAATATAATGCCATGTATATAATTTATGTATATATGATTTTTTTCAAATTTATTTTACGTAATAAAAGATATATTATTAAAGTAAAAAATTATTGTATATAAAAATTAGTGTTTAATTAATTATTAAATATTTCGAAACATGAAAATAATTTATTTTAATGGTTTTGAATTGATAGTATATCTATTTACAAAATTTTGTAAGATTATCAAGCCTGCAAGTGCGCAAAACACTTAATAATTATAATTTTATTAGTAGAATTATGTTTTAGAATGAAAAATAAAACTAATGACGTGGAAGAGGTCTAGTTCTTCTCCTGCTTTGATGGATTTGATTTTTTTTTCGTAAAATGATTTGATTTGATTTTTCTTATACACCTATAATCTTCTTTTATTATTATTAAACATTTATTAATGTTTTTGCCATATATATGTGCGTACGTGTGTGTGAGTGTGAAAGAGAGCTATTGTTTTAACTTTTAGTTGTATAAGTAGAAACCAAACATCTATACTCTTATTTGAAAAATGATTTTTCATATTCGAACTCTCACGGTAAAAGTTAAAGTGGTTAATATCATTTATAACCTTAATGAATAAAATATATAAATAAGTTAAAAAAATAAAAAATGAAATCTAATTTATTTGATTAGATAACTGATTAAAATTAATAATAGTAAGAATTATCAAGAATCTAAAATATACTTTAAATAAAAGGATAATTTCTATATATATTTTTTTGTTATCTGAAAAAATCTTTTAATAAAAATTTAAAGACATAAAATATATAACTAAATATTAATCAAGTAAAATTCTTAGTTTTTTATGATTAAAAAGAAAATATTTAGTGACTTTTAAGATTTATTTCTATATAATGAATATAGTGTACAAAGAAATTTTCAAAAAAATTATAATTAATATGTAAGAATTTTCAAATGAAAATGAAAATAATATAATATATCATTATAGTCTTTAAATTAGTAATACATATATTAATAAATAACTATAAAATGTATATGCTCGTATGCGTGGTCAAAACACCTAGTTATATATTATATGGGATAATATGATTCATGATGGTCAGATGTTCATTACAATAAGATAGATTAAATACTTTTTGGTCAATTTAGTGAAGTTAATATGAAAAATTTAAATATGTTCTCTTATTTTTCTCTAATCTACTATTAAATAAAATATATATTAATAACATATTTTTATAAATTTGCATGGAGCATTCAAAATTTTTAGAGCATGTACATCCTTAAAATTTCTTAAGTAGTATATCTAAACAAAAAAATATCAAATTTAATACAATTCATTATTAATTTAAATTTAAACATTAAAATAGATCACTTACAAAGTGATATTTGTATTAAGGGAATTATTACTTCATGAGTATATTAAGAGTTCTCAAAAGAAATATTTTTTTCTTCTTTTCACTGAAAGTGCTCTTAGACTGATTGATTCAATACCAGTGTTCTAAAATACGGTTTAGGCGCTCGCCTAGGCGGCGTCTAGGCGCTATACGGTAGCCGACCGTACGGTTTTCACGTTATACAGTATTTTATGCGGATTTATATAATTCGGGCGTATAATAGCGTTTAAACGGACATTATGCGGTCTACGCGGACGCCTAGGCGGATTTTGAATATTAATATTCAAAAAAATTATTAATATTATTATTATATTACATTAATGTTATTATTTATATTAAATTTACTTATTTTATGTGTTTATATGATTGTAGATATTAGCTTAATTATTGCAAAATCATTTTAAATTTGTCATCTTTATATATTTAAAATGATTTTAATTTTTATAATTTAAGACTATTTATATATGTCAAACTATATACTTATACAAAAAAAATTATTTTAAATATATTTATAATGTATGTATATTAATTTTATATTTATATTTTGTATAAAATTATATATCCGTATATACCCCGTTTAGACGTCCGCCTATACGGCTAGGCGCTATACAGTCATCTACCGCGTAATGAGCGCCTAGCGCATTTTAGAACACTGTTCAATACTGACAAATCCCTTAAGTTACCTAGAGGCTAAAACCTTACCGCACACTAACAATTGCACTTTTTGCTCAAAAAATAACTACGGCATTTTTTTCTTTGTTCAATCACCAGAACCTAATCTAATTGGTCCGTCTGATGCTCCACTCTTTTTCTTTTCAAAAGCCGCAACTATCTTACGTCAAGTTTCTCGAACAAAACTTAGGTTCACCCCTACGTTGAACCTTTAAATTCACCTCCCTGCATAACTAATCAAAGTGTCATATAGATAATTAAATAAGAAACATTAAATTTATTTTTAAATAGATAAAAAAGAATAATGTCAATTTTAACGATGCTGATGCCACCAACTAAATCGTAAATTTTAAATTCTAAACTCTAAACCTTAAATCCTAAACGCAAACCTTATATCCTAAACCCAAATTCTAAACCCTAAACCCAAATCCTATACATTAAACCTAAATCCTAGACCCTAAACCCTAACCGTAAACCTTAAATCCAAACTCTATACTCTAAATCCAAATCATAGATCCTAAACCCAAATCGTAAACCCTAAACCCAAATCCTAGAACCTAAACCCAAACCATAAACCCTAAACTCAAACTCTAAAACTAGACGTTATAGGATTTGGATTTAAGGTTTACGATTTGGGTTTAGGGTCTATGATTTGGATTTAGGATATGAGGTTTTGATTTAAGATTTACGGTTTGGGTTTAGGGTCTTAGATTTGGATTTAGGATTTAGATGTAGGGTTTAGGGTTTAGAATTTAGGATTAGGATTTGGGTTTAGTGTATAGGATTTGGGTTTATGATTTAAGGTTTAAGGTTTCGAATTTAAAATTTTTTGGTTTAGTTCACGGCATCAGCTTCGTTAAAATTGGTGTTATTCTTTTTTAGCTATTTTAAAATAAATTTAATAGTTTTTATTTTATTATCTACGTGGCATTTTTATTGGTTATGAAAGAATGAGTGAATTTAAATGTTCACCCTAGGGATGAACCTAAGTTTTGTTCAACTTGAACAATTATTTGCCATAGCCTTCTGCTTTCCTTATTCTTCATTTACGAATCTCTCTTGCATGCATCTCACGTATATAGCAGAGGTTTGCAGTATGCGCCATATCATTGTGATCTTGGCATGTGACACAGGCTCGTACCTGAGTAGGGATTCACTTCCTGATCATACAAAAAGATACATTCAAACGAATCATCTAGTTTTATTAGTAAGATGATAAATCTTGAAAAGTCACACGTGCTGTGTGTTTATCACGAGTTCATGTGGTTGTTTTTAAAGATGTTTAAGTGTGCAATCCTATAACGATATTTGTATGTGACAATTGGAAAATTGTGGGATCGAAAGAGAAGTTCGAGATTTTTTTAATGTGAGTTAAGAATATAAAATCGTTTTCCATATATTAAGAAAACAACAACTTTCAAAAAAAAAGAAGAGAAAATAACAAACAACAATTAATAGTAGTGAGAGCGACTAGTGCGTCGAGGTATATATGTTATAGCATATGAAAGTTTCTCGGAAATTGCAGAAAAGGATTCTTTAATTCAATCGTTGTCTTTACATCTGCCCAACAAGTAACATCAATAACTATTCAATCAATATCGACGAAACTACACAAAGAACAAGTAGGGTCCTAAGAAGATTTCCCTTATCAGTCTACAAATAAAAAAGGATTTCCCTTATCTAATAATACGCCGAAAGAAAAAAAACAAAGTTTTGTAAACTGTAACGAAGAATCTTTTAACAATAAAAAAAGTGATTGATTTTTGTTTTGTATTTTCCTAACATGGTTGATGATTTTTATGTTGTATTCTCTTTACGTGATTGATGATCATTCTTTTAAAAACAAATGTATGGCCGCGTGATTGATGATTATTATAATTAGGTATGTACATATTTATCCAGAATCAAAGAACCAAACAGGAAAACAATGTTCAGTTTGTATATGAATCTTATTAATTATCCAGATGAATCCTAAGTAGAACTAGAAAATCAAAATCAAACCGAATCATAACCGAAAACCAAATGAATATTCGAATTTCTATTGTATAGTTTATATACTAATAAATATTAACTATATATTTAATTTTAAAATCATAACATAATTTTAAAATATTATTATAAATCAAAATACCCAAAACGAATAACCAGAATTTTTTTTATCTAAAATATTTAAAATTATTAAAATTTTTATCTGAAAATCCAAAAAAAAAAATTATATTTAATCTGAAAATCCTAATTTTCTGACTTTTTAACTCAAACTAACCAAAATTTCAAAATTGAACTGGAAGCGAATCGGATCCAAAATTACTTAAAATATTAATTGATTTCCAAATTTGTTACCCGAACTGAACCAAAAAACAAAATAATTAAAAGATGGATGGTGGCAGAAGATGTACCAAAAATTCTCGCAATCAAGCCTAGCCGTGTCTGGGAAGGAAATATGGGTACACTTGGAAACACACGAGGTCTGGCTCGTATACGGTGTGTTCTGGATATGAAGTAGTAGATGAGAAAATAAAAACATTGATGGAACAGGTAGTAGAGGAACCTAGTGTAACAAATCTAAAGAAAGAGGTCTGGAAACTGAAAACATTGAGGAAAATAAAACACTTCCTTTGGCAAACATATGCGGGCTTTGTTACCTGGGCTAGCCATCTATGTGATCGCCATTGTGCAACTGAAAGATCCTGTCTTCGATGTGGCGCGGCAGAAAAAAACGATTAACCATATTCTGTTTGAGTGTCCTCCAGTAATGCAATGCTGCGTCTTATCGGATATTCCTACCCGTCCGGGCTTACTCCCGTGTAATGCTCTGTTTACAAATTTTGATCATCTCCTTTGGAGAGTCGAGGAGCAAGGTGTGCCAAATGAAACCCTCACACCATTCCCTTGGATACTTTGGTACAAATGGAAAGGAAAGAACAACAAGCTATTTAATGGTGTGGATAGCTCCCCCTTGGACACATTGAAGCTAGCGCGAGCAAAGACAAAGACATGGCAGGTAGCTCAGATAATCCCTGCAGTGGGCGAAGATGACATGCAAGAAGAACAGGTACTGGAGGTGGGGTGGGATCGACCATCGGAAGGAAACACCAGACGTTGCCAAGTAGATGCATCGTGGGTGTATGAAGGACAAAGGACGGGATTGGGATTTGTGCTGATAGAAGGAGAGAGGAGAGCTTTGATGGGCCTGAAGAACTGCAATCAAACCGCATCACCCTTACACGCAGAGGCAGAAGGTCTTATCTGGGCCATGAAGATGATGCACGAGTATGAACATCGATCGATGCACTTCGAAACTGATTGTGCACAACTCCTGAAGCTTATACAGAACTTGGAAGAGTGGCCATCCATGGCAAATGCGATTGAAGAAATCAAAATAAACTCCAATCTGTTTGATACTTTCTCTGTCTCTTATATACCTCATGGTATTAACCAACGAGCCGACTGTCTCGCGAAGACAACTCGAGTTTGTTCGGATTCATTTACTTCTGTTTGTTCTGAGACTCATGTTTGGTTGGCACATGTAGGTAGCCTCCTGGAGTGAGTGCTAGACTTTTACTGGGGCAAAGAAATTTAAGACACTTCCAAATACAACAAACATAAGTCAAAGCCCGGTACATCGTTCTATTTAATAATTTTACTAATAATTAATATACCATCTAGTTTGATTTATACTATTTGTAATCTATGTTTTAAGAGACTATTGGTTTCTTCATATCTATGTCCGTCATTTTCTTTGTAACTACAACCACCATTCTCGCTATTACTACGACCACCACCAATTCCATAGTCTCTTTTACCCATTTCAGATCCATCACTAGAGGTGGGCGTTCGGGTACCCGTTCGGGTTCGGATCGGGTATTTCGAATTTTCGGGTATTTCGGTATAGGAATATAATATCCATTCGGGTATTTCTATACTTCGGGTCGGGTTCGGATATTTTTAGTCCGGGTTCGGTTATTTCGGGTCGGGTTTCGGATATTAGATTTTGAAGGAAAAAAAAAATTCATTACTCAAGTTTCTTGTATTTAAAAATATACCTTTAACTTAACTGGTTTTTTAATTTTCAATAGATTAAATGATTAATAAATTTGGAGAAAAAAAATAAAAATAAAAAGACACTAATTTGGTTTGGAATTTTGGATACAATTTTTGTTAATGCACGAAACAAAAAGCTTGACATGTTTTTTAAGTGAATAGCAATCCGTGATTATATGTATATTGTCTGATCTTAAACTATGTGTAGTATTAATAAGAATATTTTGAATAAAATGAGATGAGTAAACTAGAAATATAAGGTTAAATATACGTATGTTCGGTTATCTTCGGATATCCATTCGGATTCGGATATTATCCGTTCGGGTTCGGATATCCAAATTCTTCTAACTCAATATCCATTCGGGTATTTTGCTACTTCGGTTCGGATTTCAGTTCGGATTTTTCGGATCGGTTTCGGGTGCCACTTCGGGTATCGGGTAAAGTGCCCACCCCTATCCATCACCGCTTCACCAACACCACCGTACTCACTTCCATCGTTATGGATCGTAGCCACACCTACCATAATCACCACCGCGATAACCACCACCATTAATTTCTCTGCGTTACTTCTTTTGTTTTTTTCTACAACCGGCAACTTGTTTAAAAGAAAAACAAAACCGGGAAAAAATGAACAAATGTTGAGGAATCTAATAATGTATCAATTTCATATTCCTAATTTTATTCTCAAAATTGGTTACTACACAAATTAACCTTTTTAAAATGCAAAATTGTGAAGGAACGTTAGAAAAAAAAATCCCTTTTTTAATTAATGATAATTATGGTTTTATCGTTTTATACATTTTATTTGTGTGTGTTTTATAGAGTTAACATTGTGTTTTAAGTATATTTTGAAGTTTTTAGTAATTTGTCGAATTGTTTTTCAAGTTTAAAGTTATTTTGGAAGAAAAATGAATTAACTTCGGTGCAAAGAACATTTGAGAATTGCAAAACTTCCAATTGTTTTACGTTTTACACTGATATATCTATCAATTAACAAATGTATTATTATATACATATTTTGTATAAATGTACAGCAGTGCATTTTTCAGTACCACAAGAAACCATTCAGTCTTGAAACTAAAACTCATTGTTTACAAAAATCATATCTATCATCACATTCTTGTGCTCTATGAACTGTTTTGATAAAAAT
Source organism: Brassica juncea (assembly GCA_018703725.1). Lineage (NCBI taxonomy): Eukaryota > Viridiplantae > Streptophyta > Magnoliopsida > Brassicales > Brassicaceae > Brassica > Brassica juncea. Next base: position 8,094,152 of record CM031936.1, on the reverse strand, counting down.
CAACAGTTTTAATTTCATTGGTATTAAAGTTATAACCGGTTATTAGAATCTGGTTTAAGTTGGTTTAAGTTTCCTTTTGCTTAACCAGCTGTATATATATGATTGTAAGTGTACAGTGACAGTTTGAGCTGAATAATACATTTTTACACTTTCATAACAAACTATCTTCTCTCTCGATTCATCACCTTCATCACATCTAATATGGTATCAGAGACTTTTTGATCTCCATTGATTCCGCTTCGTCTCATCATTGCTTCAGCTCCACTTTATCCTTCTTTGATTCCGCGATTGATCATGAGTATCTTCTTCGATCCCGCGATTGTCGCTGTTCTTGATTGCCTCGTCTCACTCATCGTTGCGATCTCCGTCTTCGTTGCGTCTGTTATTCGTCTTCTTCTTCAGTAAGCTGTGCTTGTTGAAGATCGTTCGTTTCCTCTGTTTCTCGAACTACAGTTCTGATTCTTGATTCAACGATGCCGTCACCAGATCCAGCTCCGACTCCACCTTTATCCGATCACTCTCGATCGATGCCATCTCTCTCCGATCCGAATTCGAATCCTCTCTTCATTCATAACGCTGATCATGCCGGTATCTCACTTGTTTCCGAGAAACTCACTGGTCTTGGTAACTTCAATAGCTGGCGTCGCTCAATGTTATTAGCTCTTGGTGCTCGAAACAAAGATGTTTTCGTTAATGGAACGTATCCTGATCTTGATTCTACGCATCCTGATTTTGGTTCTTGGTCACGATGCAACAACATAGTGTGTACTTGGATCGTGAATGCGGTAGATAAGCCTATTGCGAAGAGCATCATGTATCTTGAAACGGCTCGCCAGATGTGGCAAGATATTCATGACCAGTTCAAGCAGAGCGATGGGCCTCGTACTGCTGAGATAAAACAACAGATCTACGCTGAGACACAGGGTTCTCAGAGTGTAAGTGAGTACTACACTAGACTCAAACAGCTCTGGGAAGAACTCAAGAATCATGAGGATCCGTATACATGTTGTTGTGGTCAGATGAATTGCGCAAGTCACAAACAACTAGCAACAAAGGAAGAACAGGATCGTGTTCTCAAGTTTCTTATGGGCCTCAATGATACTTTCACCGCCACTCGAGGACAGATCTTGATGATGGAACCAAAGCCACTTCTCTCCAGAGTTTTTAACATTGTATCTCAGGAGGAACGGCAACGGTCTATGAAGACAACGAGCAGTGTCACATTCCAAGCTTCTCACGTTGAAGCCTCTCCTGATTCACTGGTTGCTGCTTATGCTGGAGGTTATAACAAGCACAGACCTCGTCCTATCTGCTCCCATTGCGGTCTTGCTGGTCACACGGTCAACAGATGTTATAAACTTCATGGCTACCCTCAAGGCTATAAGACTAATGCATCGGGTTATAAAGGTCAGCAACCTCACCAGCAACGTCCTAATGGAAACTCACAGTCTGTGGGCAAGTCTACGAATGTAGCAAACTTGATCACTCAGGATTTTGGAAGTATCTCCATGCATGATCAACAGGGTACTCACTTGGGGACAGTTACATCAGAACAAGTTCAGCATCTTCTTAGTGTTCTCAACGCCAATACACAGGGTGGAGAGCATACTCATTCTCAGATTTCAGGCAGCACTCTTACACTCGCTGATGGCTCTTCTTCAACTCTAAAACCCCAACCTCACCTTGTTCCCATTACATCTACTCTTCCATCTACTTCAGGTACCTACCTAAAATCCTCCAACTTTATTGCTTCTGCGGGAATCATAAACAGCCTTACTTTTACGCATGATACTTGGGTGATAGATACAGGAGCTAGTTGTCACGTGTGCTCTGACTTAACCTTGTTTTCTGACACACGTCCTATTACTGATACAACGGTTACTCTCCCTGATGGAACACGCATTCCCGTAACCCTTTCTGGCACTATCATCATTTCTACAACACTAACTCTGCATTCTGTGTTGTTTGTTCCGAATTTCAAATTCAATCTTTTAAGCATTAGTGCTCTCACATACAACACAACTATTTCGGTCCTATTTTCTTCTACTTCTTGTTACATTTTATCATATAACCCACTTGCATTTATTCAGGAGCATACTCCGGATTGCATGATTGGGAAGGGTAGCATTTTTCAAAATCTATATCTCTTGGATTCTCATGCTCCTGCTAATTCACCTGTCGCCCAGACTCAGCATATTGCTCACGTTTCTTCTGAAATTTGGCATCAGAGATTGGGACATCCCTCTCAAAATAAAATTCATATTCTTTCTAAGTGTCTAGATATCTCTAAAGATAATATTGGTCATGATCATCTGTGCAAAGTGTGTCCTCTAGCTAAACAAAAGCGTCTGTCTTTTACATCTTTGAACAATATGTCTACTTCGGCTTTTGATCTTTTACATTTAGATATTTGGGGTCCTTTTCATGTACCTACAGTTGATGGATATAAATATTTCTTGACCATTGTTGATGATCATACCAGAGTCACTTGGGTTTATCTTTTAAAAGACAAAAGTTCTGTGATAAATGTTTTTCCCGAGTTCTTAACATTCATAGAGACTCAGTTTAAAATTTCTGTGAAATCCATTCGATCAGATAATGCTCCTGAACTTTCTTTTACATCTCTTCTCAAAGCTAAAGGCATTACACATTACTTCTCTTGTGCATACACTCCACAACAGAACTCTGTTGTGGAGAGAAAACATCAACACATTCTCAATGTCGCACGTTCCCTACTATTTCAATCTAACATTCCTCTTGAATATTGGGGTGATTGTATCCAAACAGCTGTCTATCTGATAAATAGAACTCCCACTCCTCTTTTGAAAAACAAATCCCCTTTTGAACTTCTCATGTCCAAATCCCCTTCATATAGTCATTTGCGAGTCTTTGGTTGTCTCTGTTACACGTCCACTTTGATTAAGGATCGTCATAAGTTTTCTCCTCGTGCTACTCCTTGTGTTTTTCTTGGATATCCACACGGTTATAAAGGTTACAAGGTACTCGATCTCCATACTAACAAGATCCTTATTTCTCGTAACGTTGTGTTTCATGAAAATAGTTTTCCTTTTTCTGAACATCTGACTTCTCACGATAATGACATCTTTGGTCAACATGTTCTTCCTTTACCCGTTCCTGACTCACCCTTTCCGGCTTTCTTTGACCTTGGTGATAACACAACGTTTCCTGAACACTCTTTTGACTCTGTTTTTCCTTCTGATTCCATTCCTTCTTCACCAAGTGTTCATTCTTCTCCACCTGTTCCCATTGTTAACACACGGAATAAAAGACAAACTAAGGCTCCTGCTTATCTAGATGAGTATCATTGCTATCTTCTCAATAAAACCCCACCTTTTTCTAGAAACTCTAATCATACCACTTCATATCCTATCTCTGCTTTTTTATCTTATGATAAACTTGATGATTCTTACCGTAACTTTCTTCTATCCATTACCACTGTTACTGCCCCTAAGACCTTTCAAGAAGCTATTCTTCTCGATGAGTTCAAGGGTGCTATGAAATCTGAGATGACATCTTTAGAGGATACTGGTACTTGGTCTATTTGTCAATTGCCTCCAGGGAAGCATCCGGTTGGTTGTAAGTGGGTAAATACCTACAAATTCAACCCTGATGGTACAGTTGAGCGTCCTAAATCTCGCCTAGTTGCCAAGGGTTATACTCAGCTTGAGGGATTGGACTATCTTGATACTTTTTCCCCTGTGGCTAAGCTGGGCACTCTGCGTTTGTTACTCAGTCTTGCTGCTGCAAAGCATTGGTCCATCAAGCAGCTTGATATCAGTAACGCATTTCTGAATGGTGACTTGGATGAGGAGATTTATATGACGATTCCTCAAGGATATACTGAGTTGACTGGTCGCAGCTATCCTCCTAATTCTGTATGTCGTCTTCACAAATCTCTTTATGGACTCAAACAAGCCTCGCGACAGTGGAATCACAAGCTTTCCACAGTCATCTCTTCAACGGGTTTTGTTCAGGCATCTTCTGATCATTCACTCTTCGTTAAGCATTCTGCTTCGACGTTTGTTGCTGCTCTAGTTTATGTAGACGACATCCTCATTGTGGGGAATGATGATGCGGCTGTTGAGAACTTCAAAGATTCTCTAAAACAGGCGTTCAAACTCAGAGATCTTGGAGATGCGAAATACTTTCTTGGTTTTGAAATTGCGAGGAATGCCACTGGAATTTCGATCAACCAACGGAAGTATACTCTGGAACTTCTTCAGGATGCTGGCTACTTGGGCTGCAAGCCAGTCTCGGTTCCCATGGAACCTAACTCCAAGTTATCTGATTCTTCTGGTGATCTTCTTCCTGATCCTTCAGTTTACCGGAAGTTGGTTGGCAAACTACTTTACTTGACTCACACGCGACCGGATATTACCTATGCGGTTCATAAACTCAGTCAGTTTATGTCTACTCCTCGCGTTGATCATCTCAAAGCAGCTCAGCGTGTTCTTCGTTATCTCAAGAATGATCCTGCACAGGGATTGTTTTATTCTGCTTCTTCCACAGTGAGCTTGACTGCTTTTTGTGATGCAGATTGGGCTTCATGCCCTGACTCTCGCCGTTCAACTACAGGGTACTGTGTCTTCTTAGGAGATTCACTCATCTCCTGGCGCGCCAAGAAGCAAGCAACGGTTTCTCGAAGTAGCTCCGAAGCAGAATACCGCTCAATGGCAGACACTACTTGTGAACTCATCTGGATTGCAGCTTTGCTTCGCGATCTGCATTGTCCTTTGACTGGTCCTGCTACATTATACTGTGATAACCAGTCGGCTTTGCACATTGCGTCAAATCCTGTCTATCATGAGCGGACCAAACACATCGAAATTGATTGCCACGTTGTTCGGGAACGTTTGCAGAGTGGTTTTCTGAAGACTATGCACGTCAAATCTGCTCATCAACTTGCTGATGTCTTTACGAAAGCTGTTCAACCTGCTCTGTTTCATCAGCTCATTCTCAAGATGGGTCTTCACCACTTGTTTGCTCCATCTTGAGGGGGGGATATTAAAGTTATAACCGGTTATTAGAATCTGGTTTAAGTTGGTTTAAGTTTCCTTTTGCTTAACCAGCTGTATATATATGATTGTAAGTGTACAGTGACAGTTTGAGCTGAATAATACATTTTTACACTTTCATAACAAACTATCTTCTCTCTCGATTCATCACCTTCATCACATCTAATAATTGGCAAAGCCATTCTTTTACAGTTTTCCCCTTAGCAATAAAACAACCAACGTTCTTCCTGTCGATTCTCATAGGACTTCCGGTACGAACCATAATCTTTTTAACCAATGCTTTAACCGGTGACTCTCCTCTTACGCTACTGTGCTTCCCGGAGCCAGAAACAACTACAATCTCCGCAGGAACCACACACTCCTCTTCACTAAACCTAACCTTGATCTCATCCATCCACTGCATCATTATCAAATACGACGAGCTCAAGTGCATACCATGTAAATCCAATTTGCCTTCTAACGAACTCCACTCCACCATGGCTTCATCTAGAACCGATGACCGAGTCAATTCTCTTACCAGAGTCACCTCGTCTTCGTTCAGAAAAGTAAGCAGCTCGGAAACAGAAAGCGGACAGCTATTCAAGTCTTTTAACAGCGATGTGAACGTAGGACAGGAATTCAAGACCGTGTTATACGTTCTCAAGGACAAAGGAACGTTGAAGTCCTTGAGTTTCTTTAGCCAAGAACCCATTTGGGAAAGAGCATCGTGAGCTCCGTAAGAAGACAGAACCATGTTTGAACAAACCGTGTCGACTCTGTGACCTTCTGTCTCCATCATATTCACTACTCTGTTCATGTCGTCAAACAATCCTAATCTTCCATAACCGTATAGAACAGACTTATATTCAAACACCCCCGGCTTTAGTTTTTTAACTCTCATCTCTTCGATAACACTTTCAGCATCAGTAGGTTGGTCCATGTTGCATAGTCCAGAAACCATACACTTGTAAGCTTGGGTTTTGATATAAACTGATGACGTTCTTTGGATTATCTCTCTCAAACGAACGCAGGCTTGGTTAAACCCTTGTGCTGACCCTTGTTTAGAGTTTGATTCAGCCAGATTGCAGAGGAAGAGAGCAAAGTCTCGTTCGTTTGACTTGAGGTTTGAAGCTGCAGTAGAGAGTAGAGTTTCTGATTCGTTGAATCTTTCTTGTTTATTGAGCAGAGCAACAAGATCAGCGATGAGCTTTGGGTTCCAATCAAACCAAGAAGCTTCGGTAATTTCTGAATACAACTTGAAATTATAAAATAAAGGAAAAAAAATATCAAAACCAAATTTCGAATAATTGATTGAGAGAAAAGAAAAGAAAAGAAGGAAAGACTCACAGAGAGAGCAAAGAAGGAGAGATGGGGAAGTGAAGTGTGAGGTGAGAGGAGATGAGAGAGGACGTTGAGGGACACTGATTTGGGGGAAGCAGCTACGAACTTCTTAATGTGGCGGTTAGTAGCTGAGGGATCTCCAGCCAAGGCTGGGGAAGACAGGGACGAGAGGAACTTGTGGCTTTGCTTCATTAAAGGCACTGCTCCGGACTTGCACCGAACCTCCATTGGTACTGTTCTTAGCTCTTGTCCCCTACCTTGTCTCCTCAGGCTCCGAGGCGGCGGAGTGAGAAGGAAGCGTTGCAGGGTGATGCTACAGGTGCTTGTCATCATCATCTGGTTTGTGGACTTTTTGTGTGGACAGCAATGTTAGAGGATAAACAAGAGCCGAGGTTCTGGTAACAACACCACCTGAATTGGATAATACGCACTGTGAGTACTTCATTCATCAGAATCAAAACCCAGACTTCGATTTCATGAATCACTTGCTCTCCATACGTTACCCAACCTTGGTTTAGAAATTCGAAACCGGTTTTCCCGGTTTAGGCGAATTGAGACTCCTTTACCGCATGACAATAGGAGCTTGATTCTTCTTTATTTGAAACTACCAACTCCGCCTAACCGAACCGAAGACTGTCTGTTTTGCTTGATAATTTGGGGGATTCAGTTCACGCTTTATCAAAACAAAAAGTTTCAGTTTAGTAAACTTCGGCAACACAAATAATAAACCGAGATAACCTATGCCGAATCCAACACAAATAATAAACCGAGATAACCTATGCCGAATTGAACCAGATCAATGATTTTTTTTTTTTGGGTTCAAATTCAGCAGCTTTTTCTTAATTCGAGATAGCCGGAAAACCGTACTAACCGAATCGAAGTATCCGCAGGCCTAATTATCTATAATAGAGCATCACCATCCTATTGAGTTCTATAATTAATAAAATTCATGTGTTACTTTAGTTGGTTATGTATGTTAAATAGGCTCTTACAGCTAAGAATGTAACAATACTGTGGAGAAAACATGAGTTGAGTTTGGTTCAACAACAACGAATATCCATCATCTTTGAGGAAAAAAAAAAGATTACAAAGAAAGATTCTATATGTACATATGCAAAGTTACTGAAAACATGGCAAAGGGGGTCGTTTACTCGTAAAAGAACAAAACATAAACATGGGGTTTCTTCCTCTCACAAATATCAAAGAAATTATTACCCTTCGTATCTGTTGAATCTCCAAGGTCGTATAAACTCCCAAATTAAGCATTTCTCAAGTTTGGGATGATGTTTCTCCCGGATGATTCTCAGCACTCTGAGACAGTAAACGTTTCATATATTAACAATGAGAAAGCATCATTTAGTGAGAGACTAACGCGAAATAAAAGCATAATGGCTGTAAAACCAAAGATGAAGGAAAAGCAACCTAATGTATGTTCAGAGACTACTAATCCATAAAGAACGGATATAAAGGATAACGCCACAGAGTTTCCATAGGTACAAGATGCAAAGGTAGGAACAGTGTATACACAACTAACTAACTATAAGCAAACGATGGTAGACAAACAGTATTTCAGGTGTTTCCACTGACCTCATGAGAAGTAATCCAAGGAGGTGGAGGCCAGAACAGCTTAGCATACTCAGGGAGTTTATGCACCAGCTCTATTTTCCCACTCCTGAAATCAAACACTCCCAAATCTCGATCTTGCATTGCCTCCAAGTTATCCTCATTGAAAACATTCCCATTAAAGAACACAGAACTCCCACCACATGAAGGTAACAAATCAGAAGCCGACGCGGTAAAGTTACAGTCATCCCCAAGGAACAACATCTTACCCCCAAGATCCTTCACCTCAACCCAACTCTTCTCCCTTTCCACAAACTTAAAAACCTTAAACTTCACCGTCCTCTCGTTCATAAAAACCGCGTGATGCTCAAAAACCTCCTCGCCGAACCCAGGATCCCCATCCACCTCCTCCATGCTCAAGTACATATCCACCATCAACATCTCGCCGCAAGATTCAATCAAGAACTTCTTGTCACCACCGTATACAGGACTCGCAACCAACTCCAGCTTTAAATCCGCAAAATCCACAACCACGGTCCTCCCATTGTTGTCGACGCCAAAGAAACGTCCTTTAAACACAATCACATCGTCGTAAGGAGACGGCATGTCGTTGATCACAGTCCAAGCTCGATCCCACGAGGTGAACACAGCTAACTTCCCCGAGACATGAATCGTAAGCAACACGAACTCGCTGCAACTATCTAAGTACCTAACAACCGCTTTCTCCAAATACAAACTGTTGACGATATCACCAACCGTGTTGAAATAGTGAAGCTTGAACTCGCGGCCTAACTCTCGAATCTCGAGATTTGACATATCGAGAGATCGAGGGAAACGCTCGGGGAGAGATCGTCTCGCCTCGCTCATCGGATCGAGAAGCGTCACCTTGCGAGGAGGAGCGTTGAGGTCTTCCTCCTCGATCTTGACGAGCCATCCGAACAGATCGGATTCGTTGATTGGCGGTTTGTGAGGTTTGACGAGGAGGATGCTACGCTGCGAGAGGCGGAAACCTACGGCGGAGTCCGGGAAGAGGCTTGTGCCGTTGTCGGGGAGGATCGGGAGGTGGTGAGTCGGGAGAGGGGGCTTCGGCTCGGCGGAGGAGCGCCATGAGGAGCACACGGAGCGGAATTGGAGGAGATCGAAGGAGGATTCGAGGGATTTGGAGATTAGGTTTAGGAGATCCTTCGGGAGTGTTGCCCAATCGAACATTGATGATGATGATGAATTGAGGAAAAGCTTTTACACCTTAGAAAAATCAACCAGAGGGATAAATATCTCAGAGATATCGAAATGATCAGACCGGATACGAATTTGTAACGGGTCGGTTAAGACATCACTAAGCCACCTGGATCCTGGAATACTTGCAAGAAATCATAAGGTTCCAGGATTTCTCTCTTTTTATTAGCCCTGGGCAGAAATTAACTCTACCGAAGAACCGCTCCGGTTGGCACCCGGTTAAGCCGGTACCGGTTTGGATTGGGTTATGCTGAAATCACCGACTGGGCCTCGAATCCAAGTTACTATGGACCTCGGTTCGGATCGGGTTTTAGTGTAAGTTACTATGGGCTTCCGTTAGGCCCTTTAGTTTTAGGCCATTTACCCGTTAAGGTTAGCTGTCGAGAGTCGAGACACGAGTTTTTCACTTCTTCTATTCCCAAGACGGAACCGTCGATGGCGATTCTTGCTTTTCGCTTCGTCTCCTTCACTCGGTGTATGCTTTGTCTAATGCAATCGAGTACCAGTTGCTTTTCGATTCGTATTTCTCCATGGAAGCTCTATATAAACCCCTCTTTCCCCATGGAAAGAACCATATCCAAAGTTCCAAACTTCTCGATTCGTATTCTCCATCGTCTCCTCCTTCTCTAATCTCTGCAGTCTGCAATTCAATCACAGGTTCGTATTACAATCTCTTATACTTTCTGTAATTCGATTATGATGGATAGTATCCGGATAGTAGATTGAAAGGCTTTTAGTTGAAAATTGGTAGTTGAATTCGATTCTTTGTTAGTTTAGTTGATATGATCTTTGTCAAAGAGATTGTTTATAGTGGAATTCGCATCCTTTGTTAGTTTTATTTGATATGATCTTATATGCTATGAATTTAGTCTTTGATGGTCTTTTGTTCTTCTCTTAGCTACTGATTTGATTCTTAGTTACTGATTTGCTTATTGTATGTGTGTGTTCAGATGGGTTCTTCTGAAGACGACTTTGAAGAAGCGATGAATCATGCTGAAGAACATGCCAATGACTATGGACAAGAAGCTGATGAAAGTACAGAAGTTGCTGAAAGTACAGAATTTCTTCGAATTTCTGAATCAGGAAAGAGGAAAGATGCCCCAGAATCAAGTACAGCTAATGGAAAGCCATTTAAAGAGCTCAGAGTCATCCTTCCAAGATCTCATGTGTGGGATCACTTCACCAAGACTAAAGACGACAGAAACAAGTGTTTCTGCCACTATTGCAAGAAGTCATACGGCTGCAAGTCTAAGTCAGGGACTTCTAATTTGACCAAGCATTTGGCAGCATGCAAAGAATACCAAGCTTATAAGGAAAACAAGTCTCAGCAAGTGATCAAAGGAAATGGAACAGTGCAAGCTGCAAAGATAAGTGAGCCTATGTACAGAGAGGCAAAAAATGAGATGCTGGTGTTAGGGGAGTTACCACTGTCTTTTGTGAAAAGTGTTGCCTGGAGACACTTCTCTTCTCGAGTCAACCTCTACCGGCCTCATTCAAGGAGATCAGCAAGCAGAGACATAGTGCAGATGTATGTGAAGAAGAAGGCTTTGCTGAAGAGCTGGATTAACTCAAACAAGCAAAGAGTGTCTCTAACTACAGATATATGGGTTGCTCCAAATACAGGTTTGTTTTTGTTTCTTTCTCATTTTATCTGATTTAATTATGTTAGTGTAGTAGCATATCTGACTATTATTTGCTATTTATTTTATATAAAACAGGTGCAAGCTACATGGTGATCACAGCTCACTTCATCGATGCATTTTGGATTCTCAAGAAACTGATCATCGGCTTCAAGTATGTCTCAGATCACAAAGCATCAACAATTGCTAGTACTCTACTAGAATGCCTGGCTGAGTGGGAGATTAAGAAGGTGTTTTCTGTCACTGTGGACAATGCAACAGCCAACACTTTGGCACCGAAGAAGTTTCAAAGAGAGTTTAGCTTGGTTATCAATGAAGCATTTGTGTTAGATGGAGACTACATGCATGTCAGATGCAGTGCTTACATCATCAACTTGATTGTGAGGGATGGGTTGCATGAGGCATCAAAGAATGTGGAGGCTATATGCAATGGTGTATCCTATGTTAGGTCATCTCATGTTAGGCAGAGGTCATTTGAGCTGAGGGTTGATTCAGGGAAGCTGAAAAGAGGAAGTCTCACATTGGATGTGAAAACCAGATGGAATTCAACATACACAATGTTGACAAATGCCCTGAAGTACAGAGTTGCTTTTGACAAGATGCTACTAGAACATAGGTTGTACCATGACTACTTCCAAGAATTGGATAATGGGAACAAACGTGTTGGACCTCCTGAATCAACTGACTGGCATGCCATTGAAAGGTAACCTACTGACCTGTTTATACTTGCACAAAAAAAGATTTATATTGACCTGTTTATACTTGCATACACTGACTCACTTGTTTCCGTCACAGGTTGGTGAAGTTTCTGGTGATTTTCTACAACTCCACTTTGGTTGTTTCTGCTTCCACCAGCTTGAATGCGCATAAGTGTTATGGTGAGATTGTTACAATAGAGAGGAACCTCTCATTTCTGAGTAATAGCAGAGATGATGAATTGAAGAACATAGCTGATGAAATGTTGAAGAAATTTTTGAAGTATTGGGATGGAATGAAGAATATCAACAAGATGCTTATCATTGCAACTGTGTTTGATCCAACAAAGAAGATGAAGTTTGCTAAGATGTGTTTTGAGAAGCTGTATGGTGAAGATTTTGTTGACTCCAAGGCTATGTCTGATTCAGTTTTCTATGTCCTCGACTTAATGTATATGGAGTTTGCTGCTCTTTACAGCCAAACAAATGGTGCATCTTCTCAGACTCCTAGGGGTAACCAACTTCAATCAACTGAGATTCCTGAGAAGATGGATTTTGTTGATGATTTGGGTTATCAGAGAATGGATCTGGCTTATAAGGAGATGGTTGCTGACAATGCAGATGAAGTAGCAAGGCGTGAGTTAGAAGTTTATCTCACTGATCCTGTTGAGAACCCACAGCTTATGAGGGGTGCAGAATTTGATGTGCTGTCTTGGTGGAGGGTGAATTCTTTAAAGTATCATGTCTTGGCTGAGATGGCTAAAGATGTACTTGCTATGCAAGTTTCATCTGTTGCATCCGAGAGTGCTTTTAGCACCAATGGTCGGATTCTAGATCCTAATAGGTCTTGCCTGACTCATTACATGATTGAGGTCCTCATGTGTACTGAGCAATGGATGAGGCAAGATATTAAGAATGGGACTGACCCGACATTGATCACAAGTGCTCAACTGCTCTCAGAGTTTGAAATGTTTGATCAGCTTGAGAAAGGTAATGTTTAACAAATTTTTGATATTCATAACTCATAATACTTTGTTTATGATTCTGTTTCTAACTTAGCTTTAAAACTGTTTTGCAGAGTTTGGTATTGGAGATGACAATGGTCCTGCGGCTTAGCTATTCTCATACGAGAAAAGGTAATTAATCTCCACTGATTTGATATTCTCTGATTTTTTATTTGTTACAATGGTAATACTGTAATACTAGATTTTGTTGTTTGATGTTCTGAAGGTATCTTTGTATTGGTCTTTTTGTGTGGTGCTTTTCTAAGTCATGTATTGCGGCAATTAGTAAAGGTAAATTGAAACTTCATATGTCTTTATGTGAATAAGTTTATCACTCTCTTTGTGTTTACTTTGCTCAGTTTGCTAAATGATTCATCTTGTTATGTGTTTACAGGGACATGGAGTAGCAATGTTCTTTTTTCATCATGGATGCTTCTTCATTGTTCCCAGTTTTTCATCGGCTACTTGAGTTATTAAGCTCATGAACTTGATCAATCTTTTGTTATGTTTTGATGAGTTGTTAAACTATATTAAACTTATGGTTTTTGGTTAAAGTTATGCTACTTATCGGTTATTAAGTTCTTGTTTTGACTATGAATCGGTTATTTTGGTTATTTAGTCGGTTATTTATAAATTGAATCGGTTAAATCGGGTTTCAATCGGGTATTTGAATACTTTGGTTACAGAAAATAACCGAACCGATCTTAACCCGAAATTTTTTTGGTACAATACGGATTTTGAATTAGAGTAGAGAACCGACCCGAACCCGGCTAGTTACAAACCGAACCGAACCGAATTTATTGTAAAATACCGAATGGTATATATATGTCTAATACCGATTTATCCGATTACCGATTGGGTAGAACCGATACCCGATTGGGTACATAATTGCCCAGGGCTACTTTTTATCAATGTTCTTAAAAACTGGACCGAAGGTTGAACCGAATTCTTATCTAAATCACAGTTCAATATAGTTTAATTGGGTCAAATTTAGTTTAATAATCTAGCTCAAAATTTTTTAAGTATAAATAAATGTCAAATATAAAGAAAAATAAATATAAACTACTTTTTCTGTAACTACTTTTTTGTTTATATAGTTATTTTATAGATTTTTGATAGTTTTAATGACTTCTATTAAGTTAAGTAATTTTGAAATTTAATCTAATTACTTAATCGGTTCATGATCGAACAAATTATTAAACCCAACCTAATTATATGGTTCATGACCATCATATGGGTCTGATTTTAAGACACTAGTTTTTATATAAAACGTTGCAGATTTGATTGTTGCACTTAATCATTTTTGAATTAAACTATTTTATACGATTAGAAGCAATTTGGTAAAATTTTATGATATAAAAGAAACATTATATGTAACATTGAGTATCTAACTAATATAATACTAATAATAATAATATATTATTGTTTCATGAACCAATAAAAAGATGCAAGTGGCATTAAAGTATTTTGAGTACAGTTTCATTGATAAAAAGTTATTAAAATTTTGTAAAAAAAGAAAATTTAGTTTTTAAATGATAAAATGAGTTTTTAATTTTTCTTAAAAATTTTAAACCAACAGTTTGGTGATAATTGTTACAAGGGTCAATGGATGTAATATACCCAACAAAGGCTCAAATTTACCAAATACCCATGATTGTGGATAACCCAAAAAGGAGTAACCTTTTGATACTGTGCGGACGAAAATGCCTCTGATTTTTTTGAATACAGATTCTGCAGTAGTACGAGGCATATGTCAGACTGCAGAGAGTACTGCGGAGTGGGTCAGACGATGGGCGGCGGAGCAGATGACGGACTGCTGGATAAAGCAATGAAGATCAAATCGAGATTATGTTAACGATAAGATATTTTATAGCAGCTAATATGATGTGTTACATATCTGATATATATTAAAGGTTACTTTGTTGTCGCCAAACGTTATCTAGCTTACACAGCATGTAACTCTAGAATTTAGCGGGTACATATTATGTTTGCTGAAACCTAATTTGTGGTAAAATTAAAATTAGTGTAATGTGCAACCTCTAAGGCATAGTAGTATATATCATCTAACATGTATGGGATAACATATCAAAAGATGTATATATAAAAATAGTACTCCCTCTGTTTCATATTATTTGTCGTTTTAGGTTCGTGCACACAGATTAAGAAAACATTTAATTTTGAATATTTCCCATATAAAAACATCATTACCTATACACCTAACCACATATCAACCAATGAAAAAATAGAATAACATATAAAGTTAATAAATTTTGCATTGAAACTATAAAACGACACTTATTTTGAAATTGAAACGGAGGGAGTATTATAAACTAACGATGAAAAATACACCATGTACTTTGATAGTTTCCATAAAGTTATCTAAATATATTTATGTCTACTTCAATTTTAATATGTCTAAATATATGTGTATTGTTTTGGAGTATTGAAAGTTACTAAACAATGTTAATTGTTATATAAAACGTTAGCATATAAAAATTTCGGTAAATGATAACAATAATAAGTATCATTAAATGTAGAGTATAAACAGATGAGTCATACGTAGTTGAAAATAGAATGCTAACTGTTAATATTAGAAGTTAAAAATTATATTAACGTCTAAATTTACTAATTAACTATAACATTAGTATGTAAGTGGTATTGTAATCAGTATATATGTTCAATTTTATCGATAAATAAATATCACAGACAAAATTTTATAATTAATGATTATCCATATTGTTAAACAAATACAAAGAAATCTAGAGGCAAAATTTTATAAATAACAATTTCTCTTAAACAATTACATAAACTGCAAAAAAAAAAAAAAAAAATCTGAATAACAACCGATCCGATAAAAACTTGGTTCCTCTACATAAAGACGTCCCCTTCAATCTTCTTTCAGAATCTTTCAGCTGTCACCAATTACGGATCCGGAAAATTATGAAACACCTAACAGAACATTTACGAGATAACAAATAATGTATCAGATAACAACTTATTAATCCACACCGTGTATCAACCCATTTGTTAGCTAACAAACTAAGTATCAAAAATGTACAAGCTCACAAGCTATTTATTCAACCATTTATCATCTACACAAACCATGTATCAATGAACGTCAAGTCTCTTGTAATATCATACAAACCAATTATCAATTCTTTATTATCAAATTATGTATCAACTAACAATACATGTGCCAAACAACAAATTGTTTATCAAATAATAACCAACTTATCATGTAACGTATTAATTCACAGACATGTATCAAACCATTTGTCAGCTGATAAGCCAAGTGTCAAACGATGTACGAGGTAGCAAACCATTTATCAGCTAAAAAACCATGTATCAGTTAACATCAAGTCTTTTATAACATCATGTTAAACAGTTATGAATTCTTCGGTATCAAACTATGTGTCAGCTAACAAAACATGTAACGTGTAAGAAATCAATTATCATATAAAAATAATTTATCATATAACATATAAACTCACAAGAACACTAAAGATCTGATAAAACTGAAGATCCGCAAAAACATTTTGAAGTTAATCCGAAGAAAGTGTTGAAATTAATAATCTCAAGCTCACCAAAAATCTGTTTTGATGGAGCTCTAGATTCAACACGAATTTCATCTACACCACCAAACAAATCTCTTTAGGCAGAAAAATCAAAAAATTAAATAAATTCAATAGAACAAGAAAAAAAAGTTAGAATCTAACTTGATAAAAATCATTTTAAATTGTCAGATGCAGAAAATAATAAGTTGTGAGTTGATACCTAATATTGTTTGAAACTCGACCAGCCAAGAAAATCATATTCCAAATACAAAATTTGATAATGTCTGTGTAACAAGTAAAACCAGGAAAAATAAAAGAGCTGGGTAAAAAAAAATCATATTAAACTGGGACTTTTTTGAAAAGGTGTTGTAGAACTTAACAGCCAACTATTACATTGCTTCTGGGAGGACAAAGGGAGTGATAGCCTTACATTGATCAACACCACCTGAGGCGTGAGCTTCAATCAAAAGCACTGTCATGACGGCTGACTCGTTCACCAGTCATCAATTCCTCGCCATCCGTAAACAATTTTGAAAGGAGGTTGATTTTTTCCATCCTACGATTAAGAATTCAAAACACTATCTTTGACTAGGATTGTGGTTTTAGGAGAAGAAATGAGAAAATTTATCGATGAAAAAAGATTAATTAATGAATTGAAAGTATGTGGTTATTAGAGGTTAAATTGATGTTTAGACCGATGGATAATGTTGTGTGTCCTGACACTCAACGCAGGGGATCTATGGTGTAGGGGAAGATAGGTGGTACGGGTAAAATAAGAAAGAAACCTCAAAGATTATGGGTACAATGCAAAATAGATGTTGGTTTAGGTGTATTCACACCAATTTTTGTTGTTACAATCTATATAGGAGAGATTCACTTACGAGTAATAACTTTTCTTAACATTTCATACACTTTTTTATTATTTGAAATTTTCTTTAATAACTGATACTCTATTTAAATCTCTCTGATAACATATTTTTAAGGATTTTTAAAAATTCTTTTTGCATAATAGATTCTCATTTTTTGTAAATAAAATAATCATGAGAAACTTGTCCTCAAATTTTAAATAATCTAAAATTATATATATTTATTATAAAATGTTTTATTATAATTATTAAACTTATTTTCAATAAGTTTATAACAATTTAGTATCTTATGATTCCAAAAGTTATTATTATACATTTATAAGTCTAAAATATTATTATGTACAGTTCAATTATATAACAATTCCACAAATAATTATTTCTATTTCTTAATAAAGATTTTTATTTTGCAAAAATGCTAATATTTCTGCGTTTTATTTTCTGTTCCACGAATTTTTCTTATTAATAAAAAAAAGACTTGAAGAATCGCATATTTTCTGTTCCACGAATTTTTCTTATTAATAAAAAAAAGACTTGAAGAATCGCATATTTTCTGTTCCACGAATTTTTCTTATTAATAAAAAAAAAGACTTGAAGAATCGCATATTTTAAGGTAATTCTGAATTACTAATTCAGTCATTCTAAAGCTTTCCAGTCAAAGTCTACGTCCCAAGAAATTACACGTAAAAGCTTCTTTCCAAACAATGTAAAGTTTTGTGCCATGCATCATAACAAGCGCCGAAGTTTATGTTTCATTGTCTAAACATTTTGTAATTTTGTTTTCTCTTTTCGTTTCATTTTTCCGATGAGTTTCAGAAACTCTTTCAAATCTCACAGCACGTATAAACAGATACGAAGCCCCGGTGATCGAAGCGAAGAAACCCCTGAGAACCGTCCGATTCTCCATGACCACGATCACCACTCTCGCATGGAACACCGCAAAACAGAGAGATCTCGTTCTAGCCTCGACAAGTTCTGGCAAGACAACAACACTGGAACTTCCGACCACGCCAACGTGGAGCCGGCACGAACCAGCCTTAAAGATCCGACCACTATCCAACGACAGAGCGGGAGATTGAGCGACAGCTTCAACTTCGGATCAGGGAAACCAATTGCCGAGGGAGAACATCAACAATGGGGAGGTAGAGGAGAGATCACACTCGATGTAGATCAAGACAACGAGGACCTAAGTCACCATACGCCTACATCAACTGCTCGATCATCATTCGATGCAGCAAGGGACTTGCGAGTCTCTTTCAACGTTCAAAGAGCTGGAATAAACTTGGTCGGTGGTTCGGTTCCTTCTTCGTCCCCTACTCCTGCGTCTTGTTCGCCCAGAACAATGCGGACGAATCAAGAGACTCAGCATCAGCAGGAAGAAGAGGTCGTTCGATGCACATCGAACAGGTCGTTTCAGAGGAAAGCAGAGCTTGTTTCGAGAACCAAGACAAGATCGAGGCTTCAAGATCCGCCACCAGAGGAAGACACATCGTACACCGGTTGGCGATCGGGTCAGTTAAAATCCGGGTTACTCGGGGATATCGATGAAGAGGATGATCCATTAGCGGAGGAAGATATACCCGATGAATACAAGAGAGGGAAGCTCGACGCCATAACTTTGCTCGAGTGGCTTAGCTTAGTGGCGATAATAGCTGCGTTGGCGTGTAGCTTATCGATTCCTTCTTGGAAGAAAGTGAGAGTTTGGAACCTTCACTTGTGGAAATGGGAAGTGTTCTTGCTTGTTCTTATATGCGGGAGGCTGGTCTCTGGATGGGGAATCCGAATCGTCGTCTTCTTCATTGAGAGAAACTTTCTTTTGCGGAAACGAGTTCTTTACTTCGTGTACGGCGTGCGGAGAGCTGTTCAGAACTGTCTCTGGCTCAGCATGGTTCTCCTCGCTTGGCGTTACTTGTTCGACAAGAAAGTACAGCGAGAGACCGATAGCAAGTTTCTTCCCTACGTAACCAAGATCCTGGTGTGTTTCTTGCTGAGCACTATCTTATGGTTGATCAAGACGCTAGTGGTTAAAGTTCTCGCTTCGTCCTTCCACGTCAGTACTTACTTTGATCGGATTCAAGAAGCTCTGTTTAACCAGTACGTGATCGAAACGCTGTCGGGTCCTCCCATGATCGAGCTGAGCAGGATTGAGGAAGAGGAAGAGAGGGCGCAGCAAGAGATTCTCAAGCTGCAGAACGCAGGTGCTAAGTTACCACCTGATCTTCGCGCGGCTGCGTTTCCGACGAGAAAGAGCGGGAGAGTGCTGAATCCGAAACTCTCGACGGTCATCTCAAGAACAGCAGCTGATGGTGGGATCAGCGTGAAGCACCTTCAGAGTATGAATCACAAGAACATCTCGGCTTGGAACATGAAGAGGCTGATGAAGATTGTGAGACATGTTTCACTTACCACGTTGGACGAGCAGATGCAAGAAACCACAAACGAAGAAGATGAATCCACCCGACAGATTCGGAGCGAGAAAGAAGCTAAAGCAGCTGCGAGGAAGATTTTCAAGAACGTGGCTCGACGTGGCGCAAAGTCTGTCCAAACTTATCCTTACAAAGTTATCCGCATTGGAGATCTCTCAGCTAGAGAAACTTTAAAATGAGTCTCTCAAGTTTTTTAGAGACTACACAATTATAATATTATTATTTGTGGTGAGAGACTCTAGTTGAGAGGTCTTCAATACGGATGGCCTGAATTTTTTTTTTTTTGTTTTTTAATTTATAACCAATGCTGAGTTTCCTAATAAACTTGTATATATCTGAAATGAACAAAAGGCACATCTACTTGGACGATTTGATGAGGTTTTTACGTGAAGACGAGGCGATGAAGACAATGTACCTCTTCGAAGGTGCACCAGAGACAAGAAAGATCAGCAAATCAGCTTTAAAGAATTGGCTGGTAATTTCTTAAATTTTCTGTGAACTTTAAGTATTCTCCTAGATTCTCTATATTTTTGTTGTGTATGTATATATCTTTGTTGTTGACTTTGAGTAGGTCAATGCTTTCAGAGAGCGAAGAGCTCTTACCTTGACACTCAACGACACCAAGACAGCTGTGAACAAGCTTCATCACATGATCAATATCGTCACTGCCATTGTCATAGCTGTCATATGGCTTGTCCTTCTCGAAATCGCATCCTCCAAAATACTTCTCTTTGTAAGTTCACAAGTCGTACTCTTGGCCTTCATCTTTGGGAACACTGTCAAAACCGTGTTCGAGTCAATCATCTTCTTGTTCATCGTGCATCCTTACGATGTTGGTGATCGCTGTGAGATTGACGATGTACAGGTAAAAAAAACCAACAACATGTGGCACATTTTCAAAATGTACAGCTAGGTAACGAAATGTTTGATTAAATAAATACAGTTGGTGGTGGAGGAGATGAACATACTTACCACAGTGTTCTTGAGATATGACAATCTGAAGATTATGTACCCGAATAGTCTTCTATGGCAGAAATCCATCAGCAATTACTACCGCAGTCCAGACATGACTGATACAATCGAGTTTTGTGTACACATTATGACTCCTCCTGAAAAGATTGCAACGATCAGGCAAAGGATATCAAAGTAAAAAGAAAAAAAAACAAACATGTAGTCCTTTAATGCCTTATTATACTTTTTGAAGACCATTTGCTGATCGTTTTTTTTAATGGATTAATGTAGCTACATTGACAACAAGCCGGAGCATTGGCACCCATCAGCCAAGATCGTTGTAAAGAACGTGGAACAGTTGAACATGGTAAAGTTAGTAATTTGGCCAGATCACAGGTTTAATTTCCAAGACATTCTTGAAAGATGGGCAAGAAGATCCGTTTTGGTCGAAGAAATTATTAAGATCCTCCTCGAACTCGACATTGAGTACCGGTTTTATCCAATTGGTATCAATGTCAAAGCAATGCCTACAGTTGTCTCCAGCAGAGTTCCACAAGGCTGGTCGCAAACCCCTGCTTGAATTTCATCAAGAAACCACTAATGTTTTTCTTTTTGCCTCAAATGAAAGCAGAAGCAGTCAACAAATTTTGTAACCAACATACAGTAATTAGTTTCTGTACACCAATTATTGACAATCTATGACTGTACTCTTACATGTATTAGGTAACAATTGTATATTATTGTATACACTTAAGCCTTATCTCATACATCCATTGAATCATTACTGTTTTGACTTTTGAAGATTCATATTTCAAATTTTGGTCTGTGAACACCAACCTATGACTCAAATCTTGCATGTGCTTTTAGGATCAAGAAACAGCTATAACCTCTTGACTTATCGCACACTTAGCCTAATCTCATCCAACCGTTTAATAGAATACTAATAACAAGAAATTGTGTCAATTTTTGTTACCTTCTAAGCTTCTAATCTATGAATTACTATATTCATATCATCAAACATGCATTATAGTTTCTTAATAAGTAGAGCACTGAGAGATCCATCCATCCAGCTATGCATTCTAATCATATCATGGTGATTCATTTCTGAGTATAAGTGGAGAAAAAATAAACCACCGAAGTCCAAGTTTTTTTACCTCCTCCTAAAATGACGTGAGGAACAAGGAAAACATGAATAAAATGTCGCAAGTACGCAAGGTCTTCAACGAGTGACTAAGGTGTTGTGTTGTGTTTAGATTAGGTGCTAAATGTTATTAAATGTGCCAACCCTAACAACAAAAATCATCACCATACCAAAATAGAACGTGAGATGTGCCCAAACATTGTATTAAAAAGCTAATGATCGTTAGTCAAAACACGAATTAATTGCTATATTAAGATTTAATCCAACTCATGGAGGTTTAAAAACTCGTAAACACATCAAAATTGTTAATACAGTTTGAGTAACAGAGAACCAAAAAAGATCATGACGCGATTAAATACAAATGAAACTGGTAACTCTCCTTTCAAACTATAACGTAAAAACAAACAATGCATCATCACAGATTCAGAAAGCTTCCAAGTTTATGTTTCTAAAATCATTCATGTCTTTTCTCTTTCTTTCATCTTGCTTTGTTATGGTTTTGCGATGGATTTTAGAAAACCCTTTAACTCGTATAGGTCTTACAAAAAGATCGTAAGCACTGGAGATCAAACCGAGAAGAACAAGAAGAAGAATAAGCTCCCTCTTCTCGAGGATCACATGAGCGCAGGCTCCAGCTTTGACGGCAACAATGCAGCAGCCATGGAACGTGATTCCACCTACACATTCTGGCAACAGAACGGTAGTTTCGATTTCCCGCAATGCCGCGATGAGATCACACTCGACGTGGACGAGGAAGCAGAGGATATCAGCAACACAGCAGCCTCGGGGTTAGACGCGTCGAAAGTCTCTTTCAAAATCAATGGTTCGTCAGGTTCTGCCCGTTCTTGCACGTCTTCCACTTCTTTTTCCTCGGCGACGATGCGGATGAACTTAGACCCGCAAGATCAGGACGAAGAAGTAGTTGTGAGATGCTCATCGATGAGGAAAACAGAGCTTGTCTCTAGGGGGAAAGCAAGATCAAGGCTGATAGATCCTCCGCAAGAAGAGGAACAGCAGTATTCAAGTTGGATGGGGACATCAGAACAGTTGAGATCCGGTTTACTTGCGAGACAAGCAAGTCTCGAGGAAGAGGAAGATTCGTTAGCTGAGGAAGACGTTCCCGAAGAATATAGAAGGACGAAAATGGACGCGATCACGCTGCTTCAGTGGCTGAGCTTGA
The DNA here is from genome assembly GCA_018703725.1 of Brassica juncea. Taxonomy (NCBI): domain Eukaryota; kingdom Viridiplantae; phylum Streptophyta; class Magnoliopsida; order Brassicales; family Brassicaceae; genus Brassica; species Brassica juncea. The sequence goes on along the minus strand of CM031936.1, from coordinate 8,071,543 downwards.
TCGCAGTCGTGGTTCTATTAGTGTTGAGCTTAGGGCTTCATTCCTGGAGAGACACGACGCTTTGGAAGCTTCACTTGTGGAAATGGGAAGTGGTGTTTCTGGTTCTCATCTGCGGGAGGCTGGTCTCGGGCATGGGAATCCGAATCATCGTCTTCTTCATCGAGAGAAACTTCCTCCTGAGGAAGAGGGTTCTCTACTTCGTGTACGGTGTGAAGACGGCTGTTCAGAACTGTCTCTGGCTAGGGTTGGTTCTCGTCGCGTGGCGTTTCTTGTTCGACAAGAAAGTAGAAAGGGAAACTCAGAGCGATGTTCTGCTTTTGGTGACCAAGATCTTGACGTGTTTCTTGCTGAGTACCATCTTGTGGCTGATCAAGACGCTCGTGGTTAAAGTTCTCGCCTCTTCGTTCCACGTCAGCACCTACTTCGATCGGATTCAAGATGCCCTGTTTCATCATTACTTGATAGAGACGTTATCTGGACCGCCGATGCTTGAGCTGAGCAGGATCGAAGAAGAGGAAGAGCGAGCGCAGGAAGAGATCTTCAAGATGCAGAAAGGAGGTGCTGAGTTATCACCTGACCTTTATTCTGCCGCGTTTCCACCGGAAAAGAACGGAAGCGTGTCGAACGGCGGCGGCGGCGGCGGCGTGAAGCTCTCTCCGATCATCCCAAAGACGGGAACCGATAGCGGTATCACGATGAACGATCTGCACAGGATGAATCAGAAGAATGTATCAGCTTGGAACATGAAGAGACTGATCAAGATCGTGAGACATGTTTCGTTGACGACATTGGATGAGCAAGCGCTTCAAAACACATCTGAAGATGAGTCTCTCAGACAGATACGGAGCGAAGCAGAAGCTAAAGCAGCTGCGAGAAAGATTTTTAAGAATGTGGCTCAACGTGGAACAAAGTGAGTGATTCTACAACATTTTTATCTTCTTTCTTTAACGTTTCCTTTTTTTTCAAACCTCTAACAAACTCATATCTGCATGAAAACAAAAAGGCACATTTACTTGGAGGATTTGATGAGATTTCTACGAGCAGACGAGGCGATTAAGACAATGAGTCTCTTCGAAGGTGCATTAGTGACCAAAAAGATTACCAAATCAGCCTTGAAGAACTGGCTGGTAAATTTCTTCTACAACAAGTTTTGTTTTGTTTTTTTCAGTTCTTTTTTTTAATGAATTTGTTTTTTTTCAGTTTATTCATTATATAACTCTGTTCTTGACTTTGTCTTAATTAGGTGAATGCTTTCAGAGAGCGAAGAGCGCTAGCACTGACACTTAACGATACCAAAACTGCAGTGAACAAACTCCATCACATGATTAATTTTCTCACTGCAATTGTCATAGTAATCATATGGCTAGTCGTTCTTGAGATTGCCACTTCAAAGTCTCTTCTCTTTTTAACTTCACAAGTTGTACTCTTGGCCTTTATGTTTGGAAACTCTCTCAAGACCGTCTTCGAATCAATTATCTTCCTCTTCATTATTCACCCTTATGATGTCGGTGATTGGTTGGTGATAGACACTGTAGAGGTACTAAAAATAGTTTATGAGTGTGTTTTTGAGTTTATTTACTGAATCTTATAGGCTAAAAATTATTCAAACTTGCAGATGGTGGTGGAGGAAATGAACATTCTCACAACAGTGTTCTTGAGGGCTGACAATCTGAAGATTGTGTATCCAAATATTCTTTTATGGCAGAAAGCAATCCACAATTACAACCGTAGTCCGGACATGGGAGATGAAGTGCAGTGTTGTGTCCACATTACTACTCCACCTGAAAAGATTGTTGCAATCAAACAGCGAATCTCAAGGTAAAACACACACAATGTACCTAATGTTATAGACAGCTTAATAATAATGATGATGATGATGATCTTTTTTTTGGCAAATCTGCAGCTACATCGATAGCAAGCCACAGTATTGGTACCCGAAAGCCGATATCATTGTAAAGGATGTTGAAGATTTGAACATTGTGAGGTTAGCAATATGGCCACGACATAAGATTAACCACCAAAACATGAGAGAGAGGTTCACAAGAAGGGCCTTGTTGGTTGAGGAAGTGATCAAAATCCTGCTTGAGCTTGATATTCAGTATCGTTTCCAACCACTTGACATCAATGTCAAGACCATGCCCACGGTTGTCTCAAGCAGAGTTCCACCTGGTTGGTCACAATCACAAAACCCTGACATACAAGGTAATTAGATGAGTCTGGTTTTATGATCACGTGGATAAACATACTATATGGGTGTTAAACTAACGGTGGTATCTAAAAGATTATGAGAGACATTAATCAAACTATATTTTAGTAATGAGGGTATTGTATATATTAGATATATATGAAATGCTAATATTTGATGTAGCTTGATTACTTCCATGGTGTTTTTTCTTTATCAATATAAGATAACAATAAAAATAGAGAGTTTCATAAATCGTTTACTTGTTTGCCACACAATCAAGTACACATTCGAAACAGGTTCCCTGGTTCCCGGGTCTTTATTCTACATATTTTTCCCTACAGCTGTAGTTATCAAAGCTAACAACATTAATAATTTCTTATTAACCTGAAGGTATCTTGAACCTATGGAAAAGTCCAGACTAATCTCTTAATGAAAAATACAGGGATAAACTCTCTCTCCCAGATTTTCAAATGATGCCAAAACATTGATTTTTTGCCACTTAATTGCTTGCAAGCGCTAGTAGTGCACTACCATATTTGATTAGGTCCTTCTTTAAACAACTATCGTGACATCTAGATACAAACGGGTTCTCTATTTCGTTTATGGTGTGAAGACGAATGTTCATAACTGCCTCTGGTTCTAACCTTACTTGTTCGACAAGAAAGTAGAAAGTGAAATGGAGAGCAGCATTCTGCTTTTCGTGACAAAAAAAAAACCTTGTGTGTGTTTCTTGTTTTGCACCACCTTGTGGTTGACAAAGACATTAGTGGCTAAAGTTATAGGTTATTCGTTCCAAACTAGTATCTCCATCCATAGGATTCAAGAAGTTATGCTTCATCATTACTTGATTTATCTGGACCTCCAACTCTTGAGCTGAGCTGAATCTAGGAAGAGGAAGCGCGCGCAAGAATGATGAAGAGATGGTGTTTAAGTAATCAAAGACAAAATTTTCAGATCCTCTATATATATATATTGATTGATTCCTAATGCAGCAACAAGAGATCTCCTTTTTTTTTTTGAAAGAATAAAAACAAAGGTGTAAAAACAAGAGGTTTCTTTACTTTTTCTCTTAAATACTTGATGAGTTATTTCATGCTATATTGACACTCTCTTTATATACAATGAGTTCATGTAATCACACTTCCTCCCCCGAGCTATTGTTGATTTCTTTGTTCAATGGTTGAGGAGTTGCATTTTTTATCAGTAGGCTCTGCAAGAAACCAATCATCTGCGCATGGACGAAAAGTTTGGTTTATCATAATTCCTAGACAATCGAATCACAGTACTCATGAAGGGTGATATGGCCATACCGAAGACAAGGCGATGCATAGAACGCTGAATCCAGAGAAATAAAATGGTGCATTGTTGGAGAGGAACAACGCTATACAAATTAAACCAATATATAATTATATATCAATAGGATAAATGAAACTTAGCAGTAAGTTGTGTACTTACGGATTCACTAACCTGTCAGTGGACTGAAAACAAACGGTGCCGCGACTTTCACAAAGGACTTCACTCTAGATATGTATTCTTGCACTTTCCCCTTCATCAATTCAAACATATTTAACAAAACCAGCACTCAATCCTTACAACAAGATATATACTAGTTCTTACCTGTTCACAGGGTCCGACTTGTCTTGAAGCAATACCACAAACCTATTACCAAATTGTTTTAGACTCAGTAAAGTAAAAAATACACCATTGTTAAGGACTAATGGTAATGTCAACACTCTTACTAATGGCATCACAATAATGGTTCCAGGTACAAGCACGGTGGTGAGATAAGGAACCTGAGACATTAAAAACAAAAAAAACAAACCGTAGAATCAGATTGAAATTTGAATATTGACTCAAATCCTTAGTTTCGACCTGCTCACCCATGGTGCCCAAGAAATGCTGACAATGGCCATCTGCATCAGAAACACATTCACCCTTCTAATATTTGCCAAGATCAATTATTTAGGATTTAACGAGAACTAAATCAAGAAAAAAACATGCTTACAATCATGAATTCCAAAAAGACCTGTTGATAAAAGTTTGCGTTCTCCAATATGCTTGAAGCAAATCTTGGCAGTACAAAAAGCTGCAAAAAATACGTTTATGTAATGCATGATGTACAAAACATATTAAAGTGTTATTTACATAATATCAGTCGTAATTAATTACTTGAGAGATAGATCAAACGATGGTAATCAACAGCAGGAGATCAGCAAACTGATTTTTGTCAAATCCAAAATACGCTTTCAGAAAATACTACATAGTTAAAAAAAAATATTCTTGTATTCATTAACTGATAGTAATAATAAAAGAAGTCAAAATGTGAAATGATATATGAGCTGAACCAAGAAAGCAGACTGCATTCCACTATCTGAGAAACTGCTGAAGGATGTAACAACCAATGCTTGCACGAATATGGTACTGCAATAAAATCCATATCCATTACAAAATCTAGAGTGATAAATATATAGATACACACACAAAAACGTGGATTTAAATATACCTGGTTTTCATCAAGAATATCATATCTTTCAATGAAGATTGTTTCTTGTTAAAGACACTTGTTTTAATGGCTGTGTCATTTAGAACCGGCTCTGCTAACATCGTAACATCACTGCTAGCGTGGTCATCTTGATGATGATCACAAACTTCATCATTGTTTAGCCTTTCCTTTAGGAAAACTCTCATGTACAACAGACCAACAAGAAAAGATATAGCTGAACCTAATTTATCCACAAAAAAAAAAGCATGTCTCTTATATTTACGAGGTAAAGTTCGATTGATTAAATTTTGAATAAGAAGATAAAATACCTTAAAAATCAATGCTACGGGTAGAAATCAAACAACTAATGTTCCGCAAAGTGCAGAGATCATTTTGATGCCAGCTAAAATGCTAAATGCTGATATTTTTGTTCTGTCCTGAATATTTTCTCCCTTAAAGTTAAAATGAAATGAAGTAAAATGACACAAATAATAGAGATACTATATTATACTAACAATAATGTTACAACTTAAAATAAATCATAGGGAAAACAGAGACCACGTAAGCAAAGGCGAGACAGTCAACGGCACCTTCACATACCAAAGCTGTCGGAATCTTGATTATGTAAAACAGGTAGAAAAAATGTGTATCCCTTCTGTAGCCAAATATTTCTGAGAAAAAATATATTCAGCGGCATAATCTTGATTTTATTTTGTCATATCACGAAATATTCTAAACGTTACTTGGAACTTTGCATTCAAGAATCGTCCAAATATAGTGACGGTAAAGAGAGTAATAATATCAAAACAACAATAACACCAGATGGTTAAAAGTTATAACAGAGAGTTCCCAGAAATCAAATATTTCTCAATCTTAACTGGCAGCAAGGGACATCTTTGGCTACGACACATACCCAAACTTGTGAAAAATTCAGTGAACTCCCCTAAAATCCCCCCAAAATGGACCAGCTTCAAGCATCAATCTCCTTTGATTTTCTCTTTTTCTTGATATACAGGGTAGTTAGATGAGTCTGGTTTTATGACTAAGTGGATAACCATACTATATGGGTGTTAAAGTAACAGTGGTATCTAAAAGAGAATGAGAAACATAAATTAAACTATATTTTAGTAATGAGGGTATTGTATATATTAGATATATATTAGATATATATGGAATGCTAATATTTGAAGTACTGTAACTTGATTACTTCCATGGTGTTTTTTATCAATATAAGATAACAATAAAAATAGAGAGTTTCATAAATCGTTTACTTGTTTGCCATACAATCAAGAACACATTTGAAACAGGTTCCCTAGTTCCCGCGTCTTTATTCTACATATTTTTCCTATATCTGTAATTATCAAAGCTAGCAACATTGTTTATTTCTTACTAACCTGAAGGTATCTTGAACCTATAGAAAGGCTCAGACTAATTTCCTAATGAAAAATGCAGGGATAAACTCTCTCCAGATTTTCAATTGAGGCCTAAACATTGGTTTTTGCCACTTAATTGCTTAAGCGCTAGGTTCTACTGTAAACAGCTATCGTGACATCTAGATACAAGCAGGTTTATTTTGTTTATGGTGTGTAGACGATGTTCATAACTGCCTCTGGCTCTAACCTTACTTGTTCAATAAGAAAATAGAAAGTGAAATGCAGAGCAGCATTATGCTTTTCGTGACAAAAAAACCTCGTGTGTGTTTCTTGTTTTGCACCCCCTTCTGGTCGACAAAGGCATTAGGGGATAAAGTTCTAGGTTATTCGTTCCAAATTAGTATCTCCATCGATAGGATTCAAGAAGTTATGCTTCATCATTACTCGATCTATCTGGACCTCCAACGCTTGAGCTGAGCAGAATTGAGGAAGAAGAAGCCCAAGAATGATGAAGATATGGTGTTTAAGTAATCAAAGCCAAAAATTTTCAGATCCTATTATATATATATATTGATTGATTCCTAGTGCGGCAACAATAGATCTCTTTACTTTCTCTTAAATACTTTGATGAGTTATTACATTCTATATTGACACTCTCTTTATATACAATGAGTTCATGTAATCACACTTCCTCTCCCGAGCTATTGTTGATTTCTTTGTTCAATGGTTGAGGAGTTGCATCTTTTATTAGTAGGCTCTGCAAGAAACCAATCATCTGCGCATGGACGAAAAGTTTGGTTTATCATAATTCCTAGACGATCGAATTACAGTACTCATGAAGGATGATATGGCCATACCGAAGATAAGGCGATGCATAGAAGGCTGAATCCAGGGAAATAAAATGGTGCATTGTTGGAGAGGAACAACGCTATACAAATTAAACCAATATATATCAATAGACTAGATGAAAATTAGCAGTAAGTTGTGTACTTACGTATTCACTAACCTGTCAGTGGACTGAAAACGAACGGTGCCACGACTTTCCCAAAGGACTTCACTCCAGATATGCATCCTTGCACTTTCCCCTTCATCAATTCAAACATAATTCACACAACCAACACTCACTCCTTACAACAATATTTATACTAGCTCTTACCTGTTCACCAGCTCCGACTTGTCTTGAAGCAATACCACAAACCTATAACCAAATTGTTTTAGACTCGGTTAAGTAGAAAATACATCATTGTTAAGGACTAATGATAAAGTCAACATTCTTACTGATGGCATCACAATTATGGCTCCAGGTACAAACACAGTGGTGAGATAAGGAACCTGAGACATTAGAAACAAAAAAAAACAAACCGTAGAATCATATTGAAATTTGAACATTGACTCAAATCCTTAGTTTCGACCTGCTCACCCATGGTGCCCAAGAAATGCTGACAATGGCCATCTGCATCAGAGACACATGCACCCTTCTAATATTTTCCAAGATCAATTATTTAGTATTTAACGAGAAACTAAATCAAGAAAAAACATGCTTACATTCATGAATTCCAAAAAAAGACCTGTTGATAAAAGTTTGCGTTCTCCAATGCTTGAAGCAAATCTTGGCAGTACAAAAAGCTGCAAAAAATATGTTTATGTAATGCATGATGTACAAAACATATTAAAGTGTTATTTACATAATATCACTCGTAATTAATTACTTGAGAGATAGATCCAACGATGGTAATCAACAGCAGGAGATCAGCAAACTGATTTTTGTCAAATCCAAAACGCGCTTTCAGAAAATACTACGTAGTTAAAAAATATTCATGTATCCATTAACTGATAGTAATAATAAAAGAAATCAAAATGTGAAATGATATATGAGCTAAACCAAGAAAGCAGATTGCATTCCACTATCTGAGAAACTGCTGAAAAATGTAACAACCAATGCTTGCACGAATATGGTACTGCAATAAAAATCCATATCCATCACAATATCTAGAGTGATAAATATACACACACACACACCAAAACATGCATTTAAATATACCTGGTTTTCATCAAGAATATCATATCTTTCAATGAAGATTGCTTCTTGTTAAAGACACTTGTTTTAATGGCTGTGTCATTTAGAATCGGCTCTGCTAACATCGTAACATCACTGCTAGCATGGTCATCTTGATGATGATCACAAACTTCATCATTGTTTAGCCTTTCCTTTAGGAAAACTCTCATGTACAACAGACCAACAAGAAAAGATATAGCTGAAACCTAATTTATCACAAACAAAAGCAGGTCTCTTATATTTACGAAATAAAGTTCGATTGATTAAATTTTGAATACATGAGGTTTTGAAGCTAAAGAAGATAACATACCTTAAAAATCAATGCTACGGGTAGAAATCGAGCAACTAATGTTCCGCAAAGTGCAGATATCATTTTGATACCAGCTAAAATGCTAAATGCTGATATTCTTGTTCTGTCGTGGATATTTTCTCCCTGAAAGTTAAAATGAAATGAAGTAAAATGACACAAATAATAGAGATACTATATTATACTAACAATAATGTTACAACTTAAAATAAATCATAGGGAAAACAGAGAAAAATTACCACATAAGCAAAGGCGAGACAGTCAACGGCACCTTCGCATACCAAAGCTGTCAGAATCTTGATTATGTAAAACAGGTAGAAAAAATGTGTATCCCTTCTGTAGCCTAATATTACTGAGAAAAAAATATATTCAGCGGTATAATTTTAATTTTATTTTGTCATATCACGAAATATTCAAAAATGATAAATACAAAAAAAGTTCAAGTTGGATACAATTTTTGTTAAATACCCAAATAGTCTTTCATTAGGAATTTTGGCTGGAATTACCGCCAAATGAATTTGATTCGCGTGATGAGAGACTATTTACAATGTTTGGATTCTCAGGAAAAAAGTAAAACCATCTCGTTATAGATTATAGATCAGTTTGGTTCAGATAATACCCGAGAACTGAGCTAGTAACCATAGCATCCATACATATAATCAGAGTCTTACCTATTTATATACATATTTAGCTTTTCATACATGCGATTTTCCTCTTTATCAATAATAATATACAATTTTCTTTCAATTCAATAGAAAGACACATTCATTTGGGTTATTACAACAAACTAGAGTCTCTCATTTAGAAAAGTAGTAGATTTTGATCTGTGTATAAAATAGATTTCCTTTTTTTTATCAAAATAAAGTAGATATCCTCTACAGTGGAACACCAAAGTTGGATTACTTTAAAATTCAAAATCATAGAAAAATAGGTAATGGTCCAATTAGTTTTATTTTTATTAAAGAAAAGGAAGATGGTCCAGTTTTAGTATCTGTCTTTTAATTAAATAAAAATGATGGTCCAACTGGAGTACATTTATTGAGTCAGAGGGGTCTCCAATGCCAACAGCCCGTTAGCCTCCAACAATCAACACTAGTGGACGCTTAACGTTGCTCAATGAGACCGCATTGATGAAGGTCCATTTTACCAAAATTCAACGTGCCTTTTCGTTGTTATTGCAAATACTTGGCATACACATTGGTAGGTCTGGGCATGGGAGCTGATATCCAAAAAATTTACAGTATCTATGATCTGATTCGTCTCAAACGAGTATCTGTATTTGCGATTCGGAGAATTTCGAATATTTGGAATTCCGGATATCCATAGTTCTTTTAAATATTCATGTATTATTTGATTTGATCTGCCAATTATATTAAAAATAAATAAAAATGCTTTATAATATTAAAATTAATAAAAATATTCAAAGTACCATAAAAGCAAAAAAAAAAACTATATTAACAAATTAGCATCTTTAATGAAAATTGTAAAACAAAACTAAAAGATCAATATTAACATCAATATTAAGAAAATTCATATTTTAATATTTTACTCAACCTAAAAATTAAATCGGGTATGCAATAACCCAAAACAAAAATTTGAAAATGCAACTACAAACAAAAAGTAACTAAAGTTAAATTATAAAATATGAATAGATCTAATGATTCATATATATAGTTACATTACATATCTATAAATATACAGATCGGATCGGATATCTGGATTTAAAGAAAATAATATTTATGATGTAATTTGATTTTGTTTTTATGGATATTATATTTTGCTATTTACTTTAATTCGAAGCTTTATGAATATTTTGATTTTTTGGATCAAAGCAAAACAAATAAAAAATCGGATCAAATTTAACAGATAATATACCTACATTGTTATTCAGATATTCAGTATCATATTCAGATTTTTCTTTTGGATTTATGTCTCTATAGAGTTTTGGTTTTGAATCTTTATGTTTTCTTAGTCGGTTTTCAGTTTTAAAATTTGATAAATTTAATTTTGGACTTATGTTCGGATTTTTATTTCTAATTATTTTATCAAAAATTAATAAAATATCTAAAACTCCAAGGTATTTCTAAAATAACTAAAAATCTGAAATATAGATATTTGAACTACTAAAAAGATATTTGAAAGTTCATAACAAACCAAATATATATATTTCAAATATTAAAATATATATATATATATAATATATAAATATATTTGTAGTATCTATTAATGTATTAATATTTGTTGGTATTTGTAATATCTAGGCTCGAACCGTACTTATAGCTAGGGCTGGAATTATTATCCGAGATTCGGATCCGATCCGAGATCCAATCCGGATCCGCTCCGAAAATAGGATATCCGGGGCGCCCGGATCCGAATCCGGATAGTAAAATGTCGGATCCGCCGAATCCGGATCCGAATCCGGATATCTGGATTTTTAGGTCCGGATATCCGGATCCGTTGTTTTTTAAATATATTATATTTAAAATATTATTAATAATTATAGTACATTTATTAATATTTATACATAAAATTAGTCTTATATTTTTATTTTTTTTTTAATTATTTTGACGGATCCGGATCCGAATCCGGATACCCGCGGATATCATGATATCTAGACGGGTATCCGGTACGCGGATATCCGGAAGACACGGATCCGGATCCGGATCCTAAAATCACGGATCCGACAGATCCGGATCCGGATCTGGGTATCCCGAATATCCCTGATATCCGGATCCGTCCCACCCCTACTTATAGCGATGTACTTAATATTACAGATAGCGACGTACATGACGCATCAGAAACTAAACTGAACTAAGTTACATCGTTTTGGGTTTTCAGTTCCATATTTCCCAGCCCTAGCAAATACTGTCTGTGTTACAAAAAAAAGAAGAAGCAAATACTGTCTATCATTACGTCATTTAACCAAAGAGAAAACCATGTTTCTGTTATGTTTGTATGTATGTACAATTTAATTTATTAACTAATGGTTTATTTGCGTTGTTTAAATGTGATAGATACCTTTCTTTTTTTTGAGCAAAGTGATAGATACCTTTCATTTTAGTCAATTTCAGATGAAATTGCAATTTGCAATAGTGATTTTTTTTCTTTTTGTGAAGAAAGGCTTGTTGATTTTTTTTTTGTTTCTTTAAAATTTTCTGTTGTGTTCATTAAACTAATGGAAGGAACAATGATGTTGAACAGGCGTGCAATCGTTGTAGTGGAGCAAAGCTTTAGTTTCTTCCACGCGTTAGTTTCCTAATGAATTACACACGTCACGTTCATCGAGTTTTGTGTGTGTTCATTATAGTGAGAAGTGAAAACAGACATTATTTCTTTGTCAGTTAGTTAATGCGTCTAAAGCATCATTATCGATAAATAAAGCTTTCTTAGATACTCTAATATAATACAGTATTGTTGTTGAAATTTACACAGAAAATGTTGAGGAACTTTTAAGGTAACCTTTTAAAAAAAAATCTATAAAATAAGTCACTTTCTAATTGATTACAACATTTTCTGTGTAAATTTCAACAACTATACTGTATTATATTAGAGTATGTAAGTTGAGAAACGTAACACACCCTTATTATTTTCTCTCTGTTTATTTAATTTCATTATTTAGTTTGGAAAAAGTGGTCAATATGATCCCCTAAATGTCTAACAAAAGAAACGTAAAAAAAAAGTGTGAAAACTGACCAGGAGGAAGAATGGAGAGACACATGGGAAGAGTTAGAATTGCTTTAGTCCCATATCTGTCTGATAGATTCCCAATTACTGGCATCATTACCATAGTCCCCAACCCTATTGCCTTCATCAATAGCACCCATTATCACACAAAAAGTACAAAATTATAAATTATATTACATTTTCTTAGGAAAAATCCCAATTTAGGACACGTCAAAGAAATAATAAATATTATAGAAATCATTTGCTTGAAAAAACAAATTCGATTATCTGAGATTCTGAGTACTAGTTTTCAAGTTTAGAGACATCCTAAACAGACACAGAAATAGATAGGGAAGCATCCGCATGTTGGGTACTTGAGTTTACGCAAAGACTTTACCAACAAGAAAAAAAAAACAATAATTTAACAATCAGGAAATTTACACCCAAAAAAAAACAATCAAGAAAATCTGATAAGATTATTTTACCAAAAGGAAAAAAATATCAGATTAAGAGAAAGTGAAGGTAGTAACTACTATATGTTAGCAAAGTTGTATACGTATACCACTTGTTGGAAACCGGTGAGGTAGACAGCGAGAGAACATGAGTCGTCTGGTCTAGAGCAAACGGCTGCAACAGTGACGTCAGTAATCACAGGTGCTTCCATGAATCCGGCGAAGCCAGAGAGGAACACAATCGTCCACATGTGTCTCAACCCTACAAACCCATCCTCCATCACCACCAATAAACCAAGTAAAGTGTTTAAGATTGGTTTTGATTTGCCAAAAGGAAAAAAAGCTCGCCTAGTTTCCGAGAGAAGATATGTTTTCACAAGGCAGACACTTTTTGAGTTTTTTCAGTCTATTCTTTTTACATAAATAATTCGAGTGAAGTATGATCACACCAGATTGTTAAGGACATTTTGGTATTTTGCAGACTCCATCAACTAGTCACTATCTCGTGTTCATTTACGTTACGCATTAATAATTTTGTGACATGTAATAAACTATGGCCGACATGAAGTTAAGGCTATGGAAAATCTTTACAGTACCTGTTTCAATCAGTTTAAAGAAAAAAAAACTTAGATCGTTTTATAAATTAAAAGTTGTCATGTAGACGATTAAGACGTAAAACAACAAAAAATAATAGATTGCTAATAGTAAAAAACTACATTTAAAAAATATGTTTTAAAATTTTTATACATATTAAAAATTATATTTTATTTTAGTTATACAGATATTGTAGTTATCTATTTTATAATTTTGAGTCAATAGAAACTAAATAAATATCATAGTTTTTTTCGAATTTACCGTTCATCGTTGTTATATAAAAAACACATAGAAAACATAATATATATATATATATATTTATGTGTTCAAAAAAAAAAAAAAAAAAATATATATATATTTATATATACTTTATGAAACATTTGTTAATCAAAACATGTCTCTTTTGAAACAATTTTTTGAAACAAAAAGTACAGTTATAGACTTATAGTATAGGGCTTTTTGCAAAAGTAACTCAAAACTTGGAGTCAAACAGAAAACTAACCTTTTCTTTTGACTCATTTTTTTTGAGATTTTCACCCCACACCTGCATTTTATCTACGAAAATGCCATTAACTATTTTTTTTTTTTTTTTTTCCGAAAATGGCTTCTTTACTGTCTCAACCTCATCTTCTTCAATTATTTACAACAGTGCCACTACCATGAATAGTTCAACAACCTTGTACTAACTGTTTGGAGCTTTTAATGCCCTTTAATGCACGTAAATCTCTTTACACTCTCTCTTTTTCAATTGTTATGAACTAAAAACAACATTTCTTTCACTTTCTCTCCATATTCATCCAAAAAACTCAAGCTTTTGATTCAAAATATTTTATGGTTGACAGAGCCATATTTCTTTCGTTTTGACTTACGGTTGCTTTCGTTTGAGGTTCTGGGTGGTTGGAGAAGACCCTGTGTGCAAACGAAGTCATCTCACCTAGTTTAAGGTACGAATTTGAATTTTTTTCAAGATCTGTTCACGTAGAAGACTTACTAGTAAGTCATCTGTATGTAGAAGACTTACTGATAAGTCTTCTGGTCAAACGGACGACTTAAACTAAGTCGTCCGGCTTTGTTTGTTAAAAAAAAAACTCCAGACGACTTATATATAAGTCGTCTACGAGAAACGGGCTAGTTTTGCATTTGACCGAATCGTGTCAGATCTTTGACTATTTCTGGACGACTTATAATTCAGTCGTACGTCGTCTAGTTTGAATAAAATATTGAAATTTTAACTTTCCCAGAGACGACTGAATTATAAGTCGTCCAGAAATAGTCAAAGATCTGACACGAGTCGGTCAAATGCAAAACTAGCCCGTTTCTGGTAGACGACTTATATATAAGTCGTCTGGAGTTTTTTTTTAACAAACAAAGCCGGACGACTTAGAATTAAGTCGTCCAGTTTAATTTTAAATTGCAAAAGTGACCTCTTTAGACGACTTACCTTTAAGTCTTCTGGACGACTTATTTCGAAGTCGTCTGCGGCAATGTTTATTGAACTTCTTCATTTTCTCTATATTTACTAATGTGTTTTATTTTGAATATTTGCAGATGATTTGTCAGTTACATGCAGTTTATGGAGAATGGTTGTTGAGAGATTGCCGTTGGGATTTTGTGGTTGATGATCTCAAAGGAGCAAAATTGTTTTTATTGAATGAAGATTCAACACATGCTGAACTTGTTGCAATGGCTCAAGAAGATTATAACCTGGACATGAGAACAGTGACTGTGGAGATTAGCTACTCATTACCAGCAGAAATGATGATGGCTCCAGGCAGTCCTCCCATTCATGTTACAAGTGATAGACAAGTTCGAAACTTGCTCGAGATACTCAAAACGCATAGAGTATGTCTTTGTGTATCAAGCCGCAGCAAGGTGGAAACGGTTTCAGAGAAAAGGGATAATGATGAAGCTGGTGAATGGGAAGAAGATGTTGGTGATGATGAAGCTGGTGAATGGGAAGAAGATGTTGGTGATAATGATGAAGCTGATGAATGGGAAGAAGATGTTGGTGATAATGAGTTTGTTGAAGATGAAAATCAAGATGGGGAGGAGGAAAATGGGGAGGAGGATGCTGATAACTCTATTGTTGGTGAAACGGATCAGAATGGTGGGGATTACAGTCTTTATGGAAAGGTTCAAGATGAGGACGAGGAAGATGATGATAATATTTGTTTTGAAGAAATGGAAAAGACATATGCTAAGACAAATGCTATTGAAGGAGGAAAATCGGATGGTACCAGTATCTATGTCAACCAGAGTTTTGTTAGCAAGGATGCACTGCTTTCAGAGCTGCGGTTGGCAGCAGTGAGGGGTAGGTTTTCTTTCAGAATATACAAATCAACGAAAACTCTCCTTGTGGCAACATGTCGGGTTAGCGGTTGTGGATGGAAGATCAGAGCGAGTGTGAAACATGGGACAAACACGTTTTGGGTAACAAAGTATGTGGAAAAACATTTATGCTCAGTGGGAGACCGAATCGCTCAGCGGAGACACTGTACTCCGAAGTATGTTGGTAGTTTTTTCATTGATCGTGTTGGAATCATTGATGGGATAACTCCGCAGCATATCACTGATGCAATGAGGAACATGTTTGGCATGGAGCTTGATTACACCACTTCATACAGAGCACTGTTATATGCACAAACATTGGTGAGAGGATCAGCAGAAGAAGGGTATTCGCGTCTGGCATCATATCTCGAGCAAATCTCCATTGCAAATCCTGATTCTATCACGGCTATAGAACTTGATTCTATGAAAAGATTTAAGTATCTATTTCTCTCTTTTGGAGCTTCTATAAAAGGTTTTAAGTATCAGAGAAGGGTCATTGTGGTGGATGGAACTTACCTAAGTGGAAAGTATGGAGGTGTTATGTTAGTTGCAGCCGCACAAGATGGCAATTTTCAGATATTCCCATTGGCTTTTGGGATCGTGGATGCTGAAGATGAACCTTCTTGGGAATGGTTTTTCACAAAATTGGCTAGTTGTATATCTCATGACAAGCCTCTGGTGATAGTCTCCGACCGGCACGCGGCCATTAAAAGTGTGTGTGATAAGGGGACTCCAAGAGCATGACATTCGATGTACTTTAGAGCGTACACGCCACAATCACCATTGTTGGCCGTGGGTACATCTTGTCTCTCATATGTGTATGGCTCCAACCCGTATTTGACCCGTATTTCGTCGGTGGCAGCGCACTCAACAAGCAGATAAGGGACCATCTCGAGAAAAGGCTGCATTATGTCATCCCATGCTTCTGGTGCCGTAGCTGAAGGTATGCTGTCCCAGACGACTATGTGCCTCTTAGGGATCGATATCCAAATAGCAACCCAATGAGCGTTCTTCAAGTTCACTGGCGCATAGATATCATCAATGTCCTCCCCCCACACCTTGTTTGATTGGCAAAATGAAGGTATTGATCCGTCATAAAAATTCCACGCCCCACCAGGTAGAGCTCTTCCTAAACCTTTGTGATCAGGTACGGATAATTTGAAGAACTCATACTGGTCTCTCCAAGACTGGGAAAAGTTGTGATCCAGGAAGCACATTCGCTCGCTCCTGAAAGCTTGTGGGTTCTCTTGATACCTCTGCCTCAGCACATTAATCCAAGCATCTATATGCTGCATATAAAATAATACAAGTTAGAAGATACCAGACGACTTAAATATAAGTCGTCTGGAAAGTCGTCTACGTGGACGACTTTCCAGACGACTTATCAGTAAGTCGTCTACGTGGACGACTTTGTAGACGACTTTCCAGACGACTTATCTTTAAGTCGTCTGGTAAATATAAGTCGTCTGGAAAGTAGTCTACTTGGACAACTTTGTAGACGACTTTCCAGACGACTTATATTTAACAGACGACTTAAAGATAAGTCGTCTGGAAAGTCGTCTACTTGGACGACTTTGTAAACGACTTTCCAGACGACCTATATTTAAGTCCAGACGACAAAGATACAAGATAAGCAGAAGACTTACGCAGTCTTCCAGCCATTCTCTGGCAGTCCGGAGGATGTGATACCACCAAGTTCGTGATGTACGTGGTTTTTCATCATGCTTAGTGAAATAATGACTGCAAACAATAAAGCAATCACTTACGGATCAGAAATAATCAGTTTTGGTAGACTAAATCAAGCTATTATGGGTAAAGCAATCACTTACGGATCAGTTTTCAACCAACCAGCGAGTTCCTTCAACTTAGGTTTGTTTACTGGCTGAAATGGATTATAGGCTGCCACTTTATCTTTATTTTTCTCTGCCGTATAAGGAGATATCTGCGTGGGAGAAGGTTTCCTCGCTCGTTCACTCCTTGCACGCACAGAAGCAGTGGGAGCTATTTTGTCCAATACAACCAGGCTCGGTTGTTGTACGGTGGAAGCGACGCTCGGTTGTTGATCGGTGGAAGCGACGCTCGGTTGTTGATAGGTGGAAGCGACGCTCGGTTGTTGATCGGTGGAAGCGACGCTCGGTTGGTCAGTGGAAGTGACAGCAACAATCTCTTTGGAGGAGACACCATCTGCTTTATCCGGCAAGATCTTATTTCCCGCGTTCGCCTCATCGCGAATTTCTCTCTGCATTAAAAGTTGCACACTAGTTAACCCTGGGACGACTTAAATAAAAGTTGTCTGGACGTCTAGTTGACCATGGACGACTTAATTTTAAGTCGTCCATGGTCAACTAGTCGTCCAGACAACTTACATTTAAGTCGTCCAGGGTCAACTAGTCGTCCAGACAACTTACATTTAAGTCGTCTGGAAAACTAGTTAACCCTGGACGACTTAATTCTTGTTGGGAGTTGATTTGATACTAACCTCGGATTGTTTGGCTTGAGGGGTAGGTTGTTTCTTTTGAAGAGTAGGCTTTTTGGTTTGAGGAGGAGGCTTTTTGGTTTGAGGAGTAGGCTGTTTCTGTTGAGGAGTAGGCTGTTTCTTTTGAGTAGGCTGTTTCTCTTGAGGAGTAGGCTGTTTCTCTTGAGGGGTAGCCTGATTGGTGACACCAACCTTCTTCTCCATAGCTTCCACCCTATCGGACAACTTCCTAATCTCCTTGATGCACTTCCTAAACCCTTCTTTCATGCAGTCGACTAGCCCTTCTTTCATGCTGTCAACTACGTCCTTGAACATATTTTCCAACTCCTCTCTAGTCACCCAACTAGCCTCTTCTCTAGCCTCTTCTCTAGCCTCTGTAGGAGCCTCTGTAGAAGCCTCTTTACGAGCCTCTGTAGGAGCCTCTGTAGGAGCCTCTTTAGGAGCCTCTTTAGGAGCCCCTTTACGAGCTTTCTTCAGAGGTCTTGGATTGTCTTCCTCCTCCTCCACCACAACCATCTCTATCTCTTTGGTTTTCTTAGTACCAGTGACTTCCCAGCAATCCTTGGTCCACTTCCACGGTCTCCGATCATACATGACTTTAATGATGTTCTCCGCGGGCACGTCCTCAACCTCAGAGTCCCATTTTGGCCACATTTCACTAATGTCCTTCTCAACAAAGTTGATCACGCGGGTCTGCAGTAAATAGAAGAATCGAGTTAGATATTTGAAAAAAAGACTAAATAGACGACTTAATTATAAGTCGTCTGGAAGGTCGTCCAGCTGGAAGACCTTCCAGACGACTTATATATAGTCGTCTACTAAGTCGTCCAGCTGGAAGACCTTCCAGACGACTTAATTAAGTAGATACCTGTCTCAAGATAGCTTCTTTCATTGATCTGCGGCCTCTGCTGCCCCCGTAAGCCAGTATCGGTGGAGACGGACTGTTTCCTCTGGGACCACCAATACTAGCTCCCAATTCCGGCATAGCTGTGTACACCCAGACCTGAAGAACTAATATAAACCCATCCACGGTGTAACAGCCAGTAATATCTTTGTTCCACAAAGAGTCCATCAGCACCTTAAACGCGACTCTTCCCCATGGATAATTCTCAAACCGTTCTAAATCCATCACTAGCCTTGCCAGACTAGATCGTGTAGCGGTTGAAAACTTTCTCCCTTCAATGAATCCAGTGAAGATGGAAAGGTACGCGAGCCGCTTGCGATCTTCCGTGGACCAATCCTCGCATCTCTTCAGTGCTGCTATTATCTGATCAGTAGTTGGCCCAGCTTCCAGATGAACTCCCAGCATCGCCCAGAAAGAAACCATCTCTTTGGTAACTTCACATTTTGGTGTCTCAAGGTCCTCGATGTACTCGCAGTTTAGACCAGTGAGGTTTTCAAACTCTAACAGTGAAAACCTCAAAGGTTCTGGACCAACAAGAGACCACATCTCATACTTCTTCTTAATGTCCAGCTTGAAACTGAGCATGTAGTGAACCAGCCTTGAAGCCCAACCAAATCCCTGCTCCTTGAACTTGATGAAAACTCCCAAACTCGACTCCTTGAGCTCTTCAAATTCTTCATCAGTAAGAGCTTCCCTAAGAACAGTATGCAACTTGTTATTACCGTATGATACGAAATGCTATTGTGGGCTTCTGGCTCTTCCCCTAATGTGTATAACCTACGGGGGAGTTCTGGAATATCCATCCTTTTTGTCTGCAAAATAATCAAAGACAACAATAGAGATAAGCTAAACAAGCTAAATCTAACAAGAACACACAGAAAAGTCAGAACACAAGCTAAATCAATCACGCCTTAATTGTAACTCCAGACGACTTAGTAGACGACTTAGATATAAGTCGTCTGGAAAGTCGTCCAACTGGACGACTTAGTAGACGACTTAGATTTAAGTCGTCTGGAAAGTCTTCCAACTGGACGACTTATATTTAGGTCGTCTATTAAGTCGTCCAGTTGGAAGACTTTCCAGACGACTTAAATTACAAGTCTTCCAGTAGAAAAATTAAGCGGACCTGATTAGTAGCAGAAGGAGTACTCGTCATTGCGGTTATAGATCTGAAAAAATAAACGTGAAACGGTGAGAATGAGTAAATTGATAGAGACAACGTTTTATGTTCATCTTTTCCTCGAGATTGATGACTTACCGGCGTTAGGGTTTACAGAGAAACGGCGCTACGGTTTACAGAGAAGAAGCGGCGGCGCTAGGGTTTAGAAGAAGCGGCGGCGCTAGTGTTTAGAGGAAGCGGCGGTGAGATAGTGTTGGTGAGCACGCTGGAGAGGGCGACGGTGGAAGCGGCGGCGCTAGGGTTTAGAGGAAGCGGCGGCGCTAGGGTTAGAAGAAGCGGCGGCGAGAACGGTGAGAATGAAGTGAGATAGATAGCCGACGTTGAGGGCGACGGTTTGTTCGGAAATAGTGGAAGCGGCGGCGCTAGGGTTTAGAGGAAGCGGCGGCGCTAGGATTAGAAGAAGCGGCGGCGAGAACGGTGAGAATGAAGTGAGATAGATAGCCGACGTTGAGGACGATGGTTTGTTCGGAAATAGTGGGAATTCAAATCGCCTTTGATATCGCCGGTGAGAGAGAACTGTTAGGTTAGGGTTTCTAAATTTCGCGAAAAATGAACAAAAAAAAAAAATCACCTTATATATTGGGTAAATAATCCGGTTAGCTTTAAAAGTACGTTGGTAAAATTTAAGGTTTGGTCCGGTTTAGACGACTTATTCTGGCTCATAATGTACATCAGAAGACTAAATATTTAGTCGTCTGTTTACAGAAGACTAAATATTAAGTCGTCCCAGACCCTAAAATGAACCCCTAAACTAAAATGACTAAATTAACTAACTAACCACGTTATAAAATCAAATTATACTTCAATAGTGTTTAATATACACAGAAATGAACACGCTTATGTAATTTTTAAATTTTTCAAAAACGGTTTTAATGCTTTCCGAAATCTAACCCTAAGAACATATACAATACTACAACATATGTCGATGAAAGTTAAACTAAAGAATATCATGACTCACTACTTTCACTCATCTATGCTGAAAACAATTGAAATTTGTTATATCTTAATTTATATCTCTTAATACATATGTTAATTACATAATTCCCATTTTTCACTTATCAAAATATTTTTTACAAAATTTTTAAATTATGTTTAAGAATAACTGTCCAGACGATTTTCGAGGGGTAGAAACGTAAAAAAAATTCCGTTTTTTTGTTTGTTCACAAGGGGATAGTTGTAATTTCAATAGCCTTTTAGGTTACTTTTGCCTTTGACCCAAGTTGGGGTATTCTTTTGGGTTTGACTCCAAGTTTTGAGTCACACTTGGCAATTCTCCCTATAGTATAAAGGCTCAAATTAGGAAAACTGAACGAACAATACAAAAAAAAAACATTTTTTTTTGATAAATATACTAAACAAACATCGGACTACAAATGCAACAAACATATCAGCTTTAATTGATGGTCGTCTAATAACGCGATTTCACAAGCATCAAAATATCATATACTAGTTATAAAAAAAGTTTTAAAACAAATTCCGAATTTAAATACACACAACAAAATATTAGACATTTGCGAGGGAAATAAAGTCTCGCAAATATTAGACATTTGCGAGGATCATTCTTAAAATGCCATTGCTTTTTCAAATAGATTTTTGCCTCTCGTTAACGGTAGAACGATAATTGAATTTTGGATCCACAACATATATTTACGGTTCATTTGCAGCTTGATGATGATGACGTAAGCTTGTGAAATGAAACTGTCCAAAGTCTTCTGAAAATAACCGCAACAATAAACGTGTACAGCGTACTCCACTATAATTTTTATTTTTGTATATTATTTTGTGATTATTTTTAGGGAAATTGCACTGTATGACCTCCAAAAAAATTATAATTAACTCAGTGACCAATTGCCCTATTATACCAATATACTTTATGTCTATTATGTAATAATGCATTTTTACCCTTGTATACAACCGGTGTAACCTGCTGAAAGAAAATAAATATAAATTATTTTTTATTTATTCTAGAGAAGTAAACGTGTCTTTTCTTTTGACACAAATTGTAAATGATAATAATTGTGAAAGCTTAATGCTTTCTTCTCCATTTTGTCCGCCACTGAAATCACCGAGTATATTACCAGCGACGTTTGTGGAGTACCAGCCCGATTGTGACGCTTTTGTTGGAGATGGGAGACAAAGGATTCACGGCTTCTGAACTCGAAAGTCGCAACAATCGTACCATCTCTGTGAGTAATTTCTCACTTCGAGATTCAACAGTTCGTGAAGACCATACTTAAACGCTTGTAAATTTCGATTTTGGAGCTGGTAGTTATACTGCTTTAGTTGATCGGAGAAGATAAACATTTTTTCTAACATTATGTTCTATTCTATTTATATGCATAAGGAATAGAAATATAAACCAATATATATTATAAGTGTTATGTTCATGTTATATAATGTGAATTAGTATGTTACTATTTTTTTTTACCATGTATCTTTTTATTTGAGCATTCATAAAGAATGTATTATTTTGTTCTCCAATCTGTACTAATCATTCTATTTGGGTTTAGGGTTTATACTTGGATTTAGGGTTTAATGATTAAAATTTAGAGTTTAGTATTTGGAAGGTGGGGGTTGAGGTTTGGGTTTAGTGACTCTATCATGTATCCATTTGACGATTAATAAATAATATACTATTTCGTTCTCGATATGTACTATACTATATATTTTGTTCCATTCTATTTAGGTTTGGGATCTACTTGGATTTAGGGTTTAATGAGTAGGATTTAGGATTTAGTATTTGAAAGGTGGTGGTTAAGGCTTGGGTTTAGTGACCCTATCATGTATCGTTTCATTTGACGATTAATAAAAAGTGTTCTATTTTGTTCACCAATATATACTATACTATGTATTTTGTTACATTCTATTTGGGATTGGGGTATATACTTGGGTTTTTGATCTATAATTGGATTTAAGGTTTAGTGATTATGATTTAGGGTTTAGTATTTGGAAAGTGGGGGTTGAGTTTTGGATTTAGTGATAATAGTTTAAATTTTAGTATTCAAAATTTAGATTTAGATTTAGAGTTTATTTATGAGTTTATGGATTATATTTGGTTTTAGGGTTTACTGATTAGGGTTTAGGGTTTAGTGATTATTGTTTAGGATTTATTATTTAGATGTTTGTGGATTTGAGATCAAATTTATTATTTAGGGATTATGATATAGTTAAATTTTTTATACTATTTGGATGATATGAAATATAACAGTCCGATTTAATTGTGAGAAATAAATAGAATATACTATTTATTGTAAGAATAATTTATTTTCATGAACAGATTTACTGAGCACAGAAACATATGAAGTAGTTATGTAAATGACGTGGATGGATGTGGTGTCTTCATTTTCAACAGTGCGCAGTAAATATTGACCATACCTTATTTTCTTCAACGTCATCTACGTGACTTATTCACCGGTTACTTGTAGCAGAAGAGGGTATAACCGACTAAACTTGAGCTAAATGTTATTGACTTAATAATGTCAAAATCATTGTCATATTCTTAATTATGCTTCCAAGATTGGTTATTTGGCAAATTAACCCTTATTTTTATTTGTCTTGCATCATTTGTATTCTATTTTTTCACAATCTGGGCCTTTAATTAAAAATTTGTTGCAAAATGATATTTTATTCATAAATTATAAAATCATATAAATACCCTATTAATATATTTGATCATTTAAAATTTTAGATATTAATACTATTATATCTATAATTACAAATAATATACTTACATGCTTAGATATTCATTCGGTTTTTAGTGTGGATCGATCTTGGTATTAGTTTTTTTTATATACAATTTAAGACTCGTTTAAATATATAGGTCAGATCTAATTAGACGTGAAAACTTTGATTACTGGGTTGGTTTCCGGTAAATTTTTTGTGTGCATATATTATTAACTAATTATGCTAATAACTCAAAATGCTATGCAAAAATATATTTTAGTTTTATTCAAACCTAATCACATAATTTAAAACCATATCGTCTATATTTACATATCATTTTAAAACATGATTACATATTTTATAACTGAAAATATTTTCATTAGAATATAAAAGATATAACTTGAACAAATATAATATTTTTCTTTAACATTTAAATATATATACACAATTAAAAATTAAAAATTTATTGTTCCGAAAATAAATCCGTGCTTTGAAAGCGTGGATCAAAATCTTGTAACTAAATCAATCTAATAGTAGTGGAAAATTTGTCTTTTTCGACCCCAACATTCCGCGTCATGCCTTTTAATACCCAAATAAATCATAAGTGCAAAACTATACCTAAACTAAGAATTTATTTAAAATTTTCGACACAAACGTCAATCTGTATCATGAAAACCTACCTTGACTAACATCGCGTTAGTCAACCGTTATCTATTATTATAAAAAAGGGTTTTCTTCACTCCTAGATCATCCATATCAGATTTCATGTCACTAAGTCGAAGTTTGTGGTGGCGACACATGTCTCTCTAGCAAAGATGTGTTTCATTTATTCTGGATATTGGATGGGCTTGCGATCGGATATGCTTTACTCAATATTCTCCTTATGTTAATAACTGCAACTATTTGGGCAGCATAAGTTATTGTATCTAAATGAAAAGGTCCAAATTCACATGAATAAAAAACCTAATGTAAACACTCTCATTTTAGCATTGCTGAGCCAGAATTAGACAGAGATTCTTATCGATCCCTGGATAATATAGTATATTTGGAAAGCTCGGAATGATAAACTTTTTAGAAGGACTAACAGAAATCCTTTTGATCTAATCAGATATACAGAGAGCGAATGCCAAGCTTGGTTTAATGCGAATGAAATGGCCCAACAAGACATTCCACAAGGGAAAAGCATAGATGCCTCTCAGGCCATAAGCCTGGAAAATATTTGCATGATAGATGGTTCATGGACCTCTACTGCCCAATTTAGCGGGTGCGGATGGGTTTGGATTGACACCTCTAGAAAGACTCAACTAGTGGGGACGCGGAACCTAAGACGGCGAGAATTAGCTTTACACTCGGAAGTGGAAGCTCTGTGATGGGCAATGGAGAGTATGCTCCAACATTCGCCATGTCAGAGATTTGGGAAAGATTGTAAGGACCTCCTCTCGATGCTAAAGGACCTTCAAACGTGGCCAAGATTTGCAACAGAACTCGAAGCGATAAAAACATTAATGATTTGCTTTTCCGACTTCAAGATTTCTCATATTCCAAAAACGCAGAATGGAGTTGATGATTCTTTAGCTAGGATTGCTAGATCTTTTTATAAAGAGATGTGTTACATTGGTTATTCTATTCCAGTCTGGTTACATAGACCACCTCAAGTTTGAATAATGTAATAGCTGTTCAATGTCAGAAAAAAAAAACACTCTTATTTTTTTACGGACGTCAGGTCAAATCCTCTCAGTGCCACCGACTATAACGTTTCCGTCGTCATTGAAATTTCATCATTAAGTTTCACCATTAATTCTCTAATTCAAGCTCTCCCACGACGTTTGTTTTAATTATCTCTTTTCTTACTTCCATTGTAAGTCCCTAATTTCTTCAACTATAAATAAGGATGTAGAGTACTAGGAATCTCACTGCTTCACCAGATTCAATCTTACTACTTTTTTTACATACAAAACCTTCAGCAATGGCTTGGCGGTTGATTACAAGGGGAACGCTTACGTCACCAACTCAGCCAAAAACTTCATCTGGAAAGTGGATCATGACGCCATAGGTTCGATCTTCTCCAGATCGCCGTTATCTAACTTGCAGCCACTGCTGGCTGACGCGGACGCAAGCCTTCGCGATTTCGGTTTGAACGGGATTGTGTACAACAGCAAAGGATACCTCTTGCTGGTCTTGGTGGTGCAAGCAACACATAGAAGATGTTTAAGGTCGAGGAAGAAACCGGGACGGCGAGGATTGTGTTGCTGAATGGAGATCTGGTTGAGGCAGATGGGATGTTGAGGAGACGGAGAGAGATACGGTTGTAATGGTGTCCCAGAAGAACTCTCTTGTTCAGAACCAAGATAATATGGATATCAAAAATCAGGTAAGTGATCATCAATTTCTTATCAATACAAAGGATGTGTTTTCATAAAATAATCCAAAATACATAAAATGTAAAAGAAAATAGAGCAAATTAATAAGAACAAAAAAAGGAGAAATCAACTTACGTTATTTTTAACGTTTTACTAAACCTAGACCAATAAAAATAAAACCATTAACTCAAGGAATTTTAATTATTCTGACCAAAGCTAAATTTAGAGAACTAAAAAATTAATAAATATGCATAAGTTTCTAAAATAATACAATTTCATTAAAAATATATTTATAATATTTTAAAATTTTATTAAAACTCATGCTAAGAAAAAGAGTGAATCACATAAGTTTTTTTTTTTTGGAAATTACCCGAAAAGCATAAGTTATAATTATTACATAATCAACACAAGTATTCAAAAATTAGTTTGGAAAATATAAGATCTAACATTGCTTCAATCAAATAATCGTAACTATCATATACTTTAACACTTAATCTCCTAATACTTATATGAACAAAAATTTACTTTGCTCCTTTCAAACAAAGGTAACTACCTATATATAAATTTAGTTAACAATGAGTTTGATGCTTAATGTTCTAATATCTAAACAAAGAATGTATAACCAAAATTTTAAAAACAAAAAAACAAATATAATTAAAATTAAATTAACAAATATAAATGTATTCATAAAACTTAAAACACAGTAAAATATTAAATTCAGGGTTAAAACAACAACAATACTGACAATTCGAAATTTTTAGTTATATAATTAAAATTTGGTGTACACAACATAATCATACTCACGCCCAGCTTAACAAAAAAAAAATCAACACAAAATTATATCTTTTAAACAAACCGATCTTTCAAATCCCGCGCGTAAAACGGACCTCTCCTAGTGTTAGATAAAATGACGTCGTTTTGCATAAAAAAAACTACGTTTGCTGGGAATAAAATCGTGGTCCCGCAGACATAATACTTACCACCACTGTGTTACGACACTTCTATTGTTTTCTCATTAGATTTAAATTATCTATATTTTGATTTGTATACTTTAAGGGAAAAGTTATTTTTTTTTACAAATTTTATTTAGTACAAATTATAATTTCATCAATAATTTATATATTTCAAGTTTTTTACACTCTTACTTTACTAAATAAAAATAAAAATAAAAATGATATTTCATAAATTATTCAATCTAATTTTAAAATGACATTTCTCAAATACTTATCTAATTTAAAAAAAATAAAAATGATATTTCATAAATTATTCAATCTAATTTAAAAATAAAATTTTTCAAATACTTATCTAATTTTAAATATTTAAATTTAAAAACTAAATTTTTAAATATTTAGAATTTGAATATTTAAAATTAGATAAGTATTTGCGAAATGTCATTTTTAATTAGATCGAATAATTTATGAAAGATCATTTTTAGTTTTATTTAGTATACTGGAAGAGTGTAAAAACATGAAATATATAAATGATGCAATTATAATTTGTACTAAATAAAATTTGTAAACAAAAATAATTTTTACCTTAGAAGATACAAAAATAAATGTTTTAAATCTAATAAGAAAATAATAGAAGTATCGTAGCACAGTGGTAAGTAAGATTGTATTATGCCTGCGAGACCACGGTTTGATCCCCTGCAAACGTAATTTTTAGTTCATGTATGATTTTGTATTTATGATTTGTTTGGATATAAAAAAGCACGACGCAAAATGTCTGGGCAGCGGTATACTAAACCTAACTTTTTTCTCTAGTTCTGCTCTTGAGTCCAAGGAGAACTGAAGATGAGTAGCATAGGGCAACGCTCCATCAAAACTTTTTGTCATGTTAGTTATGGTTGTATAGGTGGTAAACCTATTGAAAAATGAGTTATTCTTGGGTTCACCCCTTAGGGTGATAGGTTCACTAACCAATAAGATTTCGTTATTTCATATTCGGTATCTTTTGAAAAAGGAAACAAAATGTTGTCAAGTTATATTATGTTTTTAAAATAAAAAGGTAAAAATAAATTAAAAACAATATTAGTTGCAAAAAAAAAAGAATTTTTTTAATGTTTTAATATCGTCAGAAAAACACTAAACCCTAAACCCTAAATCCTAAACTCTAAATCATAAACACTAAATCCATGGGTAAACCCTAACCTTTGGATAAATTCTAAATCCTTGAAATTTTTAAAAAAATATTTTTAACACAGTGAGCAAAATACTAAACCCTAAATCTTAAACCCTAAGCCCTTGGATAAACCTTAAACCCTTGGATAAATCTTAAACACTAGAATTTAGAATTTACCTAAGGGTTTAGAATTTAGGGTTTAGGGTTTTGCTGACAGTATTAAAAAAAAAATTTGCAACTACTGTACTAATATTTTTAATTTATTTTTACCTTTTTATTTTAAAAATATAATATAATTTGACAATATTTTGTTTTCATTTTTAAAAGATACTAAATATGAAATAATGAAATTTTATTGGTTGGTGAACCTACAGGTTCATATTAGGGGGTACCGAATAATAAGTCTTGAAAAATATAAAGTTTACTACCACTAAATTACGACAACAAAAAAAAAATCTTTTTGGTTATTGTTGGAAAAAAAATTATTTTGACAAAACTGTAGATTAATAATTATGTTGGGCAATTGATGTCGTTACATATACAATTATTATATATAATTATTTTGTTTGCTTCTTACGGCCTCTCTTGTCAAGCTTCCTCGTTTGAAGTGTTGCTGATTTCATTGTTCAATGTCGCAGAGGGAACATCTTTTATGAGAATACTCTGAAGGAATCCGATCATCTGTGTATGCAGAAGTATCGTTAGTCATGCCTGATTAATATATAACTCATAGTTGTGAATGAATATAACTGAGATGGTAGCAAGTGTATTGAATACCCAGGATAAGGAGATGCATAAAAGGCTAAATCCAGGGAAATAGAAGGGTGCATCGTTGGAGAGAAACAGTGCTATATAAAGTCAAATTCTTTATCAGTTAAACGTTTTAGGACTTAGTAATTTTGGTGCTCAAAGTCGACCATAATGTGTTCACCTACCAGTCAATGGACTATATACAAACGGGGCAACGACTTCTGCAAATGATTTTACCCCAGATATGCATCCCTGGACCTTACCCTGCAACAATATGAAATTATTTGTGTGCAATATTTTATGTGTAATTCAAACGAAAACTTCGGCATACTTAAAACTTGAGTTAGCATAAAAAAAAAAAAAAAATTAGCTTTGCCTTTACCAATTAACTGAAACTTTACCAATTAACTGAAACAAAGTACTCTTTCTATTTCATTCTAAGGCTCTAACCGGTGATCAAAGAAATGACGAGGAATAGTCAATTCCTTGACATTCCTTATATTTTACACCATTTACAAAGAATATTTGTTACTTATGATTCTTTCTCATTCCTTTTTTTGTAAAGGAACAAAAAACAAAATCATTCCTTGAGAATTTTGAGAAGGAATAACCATTCCTTTTTATTCATGCAATTTTGTTCCTATACATTCCTTTCCTAGTCATTCCTTTTGTTAATATACTACATTTATTCCTTGTCAAATTTAGAAAGGAACATAAGTAATGTATTTTCCTTTTATTTTATTCCTTTTCATTTCATTCCTCATATTCTTTTAGTGGTTATCAGTTAGACCTCTAACTCTAAATGTTGTTTTAGATTTGTACACGAAATTAAGAATTTTTTAAATTTTTTATTTTCTAAATAAATACCATTAAATATATATCTTATGATATTTCTACAAGTAGAAAAATAAACCGAAAATATATAAAAAATCGTATAACATATAAAGTAAACAAATTTTGTATTGTAATTCTAAAACAACAGTTATTTATAACTAAAATTTTACTCTACAACGATTAACCGGATAGACTATCCAATCGTAATGCAAAACATCATTATCAAAACTCATGTCTCAAAGTATTCGTAAAACCACAGCTGAGGTGTAAATGCCGGTGCAAAAGTCAAGGTCTATCTAGACAGGAAGCGAAAGCTAAACATAAAGTAAAAAAAATGACCATAGTAGAAAAGATCCGATCGAAATTAAGCAGCAGACTCATCTTTAGCAAGAGATTATTCCATTTACGTACGTACGGAAAAAGAATAATTTAGTTTTTGGTTTTTTAAGAAATGAATTAGTTGTAATCAATCACTTGGTTTTGACATGTTAAGTGTCAAACCATTTTGACGACCTCACTAGCTCTCTGAAAGTTTGATTATTAACATTAGAAACTTTGCAGAATAATACAACCTTTTCAGTCTTACCTGTTCAGCCGATCCAACTTGTCTTGAGGCAATACCACAAACCTACAACAAAACTCGAGTTATATTTAAGGGATATTGTAGTAGAGAATAGTAATGTTGAGCTATAAATATCTTACAGATGGCATTACGAACATGACTCCGGGTACAAACACGGTCGTGGCGTAAGGAACCTATCTTGTTCGAACAAAACAAACAAATCTATTAAATGTGTTCTTTTTTTTTGAGCAAAAACTGTGTTATCTTTCATGTTGAATATACTCAATATATTATGAGATGCAGAGATGCGCATCCACTGGGTTCTCGGCATGTTTTATTTTTAGTATTGATATTGATGTTATGTGCGTATATATATATAATCTAGGCCTGATCATTTTACACGGATCTAAAAATCCAAACCAAAATTGACGTAAAAATATTCGACCTAAAAACTGAACCGAAAATTTATAAGTATTAGTTGAGTCTAAAATTGCTCTACTCGAAAGAAATGGAACCAGAAAAAAACCGATCCAAATAGATCTGAATTAAAAAAGAACGGACCCAAAAGATCCTACCCGATAAGAACCGATTCATACCCGATCTAAAAACATGGTGGATATCCAAAAAGTGATTTTATGTGTTCTATTTTCTATATTTTAGTTTATGATTAAGTTGAAATGTTTTTTCATTAGAAATCTTCATTATTAGTTTAATGATATATTAAGTAATATGAAACTTTAAATGTTAAATTTAAAGTTTAAAAATGTTTAATTTCAATTATTAATAATTTATTTTTGGTTATTTTGTAAAATTTTAGATAAATATGATGGATTTTGACTAAATTTTGATGGAGTTTAGATACTTAGGCCTGAATACCCGTACACAGACCTACTATGAACATGAAATTACATGTATTTTACAGGTGTTTTAATTAAATGACCCGAATCGACCCGGACTCGAGAGGAATCATCCGAAGTCGAGAGGAATCGATCCGAACGCAAACCAAAATTTCCAAGTACTATACTTAGTAAAATCGAGATGCATAAGACCCAAAAATCCGGATCCGAAAGAAACTGACCTGAACCTGATTTGAAAACCCAAACACCCATGCTTAGAGCATGATTAACCCAGGTTTCTTAGGATGAGGTTCTTAACGGAATATAAGAAACTAAGGTATTTAAGAACCGGTTCTTAGCTTTTTTAGTTAAAAGTTAAGAAATAGTTTGAAACTGTTTCTTATATTCCACTAAAAACCCCATCTTAAGAACCCTGGATTAATCATGGTCTTAGTATAACCAACCAAACATGTAGGAAATACAGTAAATTTGTGATATCGTATCTATAGAAATAAATATAAAAAACTAACACCAATACGCCTCTCTACTACAAATAGTTATCTTATAAAAAACACTAAGACCAAAATCCAAATCCATAAAACTAATTTATAAATTCAAACCACTATCTTAAAACTTATTAAAACCTTAATACACAAAAAAAACCTAAACCGCAAACATTGAATTCTGTACCCTAAATTGTGATTTGTGAATGAAAAGAAAAAGTGGTTTGCGGATTCCTCAGCCGAGCTTCGACTCTACCTCTTAGAAAGGATTGAGAAAATGGTCCCTCATACAACTCCATTGCCCAAAATAATGAATAATAAAGAGACGACCAGCTATTTTATGAATGGTAAACCTAAAACTTTAGTCTCTAAAAATAAAGCCTAGACCTGATTAGATAATAAGCTCTATATAACCCAAAAAGATTAAAATCTAAACAGAAAATAGTTGTCTCTAGATCTTAAACTTTTACCCTAAGAGTACACCGCAAATCATAAAACTAAACTCTTGATCATATATGGCTACTTCTTATCATCTTATGTTTGTGTTTTCTTAACGATTAAATTTATTATTTTCCTTTGATATATATATGCACTCACCCATGGGGACCAAGCGAAACTAAGACAAGCCGCCTGCATGAGAAGCACATAGCCAAATTAGTAGCTCTATTGTAAATATATATCATAGATTAATTGAAACAAAACGAAGAAACATTTTTGTAAAATGTTTACGCTGAAGGATTCCATAAGAAGCCCTGTTGATAACATCCTACGTTCGCCGATGGCAGAAACCAAAATCGGTAATATAAACAGCTGACAAAATTAATTAGCAGCAGCACGTATTAGTGACTCTATATACTCTAGGTACTGAATGAATGAAACAGAAGAAATATCATTTTAAAGAAACAATAAGTACATGTGATATATATTTTACCTGGGAGACGGAGCCAATAATGCTAACCAACAGCATGAGGTCAGCAAAGTCATTTTTGTTGAACCCAAAACGGGCTTTCAGAAAATACTGTATTAATAAAAAATAATTGATACATTTTGGTATCAATTGATATTTTTTAAGAAACGATTGAGACAAAATATAACTAAAACAATAATGTTAATTTATGAGAAGAGAAAAACCATGAATGCAGAGCTCATTCCACTTAGTGAGAAGGTAGCAAAGAATGTGACAACCAATGCTTGAACCAGTATGGTGCTGTGTTATAAAAACCCATATGGATCATTAAGATTATGTATAGTTTTATTTTATATGAGTTATATATATAATGTGTAGACACCACCATGTATCTATTATGTATATGCAACGTACCTATTATTTATCAAACTGACCATATCTTTCACAGACGTGAAGACATGTGTCTTAATTTTTGCGTCTCTTAGAATCGGCTCTGTTAACATCCTTAGATCATCACCATCATGAATCTCTTGATCATTTCGACCATCATCATCGTTAAAGTCGTTGTCATCATTGTCGTGTAGCCTCTCTTTTAAGAAAACTAGCATGTGCACCACGGCAACGAAGGATGATATAGCTGAAACCTAATCAGTTATAAGTTTCTTAGATATATACTCTCCGGAAGTAACAACTGATATTTATGGTGCCTGATATATATTCCTTCCGTTTCTAAAAGATCCATGTTTTAGAAAAAAAATTTCGTTTCAAAAAGATACATTTTTTATATTTTCAATACATTAATTAATGAAAAATTGTACATTTCCAAAAATATAATTATATTCACTAAAATCTTATTGGTTTAAAATTATGGGGAATTGTTAATTAGGAAAAACTATGCATTGATAATTAAAATTTTATGTTTTTTTTAATAAGTGTGAAAAATTTTAAATATGCCTTTTAAAAACAGAGAGAGTCTTTGACAAGCAAAATATCAAGGAATGAGTCTATGCATGAGGTTGTCTCTTTGTTTGTTTCCTTGTTAGTATTAATTAGTACATGTCTCTACGATACCTGAAAAATCGATGCTACAAGAAGAAAACGAGCTGCGAATGTGGCACAAATTCCGGAAATTGATTTGACACCTGCTAAGACTCCAAACATTGATATTCTTTTCCTGGTAGGAATATTTTTAGCCTGAAGATATGATTATTAACGATATGGATAAATGTTCTATAACATATCATTATAATAAGACCAAATCATATCACATAATAAGAATAGTGTTTGAGGAAGAAAATTTTACCACATAAGCTTGAGCAAGACAGTCAACGGCCCCATGGCAGACGATATCAAAGAGAGTCTTGATCATATAAAATACATAGAAAAAATTTGTATCCCTTCTATACCCTAATATGGCTGCAGAAAGTTACAACATTAGGAATAGCTAGGTGTCATTAAACAAAATCAAAAGAGGTATAAAAAGTTGGAAAAAAAGAGAAGTTGCTAGATTTGAGCAGATCGAATAGAAAATAGAGAAATATTTTAGGATAACACAAAAAGTTTTATCATAAATTAACCCCTGTGAACTAAAACGAGCAAAATAAGTTTTATTAAAAAGGCAGAATATATTTTCATTATAGGGTTAAACTAATCTATAGTTAGAAATTATATTTCGGAGATGGGTCTAGGGGTTTAAGGTTTAAGATTTAAGATTTATTATGTTAAATTTAAAATAAAATAATTAAAATATATTTTGAAAAGAATTTTCGGATTTTGAAATATTCTCTAAAAAGTTATGATTTTTAATATTTTTTAATATTAAATATTATTTTCAGAAAAATAATTTTTATTACTTATTTATATTTATATATCAATAGAATAAGGGTATAGTTGTCATTTATTTCTTGACATTCTTTTTTTCTCATTTTCTACATTGTGTATTCAACTATTCAAGTAACGATTCTGAAAATATTCATTCAAATCTTTTTGAAAATATTATAGTAAGTTTCTTTTTTCCGAAAAGACTATAGTAACTATTCTATACTTTTGCTTTGAAATATATCACAGTTTGTATCTCTTACGATAATGTAAAGAAGTCATTATGATTAGCTTTTTGTGGCAAGTTGTATACTGTGTTATGAAAAGTTGTATACTGTGTTATGAAAAAAACTGGTAACATGTTTAAGAAATCTGTCATATCTTACCCAAATAGAAACAAGAGAAATTCTCTCAAATAGACTGTTTTTTTAAATGTTTTTTTCATAAAAATAATATTTAAGGAGAAAAATGATCAAAATGATTTATTGAATAGACAAAATATCTTTATATCATAGATATATAAATGCAAATAAATAAATAAAAATAATAGTAATAAAGAATTTTTTTTACAGTTTAGAATTATATTTTTCAAATTTGAACCTTTTTATAATTTGTTTTATCAAAATTGTTTTTTTTTCAATTTTTCTTTTTGAAATTCGAAAATAATTTCTGAAACTATTCTAAAAAAACATATTTTCAAAATTTAAATATATATATATAAATATATATTTTTTTAAGTTTTAAACCTGAATCCCAAAACTCCACACTTTAACTCTAAACCTAAGTATAGATTAGTTAACCCTAGAAGTATAAGTTTATATTACCTATTTAATGAAATATTTTGGTCATTTTAATCTTTGGAAACTATATTTGTAACAAAAACTATGTTAGGGCTATCCTAAGGTATCTTTCTTTCTAGAAGCAATGGGAGCTAATATCTATAGTATTAAAGCAGAATTCTATTTTGAAAATTTTGGATTATGTCCTTAAGTTTTCATCATATTTACAAGATAATACATTTCCTTATTTTTAGAATTTTCTTATTTTAATTAACTAATATTTAAAGAATATATTTAAGTTCTATAAACGATATAGTAAAAGCATTATAAAAATTTAAAGAATCACAAATCATATATTTTATTCAAATCATGTACTATTAAAATATATCAAAAGTTGAATCATTTTAAAACAAATACAATCGAATTTATATAGATTTTTATTGGGTTAACCAGTGTCAGATTGCAGGTTAATGACAGATTTTAAGATGTTTACGGATTTATCTGGTTTTTAAATATCGGGTTTTAACTAATCTGAACCATACTACATACATGTTATCGGATTTTACCGGTTCGACCATGGATCTGAATCGAATACAAAAACATTGGTAAAAACTATTAAAACCCCTACAAATATATATTATTAGATTAGTCTAAAATATGCTAAATAAATCTCATGTCTCACCAATTCAACAAATTTAACTCTTATTAAACGCATAAAAATATAAAGATGTTGTGAGATAAGAATGTGCATACGAAATCTCAAATAAAGAATTGACAAATTATATAATTTTAAATAAAAAATCTATCTCCCCTTCAATTTTAAACAAAAAATATACCCGCTCTTTTAAAGGGCGGGTCAGAATCTAGTTACAAACTTATGTCCCCGTATATATATATACATAAATAAGGTTAATCAAAATTGTATAACTAAATGTTTTATTAGTGATTCTGCTTTTTGTCAATTATAATTATGTATATCTTGTCTGCAAAATAGCTACACGACAATATTGTAAATAAGTTGTCTAAAATTATTTTATGCTTTTATCAAAAATAAAAATACATCTAAAATTTTCTTAACTCAGTCTACTTTACATAATATCACATCTTAAAACAGAAAAAATATACGATAAAATGCTTGCTTATTTCGGAAAATAAAACACCCAATTTTTTTTTCCATTTTAACATTTAATATGGTCATCTACCTTATGAGCAAAAAAAACATGATTTTATACCAAGGTCACTTAAATAGTTTGTCCATACCTCATATTCATTTAAATAATATTTTCTCCGTTTCAAAGAAAATGTAATTTAAACACATTTCATAGATATTAAAAAAGTGATAAAATATATTAATAATATATTTTTATTGAATGGATAATTATTTATATGAAAATGACTATAATAAATATCTATTAATTAGATAAAAATAGATTATGCATCAAAAGTTACATTGAAATTGTAAAATGATACTTTTTGAAACAAGTAAAAAATGATAGAATGACATTTTTAAGTAATCATACTATTATTTGCGAACACGCTTAAGTAAAACGTTATAAGCTGATTGGCTGATTACTCTCATAATGTGAAGCTAACTGCTTAGAAATGCTGATGTGTCTTTTATTCATTCGTCCTCAGGCTTTAATTAATGATTTTTCTTTTTTTAAATCCCAATTTATCCCATTGACTAATCATCTCGCTAATCTGTTTCTAATTTCTTTCTGGTTAACCTTTCTTAAACCGTTTTCAATCACACTATTTTTAACAATCCCGGTTCATCTTTAATTTCTAATTTCCTGGTTTGTATATTCTCTAATCCTTTAACCTCTCTTAAATCGTTTTTAATCACACCATTTTTATTAATCTCGGTTCATCTTTAATCTCTATGATTTTTGGTTTCTTCTCTCGGTTTTTCTATCCTCTATTAAACATTTCATCGGTTTTTATCTCTTCACATTTCGGTTTGCTACATCACGGTTTATTCAAATGATTCAAATGATGCATGTTATATACTTTTATCGGATTGATGCATTTTCTATGAATTACATGTTCTTGTGTTTATGGATTGTGTTTATAGGTTGTATACTTTTAGAGTTTATGATTCAGGGTTCGTATCCATAGTGCGAGGCTGCAGTTAGATACTTTTGGGGCATGATTAATCTAGCAAAGCGTACCTCATACGATTGATTGTTAAGCACGTATAATTTGAAAATTTGTTTTGGTTTTTTTTCCAAAACATTAAATACTTAATGTATATACCATAATTCGTTCAGTCAATCTTATAAATATATTTCATATTATGTTAGTTAAGATAGAATATTTATTGTAAATTTTTCAACAGGAAACTACGAGATACTTGAGTATATACGTTATTCTTTTTATGGTAGTTGAGATACTATATTTATTGTTAACCGTTTGAAAAGGAAAAAACGAGATACACGGATTGGTTCATTTTCGGTCTACTAGGTTAACCAGTTCGATACTTATATATACTCCCTCTCATTTACGACCAGAACGTATTACTATCTCTTCTCCTTCAAAATGTCAATAGTCGCAAGAAATGTTCAGTCCTACGTTCCGGTCAATCTATTAGAACCATCCAGTGAGACTCAAAAGATTCGTGTGAAGATCATCAACCGATGGACTTTGTACAACTCCAAATCCGGCAACTCTATTGAGTTGCTCCTTGTGGATTCGTCTGTAAATTTATTATTCCAATTTTTTTTAATTTTCATATTACTACAAGCAGATTCAACCATATCTTATTGTAAATAAAAACAGGGTACCAGATTGCACGCTTCTATAGAAAATGACCTGGTACAGAAACATATGACATCTTCTAAACGTAGGTCAAGCGTTATCAATTAACGCATTCAGTTTGAAAGAATACGGTGGTGATTTCAAGACCAGTTCATTTCCTTTCAAACTTGCTATACTCAGGACAACTAGGACCAAAGAGTTGACAGATTTTCCTGATGATGTACCGGAAAAGTATTTCATTGATTTTGGTGATATATTAGATAGAAAATACGAGAGAAATCTTTTGATAGGTAAAATTTTATTTATTGTCACATATTTTATTAATACAAGCAAATTATTTGTTTATTCATATAGTTTTATATCACGTGATTATTTGTATTTGTAACAAATAGATGTCATTGGCCAAATCATTGAAGTTGGCAACGTTGAAGAAATGAAGACAAAAAGGAAGTCTAATAATTCTTTCAAACTACAACTGATGTTGCGCGATACAAAGTAAGTAGAGTCTATATTCATATCTTCTAATCAATGAAATGTTATCTTATATAATATTGTTTCCAGTGAGGTTACACTTAAGTGTAATTTATGGGGGAGATCATGCAAAACGTACATTTGCTCATACCACCAAGAAGATGGATTCGGTTGTGGTATGTGTCATGCGTTTTATGTCTGTGAAATCCTACAAAGATATAAAATGTATTTCCACTTTAAATATTTTACTCAAAATCTATAATTGTGTCTTTTGTATGCTCTCACTTTCTTTTTATATTTCTAATCAGAATGTCTATTGTCTTGTCGGTTTTTATAGGCAAGATAAGCGTCTCTAATGCTTTTAGTGCCACGAAACAGTAACATCAATCATACCCAAAAACTTGTAGCTTTGTTGACCTTTTAAATATTTTTAAATATCTACAGTATACGAAGAGACATCTGTAAGTTTACAATTCTGAACTTTAGTATATATATGGCTGAATTTAGCTATTCTGTGGTCTTAAGATTTTCATAAACCTCTCTTTTTAATATCATACTACAAAGATAGAAGAATGAGCAAAAATCAAACCGTCATTCTTTGATTAGAGCTGTTCTTATGATATGTTCCAATATCAGATCCTTTCTCCGAAGCTAAGCCTTCTATTACATTTTTCTATTATAGAGTGTCAACTATTTTCAATTTTTTTAATATTGAATATTACATTTTATGACTATACTCTATATGACTAATCGTATGTTATTCATGTACCCCTACAGATTTGATTTTTACAATTTCATATTTTATTCTTCATAATGAATGATTATGTATCTGTAAAAGTCGAATTCTGTATGGTTACCATTAGAAGTACGAAGTTTATAATGACATTTTTTATGTTTGGGACAATTAGTTTTTTTTTTTTTCTGATTTTGCTCACCGTATTTTGATAAAAACCGATGTAGTGTTCTAGCACTTTGGTCATTTTCTACCTTTTAGATTAATGGTACAATATTTAATTATCAGTGGAGTGCTGAAACCATCTATGCTGAAACAACCGATTCATACTCCAATCGTTATCACGAGTAATATTAATTATATCTATGAGTTGTCGTAGTTTAATAATATCAATAGACGAACAAATCCTACCGAAATGACTTTCCATAGTGAATTGACTTTTTAAGCATATAATGTAATGATTATATCTATTTACGTATTCAATGTATCATAACGTTATAGATTTTCTTCTTTAATAAATCATATATTATGGAAGATAGAGAACTAAACATTTCCTTATCATTTTTTATTTATCTATATTACATTTCCTTCTTTGTTGTTTATAACTATATGCAAAAGATTGTAAATATCAATTCATACTAAATTTACTGATATGTATATTTCAAATTAATTATATTTCCTAAATTCTTGGTGAATATTTTTATCATAAATTTACGATATCATGTTGTTAAAATATGATTAACATAATTTTGATTTAATCCGATATTTGTCCTAATTTTTATCTGTATAAATGAAGGGTTTTTATGACATTGATCGATTACAAAATTATCATGGCAGCTAACATTTTCCTAGAAGGGTTAGACTCTCAATAGTTCAATGTTTCAGTAAGAGTCCAAATAGTTCAAAATGGATTGTGCGGAATGGAGTGTTCGGTTACGATTGTGAAATGATACTAATGGATGCAAATGTTAGTACTTTTCAAATATCTTACTCGAGTAACATATGTTTTATATTATTATATAACTTCAAATTTTGTAATCATTTGTTCATATAAGGCCAGATGATTCAAGCACCTTTGAAGAATGCTTTAATGCGTAAATTCTATTGTATACTTAATAAGGATTGTTGGGTTAGACTATCTAATTTCGAAATAGTGCATTCAACTGGCATTACTAGGGTAACTCGTCATAATTATCAAAT
Organism: Brassica juncea; assembly: GCA_018703725.1. Lineage (NCBI taxonomy): Eukaryota > Viridiplantae > Streptophyta > Magnoliopsida > Brassicales > Brassicaceae > Brassica > Brassica juncea. The sequence goes on along the minus strand of CM031936.1, from coordinate 8,031,249 downwards.
ACTTTTCGCTGCCACCACTCGTGTTGAGTTTATATTTCCCGAAGAGACAGCCCATATATTCTTATTCGTAAAATACAAAGATTTAAACATGGGATTAATTCATCCCAAATTTTCATTTGGTAACCAACTCTATCTTTTTCATATTATCTGTTCATTTTATTATATTAGACTTTTCAAAATTTGTATATTTATTTTTTCCAAATGTTTTAGACATATTAGGTGCTATGGTATCCATTGGAAATCTTAAATGGAAATTTAACCAGGTCGTTGCAACTGACTATCTCAAACCTATCAGTTTAATATCGTTCACCTTAACTGATATCGAGTAAGTGTATATTATTTTGTTTCCATATCTATCAGATATATATATATGATTCCAATATTTTTTTTCTATCTTTACTTTAGAAACAACCGAGTGAGATGCGTTGCATATGGAAATATGGCAGAACATTTAAATACATTCTGGTCATCTTATGTGGATGACATAGTCATCTGTTTGCTACGATTCTGGAAGATAGAAGTTATCGACGGTTAGAAAAATATGGATCGTATATAATATCATAATTTATAGTATATATTCACACTATGATTTTATTGTTCATATTTGTGTAAAATATATAGGTAGATACAGACAGATTACAAGTATTCCAAGATGCTCTGAGATAATGTTCAATCCACTAATTGACTCAGTCACAACGTTCAAAACAATGTTGGTAAATATCATATTATATATATATTATTATTTACACAAACATATGTTAACATATTTAAATTATTTGACATGATCGAAAGAAAGCAAACTAAAACAATTTGAGAATTTATTGTCCACAATCTAAGTGTTTTCTTCCATTTTAATTTAGTTACATTTTATATTATCTATTGTTACTCCAGTTATATCTTTTATGGTTATAAACAATTAATATGATTCATTCAGATTTTGGTATGTAAGATTTTATGTTCACTCGAATCTATTTATTCGTTTAAATTTTTTAAAATAAATTAATTTTACTTTTAAATCGTTATATTTATAATGTCGACATTAGTACTCGATCAAAATTAAATGTTTTTTCATCATTTTAATATCCCACTTTAAAATAATTAACCGTTCAAAAAGACCATATCAGACGCCTCTATCAAGTTTCATCTTTTTTACTCTCCCTCTGATAAAGAAATTACAGAAGCTTTTGCGAATTTTAAAACCGAAATTCATGGAACGCAACAATACCCTCATTTCGGATCTCACTGAATCATCAAAGGATGTAGAAGTATGGGAAAAAGTCCTACGAGTATGGGAAATGAAATCTGCTCCCAATGAGATAGAGCGTCATCTGATTGTGTCTGATCCGAAGGTAAGTTAAATTTCATCTTTACTAATTCATTTTTTGTTAGTTATTGTTGAAGTAATTTTCTTTTATGATAATAATCTATTAGGGTTGCAGAATCGAAATGATAGTTCCTAACAGTTTGTGTCAAAACACTATTTTGGCTCTTTCGATAAAAATGAATGGAAGGTATTCAGACGATTTGAAGTTAGACCTTGCGATTGTTTCGTTAGGAATACACCACATCAATTCCAGATCATATTTAATGATCGTACACAGTTATTTTATGGGTATTCACTTAAAGAAAACCCAATGTTTGTACCTGTTCCTTTCCAACAAGTTCTACAAAGGGATTTCGACAACACCTATCCAATCGGTACGTAGTCTTATCTGGTTATTCTGCTGGAAAATATAATTAATTAATATGTTATTTATTGTTAGCAATATTAAAGATCCTAAATAATTATTGACTTTTGTAGACTTGTTAGGATGAGTTACTTCATTTGGAACTTTGATTGAGTCTGAGGAGGATCCTTATGGGGAGATGTTTGGTGTACCTCTAACTCAAATTAATTTTAAGCTTAAGGATGAAAGGTAATTACTATTCCAAATGTTAATTGATCAAGACTGTACAAAAACATTAAATGGAAAAACTACATTCATCTTATTTGTATTTCACCTACAATACTACATAGTGGGTGTGAGTTAGAATGTGAAGCGCTAGGAGAGGTTACCAAAGAACTGGATATGAAGGTTGGTTTTTTCGATTAAATACAAGAAAACCTTCTTAGCTTTGCGTTTCTGGCGAGTACAGTACCTCGAAGAAGGTTATATTATAAATCATTTATATTATTCTGATATCTTTTAACATAGTCACTAAAAGATTTAAATTGTTGTCAATTTACAGGAAGAGTTAAGATCACAAACGGAAGACCATGTTTTAAATTCGAATTCGATCCAACATGGATTTAATGGATATTATATTATTGATTATTCTGTTTTTTATATGTTGAATACTTAAGTTTTTGACTATGATATTATTTTACAAAACTCTTATCATAGAATAGTATAATAATTTAACCTTTATCATTTATGATGACATACTACTTAGCTTGAAGTTATGATTTTCTCCATATAGATTCTGATAGCATATCATACTATTATATTGGTATGTCAAACAATTTTGAAAATAAAATAAAAAAACGTTACGGATTGTAACATAAAGTACAAAAAAAATTGTAACAAAATTTGGTATAAAAATAACATTTTTCCCCATCTGTTCTTTCGTTTCTCTCTTGAAGCAAAGCCTTATAATAAACCCAATCATATGAGTTCGAAAAGCAAAACCTTATAATGAATAATAACTAAATCAGAGTTAGTTATATAACGATTATATTTGGCAAGAAAACCCAACATTATTTGTATCTGATTCATATAATTATATCATAATTATATTTGGCAAGATAACCCATCATTATTAGTATTGGGCTTGGCTTACGCATATACTTATCTATTATGGCCTAAAAACATAAACGCATTAGCGAACCAACTGAAACGACTTAAGTTTATAAATTGAATTATTTACTTCACTGGGAATTTTATTCCATTTCTGCAAAACCTAATATCTAGCTTCTCCTAAATCTCCGTCATCCAAATCAAAAAGCTTTTGTAAGTTTTGATTTTTTTATTTATTGAACGATTCAAGTTTTGATGTTAGATCTTACTTCTATTGACGTTTATTTTATATGTTTTTTTTTCTCAAGATCATTAGTTCTTATGGATTGGTGAAACTGTAGATTATCTAACGAAGGTATACTTGCTTTGTGGAGTTATACGATTGTTGTCTTATAGATAAACAAATAAAAAGATCGTGAGGAATATGCTTAAATTCCATTTCGATGGAAGTTTTTAGATCAATATGTGTTCTATAATATTATGCCTAATTTAAGAATGCTCATCGTAGATGATCCAACTTTTGTACACTATTTTTGTAATTACTAAAATCATTTACCCGTAAATTTTTAGATCTTATTTTAATTCAATTGTTTATTTATATTTTACATGCGAGATGGCAGACAGTTGTTAAAAAAAATGAACTTCACAACCACTCAGGAGGCTTATCTTTCGGGGAAAAGGGAAAGTGAAGAACATTACAGGGCTATTCTGGCGATTAACAAGGTTCAAACAATTGCTTTCCAAGCCAAGCATGCCGAGGAGATTGAAGTTTGCCGGATTGAAGCAAAGCTGGAGCTGCTTGAAGACCTTATTCATCTGGAAACTCTGAAGATTGAGAAGGCAAAGCTTGAGGCAGATCTGAATGTTGCACAGGCGAAGGTGGATGATTTTAGGGTTCATGAGATAGATTGGTTCAAGCTGGGTGAGCCTAATATGGAAGATTAACTCTTTCGATTTCTTAATCTTAAAAACTTGGTATATTTGTTGTTTCTGTTTAATTATCCTCCAGTTCTGAACTCAGATCCGGTTTGGTAAACCTGATTAATTAAACTTATGTTATGATATAAATTTGATATAATAAATAATTAGTTAAGATATTAGTTTAGTTTGTAGGTGTTGTTAGAGAGCTTTGTTCATAGGTCAGCTTTTTAGTTAATGATTGGACAGTTTAGGGTTCAGATACAATTATAATTTTCCTGTCAGTAGTTGGTAAAGCTGATAATCAATAGACAATTCGCTTGAAGTTATGATTTTTTCCATATAGATTCTGATAGTATATTATATGTAATATGTATGTGACACAACTTTGAAAAAAAAAACTGGTATATATTGTAGCAAAAGGTAAAAAAAAATGTAACTCAAATTTGTATAAAACATAACATTTTGCCCTCTCTGTTCTTTCCTTACTCTCTTGAAGCAAAACCTTATAATAAACCCAATTGTAAGACCCGATCCTGGCCTCTCAGGCCAGGAGTCGATGCCTCACGTCGCTCGGTCCATACCCTGACCGAACCTCTGAAAATTTTGCCCTTTATTTAAAACATCGCCCATAGGCGAGGGCTAACTCAGATCCTAGCTCAAGACTACCTTAGTCATTTCCTAGCTTAGATCATTTCAACTTATGCACAGCGGAATAATATCTACAAAACCATTGGTCTAAAACCAATCTAACACTTGTCTGGTCAGATCACCTCAGCTACTGGTCAGTAAACACATCTGCCAGCTAGCTCCAAGGTCGATCCTGAACCTAGACCAAGTCATACCAAATCCGAGGTTCCATTCACCTAACCATTCTATCTAGATCTATGCAACATTGATAGATCATACCTTTGCCACATCCACGGAGCTTGTTAGCTCATTGTCCCAGCTGACTTAGTTGTTTAGCTAGCTCATCCAGCTAGCTGAGCTGAACCACTTCACTTGAGGTTCCCCACTCTCTTCCAGCTGATCGAGCTGTGAGGTAGCTTTGCCCAGCTCCCTGTCCACTCGTCCAACTCCCTTATACCTGCATAAACTCTTCCCTTGGGTACTTAGTCATTCAGCCAACCGTCCCCACAGACTAAGTACCTACGGGAAGTCTTCAGCTGCAAAAACGACCTCAAGCAAACATGCTCCAAAAATTAATTAAAATTCATGACAAATACTGATAATTCCCCACTAAGAGGAATCCACAATCAGATTGATCAGAACCGGCCTAATTCACATAGAATTTGGCCAAATCCGACTAAACCGGCCATAACTGACCACCATCAAACCGGCCTGATAAATCCAATCAAATCACATGATAAATCATGATAAATCCTCACTAAGAGGAATCCATGGTCGGATCCCATCAATTCCATCCAGAACTATGAGATCCGGACTTAGCTGCCCAACCAAGGCCATGGAGAGCTCCACTGAACCGGCCAAGGCCTGGTTTAGTACCACCATGTCTCAGGCGTGTGCTCCCCTGTAACCGAGTCCTTTCATGGACTAACAAAGCCCATCAGATCCTAAGTCAATCAACCAACCACCCCACATGACTCAGAACTGATGAGTCTTCACACTTCCTAACCGGCCATGGAACCATGTCCCACTGAACCTGATTAGTGTTGCTCTTACCACCGGTGCATCCTTTGATCAATCAGATAAGACACCTTGATCCACCATCCAGGGATCAGGTCGTCCATCCTTGCCCATGATCAGATCACACACGGCCTTCCTTGTATAAACACACCAGCACAATACTTGTTGTCCACACCAACAAGTACTAGCCTTACTCCTCTCCTTTGCTTGCTGTTGGATCCAAACGAATTGGACCTTGCACTCCACATGGTTCCTCTGGTACTAGGACCCCCATGTGTCTCACCAATGGGTCGGATCCATGGTTCATACCATGATCAAACTCAACATCAAACTATGATCCATCATGGATCACTTTCCAATGAACATCATCTAACTATCATCCCACATGGATGAAGTAGATCAACAATGATCCGCCCCTCCTCTTAGGGTCCTGGATCCTTAGTTTACATCACAATATATGGTCTTCAAGGGGCGTGCCTTACCTTGGCTTAACAGCACCACAAGAGACATAAACATAAACAGAAAAGTAAGTATCAAATTTGTTACCTTATACTTGATCTTATTAGATCATGTGCCTCCTCTTATTAGGTTCGGCCATGCTCCTCCAGAGCATGCCTCCATCAAGCCCTTATCATATACTTACAGTAATGATAAGATCCATTCAATGGTCGTGCCTCTCTTCCATTCCATGGAACTCCCATGGAACCAGTTTCTGCACTGCATCCACCTTTGAGGCTGTGTTGGCCTTTGGGAGTGGAGTCTGGCCTTCTCCCTTCTCCTCTGACCATTTGCGTGTGTTCCCAGGACACAGAGGAAGCCTTAGATGTGTTCATCCATGATCAAACACCACCCAAAGGTCGTGCATCACTTCCCCCTTCAGTGTCCAAGAAACTGCCTTTCTACACACATCTGCCTTCAAGGCTGTCTCAGCCCTTAGAAGTTAGATCCGGCCTCCTTTCTTCTCTCCAGGCTATTTGCGTGTCTTCTATGGATGTAGAGGAAGCCCAGGGCGTGGCCAACAATAATCAAAACTCACCAGAGGGTCGTTCTCAACTCCCCTCTTGATTGCCCTCAAATCTGCCCCCTTTGCTGCCTTCACATCTCTCTCTGGTTTGGATTGTTGAATCCGACCATCTCCATGTTTTTCTCTGGTTTTCTTTGTGTTTCAGGGTGGAAAATGAATGCCTGGCGTGCCTGTAAAGGCACGGCCTTGCCTGCCTTATATAGAAGAAGGGGCAGTTACCTTTCCAAAGGCTGCACCCTTTCGGTTTCATTTCTGGCCATTGATTTCATCAATGGTCCAGATCACACCCATTCGCCTATGGCAGTTATCTGGACGTCCTGGGCTTGTACAACCACTCCTGGACATGTCCAATACAAGCCCAAACCGAATGCCAAGCCACTGGCCCAACCCCGAGAGCCCACCGGCCCATCGCCACATATGGGTTGCCCGCATGGCCCGGCCACTGTCCGGACCCGGCCCAACTGTCCGAGACCCGAACACTCAGTCAAGCTGAGTTGAGCTGATCCCCAGCTGACCCAGCTGAGTGAGCTAGTCCATCCAGCTAAGGGAGCTGACACACTCTACTTGAGCTCCAAGTGAGCTCCGTCCAGCTGGTCGAGCTTCTTGCTCGCATCCCCCAGCTGTGAATCACTTTGTACAGCTTGATATCTTCATCTTATTCAATCTTTCTAAGTCCCTTGGTCTATTTCCAGACCTAGACTTAGTTCTCCCATGATCCATTCTGATCATGCACCACATCACAGCTTCACCTAGCTGATCGAGTTTCACCCAGACCTCGTCCAGCTACCAGAACACTCGACCAACTCCTTTAAGCTTATCTCCGTCCTATTTTGGTTAAGTCTCAGCTGTCTGATTCCCTTAACCACGTTCTTGGATCCTGACACACTTGTCTTTTGGTCATATGACCTGTCTGGTGCGTCTCCACGCACGATGGTCCATCCAGACGATCCTACTCAGGATCGGGGACATGACAAGTCTCCCCCACTTGATAAGGATTCGTCCTCGAATCCAGTGCTGCTGACATCTTGTCTCATTGACAAAATGTTCCAACCGATCTCTTTGCATCCAGAACATGGAGCATGCTCGATTGGTTCTTTCTAACCAATTTGTGGCATCTCCTCCTTGTTCCTTCTCACTGATCACATTTTTGATCAGCATATCAACATGTCTCCCCCACTTGGACGGAACACTCTTGAATCCGAACCAAGTTGTCCTTTACAGACACCAAGGGTTCATGATCCCAGCCACATCGTACTGGATCATCCCTTAACCGACCACAGCCTATACCGGCTTGGCCATATTGTGATCTTAGTCCATACTAGACTAAACCACCTTAACTTGACACCTGTCCATCACCGGACTCTATCATAATTGATCCTGGTCCTTTTAGGACGTGATCATATCCCGGCCCTGGTCCACTCAGGAACTCAACCGTGTTACCCCAACCATAGGTCAATCTCCGACTTGGTTGTAATGCGATCTTCATTCCTCACTGGAACTGATCGTCTTTATCCCAACCCTAAGTCAATCTCAGACTTGGTTGTAATGCGATCTTCATCCCTCACTGGAATTGATTGTCTTTATCCCAACCCTAAGTCAATCCCAGACTTGGTTGTAATGCGACCCAGGTCCCTTCCCGGACGGGGTCGACTTCAGCTCGGCCATCTCGGCAGGAGCTATACACAAGGAACTTTTGGATCTTTGGGGCCGTCCCTGGTCCAGATCTACTATGAACGGGTCAGCCCTACCAGGGGGAATGCCCTGTAGCGCCCGAAACACATCATGGACTCTCGAACCAGCGGAATCCCATCCGGGTCATCACCCCCTACGACCTCCTTAGTGGCGTTTGTGGCCAAATAAGCTTCACAACCCTTCCTCAGCATCCATTCCACATGGATTGCTGACACCACCAAGCATCCCGAGATCGGACATATACCTTGGAACCTGATCAGGAATTCACACCAACTCTCGAACTGCACGCGCTCCCGGTGACAGTCCAGAGTGGCCCGATACTTTCCAAGCCAGTCCATACCTAATATCACCTCGTGATTCTTTAGGCGGACAACAACCAGATCCACAGGCATTACCCTGTCCAGGATCAATACTCAGATCCGCAGGCATTACCCTGACTGTGATCAATACTCAGATCCGCAGGCATTACCCTGACTGTGATCAATACTCAGATCCGCAGGCATTACCCTGACTGTGATCATCACAGGGATGTCCTTCACCAAACCTAGTGAACTCATTCTCTGCCTACGGCCGCGTTCACTATGCAAGGACAACCCACCGTTCCCATCTGGGACAACCCTTTTCCGATCATTAAGTACTTAGATGAGTTGGATCTCGGATTGATCACACATTTGGAAAATGTCCCATACCATTCTCCAAAGCATCACACTTCTGTGAACGTCCCATACCATTCACAAAAGTGTTTATAGTATACCTCAATCCTCATCATACTAAGATACTTAACATCGTTTTTCCAATTCCTCTTGGAATTGATCCATTCCCATTCAACTCGATCTAAGGAATCCTACCTTGACTTATACCGAATCCAAGCTGATCCATCTGATCACAAGCCCACTCATGTACTAGCCAGGTAACGTCTCCCTTAGACCAACATGAACACTGCATATGCTCACTTGTTTTGAACGGCCACCAAGGAATAACACTAACCCCTACAAGAGTGCTGCACGTTTCTTTCAACCTAAGCCACTCTCTGGTCCATGTTACTTCCCTGGTCCATGTCGTCCATACAAAGATCTTGCATTGCGTCCATCATCCAATCCGTCTATTACTTCCAAATAACTAGATAACTAACCTTTCTGTTTCCAAGGTCTCGCCCTTGGAGAGTGCATCTTGGCTAAGCCAGCTCATCTTGGAACTTTCCCATTCACAAGCATGAAACCCAACCTAACCTCAACTCCCACTTGGCTCACCACAGCTAAGGTTCCAAGTCATCTCAGTTTCCAGAAATAATTTCGGTTTGGAACTCAACATCTTTGAGCACTGTCCTTAACAGGATCAAGCATGCTCTGATACCAACTTGTAAGACCCGATCCTGGCCTCTCAGGCCAGGAGTCGATGCCTCACGTCGCTCGGTCCATACCCTGACCGAACCTCTGAAAATTTTGCCCTTTATTTAAAACATCGCCCATAGGCGAGGGCTAACTCAGATCCTAGCTCAAGACTACCTTAGTCATTTCCTAGCTTAGATCATTTCAACTTATGCACAGCGGAATAATATCTACAAAACCATTGGTCTAAAACCAATCTAACACTTGTCTGGTCAGATCACCTCAGCTACTGGTCAGTAAACACATCTGCCAGCTAGCTCCAAGGTCGATCCTGAACCTAGACCAAGTCATACCAAATCCGAGGTTCCATTCACCTAACCATTCTATCTAGATCTATGCAACATTGATAGATCATACCTTTGCCACATCCACGGAGCTTGTTAGCTCATTGTCCCAGCTGACTTAGTTGTTTAGCTAGCTCATCCAGCTAGCTGAGCTGAACCACTTCACTTGAGGTTCCCCACTCTCTTCCAGCTGATCGAGCTGTGAGGTAGCTTTGCCCAGCTCCCTGTCCACTCGTCCAACTCCCTTATACCTGCATAAACTCTTCCCTTGGGTACTTAGTCATTCAGCCAACCGTCCCCACAGACTAAGTACCTACGGGAAGTCTTCAGCTGCAAAAACGACCTCAAGCAAACATGCTCCAAAAATTAATTAAAATTCATGACAAATACTGATAATTCCCCACTAAGAGGAATCCACAATCAGATTGATCAGAACCGGCCTAATTCACATAGAATTTGGCCAAATCCGACTAAACCGGCCATAACTGACCACCATCAAACCGGCCTGATAAATCCAATCAAATCACATGATAAATCATGATAAATCCTCACTAAGAGGAATCCATGGTCGGATCCCATCAATTCCATCCAGAACTATGAGATCCGGACTTAGCTGCCCAACCAAGGCCATGGAGAGCTCCACTGAACCGGCCAAGGCCTGGTTTAGTACCACCATGTCTCAGGCGTGTGCTCCCCTGTAACCGAGTCCTTTCATGGACTAACAAAGCCCATCAGATCCTAAGTCAATCAACCAACCACCCCACATGACTCAGAACTGATGAGTCTTCACACTTCCTAACCGGCCATGGAACCATGTCCCACTGAACCTGATTAGTGTTGCTCTTACCACCGGTGCATCCTTTGATCAATCAGATAAGACACCTTGATCCACCATCCAGGGATCAGGTCGTCCATCCTTGCCCATGATCAGATCACACACGGCCTTCCTTGTATAAACACACCAGCACAATACTTGTTGTCCACACCAACAAGTACTAGCCTTACTCCTCTCCTTTGCTTGCTGTTGGATCCAAACGAATTGGACCTTGCACTCCACATGGTTCCTCTGGTACTAGGACCCCCATGTGTCTCACCAATGGGTCGGATCCATGGTTCATACCATGATCAAACTCAACATCAAACTATGATCCATCATGGATCACTTTCCAATGAACATCATCTAACTATCATCCCACATGGATGAAGTAGATCAACAATGATCCGCCCCTCCTCTTAGGGTCCTGGATCCTTAGTTTACATCACAATATATGGTCTTCAAGGGGCGTGCCTTACCTTGGCTTAACAGCACCACAAGAGACATAAACATAAACAGAAAAGTAAGTATCAAATTTGTTACCTTATACTTGATCTTATTAGATCATGTGCCTCCTCTTATTAGGTTCGGCCATGCTCCTCCAGAGCATGCCTCCATCAAGCCCTTATCATATACTTACAGTAATGATAAGATCCATTCAATGGTCGTGCCTCTCTTCCATTCCATGGAACTCCCATGGAACCAGTTTCTGCACTGCATCCACCTTTGAGGCTGTGTTGGCCTTTGGGAGTGGAGTCTGGCCTTCTCCCTTCTCCTCTGACCATTTGCGTGTGTTCCCAGGACACAGAGGAAGCCTTAGATGTGTTCATCCATGATCAAACACCACCCAAAGGTCGTGCATCACTTCCCCCTTCAGTGTCCAAGAAACTGCCTTTCTACACACATCTGCCTTCAAGGCTGTCTCAGCCCTTAGAAGTTAGATCCGGCCTCCTTTCTTCTCTCCAGGCTATTTGCGTGTCTTCTATGGATGTAGAGGAAGCCCAGGGCGTGGCCAACAATAATCAAAACTCACCAGAGGGTCGTTCTCAACTCCCCTCTTGATTGCCCTCAAATCTGCCCCCTTTGCTGCCTTCACATCTCTCTCTGGTTTGGATTGTTGAATCCGACCATCTCCATGTTTTTCTCTGGTTTTCTTTGTGTTTCAGGGTGGAAAATGAATGCCTGGCGTGCCTGTAAAGGCACGGCCTTGCCTGCCTTATATAGAAGAAGGGGCAGTTACCTTTCCAAAGGCTGCACCCTTTCGGTTTCATTTCTGGCCATTGATTTCATCAATGGTCCAGATCACACCCATTCGCCTATGGCAGTTATCTGGACGTCCTGGGCTTGTACAACCACTCCTGGACATGTCCAATACAAGCCCAAACCGAATGCCAAGCCACTGGCCCAACCCCGAGAGCCCACCGGCCCATCGCCACATATGGGTTGCCCGCATGGCCCGGCCACTGTCCGGACCCGGCCCAACTGTCCGAGACCCGAACACTCAGTCAAGCTGAGTTGAGCTGATCCCCAGCTGACCCAGCTGAGTGAGCTAGTCCATCCAGCTAAGGGAGCTGACACACTCTACTTGAGCTCCAAGTGAGCTCCGTCCAGCTGGTCGAGCTTCTTGCTCGCATCCCCCAGCTGTGAATCACTTTGTACAGCTTGATATCTTCATCTTATTCAATCTTTCTAAGTCCCTTGGTCTATTTCCAGACCTAGACTTAGTTCTCCCATGATCCATTCTGATCATGCACCACATCACAGCTTCACCTAGCTGATCGAGTTTCACCCAGACCTCGTCCAGCTACCAGAACACTCGACCAACTCCTTTAAGCTTATCTCCGTCCTATTTTGGTTAAGTCTCAGCTGTCTGATTCCCTTAACCACGTTCTTGGATCCTGACACACTTGTCTTTTGGTCATATGACCTGTCTGGTGCGTCTCCACGCACGATGGTCCATCCAGACGATCCTACTCAGGATCGGGGACATGACACCAATCATATGGGTTGGAAAAGCAAAACCTTATAATGAACAAAAACAAAATCAGAGTTATTTATTATATCAATATATTCTCTTATAAATTTGCCATTTTTTAAAAACGGCACTTAATAATCACATATTCGATATCTTAACAGTACATCTAAAGGTTTACAAAAACACAGTAATCTAAAGTTTAATCGTGTATAAAATATTGTGGTTTAGATTTTGTTACCTAATTATACTTATCCTTGATAGACAATTAATCTATAAACTAGATACCCTAATCGATTCATTTTGTTTCTTTCATATATATATAATATTAACATTAGTATGTTCCAGTCTCTTGGAAAACACCAAATATGAGTGATCTTCGAATTCTAGGTTGGTTTCTCTTTACAAATTTTTTTTAATATATATTAAAAATTATGGTTTTCGATTATAGTGTTTTCTTTATCTTTAGCACAATATGATTTATGTTTGACGATTATTATACTTTTAATTATAGAATCCGATACTACCAAGAAGATGGTGTTGCCATTTCATCTTCCCGATTTAGCAGTCGAGTTCGATAGTTGTTACGTACCAAACTTGACTATTTCGAAGCTCAAATTCATTTCATGGATGAAGTGTAATGCTATTTATCCACAAGCTCAGTGTTATCTTTATACGGAATTCCCTACTGCTTTTGTCTGGGATACTAAGATACGCAATTGGAGACCTCGACGTAGGACTTATACTCGTGGATCTGTCATCGCTAAATGTCCAGATGGTTTGAACGAAATTTACTATTAACGTGAGATGCTACATGTCATAAGAGGTCCATGCTCCTACAAGGATCTTATGACTGTTAATGGTGTTGTTTATCAAACCTTCAGAGATGCTTACATGGCATTCGTTTTTTATTACAACCATTGATCGCATATTCTATTATTATTGTTCTATTTTATTATGTTTTTCCTTTTGAATTAAAATGCATAATAATTAATAAATTTTAGTTGCTGGATTTTAGCTTTTATCTTGAAATTTAAAATGATAAGTTATTATATTTAAAACAAAAAAAAAACTTTACTTATAAAATTCAAAAAAAAAGTATACCGTCTGCTTATAACTACATACAGTTTAATAACAACGAATCTCGCATATTAATCACATACATATAATATATGTATTAAATATTTTTAAATATGTAATCATCAATTTATTTATAATATTAATGCCTGCACATGCGGGCGGACGGTCCACCTAGTAGAAAAGTATAAACGATTTAAAATAAGTAATTATTTAAACGGAAAAAGATATCAGTGGATACGGATCGGCTAAACGAGATAGACGTGCTAAAGAAGTATCATACATTTGTTTTAATATTGGCACTAAAACTAATGGAATCGTGGAAAGGAGTGCCCAATTAAAAAGAACCATTAACTTCTGAGACGTAATCTTTATGTTGACAAAAAAAAGACGTAATCTGTTTTTTTTTTTTTTTTTTTTTTTTTGAAAAAAGTATACGTAATCTGTTGCCTTTTGGTACATATCATCATTGTTTGGCTTTACATAATAAACACTGATTCTGTACTTTTGAGGTGTTCAGCATTTGGATACTGATGTTTTGGTAAAACAGGAACAATGATTAAATTTTTAATGTATATATATATAATATGTTTCAATAAATGATATCATGAGTTTTAGTGGTGTGTTTTAAAAATGATATTATTAAAAACTGATCTCGAACATAACAGAAAATTATGAAGCAGAGGTTCTAAATTTAAATAATTCATCAGAAAAAGTAGAAAGAACCTGAAGGAAGAATGGAGAGACACATGGGAAGAGTGAGCAATGTCTTGATTCCATATCGGTCGGCTAGATTTCCGATCACAGGCATCATTACCATAGTCCCAAGTCCTACGGTCTTTTTCACAATTTTCATCATCGTTATAAGAAAAAATTACCAAAACAATCTTGCATAATTATTTAAATCAATGTTTAAAAAGGCTAAAAAGTATTTTTTTAATTAGTAGTTCTGGATATAAGTTTCTCAAACTAGATGTAAATGTAAAATAACAAATATTTATAATACTCTATAAATATCACAAAATTCACAAGAATTTTACCTCAAAATATATCATTATATATATAACATATAAATTTATTCTGTATCAAAATAAACAAATATCTCTTCATTGGCTTTAAGATATTTTCGTCCATAATTATGTCGTTGGACTAATTCACCGTAAATTATTTAATTAACAAAGGCGAAGTATGAGAACCATGAGGCCAACTTCTAATATTAAATTTTGAAGGCAATAAACTAAATTTCAAAAATCGTTTTCAAAATTTCAAAATCGTTTCCTCATCAAAAAAAAAATAAGAAGAAGAAAAGACGACTAAATTCGTTTATCAGTATTGAAGACATCACAGAGATTTGAAACCAATTTGGTAATGATCAAAAGATTAAACTTTAAAAACAAACTAAATGCATATATGTATCTTAGTATTTACACAAGTGTAGGTCTTTACCACTTGTTTTACTCCGGTGAGGTAGACGGCGAAAGAACACGAGTCGTTTGGATCGGAGCAAACCGCGGCGACGGTGACGTCAATAATTACTGGCTGCATCAGTAATTCAGCGAATCCTGACAGGAAAGCTATCGTCAGCATGTGCTTCATCCCTCCAAGCCTTTCATACATCTCTCTCTTCTCTCTTCTCTCTTCTCTCTTCTCTCCTCACTTTTAGTTCAAAACAGTTCGTGCAGGAATATATATATATATATATATATATATATATATATATCCACGTGATACTCATACAATTATATTGTTAAATTATTTAAGATGCATGTGTCATTTTCTTTGCTTGATGAAATTTGTATTACTTTATTAAAAAGATCAATAAAAGGATGTCAATCCGCTGACCTACATTACAAGCTAAAACCATCTCTAACTACGAAGAAAATATCAGGGGAAGGTTGTGCATTAGAGAGATTAGACGCTTTATAAGAAATTAGTATGTAAACGGATGTCCAAACCAATTTTTAAAACACTGATAAAGATTAAAATGTAAATGCGAAAACATTTGTAATGAATATTTGACAGAATTCAAGTGTCAAATAAAGTTAACCAAACTCAAAAGAGAATGATGGCAGAAGAAAATCTCTATAATATTATTTGAGAAGTCAGTTTCCTACGTGTCGCACTCACGTTAATTCTCACGGTGGTTGATTACAATGATACCCTTAATAAAATCAGTTATGTAAAATTATCATTATTAAATATTTATCTTATATTATTATTTTTTTAGGTTTTCTTTTTCTTATTTTCTCAAATAACCTATTAAGGGTATTACAATGATATCCTTAATAAAATCAGTATTACAATGATACGTGGGTATTACAATAATACTCACGTTAATTCTCACGGTGGTTGATTACAATGATACTCTTAATAAAATCAATTATGTAAAATTATCATTATTAAATATTTATCTTATATTATTATTTTTTTAGGTTTTCTTTTTCTTATTTTCTCAAATAACCTATATAATAATTTTTTTTATAAATTTTAAAACGAAAATATCTTTTATATATAGTATAATTCATAATAAGGAAATTTCATAAAATAATCATGATTTTAAAGTAAAGAAATAATTTTTCCTTTTAAAAGATAATCTTAAACAATATAAGATATATTTGAAAAGTATTAAGCATTTTATTTAAATCAATCTATTTCTCAAAATAAGTTAAATAATGTAAACTAAGATATATTTAATTAATAAAATTTAATTTAATCTTTCTTTTTTTTTTTATTATTTAAGTTCCCTTTTATATTTTCAAATAACGTATATGATAAAGAAAATATTTATCAAACTTAAAACGAAAATTGTTTTTATACAATGTGATTTCATAAAAAAAAAATTTAGAAAAAATAATCTTGATATTAAAATAAAAAATTAATCTTCCCTTTTAAAATTTATCGGTTATATTTTTATGAAAATTTTAACCTTTCATCACTTTATTTTATAATTTTATTTTTCAAAATTAACATATACTAAATTACTAAGAAATCAAAAATATATTTACAAATCTAAGATGAAAAACAAAACTAATACAATGAATATAGTTAATACGATTTGGTTGAATTAGATTAGAAATAATTATAATTGAATTAGACAGAATATATGTAACACATTATACCCACAAAATGAGTAATTAGACCAATCTAATTTTTTTATACAAAGTCAAATATTTGATAAAAAATAATATATTTTTAATTATAATTATATATATATAAAATATAGACCGACTCAACATATTACTAATTAGATATGAAATTCTAAAATAATATTAGAAATATATTAACCCACTATTACAATTAAGTATTTTGTATAATTTATATGAAAAACAAAAATAATACAATGAATATAGTTAATACGATTTGGTTGAATTAGATTAGAAATAGTCACAAAATATACTCACAAAATGAGTAACTAGACCAATCCAATCCAATTTTTTTATACAAAATCAAATATTTGATAAAAAGTAATATATTTTTATTTATAATAATATTTTTATATATAAAAATTATAGACCGTCTCAACATATTACTAATTAAATGTGAAATTCTCAAATAATATTAGAGATATATTAACCAACTATTACAATTAAGTATTTTGTATAATATATATATATATATATATATGCATAAGGTTTCAAAAGACTATCACTGTTATATTTACTTATGCAACTTTGAATTGATCAACAATTTAGTGTACTTTTATTATTTGATTCTCAAAACAATATAGATTAAATTATACATATTCTTACTAAAATATGTTTACAAATCTAAGAAAAGAATCAAACTACATAAAATTAACAAATTAATCAAAATTTTAATGTGTGTAACAAAAACATTTTAGTTGAATCAAAAAAGTAAATGTTATCTAATATATCCAAATAATAATCAAAAAGTCGAGATATTATATATCCAAAATTATACATCTAATTAACTAATTAAAATAACATAATATTATTTAAAATAAGCGATGCATATTGATTACAATATAAGTAACATAATAATTAAAAACTAAAAAAACAATATTAATAAATTATTAAAATGTATTACTTTATAAATATTTATACCCGTGCATGAGCACGGAAAAATCACCTAGTACACATTCTCTTATTGGTATCCCCACATACCCAATAGTTCACACAAAGTTGAACCACAATGAATCATTAAATCTTCGTTGGCTCCTTCGGTTCAGAAATCGTAACCAAAACTGCTCAAACCTTTCCATACAACGTTCCCCACCAAAGATAAAGTACGAAGAATTGACGTAGTAATAGAAAGAATAAAAGACGTTAAAACCATGTTATCTGAAGAGCCCCCCACACATACACAAACTCTGTACTGTTTCTTTTCTCTTGTGACCTTTTTGCTCTTCATCTTAATTGTATCAAAAGTGCCTTTTTCTGCTCAAACAGTGTGAATCTATTTGTTGTTTACAATGATTTAAGATTAGAGCAGATCCCTCTCATATCTGAGACTAATCGGTGTACAATCAATATTACACTTGATATCTCGCAAGCCTTTCTTTTACAGGGGGTTCCAGAGCAGACCAACATTCCGCCCATGAGTTTCCCAGCATCTGAAACCAAAAGACATTATTAATCATTTGACATCAGATTAGGAGCATCGTTTACGAGTTTATACTGAGCACAGCTTACGTGTTTATAGCCGTTCAGAACTTGGGAGACTTCGTTATTGACGTCCTCGCTTCTTATTTCCTGTGATAAAAAAGTTGTCAATGTCAACCAATTGTTCCAAAGCTCCAGATTTGACTTTAAGTTAGTTTTCTGTTTACTTACATGCCAGCTTGCAATGGCTTTGCATATGAAAACAAGCGAGCTGATACCTCCTGATGGATTCACTTTAACCTGAATATATAGAGAACAACTCAGTAAATATCAAACAAGATTTACACGTATCAAACACAAAGCAAAGGGTAGAGAGAGAGAGAGAAATACCACAGCACATAACCCTCTAAATGCCTCTTCTTTCTCAATGTCATCACGTACCCTGAAAAGAAAATATTATAAGAAATTGTTCTATGGAGTGTAAAGTCTCCAGATCCAGCACGAAGGTTACTAACATTGATAATGCCGAGCACCATGGTTTCATGAAGTGCTCCATTTGAGGTGCAACGAGGTCTGGACGAATCCATGCTAGTCTCCCCAGAGTAATTGCACTGTTCTCAACTAGTGACTTATTGACAGCCTATTTCCACAAGAAAAAAGGTCATCAGATACCACAGTTGATAAAGTCGGAAACGGCCAAGAGGCTCTTGTAAATATAAGGTTGCTAGAGTCACCTCTCCATGCTGAAGAATCAGGCCTAGGGAAGTGACAACGCTGGTCACAATTGGTGAGACTTCTTGACGAACCTGAAACATTGAGAGCATATATCATTCATGAGTTTTGCCCTTACCAAAACTTCAAGCTTTAATAGCAAACATAGTATCACAGTATTACCTTGACTGCTAATTCTCCAATTGCCCAACAAGCATTATTTGCGACAGAAAGGTTTTCTCTGATGAGGTTTGCACTCTGTACAAAAGCATATAGATATGATCAAATACAAAACAAGAAGAGATACTCGGAGTAAGACTAGGATACCAACCAGTTGCTGGCTTGCAATTTCAAGGAACTCAAGCAGGCGGGGTTGTAGGTAGGCCGGGAATACCTGTCAGTGGTAGCCAAAACGGCATTATTACACTCATATAAATAGCAGAATGCCATCGAAATGATACCACATAACTATGGAATATGCAGCTTACTCTTGCAAGATCACCCATGAGGGCAAAAGCACTTTGTCTGACGTCAGGAGCTTCATCCATGCAACACTTGAGAAGCAGATCTCTTAGATTGCTTTGTGATATCTGCAAAAAAACAGCGATGAAGTGAGAATATATCCAGCTAGTGACAGTTGACTCAATCATATTATACCAACATCATCGATCGGAGCAGCTGAAAGTGTTACTGAGTGAGAATTTTGAACAGAAAACCGAGTTAGTAAAATATTGAGAAAAGGGAATACCAGAGACTCTATCCCACTGCCAAGCCCTTCAGAAAGTCCAGAAAGTAAATCAAGGGCGCAAACAATGAATTCTCTGTCGTACTGAGCCCCAGCAGAGGCAGGATCAACCTACAAACAACACAACCAAGCTTTCATCAGACAAAAAAAATACACATGCGTCCAATATGAAGAACTGTTCCTATACGCAAGCCTGTGATGCTTATACTGGGTAAGGAAGACTGAAAAAAAAGAACATTCTATTTCTCCAATGAGATGAAATATCCAAAGTTCTTAATGAAACCTTAGCCAGTTGTTGTAGCTGGATGATATCCATGCATCTCTGGAAAACAGGCTGAGCAAATGGAGCGAACGCTACACCCAAAGCCTGAAAGATGGAAACATAATTTGTTAGACTAAAGATAGACAGTTCATGCTGTATACTGTCTAAGATTCCCTCAAGATGAACTTGTCCGAAGTTAACTGCTCTATCCTACTATTCGTAGCAATTTCAAGCTCAACTAATCTTTACTGAATCAAAGAAGTTTTGGCCTTTAAGCTGACCAACAACCCAGAAGACTTTACACAAATTCCGAAGGCCTTTACAAAGAGCCCATACCTGTGCAATAGATGTGAAGCATTCCAGCAATGGAAATAGATCTTTATCTGAATTTGAAAGTTGTTGCCACTTTGTGACCAGTGGAGGCATCAGAATTTCAAGATAAGCCGGCTGCAGAAGGAAGCATATTAAGTAGGCGACAAAATTTATACTAGCACCAGTATATGGAATCTGCCAGTGTTCCAATAGCATCTTACCTTGTTTAACTCTTCTCTAACCGAATCTGCCAGTGTTCCAATAGCATCATAAACAATTCTTAAGTTCCGCCTCTGTGTATATGAAAAATAGTATGTTAAGTAGACGTATAGAAACAGTTTTCTGAAGTAAACAATAGCCGTCACAAAGATTTATTCTGGCAAAGAAGTAAACCTCAAAAGGAGTTAGCTACCTGATACTTTCCAAAAGCGCACATTAGATGCTGCAGTATAACTCCCAGGTGTGGCACTAATTCTTCAGCGGCATCCTCTTCAACAGTTGCAAAAGCTGAACAGGCAGCCTCCTGGACCCGCTTGTTTGAATCCAAGAGTCTGCGGAGAAGACCCATAAGAACTTTCTCAAACTGTTCATAGCCCTTCGGATTGCCAGTTTCCTAGAAAACAAAAGAAGTAAGTCATCTAAGGACCGTTTGAAGGACTTGAAGCATGAAATCTTCTGTTCAAATCATACCTGGATAAGATACTTGCCAAATCGAGAAAGCGTCCAGCAAGATATGCTTCGTATAAGAGGGAACTTGTCATCTAAAAGAGGAAGAAGAAATGCTACGATCTGCAGAAATAAGACACTAGCACATTAAGTTACTTGAACTGAGCGGAGAAAAAACATATATATGAGAAAATGCAGATCAAAAACGAACTCGCCTCGGACAAGTGAGGGTAGAGACCGTTAAAACAGCCTTCAGAAATAGCCCCAAGGGTCAAAACAGCAGCTTCCCTATCTTTCCAGGTCTCATCACCAGAAGTTGATATTTTTGCCTGTAGCTTGGAAGAACAGGGTTTAGCTAACTGTATTCATTTTCAAAGAGCGGGAGGCATAACATTAACCTGAATAAGGGGCATGAGTGCTGGAAGGATTTCATCTCCAAACACATTAGAGAGAACGTCAATAGCTGCTGCACTGCACTTTCTTAAGTTCCAGACGTTAAAGGAGTCATCATCCTGTACATAGAGATAATCATTAAAGAGGGATCTATGGCATTAATTGGGCACACATACGCAACATCTATATATCAAATGACACTAAAAGAAGTAGATCACGTACATCGTCATCAAAATCCTCTGATCCATGAAGCCTTGATGTGTGAAAACGAGGTTTCAAATCCTGCAGGGGAACCAAAACGACTGAAAAAAAATGAAAATAAAGTTCTATAAGAAAGTCAAAGTCTCGAGAACAAACAACTGCACCTGATCTCTGTCTGGTTGAGACTCATCTTCCTGCAAACATGAGCAGCTTTCATAAGATTTATACTTTAAATTATATTGCGAAATGTGACAAAACAATTTCAACAGAAAACAACCTCCGCATCCAAAAGCGACTCGTCGTCATCCGCATAAGCCATGTTTGAGAGCAACACCTGAAACAGATATATTTTATGAAAATTTTAAACTAAACCGGATGAGTAATGTTTAAGTGCCTAGAAATATACTAAAGAAAAAGGAGATCTAGCACTATACTGGAATAAGCCGTGGTAGTAACTCTTTTAAGTTGTCCGGTGGAAGCTGCGCATCACAGTATGCAGACCTGCGAAACAACACTTTTAACTTTGAGAAAAAAATGAGGACAGGGATGGAATAACCAGGTCGAAAAAGAATAGAAAACAGTAGAACACAAGACAAAAACAGGTATAAAACCGTCATCTGTAGAGCATAATAAAGAGAATAATATTTTACCAAAATTCACATGCTTCAAGAGCGACTTCTTCGTCAGGGTCTTTGTTGACTTGTAGCATGTATTCCATCACATTCCTGATATGTGGCTGAAATAGAGAAAAAAGGGGAAATAGAGAAATCTAAGATGCAGGGTAGAAGAAAAGCTGAACTATGCATAAGAAGCGGCACTTCAGAGTAGAATTGAAATAATGTGCATGTTAAAACGAAAAAAAATACCTCTATAGACGAAGGGAGGACTTCCGTGAGTTGCACAAATGCAGCGCATACCTTTTAAACAGAAGAGGAGTTATGATAAATAAGCAAAAGAACTTCGAAATGAGATAAAAATCTGATCGAGTCATATGTCATCTCAGGGTAACAATCAAGCATAAGCTTAAATAAGTCACGTACTAATTTTCTGACTTCTGCTACAGGATCATTGGCAAGGACAAACAACCCCTGAAGGTACTTATCCATGGAATTGTACAAAGCCTGCAAATCATAGATTGTTACAATCCACAATACTTCATACCAACATAAAACGGAAAAAAAAGTATTAAAAGCAGTCTTCTCAATACTTACAGCAGGCATTATTATGATATATTGGTTAACACAACCCAGGGCAAGCTTCCTCAGTGAAGCATGGGGCGACTGGAAAAACTGTTCAAACAAATTGGTAATCAATCTTACAGAAACCAATCCAACAATAATAAATAAAAAAATATATCAAACAAGAGCTTAGCAAGTACCAATATAAGATGTTCACCTGAAATAGCCTAGGCAAGAAAATGTTGATAGGGCTTTCTGCTAAACCAGGCACCTCTGAATCCAATACATGCGGAATATCCTCACAAATCTGATCGATACGTCATGTTTACTATTACAAAAACTCTGAAAACCAAGAAAAGAAAGCTTGTCGTAGCGACATACCTTTGACAACGCATCCATCGCACCATCCATGTGATTAAGATCATTGCTGTCTAAACAACTTACAAGAGCCGGCAAAAGCTCAAGCCATCCAGAAACACCATCTATATTAACAATCTCACTGATGATAGTTCCAACTGTTGCCCGGATATGCCTGTCCACTGCTCCCATACAAGGCAGCAGCTCCGACTTGATGTAACTTTTGTTTTCTTGAGCCATGGATGAATATCCACCTTTCAAATTGTTCTTCAGCAGCAATCCAGCAGCTTGACGAATCTCTACTGACTTTCCCTGAGGCATCATCATACATCAGCTAAAATGTTCAGAACATAATAGCGTAAAACCTAATCAACCAGCAATAGCAATATAAGAAACCTAAGGCTAGACTTGTGGCATATGTAATCAACGATCCGAGCTCTAAAGATAAGTCAATACGGTAAGGAAATAGAGGAAATCTGGGGAGAGAGAAACCTCAGCGCGGACGAGGATGAAGACTAGGTAGTTGTTGAAATCGGGAATCTGAGAGAAGTGCTGAAGCTGTTTCCAAATCTGAGACTTGTCAACGTCGGAGGAAGGAGAAATCTGTTGCTCGAGAAGAGCACAGATCTCGGCGAGGCCGTCCTCACGAGGCTGCCACACAGTCGTCGCCGCCATGATTGGTGTGGCAAAAAGGTAAATGTGTTAACTCGTGTGAGAAGAATATGATTCTTTGTACGATAAAGCGCACAGCGAAGTTTGGAAAAAGACAGAGGAGGATGCAGAGAAAGACCCCCCCTGAGTCGGGTTTTGATGGGTTTAAAATTCTTTAAAAGCTTTTTTTTTTGCTGGGCCTTTATGGCTTTATTTCCCCTTTTAAACTTTTGTTTTTGTAACACTACCTTTTTTAACTTTTAATTACATCTCTATAATATTATTATTTGAGAAATCAGTTTTCTACGTGCGCTCACGTTAACTCTTACGGTGGTTAATTACAATGATACCCTTAATAAATCAGTTATATCTAATTATCAGAATTAAATATATTTTTATTTAGGTTTCCTTTTTCCCTTTTTTCTCAAATAACCTATATAATAAAGGAAAACTATAAACTTAAAAAATGAAAATATCTTTTATATATAGTGTAATTCATAATAAGGGAAGTTCACAAAATAATCTTGATTTTAAAGAAAGAAATAATATTTCCTTTTAAAAATAATGTTAAACAACATAATATATATTTTAAAAGTATTAAACATTTTATTTAAATCAATCTATTTCTAAAATTATTATAAAATAATTTAAATAACATAAAATAAGATATCTTTAATGAATAAAATTTGATTTAATCTTTTTTATGCTCCCTTTTATATTTTCAAATGACATATATGATAAAGAAAATATTGATAAAACTTAAAGCGAAAATATTTTTATATATAATGTGATTTCAGAAAAAGGAAAGTTTAGAAAAATAATCTTGATATTAAAGTAAATAATTAATCTTCCTTTTTGGAATGTATCAGTTACGTTTTAATGTAATTGTACCCATCATCACTTTATTTTATAATTTTATTTTTGAAAATTAACATATACCAAATTACTAAGTCCTATAAAATTAACATAGACATGGGGATATTTACAACTAGCCAATTCATATATATATATATATATACAGCTAAGATGAAAACCAAACTAATGCAATGAATAAAATAAATATGATTTGGTTGAATTAGATTAGAAAGTTATACTAGAATTTGATGGAATATATGTAGCATAATATACCCACAAATGAGTAACTAGATCAATCCAAATTTTTTTATACAAAGTCAAACATTAAATAAAAAATAATATATTTTCATTTATAGTAATATTTTTATACATATAAATTATAGAACGACTCAGCATATTACTAAATAAATATGAAATTCTAAAATAATATTATAAATATATTAACCAACTATTACAATTAAGTATCATTGTTATATTTATTTATGTAACTTTGAATCCATCAACACTTTAGTTCAATTTTACTATTTGATTCTCAAAATAACATATATTAAATTATACATAATTTTACTAAAAATATATATACAAATATAAGACAAGAATCAAATTAAATAAAAAAATAAAAAGACAATAAATGAAGTAGTTAGAATTACTTAACAAAGGAAGAAATCTCTTGAAAATATGGTTAATTCTATTTTCTACTTCAATTTTAATAATATAGACTATATCCTGATCCAAGCGGACGCACGAGTTTTTCTTTTACTTGTAATAGATGATATGATATAGTTATGATTTATAGATAGATTATAAATATTTTAAATATGTTGGTTGTGCATATTGTGGTTAGATGTTAAACTAACTAAAATGACATCTAAATACTAGTTATATGATAACCTATAAGCTATTTTCCCGATTTCCTGAAGATTTTGAAGTGTACCTTACAAAATTGGCAAGCAGAACGAGTGGTTGGGATAGAAGATAGCTGGAGACCTATATTTGAAAAGAAACCTAGGATTGTACTTAAAAAGATCAAGCCAAATCTAACTATGCATAACCTCTCGCTTACGTGTCTGTTCATTAAGGGTAAAAAGGTCATGGGGTAGAAAAATTTATATCGCCGATATTATTTTTTCCGGGTAGTTACCTAATTTGTGGGTTCATTACAGTATATTCAACCAGTAATCTATATTGATGAACTACAGCTGATGTTTGTTTTCTATTACATAAAGTAAAGCTGTAGGCATATACTTACACCGTTTCTTAATAAGTGTAACTTTAAAACATTTTATGGAGGTTAAGAAAATGTTATAATAGACTAACTAGGTTAAGATCCGCGTCTTACATGGAATAAACATTTTATATAGAAATTATATTTATGTATTATTAATTATTTTATGTTTTAAGCATATTATGAAATAATAAAAGAATAATTATATATTAAATAATTGAAAAATAGTTGCTACTAGACCATGTACAATAGTTAATATTATTCAACACACTATTTTACTTTCTTTAACACTCTACATCACTTTCACTTTCTTCCACCTATTAATTCAACACCCCTTTCAATTTTTATATCTACAATAGTTTTGTTTTTGTTGAATGAAATTCAACAACCAAACAATTATTTTTGTTCCATATTTTAATACTTTGATTAATAAAAATTTTGATTATTATTTTTATTCATTCACTTAAAACTTAATTAAATAAATTAGTATTTTTAGAGAGTAATGATAATATTCTTATAAAATCAATTTTTATAGGTCTAAATTAAATAAACCAAGTCTCTTTTTGTAAAACACAAAAATTAGGAATTTTGGTATAATTTTTAAAAATAAAAAATAAAATTTGGCATAGGATAATTGATTCGAAATGATTCGGGTGAAATAAAATTTAAAAATTCTATCTACCAATAAAGCACCTACACTTTTACCTATTATTTATCTCTTCTCTATTTTTTGGCAAGAAAAAATTCACATTCACACTCTTTTGGTCAATCATAACAATTTCTATTTGATTTGCTCAGATTGAACACATTATTTATGTGGGCTCCATTTGCTTTTGTTTCAACATAATGAACAAATTCAACACCCAAAAACTCCACGTCCTTTTTTCTTAGTTTTCAATTTGCAACAGTTGAAAAAATTATTCAACATTGTCATTGCACATAGTCTTATGTATGTAATTAAATTGGCATGTACAGATAAACCAAACAACTACTCTTGTTTATTTACAATTATTTTATAGTAAATAAATCAAAACAATCAATTTTATCTATTTTATATGTATATAATTAAATTTAAATGATACTAACATAGATAACCAGTATATTTTAAAATGGTATTTATTAAATGATTGTCTACTCATATGTTTTTAGGATTATTTGCATTTTTGTATAAATTTTTTTTAAACCATGATAAACTTTTTTAATGTGGGATGTTTAATGGTTTTAGTAATTTATAATCATTTTAAAAAATCCAATGCATATTTCAAAATTAAAATATTAACTTCAATATATGTTCAATGCAAATATCAAAATATAAGTATGTATTTTAATATGATATATAGTTTAATTTAAACGATATGAAATATATATATAAACACCTATTAAATAAGAATTACTATTCATATGATTTTATAATCATTGTTTCTTATTATAACAAAACAATGTAAACGTTGATCATAAAAATTTATGTGAGATTTTTAACAGTCTTAGTAATTTATACTCATTTTGAAACATTCCAAATATAATTTATAGGAAAAATCTAAATTTTTATTATATGGTTATTGTAATTGTGTAAGTTATTTTAATAATGAAGAATTAAACAAAAAAATGATAGATGGTATACACATTGATAGTAAATCGTATTATTCAAATCATTAATTGCCATATATATTTTAATCATATTATATAATTTTGTAACTTTTACTTAAGGAAAGAATGAAGAATAATGTTTACATTAATAATTAATTTTATTATTAGTTTAATGAAAATTATAGTTTATACTTAGATGTACCAACTTATTTCTCTAAAAATCTAAGAATCATTTTCGTGACAACACGTGTCAAGTCACAAATGTTGTAGTGCTTCTCTTTTAATATATAAGAGATATATACCTATTTAATGTATGATTCATCAAATAAGAATGATTTAAATAAAAATATACTGGTTATTCAAAATGGGAAAAATAGATTTAATGTACAAAATTACATTAAATTGTAGAATAATATTTTCTGAAACAAAATAAAACACCTAAAATGACACTTATTATGAAATAGAGAAGTATTAATTTATTTGTCTTCTTTTGTAATTGTCCATTTTTAGTATGGGATTTATCAAAACTAACGATTTTCTTTTGAGTTATTTGATAGTATTTTCTTTACTATGATTTTGTCTATTTTATCATAATATAAATGATTAATAATAAATGAATTATATAAAATTCATTAAATGTTTCATCAAATTTAGTCAGTCTAACTTTCAACATGAAAAATTCTTTGTTAAAAATCACTTCGCAAATAATAATATAGAAGATAGATAGATAGATGAGAAATAGTCTAAGATAGCTTTTAATTTTTTTGTCACAAATATAGCTTCTAAGGATCAAAATAACTAAAATATGTTTCATTAAAAAGTAAATATACACTTATATCCCCAAGATTAACTAATTTAAAGTAATGATTTAAAAATGACAGAGTTTTGGGAGTGATGTTTAAAATTTTTTTAAATAAAATACAAATATTAAAATTTGAAAATAAAAATTTTAAAAATAGTTTCAAAAGTATTTTAGAATTTAAAAAAAAACAATTGAAAAGAAATTAAAAATTTTGAATTAAAAAATTTTGAATAAATTGAAAAGAAGTTAAAAAAGTTTTTTAAAAGTTTTAATTGGAAAATATAGAATTCTAAAATATATAAAAAATGTAAACTTTTTATTATTTATATCTCTAGATTCTAGATATAAAGGTCTGTTGCTTCTTTAATAAAATATATTTTGGTAAAAGGCTCTTTTGTGACAAAAGCTTAAAATATCTATTTGAGAGAATTATCCTAGATAGATAGATGTATTATTTTTTTGTATAACAACTAATATTTTCCAATTTATAAAACAGACCACATTATATTATCTAGGTCTAGAAAAAAAAAACTGGAATTGAAGAACTAAACAAAAACCAAACTGAAATACCCAAAATTGGAATCGAATCGAAACCCTCAAATATCTAAATGGTTCTTAGATTTATATATTTGAAATAACTGAACTAACCAAAACAAAACCGAGAACCCAGAGGATACCCGAATATATAAAAATATTAATTATATATACATATACATAACATAAATATATAACTAATTAAAATATATTAAAAGTATCTTAAAATATTTGAAAAACAAAGTTGTTATAAGATATCGGAACTATCCAAAAATATCCGTAAGTATCCGGATATTTTTTATCCAAAATGTTCTAAAGTAATCGAAAATATCTATTTTTTTATCTAAATCATTTTACTTATTTGATATTTTATCCAAAATACCCAATATTTAACATGAATTACCCGAATTATTCGAAATAACCGAACGGGAACCAGACTGAATTTTTCCGGATATTTTCAGGTTCATATTTTTACTATCTAAACCAAACCGAAAATACTAAATTGTAAATAGATCCTTTAGCCTCTTTCTCGAACAACCTGATACTCGACAAAACCAATCCAAAATGCTTAGTCCAAATATCTTATGTAGCCGCACAGCTTATTAGTCAGCTGTTAGCCTGTTTACCAATTCAAAGCCTAAGAGTAGGTTCGATTTTCTCCCACTTCGTCGTCTTCTCTTACTTTGACGAGTGTTTTGTTACCAAATGTATTCACCGAGTCACTACACTACACACCTTCTCAATTCCAATTTCGAAATCATCGTATCTTGATTTCTTCCTGCTTGTACCAGTATCGGTATGCATTTGGATCTTACTTCAAGGAATTAGAGTTTGGAATCGATTTAGACACTCGCCGTATTCGAGTGACATCTGTTGAATCTCAAATCCGATAATGGAGATTTAGAATACAGTAATCAGATATTAAACGGGATTTAAGAGGCCAAAGGTTTCGTTAAATGAAGTGTAAGAAAAATGCAGAATGAAAATACAAAGAAAGAATTTGTCGTCGTAAAGACTAACTCGTTTTCAAAGTTATTTATCTCTCAGTTTCTCTCCGTATTCATGTGTCTTCTTTCTCTTAACTTCAGACTTACTTTTAAAGTCGTAGTGTGGAGGAGTCGTTGGTTTGTCACTATTACTTGCCATAGTGTTCAGCGGAGTTGTTGATTGTTAGGTTCGGCGCCGTAGCAGGAGTTTCGACTCTTCCTTCTTTCTGACACTCGATGGCGTGTATCAGGTTGTCCTGGCGAGTTGGTGAATCAGCTGTCTTGACCGAGTTCGTAATGGACCACGTTTCTTTCTCGTGTTTTGTCCTTGTGATTGGGCCGAGTGAACTTATGGGCCGCAATGTTAATCGGGCCCATATCCAACAATATCGTGCTTGTGTTTGTTTTACATTTTGTAGATTTTTTGCATTGAGACGAAGTTATTTATCTCCAAGTATGGACTTTGATGAGTATGAGTACCTAGAGAAGACGGTTGAAGTCGAAAACGGTGGTGATCAGAAACCCAAATCGGAAGTCAAAGAGCTTACTAGAAGCTCCTGGCATAGGAGAGACGAAGACGACGAGGATGTCCGCCGTTCTAAGCGGTCCAGAGACAGAGAGAGGGATAGGCATAGAAGTAGTCGGGAGCACAGTATTGGTTTATATGGTTTCTTATTGTATTTCGGTTTAGTAGAATTAGACATTGTATACCCGGTTTGTTCCGGTTTGCTGATTTGATCAATTGTATATATGTGACTCATTTGCCACTCATTAATTCTAACAGAAAGTATTGATATTTTGTCGTCTTCTTTCTTTCATGTATTCATCTTTTCGCCATGTTTACTTGAGGAAGAAGCTGTCTTTTCTGTTCATTTGAATCACTAAAATGGTATCAGAGCATTGAGCACAACTCAACATCGTTTCCCTCTTTCTTTTCCGGTTAGAACGAGCTTGCTTTTGGGTATTTTCCCTCTTCGCTCTCTGTTCGATCGAATCTCATTTTCTGGGTTTTCTCTTCTCGGTTCGTCGATTTCTTCTCGCGATGGTGGTTACTCTTCGTCGTAATCGTCTTACTGGTCGTTTTACACGTGCTGGTAGCTCGAACCCTCTTCCTCGTGGCTCTGCTTCTCCTCTTGACGTTGATGCAGTTACGCCTCTCAGAGGTTCGTTTGCTCACGCCGCCGTGATGAACCCCGATAACGTTCACTCTCCGCTGTTCCTTCACCACGCGGACCATCCAGGCTTGCAGATTGTTTCCGTACAGCTGGATGGATCCAACTACACACAGTGGTGCTCTGCCATGAAGATTGCTCTTGACGCGAAGAATAAGATCGCCTTTGTGGATGGATCTCTTCCTCGCCCTAAACCAGATGATCCTTTGTTGCGTATCTGGTCTCGTTGTAACAGCATGGTTAAGTCATGGCTGCTCAACTCTGTCACCAAACAGATCTACGGTAGTATCTTATCTTTCGATGATGCCACCGAGATTTGGGTTGACCTTCACAATCGTTTCCACAAGACGAACTTACCTCGGATTTTTCAGCTCATATAGCAGATCCAAGATCTACGTCAAGGCTCTTTGGATCTTTCTGGCTACTACACAGCTCTCAAAACACTCTGGGATAATCTTGATGGTGCTGAACCCCAGAGATGTGTTTGTGCTGTAACACATTCAACTGTGTTAGTCAGCGCTCTGCTAAAGCTAAGATTGAACGAGGTCGTATCATCAAGTTTCTTTCTGGCTTGAATGAGAAGTACTCTGTCATTCGCAGCCAAATCATCATGAAGAAACCTCTACCTGACCTTGCTGAGATTTGTAACATCCTTGATCATGATGACAGCCAACGCCAGTTTAACTCAGTGATTGCTCCTGCTGCATTTCATGTTAGTCAAGACAACACCTTGTCTGCTAATGTGACCTCCTCCAACGATTCCACTCCATCCCAGCCTGGAACGTTGAATGCTTTTCAAAAGAAGTCAAGCGCTATATGCTCTCACTGCGGTAACACTGGCCATGTCATCGATCGTTGTTACAAGCTCCATGGTTACCCTGTTGGTTGGAAGAAAGGAAGACCAGGAGCTGATAAATCAAAACCTGTTGCAGTTGATGCTAATGTGTCTACTCAGTCGTCACCAGTTACAGGTCTGGACAATCTCGTTGGTCAGCTAAATAAGGATCAGATTCAGGAATTCATAGCCTATTTCAGCTCTCAGCTTCATACTAAACCATCTGACTCCGCCTCTGTCTCAGCTGTTCAACACCATGCCCACTATGGTATATCGTTTTCTTCCTCAACTTTTCGTTTTGTTGGCCTTTTAAGTTTCGCTAATTGCGTCACTGATCAACAAACTTGGATCATTGATTCCGGTGCTACTCACCACGTATCACATAATCCTAGTGCTTTCACTACTCTTGAGACTTCTGCTCATCCTCTTGTGAACCTTCCTAATGGTTCCTCGATTAGAGTTGGTGGTGTGGGCAACATAGTCTTGACTCAGACCCTTACTCTGCAGAATGTCCTCTTTATACTGGAGTTCCATTTAAACCTCATGAGTATCAGTTGTCTAACCTCAGACCTTGGTGCTCGTGTGACCTTTGATTCTGGCTGTTTTGAAATACAGGATCCTTCCAAGGGATCGATGATTGGCAGAGGTAAACGGACAGCAAACTTGTACATTCTGGATCTTGAAGATGCTGGAACTGAAGTTTTGAAGACTCCTGTTTTTCATTCGAATGCTGTTGTTGATGCTTCTATTTGGCACCAACGTTTTGGCCACACATCTTTTAAAAGACTTGAGCTTCTACACGATGTACTTGGATTTTCAAAAGCTAAGAATAAAGGACCTTTGCACTGTGATATTTTCCATCGTGCCAAAGAAAATAAGTTGTCTTTTATTCTTAATCCTAAGCTTTGTACTCATCCTTTCGAACTGCTTCACATCGACGTCTGGGGTCCCTTTTGTGAGCCAACAACAGAGGGTTATCGTTACTTCCTCACCATTGTTGATGACCACACGAGAGCCACTTGGGCCTATCTGCTCAAATTAAAGAGTGACGTTCTCATAGTGTTTCCAGACTTCATTAATGTGGTTGAGAATCATTTCTCTACTCGAATGAAAGCAATACGTTCAGACAACGCACCAGAGCTTCGTTTTGATGCTTTGTACAAGGCAAAAGGAATAGTTTCTTACCACTCTTGTGCAGAAACCCCTGAACAGAACTCCGTCGTTG
Source organism: Brassica juncea (assembly GCA_018703725.1). Lineage (NCBI taxonomy): Eukaryota > Viridiplantae > Streptophyta > Magnoliopsida > Brassicales > Brassicaceae > Brassica > Brassica juncea. The sequence goes on along the minus strand of CM031936.1, from coordinate 7,998,397 downwards.
AAAGGAAGCATCAACACATTCTCAACGGGGCTCATGCACTGATGTTCCAATCTGGCGTTCCGCTGAGCTTGTAGGGAGACTGCGTACTTACCTCGGTTTTCCTTATAAATCGAACCCCTTCTCAAGTTATCTCCAACAAGACTCCGTATGAGATACTTCATAACAAGCTTCCTGATTATACTAACCTCAAAACATTCGGTTGCCTGTGTTATGCAAGTACTTCTCCAAAACAACGCCACAAATTTGAAGACAGAGCTCGTGCTTGTGTATTTCTTGGTTACCCTTCAGGATACAAGGGTTACAAACTACTTGATCTATAGAGCAACATTGTCTTCATCTTCAGGAACGTTGTCTTCCACGAGACCTTGTTTCCTCTTCTTCAAACACCCTTACCTACTGGTTATGAAGATTTCTTTCCCCGGATTTCTGTTCCTCCTGAGGGTTCTGCGCCTGCTAGTGGTTCTCCTCCATCTGTTATTCCTCGAGAAGTCTCTGTTCCTGGTAAACGGGTATCTAAGAGGCCGAGTCATCTTCAGGATTATGAATGTTCTTCTGCAACATCCTCAACATAACATCCTATTTCTAATGTTATCTCATATGCAGCACTTTCGGATCCATATATGATCTTCATCAATGCTCTAAATAGCATTCCTGAACCTTCCTCATACGCTCAAGCTTGTAAGATCAAGGAGTGGTGTGATGCTGTGGGCATAGAGATCACTGCCCTTGAAGACAACAACACCTGGATAGTATGTTCCTTGCCTGCTGGGAAGAAGGCAGTGGGTTGTAAGTGGGTTTTCAAGATCAAACTTAACGCTGATGGCACTCTTGAGAGGTATAAAGCGCGCCTCGTAGCGAAAGGCTATACTCAACAAGAAGGTTTGGATTACGTTGAGACATTTTCCCCTGTGGCTAAACTAGCCACAGTTGAGCTCCTTATTGATGTTGCGGCTGCTAAGGGATGGTCACTCACTCAGCTGGATATCTCTAACGCCTTCCTTAATGGAGATCTTGATGAGGAGATTTACATGACACTTCCACCTGGTTACTCTCCAAGACAGGGGGAATCCTTTCCACCAAACGCCGTATGCAAGCTCAAGAAGTTGCTCTATGGTCTTAAGCAAGCGTCTCGCCAATGGTTCTTGAAATTTTCTGCTGCTCTGCATCAGTTGGGTTTCAAAACTTCATCAGGTGATCACATTCTTTTCATCAAGAACACTGGTAATATATACATGGTTGTCCTAGTCTATGTCGATGATATCATAATTGCCAGTAGTTGTGATCATGCTACAATGCTTCTAAAGACTGCTCTTGAAGCTTCGTTCAAACTCGAGACTTGGGAACACTCCGATACTTCTTGGGACTTGAGATTGCTCGTTCTTCTGCAGGGATTACTCTTTGTCAGAGGAAATACATATTGGACCTCTTGATAGAAACTGGTCTTCTTGGATGCAAACCAGCTTCAATACCCATGGATCCCAGTGTTAAATTATCTGCAGAAGATGGTGTCTTGCTCGAGAATCCAGAGGTGTATCGTCGACTGATAGGGAGGCTCTTATACCTAACATTTACCCGACCTGATATTACGTTTGCAGTTCATCGTTTATGTCAGTTTACTGCTCTACCTCGTGCTCCTCATCTTCATGCGGCTTATAAGGTGTTGCATTACTTGAAGGGAACGGTTGGTCAGGGTCTGTTTTACTCATCCAGTTCGGATTTGTGACTTTCTGCATTTGCTGATGCTTCTTGGAGCTCTTGTCCTGATACGCATCGAAGTGTTTCTGGATTGTGTGTGTTCGTTGGGACTGCTCTCATTACTTGGAAGTCAAACAAACATGACACAGTATCATGTTCTTCCGCGGAATCAGAGTATAGAGCAATGTCTGAAGCAGTCTGCGAAATGATCTGGTTTCGTAATCTCCTTGAAGACCTTTGGGTTGTTCACTCTGGTCCAGCTCCTCTCTACTGTGATAACACAGCTGCTATCCACATTGCGAACAACGCCGTCTTCCATGAACGGACAAAACACGTTGAACGTGATTGCCATGTCGTTCGGGAACGGGTTGTCTCAGGTATGATCAAAACTCTCCATGTTCGTTCCGAGAATCAGCTCGCCGACATTCTAACTAAACCCTTATATCCAAATCCCTTCCGGCATATATTGAGCAAGATGGAGTTCATCAATATCTTCGCTCCATCTTGAGGGGGAATATTGGTTTATATGGTTTCTTATTGTATTTCGGTTTAGTAGAATTAGATATTGTATACCCGGTTTGTTCCGGTTTGCTGATTTGATCAATTGTATATATGTGACTCATTTGTCACTCATTAATGCTAACAGAAAGTATTGATATTTTGTAGTCTTCTTTCTTTCATGGACTCATCTTTTTGCCATGTTTACTTGAGGAAGAAGCTGTCTTTTCTGTTCATTTGAATCACTAAAACACAGAGACAAAGAGAGAGGTGGTGGAGATAAAGAAGAGATAAACGGGACAGAGAGAGAGAGAGCAAAGACAATGGTCGTGACCATGAGAAAGACAGGGAGAGAGATTGTTCACGGCGAAGCAGAAGTCGATCAGAGAGGCGTCGGAGTCGAGAAAGAGAAAAGAGCCAGGAGATAGAAACTAAGGAAAGGGACACCAAGGACCGTGATAGAGATCGCAGGTGCCCCTTCTCTTCTTGTCCTCATAATACATTCACTCAATATATCTATTTTTTGTCTCAAGAATTATGAGGTGATGGTCTCTGATCAAGCTTCACACTTTAGGATCTAATTCTTGAAAATAGCTGCTTTGCTGTTCTATCCTTTCCAAGAGAGTTGTTAATGAAGTTGTGACTGAAACCGAGGACGTGGTCCAGTTTTCTTGAATTGACAACTGAATTTGGTAATGTGTTACCTTTTTAGGTTATACTACTATAGGGTTTGATGTAAGCTACAAGTTTTAACAGGTTCACAATGCTATTAGGTCCATTGGTATTGCCTTCTGTGCAACTTGATGGGGAACGTTCCGTTTGAGTTTATCATTGTAATAGAAGGTAAAAAAGTTTTTGGTTGGACTTCAGGTTGGTCCATGCTAAATTTAAAATGAAAGAAGTTCTAAGTTTTAATTTATGTTATTGTTCATCACTTGTTGACTTGGCATAGTTCCCTGCAGGGTCATCTTGTGCTTCACGTGTGTACGCAGGTATCTAGGATGACACAAGCTTACATGTTTGTTATTATGCAGACGCCACAAAGACAAAAAGGAGGATAAGGTAGAGCCTGAGGCTGATCCTGAAAGAGACCAGAGAACAGTTTTTGCGTATCAGGTATGTCTGTTGTGATAGCTATGGTTCCTTTGGAGCACTAAACTTGATCAGTAACTGATTATTTGTGGATTGTACAGATTGCTTTGAGGGCAACTGAAAGGGATGTTTATGAATTCTTCTCCAGAGGTGGAAAGGTTCGTTCGCTCCTCTGCCAGCTTCGTGTTGCCATCTGGTTCATTTAAATATTGTTTAACAATTTTTCTCTTAAATCTCTTTCAAGGTACGAGGAGATGTACGGATAATTATGGATCGAATTTCAAGGCGTTCTAGAGGAATCTGGTGGGTTCAAAACAGTTCGATTCTTTGGGACTTTTTTTACGAGAACAAGTTTCTGGTCATGTTAAAGAATCCTTAACTATTGTATGCTGATAACCTTCTAGTAGCACATAAACAGTGCAATTGTTATGATGTATTCTGTTTCAGTACTATTTACTAGTTTCTAAATTGGTCCTGCACTCATGCTTGCAGGTACGTGGAGTTTTATGATACAATGTCAGTCCCTATGGCTATTGCTCTATCTGGACAGCCACTTCTTGGTCAGCCTGTTATGGTAAAACCATCTGAGAAGAATCTTGTCCAGTCAACAACTGCTGCCGCTGGAGTAGGAGGGATGCTGGGCCCCTATTCTGGGGGCGCTAGACGTCTTTATGTTGGTAGCCTGCATGTTAACATGTCAGAAGATGATCTGCGTAAGGTAATCTATTTTAATTTTCCGAGCAGTTATAGTGTGACATGTAACACACTTACTTTAATTGTTTATCGAAATGAACTATCCAACTACTATTATGTCTGATATAGATGAGAGTGTGATATGGATAATTTTTCAGAGAACTGGTAGAACAGAAATATTTCTGAACTGTACAAACCACATTCCTTTTGAGCTTTCAGGATTATAGCATTTTTTGTAGTTGCTTCATTTTCTGATCATAAAGTTCTTGTCGTGTTCATGTGACATGATAATACTTTTGTTTTGGCATTTCTAGGTTTTTGAATCATTCGGGATTGTGGAGCTGGTGCAGGTACCTCGTGACGAAACTGGCCATTGCAAAGGGTTTGGTTTTATTCAGGTAGGTTGAGTTAATTTCAGTCTTGACTTCATACTGATTTGCTTTTTTGATTAATAGAGATCTTATCTCTTAAAAACCTGGCAGTTTGCTCGCCTGGAGGATGCAAGGAATTCATGTTCTTTCTTTTTTTTTGTAAACAAACATTCATGTTCTTTCTGCTCAGTGATGGTACATTATTTTGTCTACTAAGGAAAATGAAGCATGGCACCTGCATGTTGACTTTTCCCGGATATTTTGAGCAGCCAAAAATTCTCGAATAAGAGCCAAAGGCTTCTAAATATGTATATTACACGAAATAGCAAGTGTGTTGATGATTTAGTGTTACTTTTCATCAGGTGTCAGCTGTAACAGATCAAACTGAAGTCCCAGATGCAGGACAAATGCAGAACAACGGTGATCTGGATGATGATGATGATGGACAGGGCCTTGTAAGTAGTTTCCTTATGCTTGCTAACCTAGCCTCCAAAAGAGAACATATCTCATGAATATATAGGGAGACCTGAAGTGATCTGTTTCAAGTAGTAGATATAGGCACTGCATCACGTAGGATTTGGTATATAATCAACTTAATAAACGGGTGTTAACTTTAATGAAAAAGGGGTGTTAATATATTACCTGGTTGCTCATACAGCAGTCTCTGAATGCACAATCCCGGGTAAGCCTCATGCAGAAGCTCGATCGCAGTGGAACTGCATCAAGGTTTCCCTCTCTATTGCGATTTAAGTAGCATACGCTGTCCATTTCTATTCCACTAAAAACCAAACTTCTCTGCAGCCTTACTGCAGTGCCATCGCCACTGGTGGCTCCTCTCGTACAAGGGGGTTTTCCTGCTGTTGCCGGTATTTTTCCTGGTGTAAATATTCCAGCTGTGGTCGACCCTGTTGGCGTCCCCGGCGAATGTCTACTGCTTAAAAACATGTTTGATCCATCCACAGAGGTTGGCGATCTGCTAAAGATTCTTCTCGTCTCTTGACAGTTTGTACCTCAAGCTAAGATTCGTCTGTTTTTTGCAGACTGAACCTGAGTTTGACGAGGACATAAAAGGAGGTGAATGCTCCAAATTTGGAATTCTGAATCATATCTTTGTTGACAAATGAGTTGAGCTTTTAGTATTTTTCATCCTCCAAAAGAGCATTACTTATCTCTACCAACATTTGATTGCCCGAAACAGAAACAGCATCGGTTTTGTCTACTTGCGATTTGAAAATGCAGAGGCAGCAATGGGAGCGCAACGTGCTCTCCATGGAAGATGGTTTGCTTGAAAGATGATTACAGCGACTTACATGGTACATGACTTGCAACACTTCCAAGCTGTTCGGTTTCACTCTCTATTAACGAATCTTCTTCCTCTTTTGTGATGTCAGACAAGTTACGAAGAGTTACGAAGCCAAGTTCCCTGAGAGTAAGTAGAGAGACCTTTATGAGAATGTAAGCAAAGAGAGAGACAGAGTTCTAGGATTATTTTTTAAAAGCATCAATGAAGATGGTATTGAAGATAATGAAAAGCTTGTCTTATAGCTTGTGTCACATCTATGTTTATGCTTTTACCCGTCTTCTTGTATTATTAAACATTCGAAATTGTGTGTTTGGGTTACTTGCATTGATATGTTTCTTTAGGTAAAATAAGCCGTGCGGAATTATACTGCGGGACGGTTCAACTGCGGTTTGTGCGTTTTGCGGGACAAGTGCGGTTTTGGTAAAATTAGCAGTGCGGAATTGTGTTGATTGGTGAAAATATATAGTTTGCGGTATTGACAAATTGTTTAATTGATAAAATAATAATGGTGTAGAATATAGAATATAGTTAAATAATATAAATAATATGTTAACATAATAAATATATTTCTAAAAAATGTCTTAAATATTTTTATATTGTAAATGAAATAAGAAAATTACATTAAAGCATTAAATAACAAATAGTTAAGCACTACCCATTAGAAAAATGCTATTGATTATTTTGATTTTCCCATAATATATTTGTAAAATTTAAGGAGTAGATTTAGGAATGAGATATAAAAATAAAAATTTTAAAAAGTAGTTTAAGACCCGAAAAAGATCTGAAATACCGAACTAAACCCGAAAACCCAAAAAGTACCGAAAAATATTTGATTATATGATACTAATAAAACTTTAACTATGTTTATTAGTAAGTTTTTAAAAAAAATCTTAAAAAGGCAGATTTTGATTTGTACCGTTAAATATTTGTGGTAGACAAAAATAAAACTAGATTTTCAGTTAATATTTCGATACGAACAAAGAAGTCGTTTAGTTAATATTCTGATACGAAAATTCATCTGAATTAAATATTAAAATTACATATATAAAATAAATAAATAAAAAAACTAAATGAAATACAATAAAAAATTATCAACTATTTTGATTTTCCCACGACATATTTGCAATATTATTTCTTATTTGTGCCATATGTTTTCCTTGTGCCACATCAAGTTTTTCTGTATCATCAAAGTCAGATTCTGAATCTCTGTTATTCTGTCCCATAGCCAACATTGTATTTGCAAAATTTTCATCTGAGTAGTTTGATATTTTGATAAAGTTATGTAATCCCATTGTAGCCAATACCACTCTTTCTTGTATGTGTATATTGTATCTTGGAAAATCTGATAGAATCCTCCATTTTTTCTTCCAAACTCCGAATGTTCTCTCAATTACGGAACGTAAAGACGCATGATACTGGTTGAATAGTTCTTGTGTATTTCTAGAAGCATGACCAGAGTTAAATTGAGACATATGATATCTCAGCACTCCGTTTCATGATGATCAGTATGGAGCTAAAAATCCTTGCTTGATCGGATAGCCTGAATCAACTAGATAATATTTATCTCGTGGAGGCAAAGGAAACTCAGGATCGTTTTGTTGTGCCATTGCCAAAACAGTAGTATCATGACAAGATCATGGTGCTCCATTCCATATGTATGTGAATAACATATTCAAATCACATATTGCCATGATGTTCAAAGATGCATTATCATGTCAATTCCAATACATTCCTTGTAACTCAGGCTCCACTTTTACGCATACATGAGTCCCATCCATAGCCCCAACGAATCCACTGAAAAATGGATAATATCTTTGATCTGAGTGAAGTCTTTTAGGAATTCGCATTAGCTCTTGTCTTGTTGGAGTTATAATATAATCACATGCCAATAGTTCGGTCGCTGTCAGAACTTCCATAAATTTTCTCTGAACTGTCTCCTGATTTCGGCCAAATCTCAAACCAACATCTCTTTGAACTTCATTATGGCCACATATATGTAGAAACATAGCCACACTTTCTTCAATACTTACATTTAGTGTTGGTTGTAGACCATAATTTGTTTGTAATATATTACACAAGGTGCAGAAATATAGCAGTGACATTCGTAATAACTAAAGACAAATAGCCTCATCTTGTTGTAGTCGTCGCCAAATTTTCCTCCATCCTGAACCTCTATCGGTTTGCACCGGTGCCCTTTCGAAATATTGATGATAGTAAGTCAATGTTGGATTGATTATTAACTCTGCAAACTACTCATTTTCCAAATTTCACATTTCAATTCTCTCTTCATAACTTAAGTTGTCTATGCCTTGTGCTCGTAATTGACATAAACGAAAAGCCTGAAATTTTAAACATGAAATAAAACATATAGTCAGTAAATATAAACTATATTATTTAAATAAGACATCTCTTTGTTCAAAAATATTAGTTTTTCTAACGAATATTTACCTTAAAAGGTAATTAAAGTATCGTTGACTTATAACATTATTTAATGATTTTGACGTTTTCGTTTTTCAACCCCTTTGTATATAAAAACACCATATTGATTTCAACGTATCAAACTACATTATTATAATATAATATAAATAACCATATTATGTAAACATCATAACATGTAATTTATATAGTTTTTAGTAATTTTATATATTCTAACAATTGGTAAGACCTATTATTTTATATATATGTGATATATAGTTAATATTTATAACTTAAAATAAAAATTAATTTCTTGTTAGTTTACATATATAAATATTACTATTAGTTCAGAGAATGAGTAATATGTTTATATTAGTTATTTGTAATATAAAATAATTAATTAATAGCATTAACAAATTAACTTTAATTAAAAATTATTGAATCATATTACTACAGCTATTTGTAGGTTTATGTAAAAAATTTATACATGATTTTATTTAGTATCCATAGTGTATAAAAAATTTCATATAATTTACATAACCTAATCTATAATTCTATATTTTAAACACAATATAATAATTAAATATACTTATATAAAGTGTATATGGTTTTATTTTAATTTTAATTATAACTGATGAATTATTAGTTTACTTAAATGCATTGATTAATTATTAAGTAATTATATCATCACTTTTTGTACTATAAAAATAAGTTGATCCGAATAAAAGTTACAACTAAAACTTACATGTTTTCTTATTTCAATTCTGATCATGTCTTCTTTATTTTTTCGTGGAGCAAAACGAACCTTTTTGTGAGCAAGAGCAAAACCAACACGTCACTTTGCTTCTTCTTTTTTTTTGGAAATGTGAATGCTTAAAACTGAATGAAAAATCAAGGCTTTATACTGTTGTTTTATTAATAAAAAAATAAGACATTAGTGCATTCATTGCGTTTTTTGCAGGAACCACTAGGTAGTAGGAATGAGGCGTTTTTGAAAGGCGGATTTTATCTTGAGAAAGTTACATAATGGGTTACTTTGTCTTGGATCTCTAACATATTTAGGCACTTTACACTTGAGATGTACTATTTGCCTTACTTTTGGATTTTGGTTGCTTTTGTTGGATGAAAATGCCTTTGAGTAAGAAAAAGAAATTGTGACCAGAGTGATGATGATTTAAACGTCTACTCAATTGCTTTAGCTGTTATTAATTGTTGGTAGGTTTATTGGATATTGGGCTTCAATAGTAACCGTAAGATATGGTTTCATCTAATTTGATCTAACGGCTCTTGTTAACGTGAATACAAATCATAGAAAAAAGATGGATGAGAAATAGAGATTTTATGGTTAGAGTTTATGTGATTTTATGGTTAGAGTGATGATGATTTAAACATCTAGTCAATTGCTTTAGCTGTTATTAATTGTTGGTAGGTTTATTGGGTATTGGACTTCAATAGTAATCGTAAGATATGGTTTCATCTAATTTGATCTAACGGCTCTTGTTACGTGAATACAAATCATAGAAAAAAGATGGACGAGAAAATAGAGATTTTATGGTTAGAGTATATGTGGTTAATTAGTATTAAACATGTTATGTGTCAGGGCTGTGGTTGAAAGAAGAAAGATTAGGGTCAGTGATCATGTGGTCAGAAACTTTATGAATAGAAGATCGGTTGGTGGTGTGGTCAGGATGTGAAAAGAGAGGTTATGGTCAAAGTTGGTGTGGTCATGGTTAAAGATTTTTACATATTTTTTGTTGTGGTCATCGTATTAGTTATTTTGGTCATGATTGAAGTGTGATGTGGATATTGTCACTTAGAGAAACTATGAGCGTGGATACTGATAATGTGTAAGTGTGGATGTGGTCGTTGGCGACAAGATTTGTGAGGAATGGATATGTTTACGTTTTGTACATAAATGTGTTTCTGAATTATTAAATGCATTCCGATGGTCTCCGGCGAACACCACCAGCACTCAAGCAACTTCTCTATCTAATAGCACCAGTCCAGCTTGACCATATCTTGTCTAGTACTCCACCATAAAGATTTTCTGCTTCTCCTTCACGTTCAGTCACCGACAACGAGGAGACCAATGCCACCACAGCCAGTTCGTCACGCCATCACCTCAGTTATAACGTCACCATTTTCGAAAAGGACAAGAAACAAAAGAACATTAAATCTCACAACCGGTGGTGGATATTTACTATGTCTTTGTATTTTTTAAATGATGAAGATGAGAATAATAGGAATAGAAAAGAAGAAATATGAGAGAGGAGAAGAGAAAGCAAAAAAAACAAGAGTTTCAAAACTGATTTAATCAAATGAGACCAATTCATTCTAGTTAGAATTGTGAGGGTAATTTAGGAATTTTATAACCTGAAAATACACCACAAGTATAAAGTATGCTAGAGTGTTAAGAGAAAAGTGAAAGGTATGTTATAGCGTAATTTTTTCTTTTATCTTCTGGTCAGTAAAAATGCTTCAATTTGTGCACCGCGTTTTTGATCTTTTAAAAAAAAAATCACAACTGTTGCATAATTTTCTGATTAGTGATATTGGTGCGTTTTTCCAAATCCACTCTTGAAATACGTCCCGCACATGTTCCCATTCGTTACCTTAATATTTTAGATGCCATAAGAATGTTTCGACTCTTTATATTCGGTTTGAAATCAAAAGAAAGTTGACTTTTGTTTGTTTATTTTCATTTTTTTTTTGTTGTTGTTGGAATTGGTATTTCTCTCTGCGTTATAAATTTATAATTATCTGAACTTGAATTTTATATTTTCACAACTAGTATTTTATTTGTCTATCACCTAATCATAATTATTCTTTAAGTAGTTAATAACAAATTTATCAGTTTCATACCCTTTCATTAGAAAAATCTCCTAGCCAAGACCCTAAGTCATGTATAAGCTGATTAGAAAATTTTGAATATTCTGATTACATTTTTTGTTTTTTCTTTTCAAATGTTAATCTTAAAAAAAATCGAATATATTGTTGTAATTTTGAAAAGACAGACATTGAATTTTTGTTATATCAAAAGAAATGTTAGGGTTTAGATGTATTATTCCCGGTTGGGTACACAATTAGGATTTTAATGTCGGTTTGGTTTGGATAGAAAGCCTAAACCGGGAGACCAGGTAAGCACATCCAAGGGCCCAGATTGAATCATCGGTAGTGCTGGTGGAATGTCACAAAAAAAGAAAGAAAACAATTAGACGTGAAGGTACATGCACAATGACGAATATATCCTTGACGAGGGACGCCGCTGAGCTAGAAGAATCCATCCCCTCAGGACTCAGAGCTCTTCCCCCTTCAATCTCTCTTTCCTCCTCCTCTCGTTTTACAGCTTCTTCCTATGTTCTTTCGTGTTGAATATACATCGAAACGTTAATCGAATCGAATTGAATTGAAATCTTCGTCGCTTTGGTTTCCTTCGATCGCTTCTAGAAGATTCCAACCTGGTACTTTTTTTTTTGTCGATTCGTCAACAAACGATATCGGTTTGAATCTATTGAAATTTCATCATCGAGCTCAATGTGATTAGTTTCTCGTGAATCTCGATTATTATATGTATCTGAGCTTAGATATTGAAATGTTCATGGCTTATGAATCATCCGAATGTTAATATTGACATGCTTAGCTTTGACCTTCGTTCTGGAGATTTTTTTCTTTCTTGTTTCTGTGTAAAGCTTGAATCGTTTCGGAAGCTAATCATTTTGTTTTCGTTTTTGACCTTTTTGTTTGTTGCATCATACTTTATATCATAGTCTCTTATCGATCCTTGTTCTTCTGATCTATTTGGTTCTCATCGTTGCTTTTGTTTGGATTTTTTTAGATGGAGCATGATCAAGATGATGACCATGCACTTATATGTGATCCAACTGTGAATAACAACACCAGCCGTATAGATAAGTCTGATGATTCAAGAAGCAACGAGCATCCCAACATTTATCGACACGATGTTGTCAGGAACATCAAGACGGGCAGTATCGGGGTTGTGAGCGAAGTTGCTGGTGATTCTGACTCTGAAAGTGGCACTAGTGATGAGGAAGATGATGAAGATGATGATGATGATGATGACAGTGAAGATAATGGTGATGATGCGGATGAAGAGGAAGGGAAAAAGGACAATGTTGATGGAAACCCTGGCGATAAAAAAACTGATGGGAGCTACAAATGTGGTACTCTTGAGGGTGATCAGATACGTGTTCTTTGGATGGATGACACCGAGCCAGTTCAAGATGTTAACAATGTGACCGTTGTAGATCGTGGTTTCTTACACGGCGACTATGTTGCTTCAGCTGAGGAGCCAACTGGGCAGGTGGGAGTAGTAGTGGATGTAGACATGTCGGTAGATTTGTTGGCTCTGGATGGTTCCATCCACAAGGACATCTCAACAAAAGAATTGAAACGCGTCAGGGATTTCTGTGTTGGTGATTATGTTGTTCACGGCCCTTGGCTAGGTAGGATTGATGATGTGCTGGACAATGTGACTGTGTTGTTTGATGATGGGTCCATGTGTAGAGTCCTACGTGCTGAACCCCATCAACTAATACCTGTTTCCAAGAGTAACCTTGAAGAAGATGCTAACTTTCCATATCACCCAGGCCAGCGTGTCAAAGCAGGCTCCTCGTCGGTTTTTAAGAGTTCCCGTTGGTTATCTGGATTGTGGAAGCCTAATCGTTTAGAAGGTACTGTGACCAAAGTTACTGCTGGATCTATTTTTGTTTACTGGGTTGCCTCAGCTGGCTTTGGGCCAGATTCTTCTGCCTCTCCACCTGAGGAGCAGAGTCCAAGTAACTTGACATTGCTGTCATCTTTCACTCATGCTAACTGGCAAGTGGGTGACTGGGGCCTTCTTCCATCGGTGAATCAGTCTGCTACAATTCCCTTGCACAAGCATGTATCTAAGTTACGACTTTATGATTCTCAACCAAAAGATGCAGATCGGCAACAGAAAAGTGCATCCGATATAGAAGATGTGCAAGATGAAGTAAGCGAAAAATCTGAGTCTGTTGGCACTACTGCTAAAGCTTTGCCAAAACAAACTAGTGGTTCTTCTACTTCTAAGGAGCCTGCTCATGAACCTTGGCCTCTCCATCGTAAGAAGATACACAAACTTGTTATCAGAAAGGACAAAAAGGTAAAGAAAAAAGAGGAAAGCTTTGAACGAGCTCTATTGATAGTTAATAGCAGGATGCTTGTCGATGTAGCCTGGCAGGATGGTACAGTTGAACGTAGACGGGAAGCAACAACACTGATTCCAATTGAGACCCCTGGTGATCATGAATTTGTCCCTGAGCAGTATGTGGTGGAGAAGGCTTCAGATGATGATGATAACACAACTGAACCTAAACGTGTTGGAGTTGTCAAAAGTGTCAATGCAAAAGAACGCACAGCTTCTGTGAAATGGTTGAAGCCACGTATGATGGCAGAAGAACCCCGTGAGTTTGACAAGGTAGAAATTGCAAGTGTTTATGAACTAGAGGTCCATCCCGATTATGACTACTGTTATGGGGATATTGTTGTTCGACTATCACCTGTTACCACGGTCTTACCAGCATCTTCTGCTGGAAACTCTTTAGAAAAGGAGGCAGAGCAAGACAATGGACACAATGATACAGAAGCTATAGTCCGTGATAAGGCAGAAAACGAAGCTGATACGAACCTTACAGAGCTCTCATGGGTTGGAAATATTACTGGCCTAAAAGATGGTGATATAGAAGTAACCTGGGCTGATGGAATGGTATCAACGGTACGTCAACCTCATCTAATCTATTCACTTACTAAACCCTTGCTGGTCTGGCTTTCTCCTCATTATTTGTTTTGGAACCTGTACCAATGTTTGAGTGCCTTAATACTTTAGCTGTTCTATTGTTCTTGCTCGTTTTTTTGGAGGGTGGGGGATTGCAGTACGCTTTGGGTTCCCTTCTTAATGTTTATTTCCTAAAAAGACGTTGATGCATGAGTTGGAGGAGAGTTTATTATTCTTTCACAGGAATAATTTGAAGACTAGTTCGTTTTTTTTTCATGTGTAGCAGATATGTGCATATTCTTTTACGAGACTATCTGTGCAAGAATAACAGTCAGATATCTCTTGAATTTGATCGAACAAGGCTTAGTATTTATTGACTTTTATATCCTTTTGCTTTCTCCTAGGTTGGCCCTCAAGCAATCTATGTAGTTGGAAGGGACGATGATGAATCAATTGCTGCAGAAAGTGAATCAAGTGATGCTGCTAGTTGGGAAACTGTAGACGACGACAAGGGAGGTGCTCCTGAGACTCCGGCAGAGGTTTGTTTTGTTAAGAAAATGTTACTGATTCTTTTTGCCTGGCCCAGAACATAATGTTCAAAGGGTGGCACTGGTTTACTTCCTAGCTGCACAATCATTTTCTAAAAATTAACGAGAATCGTTGGTTTACAGGATCTTGGAAGAGGTAGTTTTCTTGAGGAAAACTCTGATGCAGAAAGCAATGCTGAGAATGATTCTGGGAGGAATGGTGCCTTAGCTCTCCCACTAGCTGCAGTTGAATTCGTGACCCGAATGGCTAGTGGAATCTTTTCACGTAGACAGAAAGCTGAAGATTCTTCCAGTTCTAGTTCCACGGGTGAAAATGGACACAAGCAGGCTGAATTGACAAACCCTTCCCACGAGAGTTCTTTCCTTGATGATCATAGTTCTCCAAATTCCAGTGCCACTGATAACTGTGACTCAGAGGGAACAGTTTTAGAAAACTCTACAGTATTAGGAAATGGAGCAGTGAAAAGATCGGAGAGTGAAAAATCTGAAGAGCCAGTACCTTCTGAAAGTGATAGTTGCAGTTTCAAACACTTTGATATATCACAAGATCCTCTGGACCACCATTATCTTGGCGCAGATGAGCAGGTAGGTCAAGGACTTACACTTAAGATGACTCCCGTAAAAAAGTGGTTTCTTCACGTTACAGTTTATATTTGAAACTTGACTTTGAATCAAAGTGTCGTAAATCAAACTTGCAGAAAACCAAGGAAAGAAGATGGTTCAAAAAGGTGGATCAAGACTGGAAAATACTTCAGAACAATCTTCCGGGTAAGATTGTGTAGCTATGCAGTTAAATCGTTCACCAGTGGTTTCATGTTTGGTTACTTCTTATTGGAAAGAATTGATTTACTTTTGGCAGATGGAATCTTTGTTCGAGTTTACGAAGATAGAATGGATCTCTTAAGGGCGGTGATAGCTGGGGCTTATGGAACACCATACCAAGATGGTCTCTTCTTTTTTGATTTTCACCTTCCACCTGACTACCCTGGTGTACCACCTGTAAGAGTTTCTAGCTTTAATTATTGCTATTCCACACAACCGAAGTGATATGCTATGCATAACATAAAATGATGGTCTGTCTGCAGTCGGCACATTACCATTCTGGTGGTTGGAGGTTGAACCCCAATCTGTATGAAGAAGGCAAGGTCTGTCTTAGCCTTCTTAATACATGGACAGGCAGAGGAAATGAAGTCTGGGATCCCAAATCATCTAGCATCCTTCAAGTCCTTGTTTCACTCCAGGGATTAGTGTTGAATTCAAAGCCTTATTTCAACGAAGCCGGGTATGATAAGCAGATCGGAACTGCGGAAGGAGAAAAAAACTCATTGGGGTATAACGAGAATGCCTTTTTGCTAAATTGTAAAACCATGATGTATCTTATGCGGAGACCACCAAAGGTAAGGGGAGTTGTTTCTCTTTCTTTTACTCCTCCATCTCATTTTTGCATTAACCCCAAACGTGTCTTGAAATCTGTAGGATTTTGAAGAACTCATCAAAGAGCATTTCAGAAACCGCGGTTATTACATCTTGAAGGCATGTGACGCCTACATGAAAGGATACCTAATAGGTTCTCTCACCGAAGATGCCTCGGTTATTGAAGAACTCAGCAGTGCTAATTCAAACTCGGTTGGTTTTAAGCTTATGTTGGCTAAGATTGTGCCAAAGCTTTTATCAGCGCTGAGTGAGGTAGGAGCTGACTGCAATGAATTCAAACATCTCCAGCAGCAGCAATAACACAAGCCTCTCAAAGGATATACACCAATTACATTGCCAACTAACCAAGTGAAGGTTTATGGCTTCTTTATTATTACAAGTTTCGAACTCAGATATGTCTGAAATGCTCGTGTCAGTGTTTTTTGGGTTGTAACCCCATATGCTCCAGCAATATTGGCAAATGATATTTGTTTTTTCGGCTGGTTTTGGAACTTGCATAAACGTTTTAGGGGTGTAAACTACAGCACTTGTTTTGTCATGGGTTATCAGATAACTTCAAACAGAGCTTATTTCTAGTGAAGTTGTTTGGCCTTTATATTGAACTGTCTTCCTTTTTATTATTTTAGGAAATGGAAAAAGATATTTGAAGCCTATTTGTAATGTTTCTTTCTCCTGTAAAGAACATACATCTTGATAGCTCTGGGAACATGTTCCTTATTGGTTTTGGTAATGGTTGATGTGTTGATGGTGGTGGTGATGATGGTGAGCGTTCTGGTTCATCTGATGATCGTGTAGTTGATGATGGTGATCATCATAGTGTTGATAGTCAACTTCGTCCTTTTTGTTGTGCATGGAACCAGTTGCCATCTGATCATCATGCCATCCTCTATATGTGTTCCGGGTTATCTCCAGCAACGAGTTCCTCACATGTTCAGCTGGCACCATCTCGCTATCATTTTTCTGTAACATGAAGAAGAACAAAAAGAACCATATAGGTTTTGTGTGGTTTGGTTTTTGTTTCTTCATTAAGCAGGGTCCTTCATATCATACCTCGACTTTAAAGACATTGGAGACGAGACTGAGGAAACGAGTCGTGTTAGCATTAGTGACCTCAAGTCCCAGAGAATCAAGTGCCTCCATTAGCCTTGTGAAGCCTCCTGGTTTGTATTCACAAATCACCTTTACAAAAAACTCTCTGCCATCTAACTGAGCCACGTCCACCTGCGGCTGAAACCCCTCACCCAAAACATAAACATGCTGTGTTAAGAGTTCAATATAGGAAGGTGATAGTTCATGTTCTTCCTTATTAAGCTCTAACCTCCATTTCTTGTCCTTTATCATTGGATTTCTCAAGATCAACATCTTGCTTCAGGATAGAAACATTCGGGTTACACGAAAGTCCCTGGTGAAACCCAGTGACCACTGTCCTGTTCAGACTCATCCCTCCTTGCTGCCTATTAGATCCATCCTCTGTCTCTGAATTAACTTCAAGCTCGTCTTGAAGCTCCTTTGCCTCATTCTGCAACTCCTTAACGTAGTTGATCGCGTCACCAAGAATCGATGCCCTATCCAACTTCCATGCCACAAGAAAACTAGCTTCAGCAAAAAAAACAAGAAACAAAACATGCATATACATATATACCTTAGTTATCCTCGGAACAAGCGACCTGAGAGCGTAAAGCCTATCGTTTAGCTTCTTCCTCCTCCGTCTCTCAGCATGCAGGTTCTTAGCTTGAGAATGTTTTCCTGTCTTTTTCTTATACTTTGGATCATCTTCATCATCAATCTGGTCGCTACAATCTGAACCAGTTGCGTTCTCATTCATCTCCTTATCGTTACTGACTTGCTGTTCGTTCACAAGCAAGCTAGGCTCCCCTATCACTGGAAGAACCCCATCTTCTCCCACCGTGTTAAATGGGTTCATGTTGTTACCATTCTCCGGGAGATACCCCAAGGTTTGATGGTGATTATAATCATTCTTCATCTTCAAGTGTTGTGCCTCGTAATCACTCATCTGAGGCAAGAAGTTGAGCCGGATTTGATCAGCTGAGATATCGTATGGCGATGGGAGATTCATCATCTCCTCATCCTTTGAACCCTTTTGGTGGATCTCACCAGGTAACCTCCCATACGGCTTGGACTCGACCTCGTCCACTACCATCATGTTGATCGACACGGTTTCATCCATCAACATGTTGCAATGCCCCATTACAAAGTCCACCACGTTCTGATCTTCAGCTACCTATATATACGTACACACATCATGACAAACCAGCGCAGTTTGAAACCGTAAATCAAGAACCAACACTTGACATAATCAAGAGATGTTTATTACACATACATGTCTGGTTGCAAAGAGCTCCACTAATCCACCTGGTATAGGAATCAAAACCCTAGTACAGATTGTTTCCTAAAATATTCAAATGTTAAAAGAGTTCTTGTTCATGTAGAATCAATCATATGACTGATGATTCACACTAGAAAACGGGGGTAATACCTGCATAAAACCTGGTTCTGAGCTCTCAGTCAACCAACCGGTCTGGTTAGTCAGAAGAGTCTCCGCATATATCCTATAACACAAGTCCATTTTTCCATCTCTCTATATATCATATGAGACAATATATAGTCTTATGTGTGTCGCATGTATAATGATCATACCCGGAATCAAGAGGGATGGAAGAAGGAAGATGGGCAAGAAATTCACAAGACTTGGTTCGAGGATGATGAAACATAACATCTCTACAACCTCCAAAGCTAAACTCTTCTGTTCCTGCTTCCTCTATGAGTTGTGTCCCACCACAACAACATCCCATCCACTACAGGAACCTGCCTCCTCCCAAACCAAAAAGGAAACAATGTGACGAAAGAGATTCTTTAAAACTTTATTGTACTGAAGAATTAAATTAACCTTTGGTCCTCGTTTAGTCTCCAAAGAACACAATAGTCCCAAGCTCTTGCACCCACTAGAGGCCTTAATTTCTCCAACAAGTTTTGCACATTACTCTCCATTTCTCAAAATGAGTACTACACAAAATTAAAAAAATGTTCAATTTTGCCCAAACGGCAAAAATCCCTTCAAACTTCAAATAGCATTGTGCCAATATTTTTAATGGTTATGTTTGTTTACAAAGGAGAAATTTGAGATGGTATAAAGAATTAGGAAACATAAAATGCATCATTAGGAAACATAAAATGCATCATTCACATGATTTGAAACTAAAGATAGAGCTACAATATCATGAAAATATAAGCCAACAAGAATCTTACACAAGATTCTTGAAAGAAAGAAGATTACTCAAAAGTCTTGTGACTGTTGAAACTTGACAAGACAAAGCAACAGCTAGGAAAAGAAGACAAGAGATTGCAAGAAAGAAGAAGATAAACAGAAGCTAGTTACATCCATACAATACAAGGTTTTGCTTTTTCGTGTAAACTAACGTCACCAATAACTTTTTATATATGTGTGAAATATCTGCGTATAATTTTCTCTCTCTCTCTTAGGAGCGATTAGTTGTGGTTTTGGTAGGTAAAGTGCAAGACATGCATGACGATCATGTATACATGTATATACGAATATGAGATATCATATAAATACATTAAAAATATAATTGGAATGATGAAAAGCGAAGATTGCATGACAGAAGGTAACGTGCAAAATGCTAACTACCTTTGTTGAGAGGTTCTCTTCGTTCCGTTTTGGTTATGCATTCTTCTTTTGGCGTCTCAACAACTATTTTTTGCTTTTCTTTTTTCTTTTCTTCTTTATTATTTTTTTTTTCGATTTAGATTCTTTGTTTTAAAAAAATTTCTAACAAAACCAACATAATTTAAGTTGTCACTGAATTTTTTTTTCAACGTAAATATGTTCTCATGTCTTGAGAGATAACATTTACATAATTGATTGCATATAGACTTATGCTGTTATATAGGCGTTCGGTGGTCAGTTCGGTATCGGTCGGGTTGATTCGGATTTTCGGATTTTCGGTGTTATGCTCAGAAGTACCATTCGGATTTACTAATTATCGGATCGGGTTCGGTTCGGTTCGGTTCGGATCGGATGTAACCATTGTTTAAAATCGTCCAAAAAATATTTTTTAAACCTCAAAAATTGACAAATTTTCTTTTCAAAATATATAAATTATTTACAAATCTAGTTAAATATTAGTTAAACTATCTAAATTACCTAAAAAGTATTAAAAATAAAAAATAAATTAAACTACAAAAATATTTTGAATACTCTAAAATATCCAAATCACCTTAAAATATATAAAAATATTAACATATTCGGGTTTAGGTAGGTACTTCGGGTTGAGATAAAAACGTCAAGGCCTAGTGATTAGCATATATATTTATAATAACTAATAATATTATATATGTACATACATAAATATAAATATGTTTAGTTTTAGTGGGCAAAGATGGCTTTGTCTCCTTTTCAATATACATAGACCCAACTGTCCACCTTTTATGAAGCTGAAATCCGATTACATAACAAACCACTCCCTTACCACTCCCATATAGTCCGACGTAAGTTTTTTCTTTTGCCAAATAAGTCCGACGTAAGTTTTTTTTTTTGGTAAAATAGTCCGACGTAATTAAGTTTCTGCGTCTTGATATGTTTCTCATGAATGAGTTACATATTTATTTTGTCTGTAAATAATTAGCTTGTACAAATGGTTTATCAATGATGTATATCTTCTATAGTTGGTTTCAACTTTTGATCCACAGAACGCAATTTTCTGTATAAATTTTATAAAGATATTCAGGCGTGTCGATCATTAATAGTTAGAGTCGTATGTCGTCGTTTTATGAGCTAGATGTAAATGTTGTTTATTCGTGAATTCTATATCTTTGTAATCATATGCGAAGATATTCATTATGATATTATTTATATACATACATACACTGAGGTTATTAGATATATCTAACAAAAAATTCGTAATAGTCATACAAAATTTTTTTAGTGACCAACAACTAATTTCTATTGAATGAAGTGTGTGTTTCAAAAAAAAAAAAAAAAAGAAGTGTGTGTTTCAAAAAAAAAAAGATACAATTATTTCTTTA
This sequence comes from Brassica juncea, assembly GCA_018703725.1. NCBI lineage: Eukaryota > Viridiplantae > Streptophyta > Magnoliopsida > Brassicales > Brassicaceae > Brassica > Brassica juncea. The sequence continues at coordinate 7,977,529 of CM031936.1, read as the reverse complement.
CAATGGAAAATCACATGCACCTCATCACATTGTTTTTGTTTTCACTTTTAATGATGGAGACATTTTTAAAATGCCATCTACTTACTACGACATTAATTAGAGTGCCTGAATGCATTAATGTTTTCTAAAACATTAATCTTTTTGGAACATGGGGAACATATTCCAAATTAAAAGCAAAAAATACAATAGTGGATAAATTTGTATGTGGTGCTTGGACACAATATATAGTATTTTGAAAACAAATAGGAAAAATTATCGATTCAAAGTTGCATAAATGAACATAACCAATTATATTTGAAACGTCATGCATACATATGAATATTTTTTAAAAAAAAATCGTGATAAATTTTTAATATTTCATTTTTACTTGTTCATTGTTTTGACTTTTGAGTTATCTATATTATATAAGCAGAAAATTATGTAGGATATTATTCTAAATAATAATATGTTTTGTTTTAATTAGATATATAATTTTTATTATAATAGTTTCAATTAATTTAGTTACTCACTGTTTGAATATATTGAGTTGCATATATTTTTCCGAAAAGAACCACGACTATTTTTGTTTCAGTTAGGTTCATGAAAATTAAATTTTTATTGTGTTTTGTTTGATTCTTGTTTTTAGATTTAAAATTAAATTTCTAAAAAAATTTGTATAAATTATTATATGTTATTTAAATATAAAAAATGGAAAAGCTAAAGTGGTCATCATGAAATTGCATAAGCATATCTTTCAAAGGTTCACATACAGAAATTTATAGTTGTTTATTTATTTTTCCTAAATTTTAAATTATTTTGTAATTTATATTTATGAAAATAAAAGATAAAAACTTTCTTGAATAATATTAAATATAAATTTTTGGATATATTTAATTATTCATATTTTGGGTATATTGGATCAGATCAAATTTAAAATTGAATCACAACTGATTTTAGTTCTAATTATGCCGAAAATGTAAATTTTAAATTATGTTTAGTTTATTGTTTCTTAGATTTATAAAAATATTTTGTAAAATTTTATAAAACTTGATTTATGTAGTTTTGGATAAAATTAGAAAAAGTTAAATTATTGAGAGATTCAAAATTGCATAAGCAAACTAAACCAGTAATGTTTTAAAAATTCATTGATCAGTTAGTGTTTTAAACGTCAAGTTATCCAAAATTTGAGAAGTTTGATCCTATTAGATCGGTAATGATCAAACAATAATGATAATTTTTATTTTAACCCTACATTATTAGAAATGTTTATTCAGTTTAAAAGTTATTGTAATACAATTTTTAATATGATATTAGATGATTTACTTATGCGATTAATTTTTTTTGTAATTATTCAATAAAAGTGTATTTATGGTAAAATATTGTTATCTTTTTAATTCAGTCTCACACTTTGAATTATTTATTTGGTTTTAAGTTAATCATAAGATATAAATATTGTTTTGAAATAAGATACTTTCGTCTCTTTAATAACAATATATGATATATCATAGTGCAGAGTGTGCTATGTTTACTTTCTAAAAATATACTTTATTTGTTAGATATAAAATCAAATTACCCTTTTGAAAAATGTACATATAATATTCTTTTAACAAAATCTAAATCATATCATATGTAAAAAACGTTCATTACAAAAGAAAATATGTAGAAAAATGATATATATATTTTACCAATATTCTCATTTAAGTGAATCATTTTGGTTAAAATAATAAAAGATTTGAAAAGAGTGAAAAATTTTGTATAAAAAGTAAAACATAACAAATAAGAAAATATGTACAGTTTGGTATTAATAATATAGAGAAAACTCACATTCACTTTTCAAGATTTATATACTCCCTCTGTTTCCTTTTATAAGTCGTTTTAAAGGAAATTTTTTGTTCTAAATTATATGATGTTTTCGGTTTTCTATGTAAATTTATTAATAGTTAATGTTGTATGACCAATGATAATATGTCTTCTATTTTTTTATTGGTTGATTTGTGGTTATGTAAATAATTAATGATATTTTTGTTTAGAAAATATAAGAAATTTATGTTTTTTGTAATCTATTTGTAAGGTTCTAAAACGATTTATAAAAGAAAACGGAAGGAGTATATTTTTGGCTATCTATATCTGCTAAGTTTTCCATTAATGAATTCATTTGGACTCTAAAAAAACAATTTTCACTGGAGTAAATATCTCCCATGTGCCCAATAATGTAATAAAATTGGTTAAATAGTACGTATGATCTGAAAGAAGCTTTGATTGTTCCCACTTTCTTCGTCTCTATGCTTCGTTGTCGTCAGCATCTAGAAGGCCATTTCATTGATTGTAACGTCTGCATTTTTCCTGCGCAATTAAATGAATAGTCTCAGTCAATCTCTTCGAATCTTCAATCCTTCTCTTTACAAAGGTTTCGGTCAAATCACATCACCTCTTCTTATATAAGTTAGTAAATTCGTACAACGATCAACAAAATTCCATCTTCTCTGCTCAAGAGCTTCTTCATCACCACCATCCCCTAGGTATCTTTTTATCTCACTCTCTCACGAAAGATCGGTGCTTTATTATTACAGTAATCGTTGTGGTCGGTCTTGACACGTCTTAACCAAGGACATGTTTTTTAAATGTTTGTCTGATTGGAGTTATTGTTGTGGGGATCGTCTGATACAACAATTTCGAAGTTTTTAATGTGTATTGGAAAATGTTACCATCTTCTTTTTTTGGAAGAGATAAAGCATAGATGGGGATCCAGTGGAGTTGTTGTTGTATGATTTGTATTTTAATATTTGAATTTGAGGTCTAAAGTCTTGACCTTTTTGCATACCTTGGATTGACTTTGTTCAACTAGAGAAATCCACCCATCAACAAAAGAAAAAGCTTACTTTATGTGTTTGTTGTTGAGTTTGGTTCTTTTCTACAATCCATGTTGACAAGGCTGCTTCTCATTGCAGTTATTGCATCTGGTGAATCTATACTTTGAGTTAAGATATGGATACCAATAGGAAAACTCACCCGGATTGCAAATACTCTGCAAACCCTTTCCATGAATGTGCTTCAGATTGTTTAGAGAAGATTGCTCAAGGCCGTGGAAAGAAGAGTTCAAAAAAGCAAGGTACCTTTGTTACTTTTCTCTGTTCTTAGGGACTTGGTGTGTCCTTCATTGATATCAAGTCTGTGTTTTGTCTCATTCTTGAATTGTTTATTACAGCTGCAACCAACTTTAGCCTCCCGGGGAGTCTCGATAAGAAAAAGTTGGGATCACAGCCACCTTCACTTCTCAACACAAGGCCATATCAGAACGGTACCCCAACTTCACCAAGGGCTCATCAGTCAAGACCTTTACCAGTAGCTGTGACGAAGAGGTCAACAGTTCCAGAAACCAACAGATCTTTCCCCTCTCTATCGTCTGATGAAGTCTCTGCTAACCTCAACGGCCAGCATGATTCTTTTAGCCACAAGCCAGAGAAGGCCTCGCAGATGGTTCCTCTATCCCCAAGCAACATGGTATGTCTCACTTATCATGTATGTTGGTGTATCAAATATGTATGTCTTGGATTGCTAGGACTGAAGAGTACATAGGATAAATCTTGCAGATAGAGAGTGTCATCTAAACATGTTCTGTTTTTTTTTTTTTGATATTGTTGTTCAGTCTGATCGTAGCAAAAACGTATCACCAAGACCTCGAGATCATGAACAAAACGGCAAGAATGGCACAGCCAGTGAAATTAGCGAGTTCAACGCTGTAAGCCCTCCAGGGTCTTACGCCAATGATGATGATGAAGATGAGAATGGGGTAGAGCTAGACCTTCAATCAGTGATGTCAGACTCGTGTGTTTCGGTTGGAAAGTACCGTGTGAACTCTGGTGTCGCCACAATCCTACAGTCAATCATAGACAAGCACGGAGACATAGCTGCAAACTGCAAGCTAGAATCAGCATCGATGAGATCAAGATACCTAGAGTGCTTATGCTCATTGATGCAAGAACTTGGGTCAACCCCGGTTGCGCAACTGACAGAACTAAAGGTGAAAGAGATGCTTGCTGTTATTAAGGACTTGGAGTCTGTGAACATGGATGTTGGCTGGCTGAGTTCTGTTCTTGAGGAGTTTTCTCGGATTCAAGGAAACGCAGACTCAGAGAAACAGAGACAAGAAGGATCAGTGAGGTCTAAGAAACAAGAATTGGAGATTCATGAAGCAGATGTGGGCAGGATAGAGGAGGAAGTTAGGGAAGCGAGGTTGAGGGTGGAGGAGATGAAGGCGGAGCTGGCTGAGCTTGAGACAGAGAGGCTGAGGATGGAAGAGATGGGGTTTAAGGTTGATAAGTTTAAAGGGAGGTCGTTTCTTGATGAGCTTCTTTGATGGCTGATAAGAGTAAGAACTCAATACATACATACTTCAAAAATGTAATATTTAGTTAAAGTTTGACAATGTGTCAATTTTACATTCCTTACACCGATTATTGAGTAAATGATTAAAATATATTTATATTCTTATTGATTATAGATATTTAACTAATAGTATTTGAAATAAATAATTTTTTTTTATATAAAATCAATGCATTTTATAATTATATTAAGTTTATAGTTGTTGGAGTCAACATCCGTCTTACAATGGCTCGCTGTTTCTGTCAGAAGTTGGCAGCTAAATCATATGGTCCTTAATCCTTATAAGGTGCTAGAGAGGGTTGGTAACACTGCTTATTAGTTACAACTTCCACCAGAGGCTCATATTCATGTGTCTTTTACATTTCTCAGTTAAAGTTAATCCCTGGACAGCATGATCAGTGCAACATCTTACCCCTTGGAAGCATCACTGACGTTGACATGGCTATGGATATTGAGGAAGTGCTGGACAAACATTATAATGAGTCAGGGAGAGTTGGAGCTGTTGGTGAATTGGATATACTGATCTTCTTTGGAGAATTCTCAGCTTGCTTATGAGTATTTTATGAGTTATCCTTTTTTTTTCCACCGGTTTAACTGATTTTGATCGAATTTTCAAGTAACCCAAAACAGAATAGATACATATATTTGATATATTGTTTGATTATACCAACCGGTCTAGACCTGGTTAAGTTAACCAATCCTCAATCTTCATACTTACTAGTTGTTAGCCTCGTTTGTCTCTCTCTTATTCTTACATAACTTTTCAAGTAGCAAATCTAAATTCTTCCAAGATGAACCAGTCCCTTGGACCAACGCTGCTTTTGCCATTTTTGAGTATTCTTTTACATTCTTTCTTGCTGTTTTCCCCGTTTCTCCTTCCATTAGTTCTCGAACCTGTAAAATAAAAATATCTATAAGACTTACAAAAAATGAGATGACCCCCAATATAACTATAAATAATCAACTCCTCGATTCGAACATATTTCTTTAAAATTAAATAAAGTTATAAGTTAAGTATATAAAATATGAAAATATATATCTTAATAGATAATTGACTTAAGAGATAAAACATGATTAATAATTTCTGATGTAGTTTGTTAGAACATCAACAATGGATTGTCTCTCACATGTGTTCTAAGAATAGAATAATAAAAAAATACAAAAAGAGAGATAAGAGAGTGAAAAAAGATGAGAGCATGTTCTCAAATGAGAACACCAAAAAAAGTTAAGAGTTTATTTTGCCAAGTGTCTCTTTCTAAATAATCCAACATTTCAAAACTAAATATATAATTAACCTATTTTAAATATTAATATTATAATTGTGAGAACACCTAATTTAAGAGCACAATGAATGTGGATGCTCTTAGACCATAATTAACCCGGGATTCTTAGGATGAGATTCTTAGAAAAATATAAGAAATTGTTTCTTAACTTTTAACTAAAAAAAGTTAAGAATATGTTCTTAAATAAAATTTTTAAGAACCAGTTCTTAGTTTTTTTAGTTAAAAGTTATGAAACAATTTCTTATATTTTCCGAAGAACCTCACTCTAAGAATCCAGGGTTAATCATGTTCGTAGATATAGATCTATGAATAAAGTAATATTAAAATATTAAAATAAACATTTACGTAGGCATCTCGATACCTTTCCACTTAGTTCATCTCTTGTTACGAGTCCTTGCACACTCCCACATTGGGTTTGAACTCTTACACCAACCTTTATCTCTTCCACTACCATCTTAGCATTCAGTGGTTGCTCAGCCATCATCGGCCAAGCCAACATGGGGACCCCAACGCATATACTCTCTAGCGCTGAGTTCCATCCACAATGACTCAAGAAACCTTTGACACTTACATGTGATAGTATCTCCCACTGGTCCACCCAATCTCTCACTATCATCCCAGTCTCTCTTATTCTATCTTTGAATCCTTCTCCAATAATCTCTTCCACGTCTTTTCTTGTGACCCATAAAAAATTTACCTTGGAAAATTATACACCATGAAATGTAACATTAAATCAGTAAGTCAGCATATACATATTCATAATAATATGTAACCATATATCTTACAAATTAAACCTTACATCTTACACCTAACTTGAATCTTCACTATTTAAAGTAACAAAATATGATATAGTATAGCTTTTAGTCATTAGTGGCTTTTATTGATATCGCATAATGCATGTTACTGAATGGAAAGGAAAGGTCGACGCAAAGCCTACAAGTCTACTTTAATGGTTTAATAGGCAAACTTTTATTTTGTCGAAATTGCATGGCATCAATTATTTATTTTATAGATTGTATGCCTCACGTCATCTATTTTGATCCACAAAAAAACTACCTAATACAATCTAAACACGTCATAAAATAAGACGTTTTTGTACTAATATCGAGATTTGCTTTAATAAACTTAAGGCCAACTTGTAGCCACACTCTAAATTAAAGTCATGGAATTCAGTTGACAAAAGTCTTACGTCTACTTAAAGTAGTAACGCCTAATATACATGTGTGCATGTCTCCAAAGCCACTTTCAGTCAAAAGCGTTTCTATATACTTTTGTAACTATAGTATTTGGATTTGGATTGCATCATGGTCTATAGTCATGTGTACGTACCTTAGAATCTTCTAAGCCTAAAGCTAGTTCCTTGAGTTGCTTGTTTGATATCTCTGCCTGCGTTCCAAACGCCACGTACAAAACCGGACGTCCTTCCTCTCCTTTCCGGTCCAACCAATGAATCCAATCCGGTTTAGCACGATTCGGTTCAGGAGGATCAGTCAGACACAACGGCCCAATACACCACGACTTTAGTGTTTCGGAGTTGTTATTGTAATCCACAAATGTTGTCTCAAGCTCGTAGAAGCTATTTACTAGAAACCCATGACTTGTCTTTATCGACATGATTTGGTCCATGAATAGTTCGGCGGCTGGACCCGATTTGGTATCAAGGTTGAGCTCGCACTTCTTAACCCGTATCCATGGGAAGTCCGGTACGGTGACCGGTTCTGTATCAGATTCATTATCTGGTTCGGTAAAGAGTTTATGTTTGAACGCAGAGATGGAGACGGCAGAGACATAAGAGTTCATGCCGTTGAAGACAAATCTTGGAATGTTGAACTTAGCTGCGGATTCCGATGTCCACCAGAGGAATCCATCGGAGACCACGAAGGAAACTTCTGGAAGATTCTTGAGTGATTCTTCGAAGAATGGTTGGAGAAGCTTTGTGGCGCGCGTGAAGGGCACGTAGAGCGACATGGAAGGGAGCTTGTCGGTGCTCTCGACGCCGGGAGGGATGCCGGAGATATTTTCCGGGAAAGGGAGAGAGATGACATTGATCACCGGCGTGTCGGAGAGGAAGTCGGAGACGAAAGGTTGGTTCTTAGGAGTGGTGAAGACGGTGACGGTGAGGGAGATGGTTGGTTGTTTGCGGCGGTGACGGAGGAGGAGACGGGCGAAATGGAGGAGAGGGATTGTGTGGCCCTTGGACATGTAAGGAAAGAGAACCACATGATGTGTTGACACTGCCATTTTGTTATCTCTTATGTTTCTTACGTTGTGTTCGCAAGCTTATATATATAGGAAGTGACATGATTGTATTGAATAATTATTTAGTTACTGATATTGTTCAATAATGTAATATAGAGTTAGTGCATTGAAATCAACTTATGTAATTACATGTTAAAGGAAAAAAATGGATACGCCCATGTGAGATGTGACACAACTTTGCATATTCTATACCAAGACATTGCTTCTGGAAAGGCCTAATAATGTGTGTACAAAATGCATATGCCCTGTTCGTTTCGAGAACTCTGCGTCCACTACCAGCGTTCAAAAAATGCAAAGGAATTTTAATGATCAAAACAGAGAGTTAAAAGAAGCATAAAATGTCATCTTTTTAGAAAAATTATATGAAGTTCAACTAACTAATTTCAGTTTCAGCTTTGTTAGATTTTTTTTTCCATATGTTATATGGTGAGTTTCGATTGTTGGTGTATCTCTATAACTCACGGAAGCAAAGTCTGTAGATTCTCTAAAACTATTCTAGAAACCAATGTTTAGATCATTTGATGCAATTGACATAGACATACACGATACAATGGCGTATCATTTCGGCCCACTTTTCCATTAAAGCGAAAGTAGCCAACCCCTCTTGCCGTGACAGTGCTGTTCTAGGCAATGCTTCTCCGTTAATTTTTTCACTGTTCATTTTCTATTTTAAATAATAGTTTCTTGTCTTCTTCGCTTTTAGTCTTTCTTTAGACAACTTTTTTCCCTTCACATCAATATTTTCTAGATACGTGTATACACCTATTTTCTAGAAGCTTACTTTCTGTGAGTCATGTTGGCTCGTCTGGTCGACAAAAAATATCTATCGTTACTTCACTATTAAAAACTTAAAATTGGATGCTACTGATTATTTTAAATGCAGTTACTTCTCAATTGGTGAGTATCACAAGTAAGCTCCTTTCCCATGTCGTTGTTAATTTGTAACTCGCCATAAATAGATGATATAGCAATATATAGATATGATATAACACGAATGTAATGGTAAGTTATTTTTTTAAAAAATGTTTCTATTGAAAAGAATCGGTGATTACAAGACGTGATATTGAAAATCAGCGGTGTGATTATCAAATCGTCCAGACTAAAAAGCTATGAGTGCTGAAACCCTAATCTTTATATCGCTTTACTGAATTGATTTTGAATGAAACGGAGGGAGTATTATATAACTTAATCTCTGCCTAGAGGAAAATTCTACATGTGTTTGAAAACATGAGGAAATAAACACCAAAAAAATTGCACAGACCTGACATAAAATCCTCCATAAACTGAGCTACGAAGGACGCATCCAATGATTCAACCAGGGACGGATCTAGAAAAATATCTTACATGAGATATAATATACTTATATATATTTTTAGAAACTTGAATGCTTTCATAAAAAGCAGCGATAGAAGCGTCGAAATGTCACATATGTTTACCATCCTCAACTCTTGTATTTGTTAACTTTACGCCCCCAAATTGTTGGGAATTTGTTGGGAATGCATCAGGAATCCTTCGGTAGTTTTTAATAGATTTTTGACAATTTGGGGTGTAGGATATTGTTGAAAAAAGTAAAATTTCCGACGGATTCCTGACATAAGGTATATTCTGTCGGAATTTGTCGGTAATCTGTTGGGAATCTTAAAATTTACCCGAGAAAAGAAAGTGCCAATTTTTTGGCAACCAAAACTAGAAAATTCCCGACGGATGCAGGTCCATCCGATTTTTAACATCTAGTTGGTTGATTCTATTCTCCTTCTTGTTCTATCATCTCTCTCAAATACATAAAACTATTTGCTCTCACAAAAACACATTGAACTCCTCTTTCCTTCTCAAGAACACATTCAAAATCACATCTTCCTCTTCCTATCCTTCTAATATGTACATTATCCTTCTAATATGTAAATATTTTATTTAAAATAGAATGTTGGACTAGTTTTATGTTAAGTTGTTTGTTTTAGGGATTTTTATAATAGTTTTAGAAATTTAGATGTTAGTTTTAGTAAATTGAGTTTAGCCACTTCGGAACTTGGGTTGTAATATAGCCCTCTTCGTCAATAATTCAACTATAAAGTTTAAATTCTCTTCACTAACAATTTCAAAGCCACTGAAAAAAACCAAAACTAGTGGTATATATTGATAATTAACTAACCTGTTCTTCACATATTTAGTTGATCTTTAAATGTCTTAAATGCTTTTCCAAGTTAACGACTTTGGGCTCAGATGGGCTAAGAGGAAAAAGTGATGTACAGGGTTCTTCCTCATCATGATGTTTTTGACACTATAAAGCTAATTTAGACATATTACCCATTATTTTATTTCTTAATAGTAAATACTACTCACAAAATATTTGAAGAGAAAATTTTATTCTCAAAAACAATTCAAGAAGAAGTCAAAAAGGGAACCAAAACTAGATGAAAACAACTAACTTTTTCTTATGATCTTTGACTATCCTTGCATATTCTCCAGTTGAAGCTTGAATTGTTCCTAGATAACAGGTTGGGTGGCACTTAAATTTTCATTGGTAATATTTCTAGGAGAGCCAGCATTGCTTCTATTTAGACTGAGATTGAGCGATCCTCTCAAGTTACTTGATGTAGGATCTTGGAAATTGACAGTACTGCTTAAATCATAAGAAGATATAACAAAAAAAATCATATGCTATGACATATAAGAAAAGATAATGAAATATGTGTAGTAGAGGAAATCAAAACTCTAAGAAGAGGCTCACTCAACATACGTCCGACTAGATTTTGTTTGAGCCTCATCAGTTTCAACCAATAAAGAGTCTTCATCCTGAACGCCCCTTATTTCCTGCAGAAAATCCAGAACGAACATTACAAAGTTGTACTACTTTTAGAAGAACAAAAGCAAAAGTCTTAAACTGCGACAATATTTACATGATCTGATTCTAATTCCGAATACATTTGATTTTCATCCGGCCAAGTCGGCAAATGAGATGCAACTCGACCTCCATGTCCAAAGAGCCAATTTTAAACAGATATGAGACTTTATCAATAACCTTACTTCCCTGATCTTATTTAAGGAGAAACCTATAATGTAAATTACAAAAGATAAAGTCACTTGTAGCAATTCGGCTGGAGGTTCAATATCAGTGTCAATCTTGTTATCTTAGAACTTGAGGTTCAATATTTCATTTTCTCTGATCAACGCCAATGTTATATCCTCCTCTGCTCTTTCTCCATTCGCGTCACAGAATCTTTTCCATCTATTAGGATTCTCAATGCGCGAGTATACATGGAAATAACTTCTTTTTTTTGCATTAACAATTATATCCCATTTCTTTCTGTTCTTATCTGCCATCGTCATCTCTCCCTTTTTAGCGATATTATTCGCTCACGCGAAACCTATTAGTATATGCTGAAAAAAATTTATAGTATAAAAACTGGAATGCTTTCATTAAAAAACAACGATAGAAGCGTCGAAATGTCACATGTTTACCATCATCAACCCTTGTGTTTGTTAACTTTTAACCCCAAATCATCGGAAAACCGTTGGGAATTCGTTGGGAATCCATCAAGAATCCGGCGAGAGTTTTTTTTACGGATTTTCGACAATTTGGGGTTTAGAATCTTGTTGGAAAAAGTAAAATTTCCGATGGATTCCCGACATAAGTATATTCCGTCGGTAATCTGTCGGAAATCTGAAAATTTACCCGGGAAAACAAAGTGCCAGTTTCTTTTAGCAACTGCCAAACTAAAAAATTTCCGATGAATGAGGGTCCAACAAAATTTTTAATACATAATTGGTCTATTCTATTATCATCCTTCTTTCTATTATCTCTCTCAAATACATAAAACTCTTCTCTCTCAAAAATACATTGAACTATACTTTCCTTCTCAAGAATACAGTCAAAAGCAAATCTTCCTCTTCCCTATCCTTCTAATATGTAAGTTTTTTTATTTAAATAGATAGTTAGACTAGTTTTATGTTAAATTGTTGGTTTTAGGGATTTTATTGATAATTTTAGAAATTTAGATGTTAATTTTAGTAAATGGTTTTTAGCCACTTACCAAGTTCAAATTCTACATGTGTAGTTCTCAACAACAAAAATTATCTCTACATGTAAATATTGGATGAATCTACTTAACCACTTGTATATTCATGTTGAAAATTTTAATTATTGTTTGGAAACATTAAAATAGGAAACTTTAGGTGTCACATGTTTTAGTGGGATTTTGGAAGTATTTTACTGTAATATATGTATAGAAAATCACAAGTAAATATATCCATTTTTTCTAAACGATTTTCATATTTTAATTTTTTTTATATTTTATAACTTGTTAAAAATATTTAAATTTTATATTTGAAAATCTTTTATACAATTTTATAAATTTGTTTGTTTAGATTTGTTTTTAATATTTTATTTGGTGCTTTAATTTGCTAGATAGATGATATAGCTTATAATTTTTTTAAAAAATTATACTTTTTTATATTAATGGTTTTGTTAAGAAAAATAGTATTTTATTTAATTTAAAAATGAAAAATGTTTTATTTATTTTTGTTTATTTTAAAAAACTTTCTCCGTCAGAATTTTTCGTAGGAAATCCGTCAAAAACTTTCCTGATTAATTCCCGACGGAAATTATCCTTTAGATGTTCACGACAAACTCCCGACAAAAAAAAAAATTTCCCGACAGAATAGTATCAACAACACATTTTCGTCAGTAGCCCATCAATATTGAGCTGTTTTCTTTTATATGTAGTTACATAGTTTTCACTAAAACTAAATTAATATAAAAATATTAAAACATAAATAACAAAAAATTTGTAAAATATCGTTTGGTCTCAACAGTCATTTTCCCTTCGATCTGGTGAGGCTCAACTTCGAGGTGGTAGAGAAGGCTCCGGTATGTTCTATCTCGCGCAGATATGGAGGTTGGCTAGGCGAGCCGACTCGTCTTTCGAATCTGCAAAGGAGAAGGGCTTGTGTTCTGGTGTTGGAGCAGTGAGGCGTCTGTGCGAGTCCGACGATTCTCAACCTAGCTCAGGCGTACTTTGAAGCGGATCTTCAAGGGTGTAAACAGAGGTCTTAAGGCTGATGGGTATTGGCCTGACTGGCTTTTGATTTGCGTGTGTCCGACCTCCAAGCGACCATAAAGAGTCTTCTATGGCTTCGTCGGTAGATGGAGGGAAGGGTGCTTCCTCTTTTGGATATTCCGAGTCTCGACAATGGCGTGAAGGAGAGACCTACAAGAAAGCTGTTCTCTGGTTTTCAGTGGCAGCACATGGAGATGCTCCGTCTCTCCTCGACTTGTCAATGAGAGGGGCTTAGCTCTGGTGACGCCCATGTGTAGAAGCAAGACATTCGCAGTGCTGCATTGAATGTCTGATCCGGCAATCTTGCTTCTTCTTTCGGTGGTGTAGGTTTCTGCTGGATCATGGTTGTCGCCATAACCTCAACCCGCTCTTTGGAATGCTTGTGCTACTTTAACGATCTTCGAGTCTCTGGTATAGATTGTCCCCGTTCTGGCAGTCTCTGGGCTTCCCTTGCAAGAGTCAACTGCCGTTGCTCCTACCTACTCAACACTCTCAGTTTTGGAGAATGCACTCTCGGGTGTTGATGCGGTTGGGCGTGAACATCACTCTGATTTTATGGTTCTAATCGTCACGAGCTTAATTAAATCTCTTAAACTGGAGTTGTTTTTGTTGGGTTAGGATTGGTTTTGCACTCTTGCTTTTAGTAGGTGTTAGGAATAAGAGCGAAGCATGGGCTTGTTGGTGCTGAAGCTGGTCACAATATTCACCATCTGGTGTTGATGCATTTGTCTGTGTGCTGCAATCTTATCTTCAGGTGACAATTGCTTGAGGTGTTAGCTAGGCTTCGTGATTAGTTTTTAAGCTTCACAGGTTTTCATTGCTGATGCTCGTTGTCATCAATTTAGGTGGGGTTTAAGAGACAACTCTTTCTTCTTTAGAAGAGTTTGTTCTCCACTACACAAGATTAACGACAGTGGTATTCCTCGTGAATTCGCCGTAATAGAGGCTTTACGAGGAATTAGCGAGGAAACACGTTTAGTCGTTACTCGTTTGTCGTAACGCATATTTCCTCGCCAATTCGTCGTCACTTAGCGAGGAAGTTATTTCGTCGTAAAGACCAAGTACATCATTTCGTCGTAAAGACCACGTAACCATTCCACGTAAGGAGGTCGCTAAATTTCCTCGTAAATACCTCAATAGTATTTCCTCGTAAATACTTCAAAAGTATTTCCTCGTAAATTACACATAAATGTTTAATCATAAAATACACGTAAATACCACAAAAATATTTCCTCGTAAAATACACGTTATTTCTTCCTCGTTATTTCCTCGTAAACTTTCCACGTATAAAACACGTAAACACCTCGAAAGTATATCCTCGTAAAAATACGTTTGGCCCTCCTAGTTATTTCCTCATAAACCTTCCACGTAAATAAGATGTAACTTTGCAAGGAATGTACTTCATTTTGTTTATTTTACAGAATTTAAAAATATAATTAGAAAAATAATTATAATTATAATTATATTTAAATTATGAATAAAAAATATAATTTAAAATAAAAATCAATACGAAAATATTTTATACATAAATAAGTTTAGAATTTATAAAATACAACCAACGAAAAGAAGAAAAAAACTAAGAGTCGTTCATCGTCCGGTAGAACTCGTCACTCGTCCTCTCTACATCCGCCTCGTCATGTGTCTCGGATGTCGACTCGCCTGGAATGGGATGTTGTCGTTGCATGTTCCTCAACAAGGACTCCATTCCGGATTTTTGGCCGCTATGATGTCCAAGAAGCCCTCGACTCCACCCATACGAGCTGTGAATGCAGTTTTTGTCGAGGCCAACTCGTTACGCAGCTCAGTGACTGCCTCATCCTGTCTCTAACCATAAGCCGATGTCGCTCTCGGAACATCGTTGACAGAACCAATCCCCAACATATGTCCCTTTTTCTTAGGGACAACCTTAAAAAAAAAAAATATTGTTAGTAAAAATTTAAAGTTAAATTAAATGAATAATTAAAAAATTATAATTTTAAAAAATTTACCTTCTCGTAAATCCTATCCACTTCAACTGTGGATAAGGTGACGGGTAATCAGTCGGTGGACTGCTGTGTCAGCTGGGTTTGGCGCTCTTGAACCCGGTCAGCGACGTCGCTGTAGATTTGCTCGGACCTAAGATCTACAAATTGGCCCGCCTTATTCTTGTGGATCTTCTCGTAAAGTTCCATAAGAGTCGGGAGTTGTCCCGTCTCTTTGGCCTACAAAACATTTAAGAAAGTTAGTATATATATAAATATCTTATATAATAGAAATTAATTAAATTGAATATTTAATTACCATCTCCAAACGGATAGTGGCGTGGGGTTTTTGGCCCGTAGAGTGAAGCATCGGCCCGTGGCCGTGCTAATCTACCGTGTTACGGGAGGCAGAGCAAGATTGGCGACTCTAATGGAGTCATGATCGCGCCAATAACGGATGAGGCCATTCCACACCACCGTGGTGAGCTCAGCGGGTTTTCCATGCTCATACCCCTTCACGATCCAGTCACCCTTCCAGTTGGAGACCCTGTCCAACAAGCGAACTTTCGCCTTCGCGTAAAACGCTTTTCTCACCCTCCCATTGACCCCCATGGACCAATGACATTTTTGCTGTAACAGAAAAAATTAAATTAGCAATTAATTTTAAAAAATTAAAAAATATAAATAAAAAAATTAAAGTATATATAATTAATTAATAGAAACTTACAGCGAAAATCCTGAACCACGTCTTTCTGACGTAGATGGGCGTCTTTTTCCAGTTCAGATGTGGCATGGAGAAGTAACCCTTCATTGTGTCGGTTACGTCCGTTGCAAGACATCCATCAACCCCAAACCTGAAAAAAACAAATTTAAAGTATAAATTATTTATTAATGTTATAAAAGAATCTTTAAAAAAAATGTAACATACCACAAGGTTCCGTCTGGTCGGTCGGGGTCTATGACTGGTAAAAACCTTCTCTGCCTGGCTGAGCGAGAAGGTCCTCGACAGTGTACTGCGAGTAAGGAGCACTCGGTGGCACCATCAAATCGGGATGAATCTGGGCCGGCATCTCCGGAGCCATCGGAGGAGGCACCTCTGGGACATGATGATCATTAGGAGCCGGTGGTGCAACGAATCGAGGAACCGATGGTGCACCAGAAGGAGAGAATTTCTGAGAAGACTGAGTCTTGGGGATTCTCTCCGGACCCGAAGAACTGGGAGCTGAAGAAGAAGAACCGGGGTATAAAAGACTACCCGGCTCACCGAACATCTCTCTGTAGTGGACAGTAAGTTTGTTCTTTCGTACCTATTGAAAAAAAACATTTAAAAATTAGCAGCAACAATAATTAAAAAATTCTATAAATCTAGCTAAATTCCGTACATTAATCACCTAATCAACTCTAATTAACATAAAATACATAAACCTATCTAAATTCTCTACACTAACCACTTAAACTACCCTAAACTAATCAAAGTAGAGAGGAAAGAGAGAGGAAACGTACCATGACTGCAAATGAGAGAGGAAGTAGAGACGAAATGGGGAAGTGAAAGCTCGCGTGTATATATATAGGATAGCTATCCTCGTAATTTTACGAGGAAATAGCAAGGCCCGTGTTTTTCTTTAGGAGGAAATAGCAAGGCCTGAGTTTTTGTTTCATCGTAACTTCCCCGTTAGTTTACGAGGAAATAGCAGGGCCCGCCTTTTTCAGTCTACGAGTTCTTTAAGACGATTTCTACTTACGTGGAATTAACGAGTCCCATTTCTTTATTTTAATAGTTTGTCGTAAGTTCCTCGTTATTTTACGAGGAAATAACGAGGATGGTGTTTAAATCCCTAAAATCCTAAACCCTATCTTCCTTATCTTCTACTTTTAATATTCCAAACCCCAAATTCTAAAACCACAATATATTGTGGTTTTAGAATTTGGGGTTTGGAATAGAATGATGAGATTGAGATTATAAGTTAAAGAATATATATTGTGGTTTTATAATTTTGGAGTTTGAAATGGAAAGATGAGATTGAGATTATAAGTTAAGGAATATATGGTGGTTTTAGAATTTGGGGTTTGGAATATATGAAGTAGAAGATAAGGAAGATTAGGTTTGGGGTTTAGGGTTTAGGATTTTAGGGATTTAAACAAAGTCCTCGTTATTTCCTCGTAAGGTAACGAGGTGTTTACGACGATTTTTGCTTACGTGGAATTAGCGAGTCCCGCTTTTTTTTATAATTAAAATATTTCTCGCTTTTTTCTCGTAATATACCGAGGTGTTTACGACGATTTCTGCTTATGTGGAGTTAGCGAGTCCTGCTTTCTTTATTTTTCAATTTCGTCGTACACTCTTCGTTACATACGAGGAAATAACGAGGATTATGTTTAAATCCCTAAAATCCAAAACCCCAAACCCCATCTTCCTTATCTTCTACTTCATATATTCCAAACCCCAAACCATCTTCCCTTTAACTTCAATCTTTTTATTCCATTCCAAACCCCCAATTTTAAAACAACAATTCCTTAACTTATAATCTCAATCTCTTCTTTCTTATACAAAATCAAATTATATAAATAATTTTTCATGATTAAAACCATCAAATGCATTAAATCTGAAAATCAATCATATTTAAAACAAATACATCAATCAGATACATCGACATTCTCGTCATCACTAGAAACATCATCATTTTCATTAAACTCGTCTTCAACAGCTTCGTCCGTCGCATCTTCGGTAAGATTTTCGTACTTATGATTATGCGGATCAATGAGAAGGATGTTGTCTGTGGCAGCTTCAGGTTCCTCGACTTCATTTATCTGTTCTTCTTGCAATGGTGGTTCTTCTCCACTGATGATTCATCCTCGAGGTGTAACTTTGATCACGGATAACCAATTTATTCCCGATTCTCTCATCCGAAGGTATGGAAGGAAGCTAACTTGGTCTGCTTGTGAAGCTAAGATAAAAGGCTCAAATTTTTTGTACCTGCAAAAATAAAAAAACGTAGAAATTAATCATACAGATCATGTATGGCAAAAAAAGATTTTGTTGTACCTTCGTCCACCATTGACATCAACTACACCGAACTTGTTAAACCGAACACCTCTGTTGACGATGGAGTCGAACCATTCACATTTGAAGAGGACGCATTTCAGCTTCAATATCCCTGGGAATTCGACTTCAATAATCTCCGTCATGATCCCGTAGAAATCTTTTTCCCCTTTCCCACATATTCCATAGTTGCTGGTTGCCCGCTGTCTACCATACTCATATGTGTGAAAAGTATAGCCTCGTGTGAAATACATCTGTGATGTGGTGACCTTTACATGTGGAGATTGAATTACTTCGTGTAACCACTTAGTATAATCTGCATCATCGTTATAATCAACCTGCAAAAATAAAGAGAACGTTGAAATTAATACAGATCATGTATGAAAAAAGAATTTGATCGACCTGCAAAAATTAATACATGATTCTTCAACCACTTAATAAAGTGTTGATCTTTCCATTTGTCTACATCACTTGTGGATATACCTGGAAATGTTTCTTCGACTTGAGAAACAAATAAGCTGTAAAATCACATTTTATATCAATTAATCTTTCGCAATTATATAATTTATATTTGTATGTGTTTAGAAGTGTCCATATATGTTACCTTTCAAAATAACGCATCAATGGATCCTCGCAATTGAATAGAATATAGGTGTGTGCACTATGAGCGTCTTCTTCACTCGACCACCAAACCTCTTTTAATTTCCCACCGAATCACCCAATCTGGCTAAAGATGTCTGGAACACCAGGAACTGCATATGTTGGCGCGACACCACCATCATCATATCTTCTTGGAGCTCTTTTCCGGGTACGTATTTTTGATGCAAAGTAGTACGATGTGAAGTGAGAAGTTTCTTTCGTCAAACTTCCAGCAATTATAGAACCTTCAACTTTTGCGAGGTTTTTTGCTTTTCCCTACAAATATTTCATGGCTCGCTCATACTGATACATCCATCCGCAATGTACAGGTCCACGAAGCAATGCTTCATATGGGAGGTGGACAGCTAGATGCTCCATGACGTCAAAAAATCCCGGAGGAAATATCTTCTCCAAGTTGCACAATAAGATGGGAATGTTCTCCTGAAGCTGATCCACGGCTTCTTCTTTAAGAGTGTGTGTGCTCAGATCCCTGAAAAATGCTCTGATGCCTTGTATATTCCAAAAAAAATTAAACACATTAGTCATATATTATTGCAAACTAAACCATTATAAAATTACTGCGTTATAATTTACTACCTGCAAGTGCTTCATGTACCTTTGTTGGAAGTAGCTCCGCAAATGCAAAGGGAAGTAGTCGTTGCATAAAGACATGACAATCATGACTCTTCATCCCAGAGAACTTTTGACCATTTTCAACACATCTAGGGAGATTTGAAACATACCCATCGGGGAACTTCACTTCTGATGCCACCCAGTTGAACAACACCGACTTTGTTTCTGAAGATAATCTGAATATCGGAACGGGAACTTGTCCATTGCTTTTTATATGTAACTCACTTCTTGAGAAAATATCTGGCAAGTCCAACCTCGATTTTATGTTGTCTTTTGTTTTTTCTGGGACATTCAATATTGTATTCATGATGTTCTCAAAGAAATTCTTCTCTATATGCATCACATCGAGGTTGTGGCGCAGAAGAAGATCCTTCCAATATGGCAACTTCCAAAATATACTCTTCCTGTGCCAATTGTGATGAACACCGTAAAAATCAGACATATTGCCGGGGACATGCCAATTACCACCACGAGGAACTGTTTCCAAAGCTCCATTTCACCACATAGTCTCAGTTTGTAAACAACTTTGGACAAAGCCAAGTGATAATCGTCCACAGACTCAAAGTCTTGGAATCTGAGACTCATCCATTCATGCCTGACCTTTGGTAATAACACCACTGTGTATCTGGACTTTAATTCTGTCCAAAGGTCATGAGGATTCTCAATATGTATATACTGATTTCTCAATTCCTCAGTGAGATGATGGCGCATAATTGTTATGGCCCTATAATTTTCATTTTCAGTTGCATAATCACCTTGAGTGATGCACTGTTCGAGTCCTCTTGACTTCAGGACAACTGAAGTGTTCATTGCCCATTCCAACCAATTATCTCCAGAGAGACTTAGGGCATCATAATCCGAAGGTTCAAATTTCGACATCTGAAATCATATTATCAATCAATCAATTTCAAGATTTAGAATTTATGCAATCAATTCAAAACATCAATGCATACGGTTTCTAAGGTCACACGGCCACAAGTTTATGATGCATGATAAGGCCATACGGCCAGCAGTATGCAGTGAAGGTCACACGACCATATGATGTGCTAATGGACCACACAGCCACACTAATGAGTAATGCAAGCTTAGACAAAGAGTGGATCAATGCTATATGTGGCTAAGGTTTCAAGGCCTTTAGTAATTCAGATCATGAATCAAACAAATAATCTATCACCTTAGCTCTTATGCAATATGCTTAATCAGATATACAATGAGGCCACACGGCCTAGGAGATGTATGATGCGGCCAAGTAAGCAATCAAGATGCGTCAAGTATGAAATGGATGATATGCAATGCCATTAGGCCAGTATATGATCATGATGCATCAAGGCCACACGGCCAGGTTTAGATTGCAAACACATAGATCAAGGTCGGACCAATCAAAGCCGGACCATGACCTAGTTGGTTTTCAAGATAGACAATGGATAAGGGCTAAGACCGGTTTCAAGACCGGATGAGGATAAGGTTAGGCCGGACACAAGGCCGGATAAGGACTAGGCCGGTTACAAAACCGGATAAACCTTATCAAGTCTTTCCGATTTTCAAGGTCGGATAAACCTTATCACTTCCGATTTTCAAGGTCGGATTTATCTATTCCGATTTTCAAGGTCGGATAAACCTTACCAATTATTTCAGATAAATATGGATTTCAAGGTCCATAAATTCGAAACATATCAACAATAAAATTGACAATTAAAATCAAAGATAAACCGGGTTTCAAGGCCCTTTAGCAATTCAATTTCATGATGCAATCTTAGCAAACAATTTCTAGATGATCAATGAATCAAGAAAGCAATCATAAAATGAAATTTCAGAAAAGGAAAATTTCTATAAAAAGAAACTTTCTATAAAAGGAAACTTTCCATAAAAGGAAACTTTCTATTTTCCAGAAAAGGAAACTTTGCAATTTTTCAGATTCAATTAAATCAGATCAAATAAACTCAATCAACCATCAAAGATAACAGATCAATCAAGCCATTAAACAATCAATCAAATCGATTTCAATCAAACAAACAAGGGTTGAAATCGGCCAAAATTAGGGTTTTGGGGATTGATCGATTTCAAGGTTTAAGGATTCGATTTGATCATTCAGATCAGTAGGGTTTTTGAGATTCAACAAGCCATTGAGGCTGTGATTTTAATTGATTAACAATCTCTGATCAAACTTCTGGTTTAAGAGCTTCGATTTACTCATAGGTAGGGATCGGACTTATTGATCTAGGGTTTTAGAGGGGTTTGCAAAATTTTAATTTGTTTTAAACCTTTATCAAGAAGCCAAATTCGATTCTACGGATGATCTTTAGGGTTTCAGATTGTTTACTTTTAGAATTTTGAAGATCTGAACCTGACCACCAAAAGAGAGAGCTTGCGGACGGACGGATCGCTTAGCCGGACGATGCGGAGCTTCAGCCGGAACAGGAGCTGGACGTCTCTCCTAGGTCACGAACAGGGACGGAGGAGAACGCCTTGGATCACATCGGAGAAGAAAGCAAAAGACGGTGGAGAGAGATCTATGGCCGCCGGACAAGATTATTTTTTAGGGAAATTTGGCGGCGCGTATTGAAATGGAGCGTGAGGGCGCGTCTGAAATCGGATCATCACGAGGTTTACGGTGATGGATTCGTCTCGTCAAGTGCTTCAATTTGATATATTAATCGTCGTCTGGATCCTTACGATTTGAGAGAACGAACGGTTTGAAGTTGTGCCGGAAATTAGGGTTTTTGATGGCTTAGTTTAGAAACGGGAAAGAGAAGGGATTTTGAGAGCAGCTCGTGCTGATAACGTGTTGTGAAAGAATAGGTTTGTGAAGGATGTATTATTCATAATCAGTAGGTTCCTTTATATAGGATTACATAGACCGTCATAGATAATGGGCCTAATACATAATGGGCCATAATATTTCCTAGTCTATTTAGGAAAAGGATAAACTCTACTATGTAAACATAACATATAGATAAATACGGCTGACTCTATCTTCATCTGGAACAGGCATCTCTGGTCTATCTGGTTCGGGCCGTCCCTGGTCGGTACGGGCCGGTTCGGTATTGTCCGGTTATGGGGCGTCCACTTAGATGATTCTTAACAATATTCATGTTTTTGGTGAATATTTATGTTACAAATATTTTTGTGATGGACCACATTTGTCAAAAATCTAAATGGTCTAGTGGCGGATATATTACGGAAAATTTCATTGGATTATCGAAGAATCTCCATTGAATGTTGTGTTAGATTGGACAGCTCGAGTATTGCTAACTATGACACTAGAGAAACCTTTACACGAGAAGATAGATCTTGATTTATAATTAAAAGTTCATAAACCTATGAGGATCAACATATTAATAAATCAAAGTTCTTTAACGAATCTGTATTTTTTATTCAGCAAATAAGTTTTATTGTTAGACATATAAAGACACTTTCATCATTTTAATTGGTAGGTGGAGGTCCTCCATTACCACCACCACATCTTTTATCTTCTGGAAGATAATTGTTTCTTGAAGAACCAACATTAATTTTATTCCTAGGTTTTTTCGCAAAGTAGCACCTTCCTCTGTCACAAAATGCATCGTCGCATTTACATGCCTCCATACATTGATCGTTTGTTTCACACTTGATATATCCTCCTTAAAACACAAAATATATAAAAGATGATATTATAAATAAAATTACTGAAATATAAATAAATATAAAAAAAACAAAAACTAATTCAGAATGAGTAATTTTATTCGATTTTACAAGATCAACCATTTTTAACATCAAAAGGTTGTAGTATCACTCAAACAGTAGTCTGTGGATCCAGACCGGAATGGAATAACTAACAAAACTAAATTTATATAGAAAGTGCAAGCAATCTTAGCTAGAACATCTGCAGCCCTGTTTTGGGCCTTTGGTACATGACTGATCTTGCAAGAGATATATAATTCCAGTGGTTTTGAGAGACGGTATTGTTAGTATGACATGTTTACTTACTAACGGTGACGAGAAGGGTAGATATCAAAAGCAAAAGCAAAAGTTTGAAGGAAACACTTTTCATTGTCGTAAGTAAGTATCTTTTTGATAAGTTACAAAAAAAAGTATCTTTTTGTTTGTTTCGGTTGTGAGTTTGAAGACTACACCTCATTTGTTTTTATAGTACAGCTTAGGTGATCAAATTATATGATATGATTTGACAATAAAATACTGAATTTTTTATTGCGAATGTACATAAACTATTATAGCTATAATCTTTTATATATTGACTTACCACAAATCTATATTATTAACAAACATTGAAATGTAGTCGGGGATGTAGTAGACTAAGCATTTAAAGTCGTTTATTGAGTTTTATATTTGAGAAGACTTTATGATTTGGAAAATCTGAAGAAGATTTGCAAGATTTTTTACTAATTATGTAAGATTTTGTACTATTTTCTGAGATTTATGGTAAGATTTTTTTACTAAATAAGATTTTAGCTTAATTAGTGACCATGTTTTATGAAAAAAATTTGATTAATTTGTTTTTCCTTAGAATTGATACCAGTTAAGTTGAATTTTTTGTCAAACTAGTGAAGAAATATATAATTGAACCAAATGAAGAAATATTTTCTTCCTCTAATTTTGATGTGGAATGTCTGTTACTCTCTTTTCAATTATTTGTTTTTAATTCTTTTCTTCAAATGAATTTTTGTTCAACATTTTTTTCGATTTATTCCATTCAATAAGTGGTCACCAATTAAAACCTTTATGATTTGGAATATTAGAAGAAGATTTGCAACATTTTATACTATTTTCTGAGATTTATGGTAAAGTTTTAGAAAATATTGAAGTAGTTTATGAAATATTATCTTAGAGGTGTTATTCAATAACAAATTTAAATTTAATCTATATGATTTATAATTTACCGTTATTCAATGATGGAGTTTAAGGAGATGTTAGTGGAAGTTTGATTTATGATGATTGTTAGAATTTTTACAATCTAGTGTTATTGGTTCATACATCTCTATTATTTAAACAGAATCACAACTTTAAGTCCAGGTGAATTTTTTTTTTTAAAACTATACCATAATGTTTTTCCTAATACAAGAAGATTAATAACTATACGTCCTAAAATGTAGCGTAGCCAATTTTTTTTTTTTTTGAATGAATGTTAAATTTTATTCATCTAAAAAGTCTGTATAAATCAAGTGTGACCCATGTTTAAATGAAATAATCTTCCACAAATCAACTACTCTCCAAGAATTAAAAGACTAATCACACTCTAGTATGAAACCAAAATTGCATAAGCTCCTCCATTCCTTTCACTCCATGAGTTCTCATCAGAGTAATCTTGTTGCGAATCCCTTTGTCAAACATTCTCTTCAGGATAGGCAACGGCAACAACTTCTCCCCATGAATAACCTTGTTACGCTCCCTCCACACCGCATACAAGACCACCTGAAACGCATATCTGAGACAGAACAGCCGCTTTCTTTCCATGGACTCATCTCCAATAATGCTTACTATCTCAGACCAGACATTGGTATAAGAACTGCGAAGAACACCCTTGGTGATGTGCTCCCAAATCTGAGAGGAATAAGCACACAGAAAGAACAAATGGTTTCTTGATTCTGAAGCACTTATGCATAGAACACAGGTAGTATCGATCCCATGATTCCACTTAGCAATCCTATCCAAAGTGGACATCCTGTCTAGCATCGATAACCAAGCTATGAATGCAAACTTCGGTGTGGCTTGAGTAAACCATATACCTCGAGCCCAACTGCATATACTTTTAGATTTCTGCAGCATCCACCATGTCTCATGCGTAGAGAATTTCTGCTTAAATCCCGACCTTCCCCTCCATAAACTAATATCATCTTTTTCTGGTCTCAATTTCTCTACAATGATATTTAACTCAGATTCAATATCCTTTAGCAACCCCATTCGATGTCTTCTCCTTCTTTGACTTTTTAAACCAGCATCCTCTACAGTAGCTCCCCTGCTAACCCCCATATCTATTATTCCTCTTGCTCCCAACAGTTCAACAAGCACTCCTCTATCCAACCAACGATCATACCAAATTGATGTATGATTTCCATTCCCCAGTTCTTTCCTGTAAAAAGACTTTTCCACTTCGCTCAGTTTTAACATTTTTCTCCACATCCAAGATCCCATTTGAGTTTTAGAATTCACTTCCCAAAAGCTTTTTCCCTTAAGTAGATTATTTCTGATCCATTTTCCCCAAAGAGACTCTCCAGAAAACATTCTCCAAATGAGTTTAAGTCCATACACCCTGTTAAATTCCTTCAGATCTCTTAACCCAAGACCACCTTCATTCTTGATCAGACAAACATCTTTCCAAGCAACCTTAGCATTAGTGCATTTGAGAACAGGACCTGTCCATAAGAAAGCAGAGCAGAGTTGTTCCACTTCCTTAATACATTTGCTTGGGAGACGAAATACCGCAGCCCAGAAGTTAACGATACTCATCAACACGCTTTGGTAAGTTGGAGACGCCTTACATATGATAGAAACCTGCACGCACAAGAACTGATCCTGTTTCTGATTTTTTTCCAGTAGTGGGAGGTAATCTTGCTTCCTCATACTTTGGGACATTAGAGGCAAACCAAGATAGCGAACCGGTAAGTCCCCTTCAGCAAAAGGAAAGTTTGTTAATATATCTCTCTTCTCAGCCTCTGAAATCCCAGCCATGTAAATGGTGAATTTTTCCAAACTTATTCGAAGACCCGACCACACTTCAAACTCATCAAACACTGAGAGAGCACCTTTAATAGACTCCTTTGAACCTTCAACAAAAACCATCAAGTCATCCGCAAAGCAAAGATGCATAAGCGAGATTGACTTACATCTCGGGTGAAATTTAAACTTCCTCTCTTCCACAGCTCTATCAATCTTATGAGATAGAATATTCATACACATCACGAATAGATACGGAGACAAGGAGCACCCCTGATGAAGCCCACGCGAACTCTGAAAATACCCCGCTAGATCCCCATTCACTTGAATAGAGAAAGAGGGACTAGTGATACACAGTTTGATTCAGTGTATATACTTCTCAGGAAAGCCTAGAACTCGTAAACTTCTCAAAACAAACATCCATTGAACAGAGTCGAAGGCCTTGGAGATATCAATCTTCATCACACATCTAGGGGTAATTGATTCTCTATGGTTATCTTTAACCAACTCTGAGGCCAAGAGCACATTCTCCATAAGTAATCTTCCTTTTACAAATGCGGATTGGTTCTCTAAAATAATTCTTGGCAATAACTTCTTCAACCGATTAGCCAAAATTTTTTATACCACTTGTATAAAACATTGCAGCACGCTATCGGACGATAATCCCTCATCTCCAAAGAATCCACTTTCTTAGGAACCAATGCAAGAATTGTAGAATTTACCCTTTTAGGAAGAAACCCAAATCGTAAAACAGACTGAACCGCCACAGTGAAATCATGAGCAATCACAGACCAAGTAGTTTTAAAAAACTCACTTGGGAAATCGTCTGGATCTGGGGATTTGTTGCTTGGCATCTCAAATAAAACTCTGCGAATTTCCTCATCTGACACTTTTGCTTCCAACATACTACAATCAGCGATAGAACATCGAAATTTTAACACATCCTGCAGCTCTTCTTCTGAAATCCCCTGGTAGTTTTGTGGATTCTGATTGAGAAAGTCAGAGAAGAACCTCTCAGCCTCCATTTTTATATCCGAGTGAGAAGTAACTGAGATACCACTTTCACATCTTATTTCCCTGATCATATTCTGAGCTTGCCTTGTTTTGATAGCTCTATGAAATGTCTTGTTATTCTGGTCCCCAACTTCTAACCAATGTAGCTTGGCTTTTTGCTTCAAGAAATCCTCTTCTAAACTCGCAACAGTCAACCATTTATCATAAGCTTCAGCTTCCTCTTGAATGGCTAAATCACTAGGAATTGATAGCGTAGCACTCTGCTTATCACAGAGCAATCTAAAAGCTTCCTTTGTTCTTTTAGACAGGTTCCCTAGCTGTTCTCTTCCTAGCTCTCTTATTAGTGGCTTTAGATTCTTGATCTTTTTTGAGAATCTGTACATGGCTGAGGTAGAATGATACAACCTCACCGTACCATCCCAATACTCCTTTATCTTAGGAAGAAAAGATGGAAACCTACCAATAGCGTTGACATATTTAAAAGGTCTCCTTATTTTCTCACTCGAAGGAAACAGCTGGATCTTACACCTCAAGTGATCTGAGCATCTCCCTGTATCAAATACCGAGTAAGCATTATTAAACCTATGCAACGCTTCATCATTCAACAATACTCTATCCAGTTTTTTGCATATGACACCTTCTTCTCTTTTATTACACCATGTAAAAAGCGGACCCTGGTAAGCCATATCCGTGAGATGGCAATGAAGAATCATTCTCTGAAAGTCCCTCATACCACCCGGAAGCCTACCCAAATCAGCAAATCTTGAGTTCTCCTCACCCTCCAAAATCTCATTAAAATCCCCCATGATCATCCAAGCTTTGTTTTTAAACATAGGAGAGTTGTAGTGATGAGCCAGATCTTCCCATAATACCTTTCTTTCTTCAACTAGGTTACTTGCATAGACACACGTACAATAGAATTCCTCTTCCTCTATCAAACCCACAGAGCACGTAATTAATTGATCTGACTTGTAGACTAGAGCCATTCTCACATAATCTCTCCAAATCAACCATATTCTGCCACCACAACTATCCTCATAGTTTGTCATATGCGACCAACTACCAAACACTGAATTTAAAATTTTCCCTGCCTTCTTTTCCTTGACCCTTGTTTCCAAAATACATCCAAACATCATTTCTTTATTTTTTACCCACTCATTAACCACAGAATGCTTCAAATGTTTGTTGAATCCGCGCACATTCCAAAAGAAACACCCCATATTAGTTTTTTTGTCTAGAAGACCTTGTACTCATAGGATTTGCATCCTGAGCTTTAGTCTTCTGGACTCTCCTCCCACCTCTTTGCATTACTACTCTTCCTTTCATCTTATCACAATCCGCTAATAGTTTATCCTCCATTGAATCACTTTCCAGAACTTCATTTAATTCCATTGTAACCGGATCATCTTCCTCAGCTTCTGTCTGATCAGCTAGCAAAATCTCCCCTTCCTCCACTTCATCCAGACTCAACACAGAGAACTTAGATGCAGAAATCAGGACATCCCCTTCCTTACTCTGTAGAGAATTCGATTGAGAGCGCCCTACTTTATCTGGAGGAACAAGTGACCAGACATTTGTACTCACCTCTTTTCTACTACCAACCATACCATCCTCAATATTCCTCTTCACAATCTCACCTACAGCTTGCAGTTTCCCATCTACTACCATATTAGTAACATTCTCCACCACTACCACTTTAGTATCTTTCTTTTGCTTTGGAGACTTCCTTATACTCGAACCTTCACCCTGCTTATTTTCCTTCTTATTCCTCACACATACTCTTTTTGTGTGACCCCATTTCTCATAGAGATTACATCTAGCTGGCAACCAAGGGTAGTGAAATTCAGCCGTAACTTTATCCCATCTCTTGAGAACTCAATTTCCTTTGGCAACGCCTTAGTTACATCCACATTAACAAAGATTTTTGCTTCCTCAAAATTTGAACAGGCAATCGTCTCTGGATGTAGGCGAACTGGGAACCCCACCGTACTTGTTATAAAGCTTAGAGCCTGCCACGAGAACATGTGAATAGGAACCTTTCTCACATGAACCCACATCGGTATAGCATCCTCTTCCTGTTTCTCTTCTTCTGACTTTGGAGTCCATTTTGTATATATCATCGGCACACCAGCAATATTCCACATCCCTCTCTTAAGAACCTTTTCACGTGCCTTCGGATTAGATATTTTCAACGTCATAGTAACTGCATTCACATCATATACCTCCACTTTTGATGATAGATCACCATAGCTCCAAATCTTGTTTACCACCATATGCACTTTTGCAATGTGAGGAGCAATGTCTAGGAACTTCCCAACAACAAAGTCTTCCCACAGTGGCGTTGAATCCGTGATAATTTCATCAGGAATCTCCACCTTATGCTTCCCATCTTTTTTTTTTACCTCCACATCATACTTCTTCAGACTTCTCTTATCATGAGCTTTCGACACCCAACTTTGATCTTTTGTCTTCCTTACCTCATCTCCCGACTTCAACATCTCCCTTAAATCTCCATCACGAACCTCCGTTATCTTCAAATCAACCCCCCCCCCCCCCCAGATTGTTTACTCACCCTTAAATCACCATCGCAACTCCCCTTATTGTTCAGATCAATAACTCCAGATTGTTTCCCCACCTTTGAATCACCATCGCAAATCTCCTTTTCCTGCAACTCAACACCTCCATTTTGTTTCCCCTCGCTTAAGGCACCATCACGAACCTTCAGACGATCACGATCTCTCTCCAGCAAACAGACGAGCCCGGCGAAGCAGCCGACTCCATCAGAAACCCCAATCGCAAATCTCCCTCAGAATCGCCAAAATCGCCTCAGAGCAAAACACTGCGTTTTGTTCTTTACAAATAAATGCACCTACCACAAATATGACAGACTCCTTTCTATTTTGTCTTCTTGATTGGGCATGGCATTTAATTTGATCGAAAGTAAGATAATGAGAATAAGATTCAAGAACTGAACGGATCTCCCAGTTTGTTTCCGGAGCCGTTAACAGTTTCCAGTATACGTCTCTTCTGCACTCCTAACGGCGAAGGAGCATTCAATCTCGACTTCAACATGTCAACAACCTCCAGCGTCGGAACCACCGTGGCCTCCGCCGGGTTCAGTGGTTTCAAGAGCGGAGTCTTACTTTAATTCCTTTAATAAGCTTTCCTTTTTAATCCAATAAATGATGGATTCTTTTGTGGGTGGTTTGTTCCTGATGAATCAGAAGTGTTCTTCATGATTATTAAAGAATTGCAGGTTTTAATTTGGATCAATTTTCTTTCGTCGGAATTTTGTTCTTGGAATATTGTAACAGAAAGAAGAATGGTCGGATCCAGATCGGGCTTGGACTGGAGTTTTAAGGAATTTTGATTTAGCCCCAAAAACTTTTCACTTGATCTAAATACACCATAAATGGAGGTTTCAACATAAATCTAATAACTTGGGATGGTTACGCATACATTTTTTTTTTTGTCATCTGGTGGATTTATATTAACTTGAAATAGGGAGTACACAAAGCCAGCAAAGGTGAACAAACCTTTCTGGAGCCATAAGCCGGTGAGGTGATGGACACCATCCGGAGGCCAGATTGATACAAACATTGATACCAGAAACTAGACTAAAAGATGAAAGCAAAGATGAGGAGGATGGTGGAGATACATGATAGACTGCAACAATGGTGAAGCTGACTGGAAACGGGAGAAGATACTAGAGAGAGAACAGTACACACCTAATAAATTGAGTAGCTAGGTAACATCCAAGAGCGCTCCCATCAGTGAAACCCGCTCCAACACCACACATAGAACTACCAAGAACTCATCAACAATTAACACAGGTTGAGAAGAGCCAAGAGATAGACTGGAAGCACAGGAACATCACCAAAACATAAACTGAATCTAGAGAGGTTAGAATCCTTAATCGTCGCTGTAAACACCCTTCAATCCCAACTAAGACTCGCCATAGGACCTTGAGAGGGCTCTTCCACGCGCCTCATACGCACCAACACTTCACGGTGAAGCCTCTAAAAGCTTTCCGAATACAACTTATTCACACAGCCGGTAACTAGATAAGAACCTCACCAAATCCAGGATTAACACGATCACCTCGTCGGCAATCGACCAAACAATGAAGCATTCGTTCCGATAGACAGCTATCTCCTTCTGATCCTCTCAAAACTAAAGATGAGAACACACAAGCTCTGACCATCGAAGATCAACAACCATCAGAAATGACTCCAATGAGCAGAGACAGCACTCCCAAGACCAATCAAGACGCCAAACCACAACCGCAGCTAAGTCACACGCACCCATCCACAATAGCCGCCAACACTGACTCTGCTAGGGTTTGGACCTCACCGAACAGAGAAAATTGGGACACCAAACCCTAAGCCAACTAAATCTGACCCTCTACAAACCCTCTAAAGCTCCTAACTCGCCTTCACTCCAGATTGAAAGAGAGAAGCCTCAAATCGAGATCTGACGACCAGATCTGAATGACTCCATCTTCTTTCTAACCAGGGCGTCAAGCATATCACCGAAGGAGAAGAGAGCTGGCAGGGGGCTGGTTACACATACATTAAAACGAGTTAATGTACTCTTGGGCACAATTTAATATTATGGTTTTGGATACATTAGTCAATAGTCCGTGTAGCTATAGAACGTTTTTCCTTTTTACAACCAATGGTTTACATATCTTATTTTTATATATAACTTTCAATGGGTTACATATTAAAGAATTTAGGATAATAACAAAAAAAATTAGGAGATTAATCCTAAGTGTTTCACATAAGAAAAATTTTGTACATTAAATTAATTTTAAAATCAATGCTATTAAAACAAAATCACAAAGCTGGACACAACGTGATTTTAGATAGATTTTTTTAACTATATAATATATATTTTGTCTAACTTATAATATTACTAAGTACCTATCTTCAAATATAGCCTAATTATGGGATTACATTAAACTAACAAATCTCCATAAATATTTGTTTCTTAAAAGCATGGACCACACAAATAAATATTTAATATTTTAAAAATTTGAAAACAATTTACTTTAAGAAAAACCAATTAACTATATTTATAAATTTGCGGCCAACGTTTAATATGTAAACAAGCACAGCCTACACATTTTATATAATTCTTGTGTAACGCCCCGACCGCCAACGGCTAATGGATCACCCACGTCAGCTCACTCGGTCCGTGGGCCCCATCCCATCCGACGGCCGGTCCATTAATTTTCCCAAGGCCCGAAAGTCTTGTTTACTGACCCTGCAACCACCACATGAATTTTTCCCGTGCTTTGGTCTCACTCGCACAATATCGCGGATCACTTCCCGATAGGTTACCCATCCTTTGACTACTCTAGCACAAGCACGCTTAACTCTGGAGTTCTCTCTAGATGTGCTTCCGAAAAGGTAAATGCACTTTGGTGAGATAGGTAGCCAAATCAATTCTCTTAAACCTTTCCATATATCACAATTCGGGATGTTATAATTAACCCCCTCTCAAAGAACGCAACGTCCTCCTTGCGCCCCACGACAGGTTTCAAGACGCCTCTCAGGTCAGAACTGAGACGACTAACCTGGCTCTGATACCACTTGTAACGCCCCAACCGCCCACGGCTAATGGGCCACCCACGCCCACTCACTCGGTCCGTGGGCCCCATCCAATCCGACGGCCGGTCCGTTAATTTTTCCAAGGCTCGAAAGTCTTGTTTACTGACCCTACAATCACCACATGACTTTTCCCCGTGCTTTGGCCTCACTTGCACGATATCGCGGATCACTTCCCGATAGAGCACTCATCCTTTGACCAGCTCAAGTACGCTTAGCTCTGGAGTTCTCTCTAGATGTGCTCCCGAAAAGGTAAGTGCAATTTGGTGACATATGTAGCCAAATCAATTCTCTTAAACCTTTCCATATAACAATTCGGGATGTTACACCTTGTCGTGGTGTTATTATATATTGTAAGAGTTTTTTATGTAATTTATTTTAATTATTATAATTAACTTCAATATAGATAGGTTTATAAAAGATAAGAATTACTACTATGTGTGATAAAAAATAAACTAATTTTCCAATAGAATTAAAACATAGTA
This sequence comes from Brassica juncea, assembly GCA_018703725.1. Taxonomy (NCBI): domain Eukaryota; kingdom Viridiplantae; phylum Streptophyta; class Magnoliopsida; order Brassicales; family Brassicaceae; genus Brassica; species Brassica juncea. The sequence goes on along the minus strand of CM031936.1, from coordinate 7,944,533 downwards.
TATTTTAAAAATATTTAAATATCTCCAAATTTTTATTCAAACAAATCCAAAATGTGATTTTTAATCAAATTATTCAAAATTATTTTGGAAAGTAAAAAACTAAAAATCGAACCAGAACCAAACTGAACTCGAGATTTTATCAGATTCCTAACATTATTATCCAGATCAAATCAAAATCAAATTCCAAATTCATAAATAATCAAACAGTTTCTATATCCCGTGAACCAAAACAATGAATGCCAAAACCAAACTGAAACCGAAATAATTGGAATCAAATCGAAAACTGAATGTTCATGCCTAAACATATTAGGCATATTCTTTTGACGGACGCTGAAGCAGCGGTGAATGACTAAAATTATAACTGACTTTTTGGCCAAGTATGTGGAGAACACCGCTGGCAACCGTACTTTCCACCATTAAAATGAGATGCAGCTCTCGTTTAACTGTCGCTGTTATACACAGCGTCACGGAAAACACCGGCGCCCTTTGTAAAAAGTAACCGCAACGGCAGCTCGTTTGTTCTCCACCATTTATTTCCCCAATTTTGATGTGTAAATTTTGAGACGCGAACGCTGCGTCGGCGGCGATTATAAAAAGAACATGCCTATTAGTGAACAAATTCACGGGTTAATAAATTTGTTAAAAAAAATAATTCTGCACTTTCAAAGCGCATATCAAAATCTAGTCTATACTATTTAAACAGAATATCGTCTCTCTTTTTTTACAACGAACATTCTGTTTCAAGGTTCCCTTCTGTTTCGCATTTAAATTTTATCTAATACTAAATGATATTAATTACCATAATAATCGTGTAACATGATTTCTCTTTCCAAAAAAAATTACAATATTTGCTACTATGATTTTCCTTATAAATCTCAACTAAATTGTCTTTAATTGTATCAAGACCAACTAACCTGTGTTTTAGTTGTATCAAACTCATCATAATTAATCAGCATTCATAAAAATAGTTAACTATTTTCGAACTGGCCATTTATTAACATTGCAATATATATTTATTATATGATTTATAACAAAGTTTAACTTAATATAGCACATTTTACAACTCTGATATACTAATACTTTTTTTTGAAAAAGTGCTGATCTACATGTTCCTAAATTAAATAGAAGAGTTTAAATACTGTGAACTCCACATCCTGTTATAAGGTAATGTCTTTGTATATTGATAAATAGTTTGGTTAGTTTTCAACCGAAAACAAATCGTATAAAATATTAATTTATCTTATGTATTTCGTATTCTAATTACTTTGCAAATTTAAAGACCGAGGTTATCAAAACTTAACAAATCAGTAAAAACTTTCTATGTCATCCATATACTAATTAATTTAAATATACTTCTTATATATATAAATACGTCAAATATATTAATACTATTAAAAGAAAATGAATCCTAAAAAAATCTATATATGATAAGTTGTAAGGACCCTTTCATTTTAGTCCAACCTAATATACAATCAAATATTGTAACCAACCCTATTATATAGCAACCAAATATTGTTCTCTGACATTTTATAAATATATTGTAAACTCTCCTTTAATTCTGATTTTTTTAAGGCCCACTTATCTTATCTACATTTAATAAAACTTAACATTTATCAAACGTATGTATAGTCTCTATAACTTATAACATCTACGGGGCTCTTCACTATGGTAAAATTGAATAGTACCGAACCAAAATAGACAATATGGTTTGGTATTGGTATATCTTCTATATATTAATAGAGGAACATTTGAAAAGATGTAACCTTAATTTTGTAATAATTAAAAAAAGACTCAATGCTTATGTCTCAATCAATTAGGTAGTTAATTAAAAAAAGAAGGTCCAGTTTAATTAATATGTCTCGCTAAATACATTAAAGCAATAACTAATAATATAATGTGCTAGGAAACATTATATTAACCCAAAATATTAAAAGCAAATATAATTTCCTTATATAAGTGCTACAGAATTACCTAATATGATTACATATTTATGACAATTAATGATTATAGATAATAAATATTTGATAACAATTTATGTATCATTTTTCATTTTTGTTTAATTTTATATTATTAAAAGAAATTAAATAATCATATTAACCATATAATAAAAAAACCAGATTTTTTCTTATATGTTATATTTTTAATTTTTAAAACAGCTATAAATTACTTTGAAAATTTTGTGATCAGTGTCTTAATTGTTTTTATTATAACAAGATACAAATGATCATAAAATTGTATTAATATGAATTTTTATGTAATAGACATTCACATTAAATAATATATATATATCAATTTTAATACCGTTTATATATAACATTTAAAAGTACACAAATATGTTAATTTTGGAATTTGCATTGAAAAAGTATTGAGACCTTAATATTTAATTTTGAAATTTTCATTGAAAAAATATCAAATCAAAAATTCTGAAATCAATAGTTTAAATTTTTTTTGTCACATAGAATAAACAAATGTTAATAAAACCATATGAGTAGGAAGTCTCAATAATAAATGTTTATATTAAAATATACTATATATTTATGTTAATATCATTGAAATTTGATTATATACAATAAAAAATAGACAAAATGATTATTTTGATTTATTTACCATAAAAATATTGTAAATAAGCAAGATGTATTATTTTGATTTATGTGATTACTCTAATCTCCTATATATTAATTGAGAAACAATTGATTACTCTAGCAAGTGTAAGATTTTATTAATTAATATTTTTCAAAAATCTTACAAGAGATCGATACAAAGAAGATTTTATTTATAAGCTATTTAAATCACCTAACGAGACATGAAGTGCGTATCAAATTTGTTTTCCTAACCCTAGCCCCCTTTCTATTCATCATAACAGCGAAAGGGAATATTTGGAAGTGTCGATTGACAATCTTAAATGGTAATACTTTTTAAAGTCCAGTCCTTTGTTTTCCTCAAATTGACATAGAACAATTTTTACTGATTAACTAAACGGTCACGTGCATAGTAAAATGTGTTTTAGTTAAAAATTGTTGCATACCCAAAATCAATATGAACCATCATCATTTTCGTTTAAAATTTTGTTACAATAAAAATATAGGGTTGGGCAAAAAATCTAAATCTAAAAAACGAACCAAGTCTGATCCAAAAATAGTACTGAACTTTAACCAAAGCTGGTTAGATATCCGAATGGGTTCAAAATTTTGGTATCTAAAGAACCGGAACTGAACCCAATCGGAACAGAAATATTCCGGGTATTTGAATATATCTGAACCAGATTTATAAACTTAAATATATTAATTATTTTTAAATTTAATATCTAAAAGAATATACACAAAATATAAGATGTTTTTAAGTTGTCTAAAATACTTGGAAATATATACAAATATTTATAAGTACATGTTTAAAATAACTAATTGATACTTAAAATACCAAAATACTTAAAATATCTTTTGATTTCCTATCCAAAATTTTAAGCTAAACCAATTTTTATGTTAAGTTAAAGTATTTTTGCAAACATTATTCAAATTTATATGATATATTATTTTGATTTTTAGACTTTGAAAAATTTAAAACATATATGAACTTTACTTTTTGAAACTTTTTAAATAGGTTATATAAACCCAAAACCGAACCAAATCCACGAAAAATCTGAACCGAACCAAAACCACAATGATCCGGACCGAACCAAATCAAATGGTGCTCAAATGTCTACCGCTAATCAAATGTAAAAAATGTTATTGATAACAAAATGTATATTCTTTATAGCATTTAAATACAATATTTTTTAAAAAATATTCACTCCGTGCAGGGCGCAGGTTATCATCTGGTACCATATAAACCGAATGGATATGATTTTATAAAAACCGTAGGATTTGGATATGGTTAGGTTTATAACCGATTAAACCAAATAAACTGAACAAAACCGATCAAAAATAGAAACATGTAAATATGTATATATTTTATAACGACACATGAAAATCTGATTGTTATATAAGTTAATTTTTTGTTAATAATCATTACCATATTTTTTATAGTAATAAAGAAGTCCTAGTTTGTAAAATTAACAATTGTATATTAAGTGTATATTATTAGGTAAATCCTAGATAATAACGATTTGCATGATGATAAAACCAGAATAATAAAAAAAAAACTAGAATAATTAAAAAGCATTGTCTTCTTTTTTTAACTAACTTGCGAGGCATCTTCTAGTCTTCGTCTCCTTATTGTTTTGAACTTTATGTTCACATCTAATGCTAACATTAATTAGCTATCTTCTTCTTCTCTTTTTTCCTATTAGACTATCTACAATGGTCGGTAAATTCAACACTCTAATTTTTGGAAAGTAATCTAAATATCCCCACTTAGAAAATTCTTATTCTTACTATCCCACTCTTTTTCTCACTACCCTATGTTTTTCCTCCTTTTTTCCTTTACCCTACTAGCCTTTGTTTTTAATGGTTTTAATGTTGTTGGCGGACCCCACTCACGGACCCTGTATTTTCTTATTATTTTATTACCTCTCGCGGACCCCGTCTCTCCTCATAAAGCCCATGCATCAAACATAAACATACCTGCGGTCCCCATGCTCAGACAGCCACTCTCTCTCCGACAGGTGTCCATCTTCTTTTTTATTCCCAACCATATTTCGAGTTTCAGCTCCATTCGGCAATTTTTTAAGGTGATTCTTGAGGTAATTAAGTACCGTTTTTTCAAGAAATTTTTGTAGAAATGCATTCTTTATATTGTATGCATTATGGGTAACGAAAATATCAAAGATTAGCTATTAAAATCGTGTTTTTTTAAAAAAAGTATGTAAATAAAGTTTAAAGAAGATCATGTATATTTTTCTATATTTAACACCGTTTTGAAGCAAAAAAAGACACGAAAATGTTGTTTGTCGAATATGTGGGGTTGTGTAACACGTTTTTGTCGTTTAAAAACAACTAAATTGATGAAAAAATGAAACTTTTAGGTATATTGGTATGAAGGAAATATGCAAATGATGTTTAAGAACTATTTTGTATATTTTTGATTATTTTGCACTGTTTTGAAGAAGAATAATACATTACAATGCTGGTAGACGATATTGTGGGCTGTATAACATCCTCATGGTCTGTTAAAAGGGTTAAATCAATGAAAATTAAAATTTCTAGGAACTACTGAAATTACTAGTATTACTAAAGTGAAACATGTATTACTTGTATTACTGGTTCGACTATGTACCAAAGATCTAGAACAACTTAGATTCTTTAAATGGTTAACTAATCATAATTTTTTTTCCAGGGAAATATATGGCTTCTCCTATTACAATCATATGTTTTGACTATGGAGGAAGTTACATCAAGGATGGGGTTGGGATAAGGTGGATCTCGGGAGAAGATGAAATTCACACTCTAGTGATGAAAACATCCGTGGAAGAGGTTACATATTCTGAATTGGTTGAGCGTATATGCAGAAAGATTAAGGCAGATGGAGATGGGATGCTGAAAATTAGTTACTTTCCAATGGTATTGTATTCGACCAAGGCATCATATATTTGGTGTGATGAAGACGTTTTGGGTTATCTCATGCAAGTAAATAATGATAAATGTAGAAGTGTCTTACATGTGGAGATCATCAGTGACCTGGATGATACATTTAGTGGTCTGCCACTTTCAGGAGACAATGACGGAACTGATGATAGCTATGTTTGTCTTTCTGATGGAGAGGATACTGATATAATTGAAGAAGATGGAACTGAGGAAGATGAGACCGAGGAAGATGGGACTGAGAAAGATGGAAATGAGCAAAATGGAACTGCTCACGATCATGAGATGGATGGCGTGGTTACACTTTACACAGCTGAACAACATGAAGACTTTCATATGAATGAGAATTTAGAGCATGGGTATGAAGGAACAGAAGTAAGAGTGGAAGTTGAAGCTGCAAAAGCGGGAATTGAAGCCACAACAGTAGTAGAAGAAGAATGGGATGATGGTCTCGATTTGGTTAAGGGTCAATAATTCAGAACTAAGACAGCCATGCAAGTTTTAGTTCAAAGGGGTGCACAAAAGAATGGTTTTGAATATGAAACAACTAAGTCCGATACTATGAGATTTGTGGCAAAATGTAGAGGAGCCAAAGAAGGTTGCAAGTGGTATTTGCGTGTAGCAAAGCTTAAGAATTCAGATCTTTGGATGGTTAGAACTTACATCAAGTCTCATACATGCTCAGTAGTAACTACAAGTACCTTTAGAAATAGAAGGAGAGGCACACCACAGATTGTTGCATCTGTTTTGGCTGAAGAATATCCCGGTAGATATGACACACCAAAACCAAATGATCTGATCAATATGGTTAACCACAAGATTGATGTTGATGTATCATATGCAACAGCATGGAGAGGAAAAAGGATGGCTTCTAATGAAGTGCGAGGTATTCTGGAAGAGAGTTTTTCTATGATACACTCATATATGTACATGCTTAAGTTGAAGAATCCTGACTCAGTAAGTTATGTTGAAGTGGATGCGGTGAAAAGATTTAAGTATCTATTTTTCGCATTTGGAGCTTCCATAAAAGGGTTCGCAGCGATGAGGAAACTTATCATTGTGGATGGAACACATCTTAAGCATGTTTATGGTGGAGTTCTGCTTGTTGCGACGGCTCAAGATCCTGATCACCACCACTACCCTATCGCATATGGTGTAGTTGATGGTGAGAAAGATGAAAGTTGGACATGGTTTATGAATAAGTTGAGGTCAGTGATATCAAATGAAGGCGGATTGGTGTTTCTTTCAGATAGAAATGTAAGCTTGATCAAGTCAATATGTGAGGTGTTCCTAACGGCCGCACATGGGTATTGTATCTGGCATTTGTCTCAAAATGTCAAAGGACATGTTTCAACAACAGAGACGTTTGCACAAACAAGTTTAGAGAGTGTGCACATGCTTATACAGTGGCTGAGTTTGAACTCTATGATGCTTTTTCCAGAAAGTATCCTTCTGCTGCGGAGTATCTGGAGAGAAGTGTTGAAGTGAGAAAATGGACAAGATGTTACTTTGAAGGAGACAGATACAATGTTGACACAACCATTGCAGCAGAATCAATTAATGGTGTTCTTCGGGAAGCGAGGAAATACTTCTTGCTACCGATGATTGATGTTATCATTAAGAAAATTGGCTGAATGGTTTAACAAACATAGGAAGAAGGCTGCTCAAATACCAGTGACAAAGAAGCTTGTGCCTATAGTGGAAAAGTAGTTGTCAAAAAGATGCTTGGAAGAGAGGTGTTTAGATATTGTTGAGATAAACATCTTCCACCTTGAGTACAATGTCAATGGTAGTAACAGAAAGGTTTATACTGTTGATTTGGCAAGAAAAAATTTCACATGCACGTGTTTTGATATAGACAAAATCCCGTGTGTTCATGCAGCAGCTGCTGCCAAATTCTTGAGTGTAGGAAGGGGCCTCCATCTACAAGAGTTTCGTTCGAAATACTATTTGGTGGAGTTTTGGGCATTGGCATACTACAGGATGATTTATGCTGTTCCACATATGTTTGAATGGGTTATACCAGATGAAATTCGAGCACTTAAAGTTCTTCTTCCAGCATATGAAAAAAAGAAAGGATCCACTCAGAAGAAAAGGTTTCCATCAGCCGGAGAATCTCGTGGACGAGGAAGGGAAAGGGGCAGGAGCAGGGGCAGAGGAAGGAGAGGCGGACGTTTGAATGAGTATTTTGAATGTGGAAGTACTTCTGCCACCACAGAGTAACATGGGACTCTTGTGCTTTGAACTAGTAGGTATCCCTGAACTACTAGGAACTACTCGAACTACTATGTGTAATATGAACTACTAGGTACTACTGCTGGAACTACTATGTGAAACATGAACCACTAGGTACTTCTGGAACTACTATGTGTAATATGGACTACTAGGTACTAGTTTGTATTATCTTGAACTACCTTAAAATACTTTTTATTACTATTTATTATGCATGTTTCTAAGAACCTTAATTTTCTTCTTATTATTTATTTTTAGAAGACGTATCTCATATATTACGTGATTATATATCCATATATGTGTTTATTTTTAAAATTAGACATAAAATACTGTTAAATTCTCTAGTTGGTATAAAACTTTTCATTTCTAGAAAACATCCTTATACTTCTATCCTTAATGTCTTGATGGGAAGGCCATTATGAGATGAATTTCAGAAAATGCATATTCTCTGGAAATTTTTCCTGCCAATGTGTTATATACAATCTAAAATCGTCTAAATATATTTGTATTACTAATAAATTTAATTTAATGACGTTGTGATACTAAAAATATTGTAATTTCCAAAAGTTTTACTATGAATAATGAAATATTACTACTACCTTGAGTACTACTAAGAGTAAGATAAATATTATTTTAATATTCAAACATGTTTGTATAATATTATTTTTACACGTTTTAGACATGTGCCATAGTTTTTTTTTTACAAAGTGTTGAAAATATGTTACACATTTTATATATGTGTTTTAGGTTTTTTTTTCTTCTTTTTTTAAAGTGTTGATAATTTTTTTGACTTAGTAAGACCTAATAAACCTAGTAGTACATATGTATTTTCTTCAGACTTAGATTTCCTTGTACTCAATTGGACCAAACCTGCTACAAGACAATCATACAACAAAAATCATCCTACATAAGAGATAGCATTCAAGTTTTACAGACCAACAACCAACAAAACATAGCATCCTACATAAGTTCACAACAAAAGCGGAGATAAATATTAAACATCCAAAATATTTTACACACCCAATGTCTTCTAAGCCTTTGTTTTAGGCTTCTTATTAGCTTCAGTGAAAGGAGTGGAAACCCACTGTGATCGTGCACGTGTCCTTTTTGTCTGTGGTGGAGTTGTGAACTTCTTTGGTTGAGCAGCCTTTCTCGGTCTACCCCTCAAATTAGGAGCATGCTTCCTCACCGCCATTGCCTTAGGCCTATGCTTCACTGCACTACGAGCAGGAGCTCCCTCAGTTCCATCTGTCTTATCCACAGCAGGAATTCCATCATTGCTCTTGAAAATTGTAAGAATCCATCCTTGTTTCTCTTCCTCTGTGTATTTTTTTTGCTTTTCCTCCTCAGTTTTTATTTCTTTCTCAACCTCTTCATCCCCTTTTTCTCCAGCTTGAACCTCGGTTTCAACCTCTACTTCACCCTCTTTTTCGAGCTCTTCCTCAACCCGAGCCTCTGTTTCAACCTCTTCTTCACCTTCTTTTCCAACATCTTCATCTTGAGTCTCGGCTTCACCTTCTTTATTTGCCTCAACCTGATCCACTTCTTCAACTTCTTCTTCATTCTCTACGCCTTCATTCATCTCAGCCTCTTCTTGAACCTCTTCAGATTCTTTTTCTTTCTCAGCCTATTTTTCTTTGTCTTCTTCAGCTTGAGATTCAGCTTCAGGTTCTTTCTCTTCCTCAGAATCTTTAACTTCCTTCCGAGCCTCTTCTTCACTCTCTTTCTCATCTACCTTCTGACCTTCGGGTTCTTCTACCACCTCTGTATTTTCAACCATTTCTTCATCTACAGGTTCTTTTGGTATTGCGTCCTCTCCATTTCTGTCATAACGCCCCCCCCCCCACTCCAGTCAAAATCCATGTTCTGGTACACGAAACCCTCACTCTTCTCGTTCTCCTTCCTCTTCATTTCTTTCTCAATGCCATTGAGCCTCTCCTCCATTGCTTTATGCTTCATGGCCTTCTTTTTTAAATAATATTGGCAATTTTCAATGCCCTCAAGCCTCTTCTCCATTGCCTTCATCCTCTTAGCCCTCCTTTTTAAAACAACACGGCTCTTTTCCTGCCAATGTGTTATATACAATCTAAAATCGTCTAAATATATTTGTATTACTAATAAATTTAATTTAATGACGTTGTGATACTAAAAATATTGTAATTTCCAAAAGTTTTACTATGAATAATGAAATATTACTACTACCTTGAGTACTACTAAGAGTAAGATAAATATTATTTTAATATTCAAACATGTTTGTATAATATTATTTTTACACGTTTTAGACATGTGCCATAGTTTTTTTTTTACAAAGTGTTGAAAATATGTTACACATTTTATATATGTGTTTTAGGTTTTTTTTTCTTCTTTTTTTTAAAGTGTTGATAATTTTTTTGACTTAGTAAGACCTAATAAACCTAGTAGTACAGATGTATTTTCTTCAGACTTAGATTTCCTTGTACTCAATTGGACCAAACCTGCTACAAGACAATCATACAACAAAAATCATCCTACATAAGAGATAGCATTCAAGTTTTACAGACCAACAACCAACAAAACATAGCATCCTACATAAGTTCACAACAAAAGCGGAGATAAATATTAAACATCCAAAATATTTTACACACCCAATGTCTTCTAAGCCTTTGTTTTAGGCTTCTTATTAGCTTCAGTGAAAGGAGTGGAAACCCACTGTGATCGTGCACGTGTCCTTTTTGTCTGTGGTGGAGTTGTGAACTTCTTTGGTTGAGCAGCCTTTCTCGGTCTACCCCTCAAATTAGGAGCATGCTTCCTCACCGCCATTGCCTTAGGCCTATGCTTCACTGCACTACGAGCAGGAGCTCCCTCAGTTCCATCTGTCTTATCCACAGCAGGAATTCCATCATTGCTCTTGAAAATTGTAAGAATCCATCCTTGTTTCTCTTCCTCTGTGTATTTTTTTTGCTTTTCCTCCTCAGTTTTTATTTCTTTCTCAACCTCTTCATCCCCTTTTTCTCCAGCTTGAGCCTCGGTTTCAACCTCTACTTCACCCTCTTTTTCGAGCTCTTCCTCAACCCGAGCCTCTGTTTCAACCTCTTCTTCACCTTCTTTTCCAACATCTTCATCTTGAGTCTCGGCTTCACCTTCTTTATTTGCCTCAACCTGATCCACTTCTTCAACTTCTTCTTCATTCTCTACGCCTTCATTCATCTCAGCCTCTTCTTGAACCTCTTCAGATTCTTTTTCTTTCTCAGCCTATTTTTCTTTGTCTTCTTCAGCTTGAGATTCAGCTTCAGGTTCTTTCTCTTCCTCAGAATCTTTAACTTCCTTCCGAGCCTCTTCTTCACTCTCTTTCTCATCTACCTTCTGACCTTCGGGTTCTTCTACCACCTCTGTATTTTCAACCATTTCTTCATCTACAGGTTCTTTTGGTATTGCGTCCTCTCCATTTCTGTCATAACGCCCCCCCCCCCCCCACTCCAGTCAAAATCCATGTTCTGGTACACGAAACCCTCACTCTTCTCGTTCTCCTTCCTCTTCATTTCTTTCTCAATGCCATTGAGCCTCTCCTCCATTGCTTTATGCTTCATGGCCTTCTTTTTTAAATAATATTGGCAATTTTCAATGCCCTCAAGCCTCTTCTCCATTGCCTTCATCCTCTTAGCCCTCCTTTTTAAAACAACACGGCTCTTTTCCGTGACACCAAGCCTCTTGTCCATTGTCTCCACCTTCACACTCACTTCACTCAAACAAGTCATCAACCTCTCTTCAATCTCTTTCAGAACGTCCACCAACCCATGATTACAAGAGGATGCTTCTTCATTCACTTTCTCTTTGTCTTTCTTCTTAGGAAACTCCCTTGCAGCCACATCTAACTCGAAGAGTTCTTGCCAAAAGATAAGCTTCTCCTTAACAATCAGCCACGTGCTCCACAAATTACTCACTCCTTCTTCATTTGCATAGTCTGGCTCCCCCTCCATTATGCGTGCCATGAGAGGTTTCTCATCAACAATAGGAACCAGAACACTATTGATAACCTCAAAATAATACCAAAACAATATCAAACACATATTGTATCCCACTCACTTATTAAAAAAAAACAATATTCAATACATATCTTAGTTTTTCCAAGTGTGTTATACAAATCCTCAAGTGGAAATCCTTTCATGCTGTTATTTTGAAACAGCCTCTTGCACATCCTCGGGCAGTTGCTCAAACAGCCATCTACAACTTCTCTGAATTGTGCATTCAGCGCTGGAATACACTCAAATGCCAAGAGCTGAATGTCAAAACAAAGCAGTCAGAGCTGATTCACAAAACAAAAACAATTATATAAAGATGTAAAATTTACCTTCAAAGGAATTATGAACCCGGAAAAGTTTCTTCTTAGATATGAAATGCCTTTTTACAAACGCAAAGCTCCCAATCTTCTTATACTTAGCCGGGTATTCATGGCAGTCCAATCCCGAGATGAGTGCATGCTCTCTCATTGAATACCGGATGGGCACGCCATTAACCGCAAACCAAGTTGTGTCTTCTTCCTCGTGTAACGAAATCATGTGCAGTAGAAGCATCCACATACCCAGCAGCTTCAAGTTTGGTTCATCGGGCATGTGGAAAAAATGGCAAAATTGAGGGTTGTTTTCAAACCACTCCAGCTCAGGCTTAAACTTAGGCTTCTTCAAGATCTTCACTGTCTTGCTCACAAAGCACTTGGTTTGTATCTTACACGACTGGGTGAACTCGGTGTTCTTGAAGTATAGCCCATCAGGTGGCAGTAGTTGGCATTCCTGTAAACCAAATAAAAATTATATTAGATTTTATTTACTAAGTAGATTAAGTCATATAATTTATGTCCTAGTAGTACTAGTCACACCAGTAATACACCAATAACAATTTTTCATTTTTTTGGTGGAATTTTGGGAATGATACCTGAGATGACGCAGACTGATGATCGGACTCATTTCCGTGTGATGACAGATCATCACTATCATTCCCGGTTAAAAGCTCTTCTACAGCTGCTCTTCTCTTGTGGACTTCTTTTTGTTGTTCTTATTCTGCTTCTTCTGTCCATGCTTCTTACGGCCTCCCATTACTTTGATTATCCAAACACAACAAACATTCAGTTAATGCCGAAATAAATCACCAAACATTCAAACACAATCGTTACAATCATTAGTTTGTAATCTCAAAACCATTCATTCAATAATAAAACTCCAAGCAATCAATAATTCGATCACTAAATTACAAACATTCAATCACTCAATTCGGTTTCATATTTCAAACATCATATCACCAAAACAGTTAGTCTAAATTATGGTCATAATCGACAATCATCACTAAACTTATCTCAAATCTGAAACCAAACTTTCAATATCTATAACCTCAAAACCAAACATGTTCAAGTTTCACTTTATGTAATCTAATAACAAAAAATTTTCTATATTCAGTTTACACAATTTAACACAAATATAAACACAATTTTAATCTCAAATTCTTATCCAAAATCTGAAAAGAATCTGAACCTAACCGATTTTCAACCAAACAATCACAATCCTTTCAAACCCACAACAAAATCAATAAAAAAATAGAGAAAAAACATACCTTTTTACACGGAAGAGACGAGAACGAAAAGAGAGGAATCCGAAAAGAGGAGATGAAAGACGAAGCTAGGGTTCCGTCGATTTCGTTGCCACAGAAGCAGGGGGAGAATGAAATATGCTGTTGGAGAGAAAGAGCAGTTGATTCGATCAATTTTGTCGGTTGATTTCGTAGGATCTAGGGTTACGGACCGACTTGGGGAAATGATAGAATTATAGAAACAAAGAAGGGGATGAGGGACTAAGAGAAGACGGGAGATGAAGTGGTGAACGCGGTGGACTTCATCGTTTGTCCGTTCTAGGGTTTCCGAGAGATTGGATTTCGTGGACTGGTTTTCTTCCAATTTTCAGTTTAAGGGAAAATGAGGAAGAATCACGACAAAGGGGAAAGGGAGAGGAGAAACATGCAGGTCAGGTTAGGGATCCGGGTCATAGAGGGTCGGGTCAAATAGTTTAGGTTGGATCCTGTAAATACTTGGTTTCATTAAGGACAATTTCGATTTTCATCACGTTTTTTATTAAAATATAATAAAAATTATATTATTTTTAATTGGTGGGATAATATAGAATAAGCATGGAAGTTACTGGGGCAATCGAGAATAAAGTCCCTAATTTTTCCTTTTAACACTCTACATCATCTTATCTCTCTTCCACCTCATCATTCAAATCCACTTCATTTTTAACCTTTACAATAGTTTTGTTTAATAAAATTCAACATTCTACCATACCATTTCAATTCATATGTTTTATCTTTTATAAATAAATAGTTACATATTAAAAGTAACTTCTTTTGTAACTAACTTATATAATTAAAATTACATACTTTTAATAAGTTTTATTTTTAACTAAATTTTTTTTAAAAAAATTAAATAATAATAATGAAAACTGCCTGTATTCAAATAAAATGAGATTAGTATATATTTATAGGTTATAAAAATCATGAATTCTAATATAAATTTTATTTTATTTTAAAATTGTTTACTGCAAAATAATTAAGGTTTAATAATTTACAGAGATAAAAAATTTTATTTTTTTGATAACCAATAGAATTATCTCTTGAAGGCCCACTTACTTTGTATTTGGCGTGTGAACTCACTCTCTCATCAGCTTCTCCTCTCACGTTTTAACACATGTCTCTGCGGGACCCATTCATTTGGTATTCAACAGGTTGAAAGTTTTCAACTCTATTAATCCACGTTGGATTTTTGTAGAATTCAACAGCCTCATTGTGGAGATTAAGCAGTTGAATTTTGATTCAACAACCTCATTACTCCTAGTCTTAGAGCATCTCCAAAAATACACTCTATTTTAAAGTTTATAAAATTTCATATTTAAAGTTTTAAGCTAATCTTCTCCAAAAAAAAACTTCAAACTTAACTTCAAAAGAATTTTATTTTATATTATACTCTTTATATTTATGATACTTAATTTAAATTCATAAAATTTTATAAAAAAATAGAACATATATAAAAATATTGTAGAAGTATTAATTAACAAAATGATACAGAAAAAAATAAAATTTTACATAGAAATACATAATTAAATTTTAAATTACAAATAAAATACTACATTATTCTATAAAATTATTTTCGTAATAATCCATATATGAGCAGTTAGTGCATTTGTTAAGTTTCTTTTCTAATATTGTTGTTATCTAAATATATTTTTTGAAAAAAAAAACTTGTTTTAAAGATTTTATTTAATTTTATTTTTAAAAATTAAAATTAGGAAAGCAAATTTAAAATATTTATGAGTTATAAAATTTTGAAGGATTAAAAAGATTAAAGGACAAAATATTTAAGAATCACAAATATAATATGTAAATGTAAAGACCAAAATACAATGAAAAATATGAAACTTCAAATTTGAAGTTTTGAGTAGTGATACTCTATATTTGAAGTTTCACTACTCAATTCAAATTTGAAGTTTTAGAATTTCTTTTTGGAGAGCAAAAAACTTATATTTAAAGTTATTGAATATTTTTTGGAGATGCTCAAAAACACTTTGTTCTGTCTGCCCATGAAGAATACAAAAAAAAAAGTCTTAGTTCTCAAAGTAAAAATCAAAATTTTAACCGATGTTTGTTGTTTATTCATTTAAATCTTCACAGTCTCACTCAGCTCATGAAAGTTTCGATAGTCGAATTTTTATAAAGCGAAAACTTAATTGCAATTAACATATATGTAAAGCGAAAACTAAATTTACAGGGCCGGCTCTGCATGGAAAGTAGCAATGAAGCGCCAGGGCCGGCCCTGAGAATTCGGGGGCTAGAGACGGTTCAAGAAGGATTTTATAAATTTGGGGGCTGAAATTTTTTTTTGTATAAATTTGGGGATTTATTTATATATAAATTTTTCTAAAAATTTTGGGGGCTTGAGGCGAATGTTTCATCCGGCTTGGCTCAGGGCCGGCCCTGTGAAGCGCACATAAGCTATAGGTCCACTCTCATAACAGGTTATGGCAATATATATTACACCATCTGCTTTTAGAGAAGGAAGGCAATATATTTTTAATATTGTTCTTGGATCAGTTTTGTTACGTACGATTTGGTTAAAGTTTTTATTTTCTTTTGAGAATTGGCATTCTATTTAACTAAAAGAAAGCAAATTGTACAGCCCAATGGGCAGTTACCAATAATTTTTTTTTTACAACTATTATTATTTTTTATTTATTTTAAAAACATAATATAACTTGACAATATTTTATTTCATTTTTTAAAAGATACTGAATATGAAAAAACGAATTTTTATTAGTTGATAAATCTACTGATTCACTCTAGAAAGTGAACCCAAGAATTACTCATATATTTTAATATTGTTCTTGGATCAGTTTTGTTACGTACGGTTTGGTTAAAGTTTTTATTTTCTTTTGAGAATTGGCATTCTATTTAACTAAAAGAAAGCAAAATGTACAGCCCAATAGGCAGTTATAGGATAAGGCCACCCACCCTAATTAAATAGAAA
This sequence comes from Brassica juncea, assembly GCA_018703725.1. Taxonomy (NCBI): domain Eukaryota; kingdom Viridiplantae; phylum Streptophyta; class Magnoliopsida; order Brassicales; family Brassicaceae; genus Brassica; species Brassica juncea. The sequence goes on along the minus strand of CM031936.1, from coordinate 7,928,246 downwards.
CAAAACATTTATAGGCCCAGCCCAGTAAATACACGAGGGGAAGTTCTGGTCGGACATCAGATCACTTAGTCTTGCGACATGCAAAATCAGTGAGAGTCGATGAATCAGTGACAGAGAAGAGAAGGCTATACGCCATTTGCTTGCCAGTAAGCGTACATGCGAGAGAAGATAGCAGGTTTGATCTGGAGATCAATTAATCTTCTTCCTCTGTGAGAGACACTGTTGATAGATGAGCATGGAGAGCAAACTTGAGCGTCTGATCTAGCTGGTCTGAGGATCCAATTGCCTTGACGGTTGAGGTCTGAAAGATTTGTAGTTGTGGGAATGCCTAGGCGAGAAGCTGAGCCTTAGAAGAAGTCCCTGAGATTGCCTAATGGCGACCAATTACGGAAACCAAAACAGACTACAGGTATTTCCATTTCCAATCTTAAGTTTTAGCATAGGGAATAAATACATCTCCCTTTAGACTTAGAAGCTTGTTTGCGAACCAAGAATATTGCCTTCTGCTTTCCATTATCCAGTAGTCAGAGAGATTGCCTTGTAAGAATTACCGGAAAGGCAGGTTTACTTTGAGTTTCATAACGTCCACAAAGAATAGAATAGACTTCATCTTCTATGAAGAGAAACTTTTATGAGGACTATCTTCCGGTGTTGAATTTAATTGTGTTTTCTGAAGACTAGTTATTGTTCATAAACAAGAAAAGCAAAAAAGAAAGAATTTTACTACTTTTATCAGTACAAAAATTTTTGTGACACACAATAATAACATATTTCCATTTAATATATTAAAATTTTTATTTTCTTTTTAATCAAAGAATATAAGAACATCTTTATCAAATAACTAGATATGATCTGTGCGTTGCACGTGTTTTATTTGATGTTTTAATTTCACGAATACATGGAAATGATGAAAATATTTTTTCACATTAGTTCTTGGATTTTCTGTATATATTGGTGTCATTTTAATAACAATAATATGTTTTCTTATATAAATTTGATTGGTATTTCTATTTCAATAATCATGGTGTTTTAAATATTACATTGATATTTTTATTTATTTTATAAATACTTCATTTTTAATTATTTTCAAAATAATTTTAGTTGTAGTTAATTGAAACATATAAAACTGTGAACTCTCTATATTGTTTATATTGTGTAAGACAAATTAAAAACAACTCAATTCAAAATATTAATGTTACACAACACTAATCAATATGTTTTATTGATAGTCAGCTAAATATCGAATATATTGCTACATAAAACATCAAATTTGTTTCCTTTAGCATTCATGGTGTGACTTTAAACTCTTTTTCTATATATAATATTTTATAAAACACTATAGTCGCTCTCCAGTTGTAGTAACTCTTGATAGTACAACGTATAATTGTAAGACTGGACTTGTCAAATAGAACAACCTTTTAAACTTTAACCTTAACTCTTATTGATAGTCATTGCATAGCAAACTCTTATAGGAAATTGAAGTCTTTTCAGTTTGAAAGGTCATCTTACAACTGTTGGTATGAGACTGAGGGCTTGACCAGTTTTCCCGCTACCACCCGCAAACGCAGCTTTTGCGGTTGATAGCAGTTGTTGGCGTTTTGAAACAATCACAGAAAACACTACAAATCGCTTCAAACCGCTCCGAACTTCTTAAAATCAAAAGCTGGTTCCAGCTAGCGTTTGCGGTTGCAGGCGGTTGCCGGAGGGTAAATTTTTTTCTTAAAAAAAATTAAAAAATATTCAATAAAAATTTTAAATTGAAATAATATAAATTGTAAAATGTATACATATTATATTTTAATTTATATTATAAAAATTTAAAACAAAAATATTTTCTATAATTTTTAAAAATTTAATATTATGAATTTATAAATATAATTTTTATATTTATTATAATATTATGATTTTTAATACTTTTATAATTATATAAAATGTGAATATTGGTAATTTATTATTTAACAGCTGTTGTGTTTGGTAGTTTACCAGTCATAAAAGTTCCGTAAACGCGCCAATTTCTAACTGTTGTACCAGTCGTACAAATCTCAAGAAAACGCTTAAACTGCAACCATCCGCATCCGCAAACTCCCGCAACCGCACCCATAATTGTTGCGGTTACACCAGTCAGGCCTTTATTCTAGGAATAAAAATCTGTTTTTCCACAAAACTTCCGGTTAGGATTTCGGCTTGAATAATCATGTTTCCTGAGTGAGTTATTAGTAACATTGTTCTATTGAAAAGTCCTTCTCTTTGATTTGAATTTCTAATTAGCATGACCTACAACATTCAATTGCATAGTCGTTCTCTTTGCTTTAAATTCCATAGTAGCATCTACAGCAACATAACCAATTTTATATTCCGATAAGATTAAACACAGATAAGCATAATCACACATAAGCATAATAGTCACATTAACTTAATCACAACAACATAACATCTATATAGGGATGGACAAAATACCCGTAAATTTTGATTCGATTCATCATCCATTTCTATTTGAACCGAAATTCCGAATATCTGTAACTCTACGAAGCAAAGCAAATACTTATATGCAATATCCAAAAGAAACGAAGCAAATCACAAATACTAATATTTTTAAGAATGGATATTCGATCCGTTATATGCATATATATACATGTATTAAAGAAGTATATAAATATTATATTGTATATAAGTTTTATAATATTTTTATTTACTAAACTTATTAAGTTATTTATTAAAATTTTAAAAAGTAATAATTTTTTTTTTTGTAACAAAATATTATTATTATTTTATCTTTTTGGAATTTTTGATTTAATTTTTAATTTTTAATTTATTTTTACGGATCAAATCAGATATCATGTCAAAATTCTAAAAATTTCTGGATATCCAGAACACCGAAAATCCGGGTGGCTACGGATCAAATCAGATCGAATAATTGATTATTCTGACAAAAAGGATCGGGTCAGAATATTTCGAAAAACCCAGATATCTGATTCATTTCCACCCCTACATCTATATGTACAAACGCCTAAGTATAACTGTAACAATAACTAACGTACAGCAGCATGAAAATTATATTTTTTTAAAAAAAATTGAACATCAGTTTTATTTCCTCAACATGTGACACCCAAAAAAGGATAACACGCGAAGATGTGAAAGAACATGCATAAAAACCCACCTGATATTTTTCTTGTGTCTCTTTTCAATATATGAGAGAGAGAGAGCTTAATCACATATATAGATGTGAATAATTATAATTCATTTTGGTTTATGATTTTTAAAAAGAAAATTAGAGAGTTTAATCACATATATAGATGTGAATAATTATAATTCCTTTTGGTTTCTGATCTTAAAATAGTAATATTAATTATTCATTAAAAAAATATTTGAAATAATTACTATTAAACATTCTCTCACAATTTTCTTTTCTTATGTTTAAGATATTAGGAAAGGACAATTACTATCAAATAATTACTATCAAATTTTTTTACAATATATTTTCTTTAGAAATTTAGAAAAAAAAATTAGTTTAAATAAATTTTTTAACAAATAATTTTTGTTTAAAATTTTAAAAATAAAAAAGTAGAGAAAAATACCATAGAATAATTCTAAAATTATTTTTTTAAACAATTGTTTTTATTATCTTGTTATATATTTTATTAATCAGAGATATTTTAACACATGTCAAAATTGTAAAAGAAAAACTAATACCAAATAATCTTTTCAATTATCTTTTTGGATTTTAGAAAAGGAAAATTAATATTAAATAAGTTATTTTAAAAATATTTTTTTCTTTAGGATTTTTAAAAGGAATTTTTCTAGATAATTACTATTAAATTATTTTTAAAATTAAAATTTACTATTAAATAGTTTTGAAATTTATTTTTTCAAAATTCGTTTTTATTTTATTAGTATATATTTTTTTATTATGAGATATTCTAACACATGTCACAATATTAAAAATAAAGTTACTACCAAATAATATTTTGTTTAAGATTTTAAAAATGGAAAATTACTATATAATTAATTTTTAACAAAAATCATTTTTATTATCTTAGTTTATTTATTTTTAATTATGAGATAGTTTAACACATATCACAATTTAAATATATAACTTCCATGTGTCACAATCATGTTAATTAACAACTTTGAAGAACCAAACTTAATATAGTCTTTTACAGATTATTTTTCAAATCTTTGTTTTGTTTAGGATTTAAAGGAAAATTCTAAAAAAGTATTAATAAATAATTTTTAATTTTTTTTCCTATTAAATAAATTTCAAAATTTTTTTTTTTTGAAAATTCGTTTTTTGTTATCTTAGAGTATATAGTTTATATCATTACAAATTTTAACACATTACTCAATATTAAATGGAAAATTACTATCAAATAATCGTTTGCATTTATCTTTTGTTTATGATTTTAAAATGAAAAATTACTATTAGATAATATTTATAATTACTTTTTTAATAAAATTTGTTTTTGTTAATATCTTAGTATATAGATTTTTAATTATGAGATAGATAAACACATGTCGCAATCTTAAAAAAAATTTATTGACACATGTCGCGATCATGTTAATTAGTAACTTTGAAGAACCAAGCTTTAAAAAATTTATTGACACATGTCGCGATCATGTTAATTAGTAACTTTGAAGAACCAAGCTTTATATAATAAGATTCACAAAAAAAATTTCAACAATTAATTCTAGACATTATTTAACTAATATTTATATTTTATTAACTCTTGATAAGGATACTCAGGCTAAGCCACTATATAAGAAGACTATCATCTAGTTGTAAATCATCTCTTTTTATTTTACAAACACAAAGCCTAAAACCTGTTCAAAACTTTCTTAAACTCAGGTATGTTGTCTCTTCAATCTTCTGAACCATATGTTGCTTGTGTTCTGCCCTTAAATTTCGAGTTTTTCTTGTTGGATAGGATCTGTCAGAAATTTTGTATGATTTGTGTGCGCTAAGGAGAATTAAACTTAACTTTTTTTCAGATGGTGATGCAAATTTTTGTTAAGTACCTTAGCGGCAAGATCATAACCCTTGAGGTGGAAAGCTCAAACACCATTGACAACATCAAGGCGATGATACAAGATAAGGAAGGAGTCCCTGTCGACCAGCAGAGGCTTCTCTTTGCCGGATATCAGATGGAAGACCACCCTACCTTGGCTGATTCCAATATTCAAAAATATTCAACTCTCCGCTTGATTCTCAGGTTGAGAGGAAGTATGCGAATCTTCCTAAAGACCCTTACAGACAAGACTGTAACTCTTTACGTCCGAAGCTCAGATACCATTGGCAACGTCAAGGCAAGGATACAATATACGGAAGGAATCCCTAGCGAGAAGCAGATGCTTATTTTTTTCGGAAATAAGATATTGGAGGATAACCGTACCTTGGCTGATTACTATATCGAAAAAGATTCAACTCTAAACTTGGTTATTAGATCGGGAGGAGTGATGAAAATATTCGTAAAGACTCTTATAGGCGTGACCATAACTCTTCGAGTTCGAAGCTCAGACACCATTGGCGACGTCAAGGCAAAGATAGAACATATGGAAGGAATCCCTAGCGACAAGCAGAGACTTATCTTTGTCGGATATCAGATGAAGGATTACCTTACCGTGTCTGATTACAATATCCAAGAAGATTCAACTCTACACTTGGTTCTTAGGTCTGGAGGATTTATGCAAATATTTGTTACGTTCCTTACAGGCAAGACCATATCCCTTGTGGTCCAAACCTCAAGCACCGTTGACAACGTTAAGACAATTATACATCATAAGGTAGGATTTCCTACGAACCGGCAGAAACTTCTCTTTGCCGGATATCATCAGATGGAAGGTGACAGTACCTTGGCTGATTACAATATCCAAAAAGACTCAACTCTCCACTGTGTTCTCAGGTTGAGTGAAAGTATGCGTATCTTCGTAAAGACTCTTACGGGCAAGACTATAGCCTTTGATGAGGTCAAAAGCTCAGACACCGTTAAAAACGTCAAGGCCAGGATCGAAGGTAAAGAGGGAATCCCTAAGTACCAGCAGATGTTGGTCTTTGCCGGTCAACAGCTCGAGGATGGCCGTAGCTTGGCGGATTACAACATCCGGAAGGAGTCAATCCTTCTCGTCCGTTTTTTACGTGCTGAGATGCAAATATTCGTGAAAATATTCGCTGGTAAACCATTACCTTAAAGGTTGACAGCTTAACATTGTTGAGAACGTAAAGGCAAAGATTCAAGACAAGGTAGGGATCCCACCAAATTGGCAGAGACTCACGTTTGCTGGTAGACCACTAGTGGATGGTCGCACGCTTGCATATTATAACATCCAAAAGGAGTCAACACTTCACCTTTACTAAATCACATAGAATAATAGACTTTATCTATTCTTTTTTCTTTTCTTGTTTCTAGGTTTTATATTGAACTTTTTTTTCTTATGGACTTGAAACTTGATCGGATATTTGAACTCTGACATGTTTCATTGATGATCACCTTAACCACAAAGTAGAAAGACACAGATACCCTTGGTTGGAGAATCATCCTCTGGATATGAGGAGCATACAACTCCAGCGACAAGGGCCATTGAATCGCCAAGCACGGCAGAGATAATGAACTGCAGGACCATTCCTGGACTTTGCCTTTGCTGTTACTACGGTGGTGGTTCAAATGTGTTCATCAAAGACAGACTCTTGCCTTCTATGCCTTTACCGTTTTGTTTCTTTGTACAGGTTTCGCCAATCCTCCACTAACATCTCCCTCACACACTACCTGGAGATCATACTTTTTGCAAGATGACCTGTATTATTTATTCAAAACCATTGTTTTTTTTTAATTATATTGGGCCATTAATTAATCATGTTCTTAATCAAGGATGTTGGCTCTTTAGTCCATATTATCTACACTATTATATACTTTATCAGTCACAAAATTACAATTTATAGGAACCATATTCTCCAAATCAATGTTTAGAATTAGGAAATAGATTATTTGTAACACTATTGTAGTTTTGTGACAAATAATAAGTTGTGACTTAGACTGCACGTTATGTAACTTGTATACCAATTAACACACAAGTTCATTTCTTTAAGAAAATGTATAAACTTTAAATGACACATTGCTTTAAATTTTCTTTTGATCTGAACATATATCCGGTATAAAGACGAAATCCATGTTCAAGAATAAAACCACCAACTTAATACACTGAAAACGCTCTAGCGATGTTGATTTAGAATACAGTCTAAGACGCCAGTGAAAACGCTCACAACAAATACAGTCTCATTTGGATATTATAAAAAAAAAAAAAAAAAACGGATTGTGTTCGAATTGGTTATATGTGACACACGGACAAACCAAATGAAGCAACACCAAGTGAAAGTTCACGAGAAAGAGATAGGAACCATTTCTAATCTATGCCTATATCTAATGACTGAGGATTTTAATATGTCAAGCTTGCATGTCATATGCATTTATGGTTACTGGATGTCATTGACATAATGCCTTCTATGTGACAATGCTTTCGTGTGAACTATCTGTCTTTCAATCCGTTCAACGAGTTTTAGCCACAGCTTCCCCAGATTCAACTGGGTTGCCTTGTTTGACCTACGGAAGCTGAATGTACGGTTGCCTTTGTTTGAAACTGTTCTTGCATCTTCCAGTGAAGACAGAAAGGATGATGGTCTGGGACCTGAACAGGTACAGTCACCTCCTTTGCAGAAGAACTCTGAATATGGACTTTTTTATTCTTAAGATTGATCAACGTTAACTAAGGCTTCTTTTTATTTTAATGGGGTTTACAGGGTTGGAGAAGAGGAGCTTGAGACAGAGTTAGATGCAGAAGATCGTCCACCAGAGTTGCTCTTCTCTCACGGAGGCCACAACGCTAAGATATCACATTGTTGCTTGGAACGAAAATGAGCCTTGAGTCATCGAAAGTGTAGCAGAATACAACAGTCTTCAGGTCTGGCAAATGCCAGAAAACATCTATCCGAGACGTAGATGAAGCTGAGAACGATGAGGACATCAAACAAAATAAACTACATAACAGTAATGAAATTAGGAACCGATCTGGTCTCTCCGTTACTTAAGTTGTAAGTGAAGTTCGACTTACTGTGTTACTACTGAACATGAGAATAGTAAGCAAGTGGATTGAAGAATTATTAGAATTTTTGTTTTTTACGCATAACCAGAGATCTCAAGGAAAAACTCTTGAAGCTTCAGTTTCAGCATCTCTCCAAAGACTGATGAATGCATAACTTAATTTTCCGAAATGCAAAATATTCATCATCTACCATCAAAGCTTCAAGAAAGAAGCTATCAAAGTACAAAATCAAACGGCAAGAACACTGGCATAGTTCGAATTGAATATAAACAAGTCTTTACTTCTAGTTTCCAAGAGCTCAACAAAGAAATGCAATTACATAAGAAAAAAGTAAAAAAAAAAAAAGAGATTTAAAAAAACATGAAAATAGCACAAGGGCCCTGAGGGGGAGCTGGTGATGCAGTTCAACTCTATTACTTATTGAAAGATAATATAACTACAGCCTTGTGAAAATGGAGAGCACCACATGACTGGTGGTGATGATACTTCAAACGGCTTTAGCTGCACAAGTCCCACCTGCTGCAAAACAAGACCATGCGTTAAAAGAGATCATAACATATCGCGTTGTCTTTGTACTCAAGGCAAGAACAACCTGTAGTAAATAGATCATAAAGTCTTAAGAGTTCCTCACCTTTTCTCTTATTAGCAACGCCGGATGCATTGACACTGAACGTTCCATTTCCATTACTACACCCAGCTAAATCCTGATCACCACCCAAACACTGAAGCTGATCAAACTCACAACCATTCATCCCTTGCTCATCCATCAAGGCACCTTCTCCTCTGCTCCCGTTCTGAAGGCAGTACAAGCTATTGTCAACATCGCACGGCATATTGCAAGGCTGCATCGTATAAGAGAAATGCGAGTTCGGAACCACGGGTTTCTGATAAGGAAAAGCCCCAATCTCTCCTTCGATCCTCCCTCTTATATCCACAAGCAAACACTTGAGCCTCGTGACCTCAGCTTCCAACGCAGCTTGACCCTGCAACCTCTTCATCAGCTGACCATTCACCGCCCTGAGCCTCGTGACTTCATCCTCCAAGGAAGCAGCTTTAGCCTTCTTCTTCTCTCGGTACTTTCGAACCGCTTCTCTGTTCCCCAGAGGCCTCTTCTTGCTCTTGTTCCCTGAAGACTCGGACGTGTCGTCGGTGGTTTCCTTGTCTTCGGTCTGAGCGGGGAGGATCTTGGTGTGGACATGGAGACACGTGTGGGTATGTGTGTTCTCTGGTCCAGGAGGGTTGCAAGTGTGAGTGTGGGTACAAGCGTGAGAGTCCCTGAGAAGCTCGTCGAAGAAAGAATCCATCGAAGAGCTGCTGAGTGGAAACTCAACCTCACCGTCGTCCATTATTACACAAACAAAGACTCGAGCTTTGTCAGATCAAGTAAAGACCTAATGTTAGAGGGAAACACAAATTCAAACGATTCAGAAGAAACTCAAACATCGAATTATCAAATTATCTGATACAATTCGGGCGATTTAAGATCCGATTATCGATTCTAGTCATCGGGTGATACTGAATTGGGGAAAAAGTTCGTACCTTTATAACCCTAGAAGTCGGAAAGAGGTGAAGAGTCGTCGAAAGAAGTTGACGAGAAGTGAAGGAGAATCGAACCTTAAATTTGGAATTGAGAAAGTTGGGCGGCGAATCGGGGGAGAAGAGTTTAAGAGAGAGAGAGAGAGGGGAGAATGAGAAAAGGAAACCCTAGAGAGGAGACATTGATGATAACAACAGATGGCTTTATTTCCATGGCGGAAAGACATGGACGTACCAAAAGAGATTTCGATTTGCAGAGATTCCTTTTTTTAAAAAAAAGGAAATTACGTAATTAAAATTTGCATGTTGAATTTGGCTAGCATAAATTACGTAATTAAAATTTTATTAAATATTTTTTGCATAGTTAAAAACAATGGAAAATGACATCAAATAGCTCATGTTTTTGAGACCAAACTAGTGGACAAAGGTGATAATGTTCAGAAATTGGTTAGACCGTAGTTAAATGTTTTATAAATAATTATTGTTTATTTGAAAACCTAAACCAATTTTTTAATGTAACCAATTTTAAAAAATAAAAAATAAAACACTTTTCTTTCAAGTCCGATTTCCAGATTAGGTATTAAACCGATTTTTAGAACAATCAATCAAATTGACCAAAAAGATTTTATTGGGATAGTGGTGACTATACCATTTCCTAAAAAATACATTAAATGAATAAAAACTTACATAAAACTTTTTTTTTTTTAAAGTTTTAGAAAATTAAAAAATTTCTAAATATATATTGATATTTTTTTTGAACTTGAGATATAAGCATTTTAATGAAAACATTACTGAATAAGTATAATATTTCTTAAAATTTTGAAAGATGCTAATAAATATGTATAATGTTTCACAAAATTTAAGAAAACTTTCATAAATGTGTATTTGAAAGTACATTCTAAAATGTATATTTAGAAAAACCTTCATGAATATATATTTATAAATAATTTTTTTAATATGAATTATATTTATATTTATTAAAATATTCTTGAAGATGTATAATATTTTCCTAAAGTTTTAAGAAAAATTTTCTGAATTTAATATCTAATTTTTATAAAGACATTATATATATATATATGCATATGTCAAATTGAGGAAGATGCCACATTTTAAAAAACTACGTATATATATATATATATAAGTTACATTCAAAAAGTTCAATAACATGTTTACAAAAGCAAACTGAATTCAGGAATATAAATATTCAGTAAGATCTTCCTAATTTTTTTAATGAAAAATGTTTTCTTAAAACAATTTTCTGGAAAAGTAATTTAAAATATCCCGATGACAAAAACTGAAAAGAAAAGATTAAAAAAAAAATGAAAACAAAATATTTCCGATTTTCTTATTTTTTAAAAATTTTATATTTATTTTATTTTATATTTAATAAATAATTAAGTAAATGATAAATGAGAATATAATTATCATTTAACCTTTTAATGAAATTTAATTTGGTTATTTTGATTTTTGGAATCTATTAGGGAACAAAAACTAAAAAGTGGCTTTTTTGAAATTACCCTTAAACAATTATTAATGTCAGATTATAAATAAACGACAAATTTAATTAATTTCCGATTTCTATTATTATTTTGATAAATAGCTTTGCAATTTGAGCTCATATTATATAAACAGTGTAATTTATTCTTTGGACTAATGTATTATGCATTTTTCCATTTTTAATATTTTTCATTTTGGTAGAGTTATATTTTTAATCTTATATTACATCATTCATCATGTAATAATTGTGTCTTGAAGCAAAATAATAATAACAGTAATCATAACTCTCTCTCATCAAATCATTGTAGCACTCAACATACAAAAGATCTCACTGTTTAGTAGAGTAAAATGAAAAAAAAAAAAAAGCATTTTCTCAGATTTTCTCTAATTTCAACAAATAAGATAATGATTTTGTCAAAACAAGAAGAAGATAATGAGTGTAGAAAATAAAAAAGATAAATGAGTGTAAAATCATTTTTACATGTTTACTCTAACGATGAGAATAAAAATAATAAAAAATTAAAGTTTTCCTTTTACCAAAAAAAAAAAATTAAAGTTTTCCACAACCCTTTTCCACCTTTTTACTCCATTACCATTATACAACAAAAACATGTGTGGAGTTTGCAAAAGGTTTTTTTTTTTGAGAAAGGGCTTGAGTTTGCAAAAGGTTCTTACTACAAATTTTTTGTATGACAATTTAAAAATATAATAATTATGTAAAATGATTTAGTTAATCAAAATAATAATAAAAATCAATATGAATTTTTAAATCATCACACTAATTATATCCATTAGTCTTGTTTGTACTACAAGAATTGTATTCCTTTTTAGTCAAAAAAAAAAAGAATTGTAAAATTTACATGTAACATGATATATTCTTGCTCAGTCAAAAAAAAAAACATGATATATTCTTGAGAATCGAATTCTTTAAAGTTGAACTGAAAACTGAATGAAAACACTAATCAATTGGTCAAATCACTGAAATCGTTTTCATCAACATGTCAGTGAAAAAATTATGCTTCAACAGTTCCTGACACGACAAAAAAAGCAGAACATTGTAGAATTTTCATCGTTGATTTCAGACCATCAGATTTTACATCATAAAATAACATATATTTTTATTCCATCAAAAGCTAGATTAATAGATCATCACTCGTTGAGAAAAAAAAGAAAGATCACCACTCACCATCGACTATATTTTCCCTTTTTCCTTTTTCCTTTTTCTTTTAAAATTATATTAACATGTGTGATGTGAACCAGTGATCGTGAAAGAAGTAGCTTTATCGAAAATAGCCATTAGATTTGATTCTAGGTTCTTGATCTGTGTTTTCTGGTTAATGGAAGATTATCTTATTCGATACTATCGATAGTGTTCCATTTATTCTATATACTCTATGTTTTCCCCATTAACGTTTTGCTATGTTCTGTGGACGGTGGGCCGTGGCCAGGATTACTCCAATTTCTTAAGCTCTGAACTAAATTGTTTGTAACATCGGCTCTAGTCTCTACCAATGAAATATTTAGGTTTTTCTTTAAGGGAAATACTAGTTTAAAACCTGTCACAAATGGTACTCAAGCACAGTTATGATTGTAAAATTCTCAAAATTAGAAACTAGACACACTATTAAGTTTTGGATACACCAGTTATGAATTGGTTCATTATAATTCTCTGCTTATATAACTATAAGTATAATCAGAACCAATTCCGTTTAGAAGATTATCAAATTTGCGTTTGAGATCGCTGATGACACACAAGAGGAGGACCAGAAGATCTCCGCGGTGATGATAATAAAACATAGATAGATCAGCCTTACTGCAGACAAATCCAAATTTCAGAAGGTACTTACTGAACTTATCAAACCACCAACACATATGCTGTTTCTGTTGGATTAAGCTTGCAAATAAAGGAAGCTTGAGATGCAAGTCACAGAGACCTAATCCTACCGAGATATGGTTTTATAAAAGGATTAGAAAAAAAGAGATAAACTTAAGAGATAAACTTATTAAGTTAATAGGGATTAGGAGTTATCTAGTCACTATATAAGGAGATGCAAAGTTATTGCATAACTTAAGAGTTTATGAGAGATTGTGAGTTAAGGTTTTTGAGATAGTTTTCCTTAAGAGATATTAATAAGAAGAGTTCTTATTTTGAGTTCATAATCTTTGATTCGAGACATAAACTGTTCGTGTGATCTATATCCTATAAGTGGTATCAGAGCTAAGAAATCATGGGTGATATTATTCCTACAACGGGACGAGTGAAAGAAGGAGTCGGAACTACATCAATCCAATGCCCCATGCTTACTGCAACGAATTATACCATCTGGACCATGAGAATGAAAATTGCGCTGAAGGTACATGAAGTCTGGGAGGCAGTGGAGGAAGAGACAGCAGATGCCAAGAAGAACAATATGGCTGCACTATTGTTCCAATCAATACCGGAGACTCTCATGTTACAAGTAGGTGGGCTCGATAATGCAAAACTAGTATGGGAGGCTATAAAGACAATATATGTAGGAGCAGAACGGGTACGAGAAGCTAGGTTACAAACTCTAATGAATGAATTCTATCGCTTGAAGATGAAAGAAACAGAGAGTATTGACGATTTCGGAGGGAGAATAGCCGAACTTGCTTCAAAATCAGCTGCGCTTGGGACAGTCATCGAGGAAGCAAAGATCGTCAAGAAGTTTCTCAGCAGCCTTCCCCGAAAGAAGTTCATTCACATAGTTGCATCAATTGAGCAGTTATTAGATATTAACATCGTAAGCTTTGAAGATGTCCTAGGCCGTCTAAAAGCCTATGAGGAGCGAGTTGCAGAAGATGAAGAAGTAAAAGAAGACCAAACAAAGCTGATGTATGCAAATTCAGAAGGTCAAGAGAGTCAACCAAGTCGTCCGTCCCAAGAGCAATCAAACCGTTACTCTCAGGAGCAATCACCTCGAGATTACAATGGAGAAGGATACAGATGGAGAGGACACGGGGGACGCTATAGGGGAAGAGGACGTGGACGATATAACGGAGGACGAGATGCAACCAGAATAACTTTTTCCGGTGTGACAAGTTAGGACACTTCGCAGCGTCTTGCCCTGATCGCCTGCTCAAGCTGCAAGAAGCCCAAGAACGTGATAATACAGAGACGCAAGAGGCAGACGAGCTAATGTTGCATGAGATCTTGTATTTAAACGAGAAGAATGTCTTACCTGCCAAGTTCGAAACAGACACTGGAGGCAAAGATGTCTGGTACCTCGATAACGGAGCTAGTAATCACATGACAGGAGATCGTTGATACTTCTCAATGATAGATGACACGATTACTGGAAAAATGAGGTTTGGAGATGATTCGAGAATCGACATCGAAGGAAAAGGCACAATCTCGTTTACCGACATGAATGGAGACTCAAGAAAGATGACCGATCTATACTTTATACCCAACTTGAAGAGTAACATCATTAGCTTGGGACAGGCAACAGAAGAAGAATTTGATATAAGATTGAAAGGTGAGAAGCTTACAATGCACGACCAGTACGGGAGACTGCTCGTTACAGCTACAAGGTCGAGAAACAGATTATACAAGGTGCGCACCAGCTAAGAACAGAATAGTGCTTGTACTCAAAGATAGAAGACGAGTCAATCAGGTGGCATTCACGTCTCGGGCATGTAAATTATGAGACGATGAAATCAATGATACAAAGGGATCTCGTGAAAGGTGTTCTGAAGTTTAACATTGAGAAGGGGATATGTGGATCTTGTTTACTTGGCAAGCAAGCGAGACAGAGTTTTCCGAAAGCCACCACCTATCAAGCAGCCAAACCACTTGAGCTTCTTCATGGCGATCTCTGTGGCCCAATAACACCGAGTACTCAGGCTGGAAACAGATATATCTTTGTAGTCGTAGACGATCACACAAGGTATATGTGGACAATGCTCCTTAAAGAGAAGAGTGAAGCACTGGAAAAATTCAAAAGATTTAAAAGCTTGGTGGAAGAAGAAACGAAAATGAAAATTCAGACTCTTAGAACAGATTGAGGAGGAGAGTTTGTGTCACGAGAGTTTGATACGTATTGTGAGAGCAACGGTATAAGGCGTCACTTGACTGCACCCTACACGCCACAACAGAACGGCGTGGTCGAGCGAAGAAACAGAACTTTGATGGAGATGGCACAGAGTATATTAAAGCATATGCAGATGCCGAATCACTTGTGGGGCGAAGCAGTTAGACATTCCACCTATCTACTTAACAGGGTAGCAACGCGATCTCTAGAAGAGAAGACACCGTACGAGGCACTTCGCAAGAAAAGACCAAGTATTAGCCATCTACGAGTTTTTGGTTGTATCGGATTTGAAAAGACGGATTCGACGAAGCTAAAAAAGCTTGATGATAGATCACGCATGCTAGTACACTTGGGAACAGAACCTGGAACAAAGGCCTATCGTCTTTATGATCCGAACACACGGAAGATAGTGGTGAGCCGTGATGTGATCTTTGATGAAACAAGAGGATGGAAGTGGAACAGAGACAATACAGAAATGAAGGATGATGGGAGCTTTGTATTCTCCTTCGACGCGTTAAGGATCAATGGCGGCACACCAGAGCTCGAGAACAGAGATCAGTTGAGAACAGAGCCAATCGAGATTGACGATGATTCAGTGAAGGATGAACCAATTGATCATGGTGATACGATACAACAACCACTTTGGCGATCAGAGAGACAAACAAAGAAGCCAAGTTATCTTGATGATTACATTCTCATGGCTGAGGAACTTGGAGAAGAAGTGTTATTGTATCTCAACAATGAACCGAGATGTTTCGCTGAAGCTAGCAAATCTAGAGAGTGGACACAAGCTTGTGAAGAGGAGATATAATCCATTGAGAAGAACAAGACATGGGAGCTAGTAGATCTCCCAATAGGAGCTAAAGCTATCGGACTGAAGTGGTTTTTTAAGATTAAAAGAAACTCTGATGGAAGCATTAACAAGTACAAAGCACGGCTCGTTGCTAAGGGTTACGTCCAACGCCATGGAATAGATTTTGACGAGGTATTCGCACCGGTCGCTTGAATCGAAACCATACGGCTCCTCGTTAGTTTAGCAGCAACAAGAGGATGGAAGTACATCATCTAGATGTCAAGACAGCATTTTTACATGGAGAGCTAAAGGAAGGAAGTAGTCTACATTGTTCAACCAGAAAGATTCGAGAAGAAAGGAAGCGAGGGAAAGGTTTATAAGTTGAACAAAGCACTATACGGGCTGAGACAAGCTCCAAGAGCATGGAACAACAAACTGAATCAGATACTTTGCGAGCTAGAGTTCAAAAAATGCACCAAGGAGCCGTCCATTTATCATAAAACTGTCAACGGAGATCTTCTTGTTGTTGCTGTATACGTGGACGATTTGTTCGTAAATGGTACAAGCAAACAAGTCATTGATGAGTTTAAGAAGAAGATGTCAGCAAAGTTCGACATGAGTGACCTAGGGAGATTGACTTACTATCTTGGTATAGAAGTATGTCAATATGAAGGTGGAATATCCCTGTTACAGAAGCGATATGCGACTAAAATACTACAGGATACGGGTTTGTCCAAGAGCAACTCAAGCCACACACCAATGGAGCTTGGTGTGAAATTATATAAGTCGGAAAGTGAGAGAGAGATTGATGCTACTTCTTACAGGAGAACCGTTGGGTGCCTACGATATCTGTTACATACGAGACCAGATTTATCCTTCAGTGTTGGTGTGCTAAGTCGGTATATGCAAAGTCCAAGGGAGTCACATGGCATTGCAATGAAGTAGGTATTAAGGTACTTACAAGGAAGCAGCGCATATGGTTTGGTATTTAAGCGCATGACGACAAGAGTACCAAAGTTATTGGGATATACAGACAGCAGTTATAGTGTTGATCCTGATGATGGCAAGAGCACAACAGGACACATATTTTATCTTGGAGAGAACCCGGTCACATGGTGTTCACAGAAACAGGAGACGGTTGTGCTATCTTCGTGTGAAGCCGAATTCATGGCTGGAACGGAAGCTGCGAGACAGGCAATCTGGCTACAGGATCTGATGAGTGAGGTAACCGGACAGCAGTGTGAAAAGGTGATGATATGCATTGACAATCAATCCGCGATCGCATTGACAAGGAATCCAGTCTTTCATGGGAAGAGTAAACACATACATAGAAGATATCACTTCATACGTGAATGTGTGGAGAATGGACAGGTTGAAGTAGAGTATGTTCAAGGTGACAAGCAAAAGACAGACATCTTGACCAAAGCTCTAGGAAGAATCAGGTTTAAGGAAATGTGAGAGTTCATTGGCTTGAGAGATTTGACAACAACATATTACAAGTTTAAAGAGGGGAATGTTGGATTAAGCTTGCAAAGAAAGGAAGCTTGAGATGCAAGTCATAGAGATCTAATCCTACCGAGATATGGTTTTATAAAAGGATTAGGAAAAAGGAAATAAACTTAGGAGATAAACTTATTAAGTTAGTAGGGATTAGGAATTATCTAGTCAAGGAGATGCAAAGTTGTTGCATAACTTAAGAGTTTATGAGAGATTGTGAGTTAAGGTTTTTGAGATAGTTTTCCTTAAGAAAGATTAATAAGAAGCGTTCTTATTTTGAGTTCATAATCTTTGATTCGAGACATAAACTGTTCGTGTGATCTATATCCTATAGTTTCAAGCTGTAGAGAGCCTTTGGAAGAGCACAAACTTGTTAAAGACAAGAAGAATCGTAAAATCATGGTGGTTGGATCATATAAAATTTCTCTTGCAAATGTCCATGAAGAAATGCATTCTGACATCTAAATGGATGATGTCCAGCCTTGTGTTAAGGCGACTGTCAGCACATTACGTATGGTAGATGTGCGAACCACAGAACTATATATTTCATTAAAATCAACACCTTCCTTTTGATTAAACCCTTACCCACAAAAAGATCTTTGAGCTTGTTTAAGGTGCCATCAACATTCAAATTCACTGAGAAAACCCATAGGCACCCCAATATATTCATTTCTTCTGTGGCAGGAATCAAAGACCAAGCCTGTTTTCCTTAACAGACTCAAGATACTCCAGCAGTGCTTAACGCCATCATGGATGCTGGAGTTCTTATGCCACTGTTTGAGGTAAGGATCAGGGCTCTCTAATAGCACATGCAAGTGGAGCAGTCGAACAGGATCCAAGTGTAAAAATAAATAAAAAACTAAGAATTTTTCAAAATTATACATAAATTATGGTTTAGAATTTCAAAATTTAAATATAGTATTAATTAATTTATAATTTATAACTTTTAAAGAAAGGTTAAACATATATACAGTAGAACCTCTATAAATTAATACTCAATAAATTAATAATCTCTAAAAATTAATAAATTTTGTCGGTCCCAACTTATACCGATTTAAAATTTGATACAAATCGATAAATTAATAAGATAATAATTATTCAGAAAATTATATGTAAATATATGGTCCCATTAAAATTATAAATTAATAATTTATATGTACACAAATTTTATATAAGTAAGAACCTATTATTATATTGTTTCTTTTATATTCATAATGGAATTATTTTTATATTTTCTTAACACTTAACGTATTTTTGATGAGATTTGGTAATATTATATCTAAAACAACATTTAAGTTATATGGAATATATATTATATACACCAAATAATATAATAAAAATATTATAAATGTCAAATTCCAAAAAATAATAATTAACATCTATACACTAAAATTAAATATTTTTCTTATCTTAGAATAAAATATATCTTAAAATCAGAAATCTAAATAAAGAAACTTTTGTAAATTAATATCTCTATAAATTAATAAAATTTCAAAATCCCAACATTATTAATTTATAGAGGTTTTACTGTAAGTGGAAGTGGAACTAGGGGTGTTCAATCCGGATATCGGTTCGGTTTCGGTTCAGTTTTTTTGGTTTTTCGGTATTTCGGTTACTAAAATATAACTACCATTCTAAATCCATATTTACATCGGTTCGGTTCGGTTTATATACCGTCGGTTTTCGGTTTTGTTCGGTTTTATACCAAAAATATAACTATTTAGTTTGAGATCATATTATATGAATTTTAGAGTCATGTTATCAACACATTTATTTTATTAAATTCAAATAAATGAATAAAAAGTAAAACACGCTTCTACCATCATATAAAATAATCAAATTTGGAATTAGAATCAAAGCTCAAAAATTTGAAAGTACAAATAAGAAACAAAACAGAAGCACGAAAGAAAAGTTTTTTCACTCTTCCATATTTATTGTTCATCAAATTCATGCTTCTTCGATTGAACACGGAAATTTTTTTGTTTATTGATAAGAAAAAAATTGTGAAGAATTTTCACTAATTATAATCCATCAAATTTATAACTTTCACTTCAATTTAGTCAATGCTAAAATAAAGTAAAAAAAAAACTAAAAAAGGTAGACTAAGAAAATAAGAAGCCACAATCGCGATGTATTGTTATTTAATTATAGTTCAAGTGTTTTACAAATTATAGTTTCTTTATTACTATAAAAATATGGTAATTGTTATTAACAAAAATTAACTTATATAACAAACATATTTTCATGTGTCGTTATAAAATAGATACATATTTACATGTTTCTACTTTTGATCGGTTTTTGTTCGGTTTATTCGGTTTAATCGGTTATAAATCAAACCATATCCAAATCCTACGGTTTTTATAAAATCACATCCATTCGGTTTATATGGTACATACCAAAACCAAATCATATTGTCTATTTCGGTTCGGTTCGGTACGGTTCGGTTTTACCGTATTGAACAGCCCTAAGTGGAACTATTAATTTTAAAAATTATTTCATTACATTTTTAAATGTTCGTTAATTTTTTTTTGAACAGGGTGTAAAAATATTTTGAGATGGTCCTCTAAGGATGGTATGCCATTGGATGAGACTGAAGAGACTTCGTGGAAATGCATTCAGATCATGCGCAAATGAAGGAAGACTAATCATTTTAATGTTTGATGTTGCATGCATATTTGAGTAGCTTGGCGCCTGAGAAACGAGAATATCATCTTGGGGATATTCAACACGTTGATCAGAAAACACTATAACCGATACTTAAGGCTCAGTTAATGAAGGAGATATCAGTGGTAGAGATCGTAGATGATTGAGACGATCAGTAGCACATTACCATGCACCATGAATATAGTTTGATGTCGTGGAGCAAGTTCCATGTATCTGTCCATGAAAATAAAACTGACATGAGGATTGTTGAGTCTCTTGTAAATAATTTGTGGCACAAGTAAGAAGAGGAAACTTGTCTTTTTAGGAGATGGCGTGGCACCATAATAAAGAGAGCAAGAGAACACGCAAAACGACTAGGTTTATGATTTTGGTGTATTGAGTTATCTTGTGAGACACGATTTGTGTAGGGTGGTTTTGGATAATCAAAAATTAGTCAATAATGGTGAATCACAAGTGTGTTGTCATATTAAACTGATTGAACATATCTTGTAATTTTGTTCATATAATTGCTAATCAAAAAAATATCGTTGGTGCTATTGATTTGAGTCATAATCTTTCATTTACCACTGCTCTAGGTTTTACAGCCATGGGATGGACTAGAGTCGGCACTTTGGAAATTTATCCAAAGATAATTTAAAGATACTTTTTAAATATATATAGTTTTTTTTTTTGCTAAATGGTAAATATCATTGATGAAAATGAAATTTCGGTTACAAACTTAATTGAAACCACAATATGCAAAGAGCAGTTTTGATCCTAGTGATCGCAAAAAAAATAAAAAACCACTAGGATACATAGGATTAATTCCAAGCTACCAACAAGAGAACTTGAAAATTAATAGGTAACAGAACAAGTAATACAACACTGTAATTCCCCATTCGATGCGCGTCTTGCAGAAACAAGAGAATAACCTGGAAGAGTCAGTCGAGAACTCACCGAAGTGGCTCCGAGCAGGCATCAACGAAAGCGGCTGGCAAACGCCCCGGAGCTCCGCTGGAGGAGGACCTCAGACCAACAAAACCTAGCTATCTCGACCTGTAGACAAAAGCTCCACCGTAGCAACGCTGCGAACATGGAAGCTCGGGTTACGGTCAAGCATAGGCGGTACAGTACGGCAGGCTCCAAAACCGCCCACGCGACACAAAAGATGCAGCAGAAACCACAAAGGAACACTAAGTCAAACCCGTCGGAGCTTTGAACGAGGCATGAAGTACAGAAGGAGGCATAACTCTCCTTGAAAGAATGCATCCCATCAGGTGAAAGAGACTCCACCGAATAGCAAGTGAGCCACCACATCGGGTTGTCCTCAAACCCTAGCAGACGACATCGGAAGCAGGAAAGAGGAATCAAACATATCGCCATAGGAGTCATGGTTGTTGTCACTTGAGCTAAGGGAGAGGTCCCCAACGAGCTCCTCAGTCTCGCCGTTTCGTCTCAGACCATGGGAACAAGACGGGGAAGCACTAAATTGACGGCCGAATGAGGAGATCAAGGGAAAGCAGAGGAGGCGGAAAGCCGGAGTAGAAGAGGCAGCGACGCGCTTCGTTCCGACAAGCCTCCGTGGCGGATCTGACCCAGAACCAGCTGAAGACAAACCCTAGATCTACCAAATCGACGGCGCCTCCTGCAAGCATACAAACTATCACGACCTCGCCCTCTCTCCAGAGACATTGGGTACACACCCAAACATCGTTTTTTGTCACCGGATCTGGCCACAATCCGACCACAACCAGAAAAAGAGGAGCAAGGAGGAAGAGAGAAGCCTTTAGCTTGACAGGGAGAGGAATTGGATAAGAGGGGAGATATGGGGTGGCGGACCGACGGGATAAACCTCACCGCCGGCCACCAGAGGAAGATGAAAGAGGAAAACGCCGAAGAAAAAAACGGTTTGGTGGGGAGAGAACAGAGAGAGAAAACGATTCTCTCACCTCTCTCAGTTTTTTGAAAATATATATAGTTTCTGCGACACTTTTTGAATATAGACGATAATATCTGAACGTGTAAGAACATATGAAACAGCAAAACCTTATCATGAATACTGCAACACATACGAGCTCTGATGTACTATTTCTGTTATAAAAAAGAATGAGATTGCTCAACCACCAAGAAGCAAAGAATCAAAATCAGCTTGAATGCCAATAAAACTAATACAAAAGATAGAGGCATGAATCGAAATCGATATCAAACATAGTAATGACACTAATTAATTTAAAACAAAGCAAGGAGAAACAGAGACCGCCAATAATATTCCACTTTATTGTTTTATAATAAGACCAAACGCAAAAGAAGAAGAAAAAGGACAAGTTGTAGACATTTTGCAAAAGAATGAAGAAGGGGCTGATTTGGAATCATGAGTTTCAGTACAACGCATACTTCTGGGTCCAGCTTCGAGCCGTGGATTCGTACCTAGCCCTATCGTTTTTGTATATGTGAGCTATCTCTGGAACCAGAGGATCGTCAGGGTTTGGATCTGTAAGAAGAGAGCACACCGAAAGAAGCACCTGCAATAAAATATGTTAAGTAAGATATGTAATGGAGCCAAAAGCATCTTGAAATCTTGAAAAAGATTTTGATTTAAATCATTCTAAAAAAACCTTAGAGATTGTAAGGGCAGGGCTCCACTGGTCTTTGAGAATGTCCAAACATATGTTTCCGTTGCTGTTGACGTTTGGGTGAAAGACTTTGGTTTTGAATACAACCTGAAAACATCAACCATAAACATAGCAACAACAATCCAATCATGAGGTTGTTTTGAGCCCTAAGGAAGAACTATAGAGTTGGGTATAGTTGAAGTTATATATACCTTGGGAGGTTTAAAAGGATAATCTTGAGTGAAATTGATATCGACAAGGAAAACACCACCCGTGTATGGACTTTCGATCGGACCCATTATCGTAGCTTGCCAGTGAAACATATCTTCTCCTATTGGACCTGAAAATCAAAAACAAAGGAGACAGAGAGAGAGACAAAAAAAATCAAATCTCCTGATGGATCATTACTTTGATGCATGGCTTATAGTGTTACGTGTAGATAAAAAGTTTTTCCTTTTACCGGCACTGCATGATACAGGAGGGTCTCTCTGCAACTCCCTTAGCTCTTTCAGTATCCTTTTCGTTGCCATCGTGTTGTTTGATCCAAAGGAAATCTCTTTTGCTTGGATGGGTCTCACAAACTAAACCTAATCCTTGTATATATATATATATATAAAATAAAACATAAAATGAAAAAACACTCCGAAAAGGAAATAAGAGAAAATAGAAATCTTAAATAAATTAACCAAAATCACGAAAGGAAATAGAAAGAATACATTAATATGAACGAGTGGCCAGTTTTTAAAGCGTGAGCCGTAAGCCTCTAGTTGATTCTCTTAATGATCTTAGATTTTCCCATTTAATTTACTAGTGTTTGAGCAATATAGCCGCCCGCTTTGCCCCATAGAGGTAATGGAGAAAGAATCATTCTTTTGTTCTGATTCTGAAAGAGAAGACTTATCTTGAAGTTAATGGTCTTTGCATGCTTGATACAGTGTACAATATCTACTGAACGGTCTTTAAATGCCATGTTAAATTTCTCCAGAAAGAATCTGTGAATAAGAATTTATAACATAAAGAATCGTTACTACAATATCATTTGTTCTTGTCTTCTTGTTAATGTTCATTGGACAAGGAAAATGAACCTTTACCAACTTGCAAATCAAAGTCATGTTACCAGTGCCGTGCGAAGAGTTATAGGGGCCTAAGGGCAATGGTATTGGTGGGACTTACCCACAAGCCCTTAGCATTTTTTAATTAGGTTATATGTTAAGGGACCTAAGCTAAGGACATTAATAAATTTGGATGATTATTAGTGGGACTTTGATGGTCCCTTAGGTTATTATTTAATTTATTTATTTTTTAAAAAAAATAACATATAAAAAGAAGTTTAGAATAAAACATATGAAATAGAAGTTTAACATTAAAATTGAAATCTTAAGAAAATTACTAAGTTGAAAAAAAAAATACCAAACATCATAATTGAAAAAAACACACACACAAACATTTATTCCAATACAAATAGAAATTTACAAATTATATGTTATTTGGAAGATGTCCAAATTTAGCCCATATATTTTCGATCAAATCATTTTTTAAAAGTTGATGGACTTGTCTATTCCGAACGCTCGTTCGACGATCAATTGTACTCATGATAGGTGACTCCATATTGACGGAAAATGTAGCCCCCTCTTCTGTTTGTTCAAATTCATCAACGTTGTCCCCAGTTCCTAATAATCGTTCATCTTCGACAATCATATTATGGAGTATGATACATGCTCTCATAATATTTCCTATTAATTCTTTCGACCAAATATTTGATGGATTTCTTACAACGGCAAACCTAGCTTGTAGGACTCCGAAAGCACGCTCGACATCTTTTCGCACAGATTCTTGTTTTTGAGCAAATAATGAATGCTTTTGACCTTGCGGTAGTCGGATAGATTGAATAAAAGTAGCCCATTTCGGATAAATACCATCCGTGAGATAATATGCCAAATGGTATGGATTACCATTAACATAGAAGTTAACTTGTGGCGCTATTCCGTTAATAATGTCATCAAAAACGGGTGATCGATCGAGAATATTAAGATCGTTCATAGTACCTGGAGCTCCAAAAAACGCGTGCCATATCCAGAGGTCATATGAAGCTACCGCCTCCAAGACAATAGTTGGTTTCTCGGTTCCTCGTGAATACATTCCTTTCCAAGCGGTGGGGCAATTCTTCCACTCCCAATGCATACAATCGATGCTTCCAACCATTCCTGGAAACCCACGTTCTTCTCCATTATGTAGTAGTCTTTGCAGATCCTCCGGTGTGGGACGTCTTAGGTATTCATCGCCGAACAAGTGGATTATTCCGGCGGTAAAATTGTGCAAACATCTTCGAGCTGTTGTTTCACCAATTCGGAGATATTCGTCAACTGTATCAGACCCACCACCATACGCCAACTGACGAATTGCTGCGGTACATTTTTGAAGCGGAGATAGACTAGGCCGTCCGGTTGCATCAACTCGCGGTTGAAAATACTCAACTTCTGTAGAGAGACGGAGCACAATACGCAAGAATAATGCCTTACTCATTCGAAACCGTCGCCGGAATACACTGTGCGGATATGTCGGAGTTTCGCTAAAATAATCATTCCAAAGCCTCTGATGGCCTTCCTCTCTGTATCTCTCGATAAAAACTCGTTTTTTTCGCTCTTTTGGTTTTGGATTGAAATCAATTTGTTCGAAAAATTCTTCAAATACGTCATCTAAATCATCATCATCTTCTTTGTGGTAATGATAATGGGAAGAAGAAGCCATTGACAATTTTTAGAAGAAAAAAAATGTGAAAGAAGATGAGACTTTGCACATTTGTAATGAGAGAAGACATCTCAATAC
The DNA here is from genome assembly GCA_018703725.1 of Brassica juncea. NCBI lineage: Eukaryota > Viridiplantae > Streptophyta > Magnoliopsida > Brassicales > Brassicaceae > Brassica > Brassica juncea. Next base: position 7,902,702 of record CM031936.1, on the reverse strand, counting down.
TTATATGACAAAGAAGAAGTGTCTATGAATCCTCCCGTGAATGAATATTGGTATAAACTCTATAGTACATCTTGTGACTTATTGGTAGAAAGCAAAATAAACATGTGCCTTTGGATCATGTGACTTATTGGTACAAAGAAGAAATTTTTTGGCGATGAATATACATGCTTTTACCACAAAGAAGAGTTGTTTGGATGGTGTGAGTTATTGGTAAATCATGTGACTAATATTGTACGAGATTTTTTAACTCTAACTCCATCCAATTACAATTAGATGTTCAAATCCGAGATTATACATACATCCCATTACAACTACCTCCGAGATTATACATACATCCCATTACAACTACATCCGAGCAAATTATCTAAACATTACGACTAACCCTATTACAACAACAAGAGCCAATAGTCCTATTACAAAGGACTCAAACCCATAACTAAAAGAAGATTTGTCCTTAGCCATTTGACCCACAATCTTCTCTAGTTTGCGTATCTTCTCCACAGTGTCATAGTCAGACAAAAGGGTTAGGCTCTCTACCTTCTCATCGAGCTGAAGCACGTGTAGGTCTCTGGCTCTCATCTCTTCCATCAGCGCGTCATCCCACCATTTGTAGATATGACATTCGCCGTCGTCTTTGTTAGCACAGGTGTAAAGTCTTCTCCCTGGGCCACATACGCAAACAACCTACATAAGCAAAATAGCACATACGGAAAGCAAAGCTAAAGAAGAGCAGTACATAGCATATACCTTGATCGTGGCTACGGGTAGACGTTTTTAGCAGTGGCTTAGCACCACAATAGCAAACCTGTGAGAAACCAAACTCAACCTCCGGTTGTGGAGGGTAGTGAACCTGTGAACTACGTTCCAAGCTCAACTCAGCTTGGTCACGTCGAATGAGATCCTCCGTCTCGCTGTAGTCATTTTCGTCATTGTTTCCAAACAATGACGACTCCTGTGATGGCTGCGAGTAGCTGTAACGTCCCATTTGTACTTAACCTGCATACAGTGTCGATATTTATATTAGATACACAACTTCAATTACAAAGAGCTATACAGAAAGATAGAGCAAACACATTAAAGGTCTCTGATTCATTTATAACAACCCATTTTAAGGGTTCCGGAACTACATAGACGTAACAAGAACATAAAGCAAACACAAAGATAGAGCAAACAAGAACATAGAGCTAAACAGACTTCTTCTTCTTAGTTTAATTTTAGAATAACTCGGCTAGGAGCTTATTCTTCACAGTTTCTTCCGCCTCACTCAATGGCTGAGCCTTGGCAAGGAGAGTGTCTAGAATTGCAAGCCTCGACAGCCTCTCCTTCCTCACCAAATCGTCCTTCTTCATTTCATAAACGGTCGCAATCTCAGCAATAGACTTCCCTTTACCTTGGAAGTGTTAAGCCAAGCACTGATCAACACCTCGTCATCTGCTGGATTCCATTTGCGTCTTGCCACGCGGGGAGGTGGTGTCTCTACTGGTTCTTCTTCACTTTGTTGTGAACTGAAAGCCGGAAAAGTCTGAGACTCTCCGAAGTTAACACTTCCATGAAAACTTCCATAAGGAAAGTTTTCATGGAAAACGCTACCTTGTTGACTGTGAAGCAGTCCAGTGTAGCTAGAGGACTGGCTACGAAGATCTCGTGGATCCATAACAGTAAGAAAATGTAAGATAGAGCAATTAGAAAGACTACTGAGATGATAACAGAGAGAAAACCTAATAACAGATTTAAATAGGAGGAAGTGAAGATTATAAAGTAAAGTACATCACCATATTTATTGGCAAACTCCGAACAAGAACTGTCTTATCCGAACTTATTACACAAGTAAATAGCTACCAACTTTGTTTAAAACTAACTACACTCAGCCTTTTGTCTAATTCCGAATAAAAAACCTATTGTCTTTCTTTAAAAACTAACTAAAGTAAAGGTTCACAACCCTAACTAAGCAGCAACGTCTTTAGTTTAAATCAAACCTATCTTACCAACAACATCAGAAACATAAATATAAATCTAACATTTATTCTTTCCAACCACAAAATGTAATACACAAGGCAGAGAAACAATCAGTTGTATGAATAAACATTAATCTATAAACATCGAAACTTGGCTAAAGCAAACCCTCATGATCAAATCTAATCAAGACATGTTACATATCAAACTCCAAAACCAGTTCATTCTCCAACTCCAAAACTAGTCATGTTCTTTCCCTTTATATATCATTTTTATAAACTAAATTTAGATACACATGACCACAAAGCTAATCTACCTTAACGAGAAAACATAAATTAACCAGGGAGGATGAGGAAACGTCATCTCTTTAAGTCTAAAACATAAATTTGAGAATGATCTTAGTTAGTTAGAATTTCAAGCTTTACAGATCTATACTGTTCACCAACGAAATAATCACACCATAGAAAGCTTTACAAATCTATACAAACTATAATATGTTGCCGAACCGTATAGCTTTACAAATCTATACAATCGTTCTAAAACAAATGCATCTATCTCTTTATTGCAACTTAATCGGAGATGAAAAACTAACCGTGTTAAAATTGGGACGATTCGCAGAGATTTTGGGGAGGATTGGTTCTCGTCGTATGGGAAGAGAAGTGAACCGATGTCGAATGAGCTTCGGAGGGAGATAAAGATCTCGGGATCAAACGACGACCAAAGCTTCCACCTCGCCAAGGGAGATAAAGAGATCTCCCACTCCAGTGAAAGAGAGAAAACGCAGGTTTGGATTTCGATTTGAAGAGACAGATTTGGAGATCAACGCTTCGCAATCGCCATCGCCATCGCCATCGCAACCGAGCTTTTGATTTTCTTTTTTGATTTCGATTTCTGATTTTTCGACGAGAAACAAAGCCGAACACACCGACCTCATCGCCCACTCCCGTGCCGCCACGTCGCTACGGGACGAGCCCATAGAGCCCTTTGTTTAGGCCCGTCCCACCCATTTTCATTTTGTTTTTCAATTATTTTCGACCCATAACAATGTTACGGGACGGGCTACGGGACCGCGATAAGCATGCCCTAAGGCAAGTTTTCAAAATAAACATATTTACAACTATAATAAAAACAGTTCTGATACAATATATCGTATTTACAACTATAATGAAAACAGTTCTAATACAATATATCATCTTTACCAAATACAGAAGTATAAAACGTTAAAAGAATAAGTTTATTATGTAAATATATTTTGACTTATCATCTAGAGCCATAATTATATCATATAGTAAAAAAAAAAAAATCAATACACAAGAAGAGTTAGTCGAACTCTAGTGAGAAGGGTATTAACAAAAATGTCTAAACCACTATATCAAATATGAATTTTGATTAAGGGGCCTAAATAAACTTATATTAATTGGGGGCAAATGACTTTTACAAAGCAGTGTAAGCACGCCTCTGCATGTTACCACCTGTAACAGGTAGACATGGCAAGAAAGAGAGGTGGCCATGGCTAGTAGTACTAGTAGCATTGATGGCGACATGTAAATTATTCGAAACGGAAGAATCGAGATCTTTCTAGGTCTCGCTAATGTATTCAATCTTTACATTTTGTTTAATTTCTTTAAGTTGGTATCAACTATCAAGTATCAACCATAACTTGCAATCGTTTCATCAATAAAAAAGAAGTTAAAAAGGAAAAAAGAGCAGGCTCTTGGTCTCTTCTTGCGACCATCTCTTCTTGTAACACACCATCTAACTAGGAAAACATTTATGGAATGGAAATAAAATATGGATTCATATATTTACAGATTTAGCGTGCAAAGAAAGAATACAACCTCGAAGTTTCAGTACTTGACCAATGAATTCTTCTGATATGTCAGTTTAATAAAAAGTAAGAAAAGTAGGTCTTCTCTCGATCACAATATAGAACAGATTTTCTCTTTTTCTTTTTCTTGTTCTTATTCTTGTTCTTGTTCTTGTTTTTGGATAGCTGGAGAACTACTTTGATGGCCACATCAAAGACAGCTTGTACATTCTGTATGATGGAACATGGTCTCTCGTCAGCAAGATTCTGAAAGAAAACTATAAGAATGATGTTGAATTTGAGGTACCGTTTGTGTCTTTGCACTGCATTCGATATAAGCAGACGCTCCAACAAGCTTCATTAGTTCTACACCCTACAATGAATAAAGGAAACATAAGAAGAAGAAACTTATTTAAATAAAACTATGCACAAGAAGAAGATGAAAAATTTACATGAAGAAGATGAAAAATTTACATGAAAATGAAAAATTTACATGAGAAGTAGATATAGGCACAGCTCCAGAATTCTCAAGCAAGAACTCCTTATCATCTCGAAGATCTGAAAAACCAGCCATTAATCAGAACTCTCTTATCTTTTAACCGATAATAGATGAAATAAAAACAGAACCAACCAAGCTTTGTCCCAACAAGGAAGATGGGAACACCAGGAGCATAATGTCTGAGTTCAGGAATCCACTGAGAAAAAACATATTATATCAAAATGACTAAATAATATCAAAGAATTGATGATTAATATTTAACCTTTTTAGCAACATTTTCAAAGCTAGCTTTGCTGACGAGAGAGAATGCGAGCAAGAAGACATCAGGACTATGATAGTTCAATCGTCTTAATCGATTATAGTCAGCTTGTCCTATATTGTTTCATCAAAGGCAAAACATAAACACAGAAAGTTTAAAGACAAAAGAGACTCAAGAAAAGAAAAGAAAAGTTTCAAAGGAACGAGTAGCACAAAAAAAAGAAAAGTTATATAACTTGCCTGCAGTGTCCAACACTCCCAAGTTGATGGAGTTCCCATCGACCATCACATTGGCGCTATAAATATCAAACACAGTTGGTACATAATCCTGTCACCAAAGAAATCAGAATCTACATAAAAGAGTTTAATTAAAACATCCTAAAGAAACAACTGACTCTGTTAGGATTAGGAAGCAGACAATCTCAATCTTATAGATTATTAAAGTATTGTCCTCCTAACCTTCTAATGATCGGTAAAACGAAAACCAACTATATCAGAAAAATGAACAATGTCTTGAGGGAACCCACCTGTATATTAAGCTAATTTTCCAAGAAAATTATCAACTTTATGTCTACATTTGACGAAAATTGATTTAGAATTAACTCGAAATGGAGAAAAATAAAAAGAGAACTCACGGTGGGGAAAGGCTTGGCAGTAGCATAGGAAATGATTAGACAAGTCTTGCCGACGGCGCCGTCACCGACGGTTACACACTTCATATACCTTGAAGCAGAAGCACTCATCTATTTGCAGTCAACTTCAAGCCCTAATTTTGATTTGAGCAGAGGATACGCGAGAGAGATATAGAGGAATGTAGTGAAAGTCAAAAAGAGCGTGGACTAACGTGGATGCAACTCTCTGTCTTTGGTCAGTATCACTAATTTTGATAGAGTGATGAGAGAGAGAGAGGCTGTTTAGACAACTAGGAAACAAAACAAAATATCAACTGCAGAAACTAAAAGTCTCTGGCAGACTTTTGGACTCTCAGGTTTTTTATTTTATTTCTTTTAGCTTTTCTTCTTCAGTTGACTTCTTTAGTCTCCTCTCTTATTGAATTAAACCCACCACCCCCCCTCCCCCTCAAACTTTCGGTCTTATCATTTAACCTTCCAATCATACATGCATCACTAAACCACCTATATACTATACAATTCGAATTAGTACCACAAGATCAATGAAATTTGTTCAATCACGTTCAGTTTAATATAAATGTGTTAACTAATTGTGATAAACGTGGATGCAACTCTCTGTCGTTGGTCCGTATCACTAATTTTGACAGAGTGATGACAGAGAGAGATGCTGTTTAGACAACTAGGAGACAAAATATCAGCAACAGAAATTGAAAGTCTCTGGCAGACTTTTCGACTCTCCGATTTCTGGTTTTATTCTTTAGTCTCCTCTGTTATTGAATTAACCCACCCAACCCCCCCCCCCCAACTTTCGGTTTTATCATTTAACCCCCCAATCATGATACATGCATCAGTAAACCACCTATATACTATACAATTCGAATTAGTACCACAAAAATCAATGAAATTTGTTCAATCACGTTCAGTTTAATATAAACGTGTTAACTAATTGTGACAAACGTGGATGCAACTCTCTGTCTTTGGTCTGTATCAATAATTTTGACAGAGTGATGAGAGAGAGAGAGGCTGTTTAGACAACTAGGAGACAAAATATCAGCAACAGAAACTGAAAGTCTCTGACAGACTTTTCGACTCTCTGATTTCTGGTTTTATTTCTTTTAGCTTTTCTTCTTATGTTGATTTCTTTAGTCTCCTCTGTTATTGAATTAACCCCCCCCCACCCCAACCTTTCGGTTTTATCATTTAACCTCCCAATCATGATATATGCATCAGTAAACCACCTATATACTATACAATTCGAATTATGATATACCATGGATTTTACCCGGTTTTATCCATGGTATATGAGTGTTTTTACTACTATTATCTATGTTTTGGAGTCTATTAGATATGTTTTCAGGTTCAGAAGCATTTTGGAGAAAAGTGATGTTTTAGGTGCCTTTTTGGAGCTTAAAGAAGAGTTCACCCGTGATCAAGACCAGAGGTCGACACCAAAGTTACACATCGATCGATGCACACTATGTGCAATCGATCGACACACATTAGCCGAAGGACGATACATCGAGACAATAATCAATCGATGTACACCCTGTACTATCGATCGATACTGAGACGGCATAAAGACAAGTTGGACTTGGCCGAACTTGAAGTCCAAGATATCACATTTTACAAGAATGCCCCTGACGAGTTTTTTTAACCTAATGAACTCATATTTATATATTCCTAAGTGTTTTGGCAGAGAGATACAAGTTTTCATAAGTTTTTAATAGTTTCTAAGTTCTAAAAGAGTTTCTTCTTCTTCTACTTATTTCTGTTTTCATTACTTTGCAAGTTCTCAATAAAGTTCTATTCAGCTCTTTATTTGTTAACAAAGGTTATAGAATTCTAGATCTAGAGGAGAGATCCAAAGATATTTGTGATTGGGACCTAAGTGTTCACCCTCTAATAGATCTATGAATTTCTATTATTACCTTGTTGCTATGAACTACTTAGCCATGTCTGAGTAGATTCATTTGTTAGATTTAGGGTTTAAATAAGATATGAGGGATTAGCCCCAACCTATAATTGCTATAGTTGTGATATTTATTGTTAGGATTGTTCACTAATGCTTTTTCTAGCTTAGCTACCTAGAACATGAACTTGGATTGCATTGTTTATTACATGCAATACCTGACAACATCCTAAACATGCTATGACCCTCTTGAGATATGCGAAAGCTGATCTAAGATCATGGTGAGCATTGTATCAACTCGCGCATAAAGCTTGCTTAGAGCCGTATCGATCGATACTCATGTAGAGTAATCGATCGACGTAGCTAGAGGTGTATCGGTCGATATTCCTATCGAAACATCGATCGATACTATCGGCAAAGTAGCCGACCGCAACACCATTTAGCATCTAAGTAATAGATGGTCTAAATAATGCGAGAGCTGATGGATTCATTTAATAAGTGTTGAGTTCTGACATATCATGCAAGCAACTTGTTAGCCTTTATAGTATTTATAATCCTGAATACCTATCCTGAATCTAACTACTTTTCTTTATTGTTTTAAAACTAAATCCTTTCAACTAAGTAATCTTATCCTTACTCAGCAAACCTGCAATTTACTTTAAACCATTTTCAACCTAACATAGTCATTAAGATTGCATCTTATTTGTACACTAGCTCTCTGTGGATTCGATCCCTAAGTACTACAACTGAATCTCTTATTTGAGAGAGTAAAGTCACTCCTTAGGGTAATTTGAGTGATACCAAATTTGGCGCCGTTGCCGGGGAGCTTTGATACAATAGGATTTAATCTGATTAGGTCTAGGTTATTTATATTTTTATTTTAATTTGTTTTCTGACACAAAATTTTTTCTTATCTTTTCAGGTACATGCCCAGCAGCACCAGAAGCAACAAGGAATCTCAACTTTTGTTCTCAGAAGACCTTGCTAGCTTGGAACGTTCAATCCGCAAGGAAATCCGTTCCGCATCGATCGACGCCATCAACTGCCTGTCGACCGATACTGATGCACCCCTGCCGACCGAGACACCGTCTTCGTCGACCGATACTCGCACCTTCACATCGACCGACACTACTTCACCGTCGACCGACATCTTTCATCCGATATCGATCGATACCCTTAACCGTATATCGATCGATACTGTTCCGCGAGTCATGGTTGCGCCTATTATTCTCACACGAGATGAGAATGGAGACTTGCGTGACCAAGAAGGTCACCTTCGTAATGAAGTAGGTCAGAAACTCAACGCTCAGAATGAAGTAATCCCTGAGCCAGAAACTGCACCTACAGGAGCTGTTCAACCTGTATAAGAGGCTGCTCGAACACTAGCTGACTACAACCGTCCAGATCAGTTCTACACCAACAGATCAGCCATTCGTCCCCCTGATCAGAGAGGCGATTTCGAGTTCAAGCCGCAGTACTACACCCTTGTGGGACAGACACCTTACTATGGACTGTCCAATGAGCATCCCATGGACAATCTGGAGAGGTTCGAGGATCTCGCTATCAAAGCCAATAGATTCCATGTGGACTACCTTCTCTGTAAGCTCTTCAAACACTCTTTATCTGGAGAAGCTTTACAATGGCTTAAGCAGCTACCACCAGGATCTCTTACATCCTGGAGCGACATCAAAAACGCATTTTTGTGTAACTTCTTTGATGATGCGCACGCTGAAGACTTAAGGAGGAAAATTGCCACATTCAACCAGGAGCCTGGAGAGTCATTCAAGGATACCTGGATCAGATTCAAGTCTTACCAGCGAGACTGCCCACACCATGGATTCAACAAAGTGCAACTGCTCTGCACTTTCTTCAGAGGCATCACACTGAAATATCAGATGGCTCTGGACACTGCGAGTGAAGGCAACTTCACCACAAGGAATCCTGAAGATGCTGTGAAGCTAATAGACAACCTAGCATCCAGCAACAGCACCAAGAACATTGTAAGAGAAAGATCTGCAGCGTTCCTTGGAAAGGAACAGATAAATGAGATACAAGCTACACTTGACAATGTTCAGAAACTGCTAAACAAGCAAATCTGCTCAGTGGAGGATGCAAAAGCTGATGAAGAAGATGACTACATAGAAGCAGAAGTCAACTGGATTAGTGGAACCGGATTTCAGAGATCTGGAAACCAAGGAAACAGAAGCTTCACAGGACAGAGAGGAAACTTCAACAGCAGCAACCCCAACAATAACAGGAGTTATGGAAACTCATCTTACATGAAGCCACCCACACCAATCCCAGAAGGAAAGCTAGAAGACATGCTCAGCAAAGTTCTTGAAAGCCAGCAACAGTTAGAGGTGAACTTCAATGGAAAGATCGACGCTGTCTACACCACTTTGAACACAAAGCTTGATGCTTTGAGTACCCATGTGAAGAAACTAGAGACTCAAGTGATTCAGACAGGAGAAGCTGTTAAGAAGCAGGAAGTTTTAGGAAAAGGGACTGGAGAAGAAACAACAGGCGACAACGTCAGTGCTATCATAGAGGATGATTTTTGGAGAGTGGTAAAGCAAGAGAAGCTGCAAGAGGGAGACTTCCAGATCGAAAGTTCCATGAGTATTGGCGGCAACCACTGGAATCAACCGATATCAGGACATCCACATCGATCGATGTACGCCAACACCAATCGATCGATGGAACCAGACGAGCATCGACCGATGGATCTTGAAGAATCCACCAAAGAGTGCAACGCCGTGAAGATACTTACTCACGAGGAGTTCGCAGCAAAGCACCCACATCCGCCCAGCCCTTAGAACATCGACCGACGGGACAGACGTCCCATCGATCGACCGAATGATAAAGAAATCGATCGACACACTCCAGAAACTGTCGATCGATATTCAGTTATCACACGCCGAGTGCAACTTCCCAAGATAGATGTTGCACGACTTAATGCACTCCAGAAGCAATCTAAGTCTTCCAGAAACCCACCAACCGCCATAATGAAGAAACCCACGGATATTATTGATCCAATGGAGATAAAAAAGGAAAAAGATGGCAGAGTTCTCAGAAAAAGGAAAGAGAAGGTTCCTAAACACCTTAAAAGATGAGTTAGTGAGAAAGAGTTGGCAAGTTTCAGAAAGAGAGTTCTAAAGATACCTACAGAGAAACCCTTTGAAGAAGCCTACTTTTCACACAGATTGTGGATGTTTTTCAGAGAAACTAAGGAGACAGAAGAAGACATCAAGAGGATGTTCAACCAAGTCAGAGAAAGTATGAAGAAGAGGATCAAACTTGAGAAGAAGGGTGATCCAGGAAAGTTTGTTGTTCCTTGCTCAGTACATGGGATCAACTTCCCACGTGCCCTATGTGACACAGGATCTGGAGTTAGCATCTTACCCAAGGTGATAGCAGACCATCTAGGTATGAAGATAGAGCCTACTGAAGAATCTTTCATCTTTGTGGATTGTTCTCAGCAGAACTCTGGAGGAATTGTGAGAAACCTTGAGGTTACCATAGGAGAAACCCTAATTTCGGTAGACTTCCATGTCTTTGACGTCAAGATAACCCTACCTACTTCTTTGATACTTGGAAGAGCCTTCCTAGCCACAGTTGGAGCAGTTTGCAACCTTCAGACAAACAAACTGTGCCTAACCCTGATCAACCCTACGGTCTAGTATGATCCAGTACGAGTCATCAAGGTCCCTAAGAAGATCCTAGACGGTTCAGACCTTGTAGATGTTTGCTATTGTGGAGATGAATACGATTCACAAGGCGAATACGAGACAGAGACCGCAGAATCGATCGATAGTAGCACTGTCTCATCGATCATCTCTGGTGAACTGACATCGATCGACAACCACACATGGTCATCGATCGATTCTTTATTCAATCAGATCGAGGAGGAGTTTCCAGAAGGTGATTTCAAAGTAAACGTGTGGGAGAACGACTACTACATCCCACCACACGCTGCAAATACTACTCACAATGAGAAGTATACTGATGATTACGAGGAGGAGAAAACTATAGAGTGTCACAACCTTCCAGAAGATGAAGATCGACTTCTCCACCACAACCTCAGAATCACGACATCGATCGACAGGGCCACATCCCCATCGATCGATACTACTTGCCTCGCATCATTCGACAACACAGTCAACAACAAGCGAGACGGAGACTACTCAATCGGGAGCTGGGCAAGCGACTACCAGTACGAGAGCTTCGCGGTCGAGACCGCCACACCAACATACATCACCCAGCCCAAAGAAGTCTCATCGATCGACACAGCACCAGCACAATCGACCGATAGGCCTGAACAACCATCGACCGATTCAGAACCTGTGCCATCGACCGATACATACATCCAACCATCCCAGGCAACAGATTCAAATGTACTTAATTTCGGTAATCTAATCCCGGATGAGTTTGGTATTTTCAGGGACTCACAAGGTTTTGCACGCTCAATGGATGGACGAACACTCCACATATCCAGAGAAGACATTGCAGACGTCCTACAGTTAGCCAACGGATCCCACAACCTATTCCAGCAACAATTCTACGGACATACCACCATTATCAGCACCAAGAGGCAGACACAACAACCGAGCCAAAGGAAGCTGAAGATAACCATCTCAACAGAAACGATCCATATTTTCAACGTAAATCGATCGATACAGAGTGTGTCGCATCGATCAATAAGCGTCCCGGATTCGTAAAGAGAGCCTTTAGATATGGAGTTCGAAAATTCTTTTGGGAGCAGAGAGATGAGTATGGGGTCTACAGAGACGAGAAAGGGTTTGCTAGAGGAATAGATGGTGACGTCATCAAAATTTCTAAAGATGACATCAGGAAACTGCTTCAAAGAACTTCAATGGACGAGCGCTCCTACATCTGTCTACCAGAGCACGCTAGTTCGTTTACAAGAAGAGAATTGGTGCAAGAAACCTACACCAAAGACAAGATCAACGAGATGTTCACTGGTTTACTTGGAGAACACAAATGAGAAAAGCTCTCCATGGATAAGAGTTTAGAAGAGGCCACAGACAAGCTTCGCAATGAGATGAACTGGATGTTCAGTGCAGACCAGGCATTACTCAAGAGGGTTCAACGTAGATCTTCGCAACGCACAGAACCATAGCCAGAAAAGATCAATATCGATCGACGGAGTAACATCCACATCGATCGATATGAAGCCTGCACCATCGACCACTTACTCAAAACATGAGGTTGATGAGTCTCTTGGAGATATCTGGAAAGAATTGAAGAAAGCAGAAGCTCGTCTCAGCAGCAAACTCACCAAAACCTGTGAACTTATCTTCACAACCTAAGGGATCTAAGCATCTGCACAGAAGAGATGAAGAGATCTATCCGCCTTATCAATGAAGCACATGCAGATATGAACCCCGCTTCACCTTGCAATCCTTTTGGAGGATTGACTCGTCTGAAAGCAGTTGAGAGGAAAATTGCTGATATACACTTCTTAGTAGACAAAGAAGTGGAGGAACTCGCACTACGAATGGATACTATGCAGCAGGAGGCTGAGAAGTTCCAACGTCAACTTGATTATCAGGCTGCATCGACTGCATCGATCGATGAGCTTAACCTCATATCGATCGATATGCGTTTGACTGAAATCGATGGCCAGATGAAGCTCTTTGCCGAGAAGCTTCACGAGAATCTGCAGAAGCAAAAATCGACCGATGAACAACCGGTTGCATCGATCGATATACAGACTTTAGAGATCTGCACCAGAGCTGATTTGGATAAATTAGCTGATGAAGTCTACACGGCAATAACAAGCGTGGACGATTCACAAGATAGACGTCTAGACCAAACGTATTTCCCGCTTATTAACGAGGTTGGAAGCATGGAATCTAGCATAGAAGGGATGCAGAAAGAAATCAAAGCCATTCAGAGGCAGCTTGCGAGCAGACCTGCACCCTTAGAATCGATCGACAGAGGATCCAGCGCATCGATCGATGGACTTCAACAGCCATCGACCAACATTTCAACAAAGGAATCGATCGATACCAGCTCCATCCACGACAAAATGATCCAACGCCTTGATCCAATGCAAGCGGAGCTCAGTGATCTTTCAGAACATGCCTACAAGAAATTAGGATGGCACGAGTTCAGCATTGAAGGTCATGAAGAAAGGATTCAAAGGATCACTGATGAGTTGATTGAGATAAAGAAGAAACGAACCAGAGAATATGAAGCCACAAGAAGCCTATTTGACGCATGGTTCGGCGAGAAGAAAGATACAGAGGATACTTGTTTCTCAGCAAATACCTGGACTTCATCTCAGTAGCTCATTCCATCCAAAGTCAAGCTAGATGACTGTAATCAAAGTGCTGAGTGGGAGGCAACCCACTGTTAGGTAGTTTTTCATTTTATTTTATCTTTAGGATTTTATTTTTCGTATTTGTTTTTCCTTGCAGTTACGACTAGACGATTGCCACTGAAATCGACCGTCACGACACAGTCGATATCGATCGACATGAACCACACAGAAGCGATCGACGAAGGCGACTCAACATCGATCGATTCGCATCACGGTCAGGTATATCGTTCTAACTTTTTTGATATCAGTGTACTATTTTATTGCCTATGCCTTCACTGGACTGGTTATACACTGGGGACAGTGTATGATTTAAGTCTGGGGGGATGATTACTGATGTTGTTTACCTTTTGATTTCATCTAAAAATGTTTTCAAAATGGTTTTTATTGAGTCAAGAAAAGGATAATGATAATTTAAATTTTCACTTTTTATCTAACCAATCTTGCACCATTCTTAGATTTGTTGATGCAGAATGTACTATAGATGCTAAAGTTGATCACCTATCAGCTATGACAACACTTTCATTGATTGTCTGGAGGAACCAAAGCTGATTTCCAACCTAACCTGACATTCTTTGCTTGTCTTGGGGCTTGGTATACATGGGATCGGATGCTTCAAACAAATCTGGAAGGTAAAGCCTTGTGTAGATAATTTTATCACTCTCTCTCTCTCTCATTTTCGAAATTAGATTTAATTTTATTCAGTTAAAAAAAATCGAAAATTATCTTAAATTTATGTTCTATGATTAGTTAGTTATTAACTAGGAAGGAATTCGAACAAGGCTTGGCAGTTACCCCCCTCAATACTTGATTCATAAGAATTCTATAGGTAAAGGGTTCAAACAGGGCTTGGTGGTTACCCCCTTCAAGACTTGCTTCGCAATGAATCCTAGGATATAGGTCAAAAAGAAGTGAACATGACTTGGTGGCTGCAACCATTAAGGCTTGATTCATGGAAGCCTGTCCAATCTTGGTCAATGTCTTGCGAATGAAAGCAGACTTGACTAGGAGAGAAATAGTAGAGAGAGAGGATAGGAACTAATTTTTACCTGCAGGTCCAGATACTTGTTTGAGCAACCTTGCATCATGTGATCGATACTCCCAAGGTAAAGCCTGCACTTTTATTTTTATGTACAGAAATAAATTCAGTAGAGGGGTTAGTCAGACATGATTGCTAAGTTGTTGGCTAGATGATCAAGGTTGTTTAATTAGGATATTGCATAATGTGCTTCTGTGATTGACAGACTCTTAGATGTGGTTTGCAACAAAGTAGAGGTTATGATTCTAAGTTTGAATTTGATTTAGTCTCTGCTTTTCAAAACCTCTTTCATAAAGACTGCTTGTGTGTTTGCTTGAGGACAAGCAAAAGATTAAGTCTGGGGGAGTTGATATACCATGGATTTTATCCGTTTTTACCCATGGTATATGAGTGTTTTTACAACTATTATCTATGTTTTGGAGTCTATTAGGTATGTTTTCAGGTTCAGAAGCATTTTGGAGAAAAGTGATGTTTTAGGTGCCTTTTTGGAGCTCAAAGAAGAGTTCACCCCTGATCAAGACCAGAGGTCGACACCAGAGTTACACATCGATCGATGCACACTCTGTGCAATCGATCGACACACATTCGCCAAAGGACGATACATCGAGACAATAATCGATCGATGTACACCCTGTACTATCGATCGATACTGAGGCGGCAGAAAGACAAGTTGGACTTGGCCGAACTTGAAGCCCAAGATATCACATTTTACAAGAATGCCCCTGACGAGTTTTTTTAACCTAATGAACTCATATTTATATATGCCTAAGTGTTTTGGCAGAGAGATACAAGTTTTCATAAGTTTTTAATAGTTTCTAACTTCTAAAAGAGTTTCTTCTTCTTCTACTTATTTCTGTTTTCATTACTTTGCAAGTTCTCAATAAAATTCTATTCAGTTCTTTATTTGTTAACAAAGGTTATAGAATTCTAGATCTAGAGGAGAGATCCAAAGATATTTGTGATTGGGACCTAAGTGTTCACCCTCTAATAGATCTATGAATTTCTATTATTACCTTGTTGCTATGAACTACTTAGCCATGTCTGAGTAGATTCATTTGTTCACTAATGCTTTTTCTAGCTTAGCTACCTAAAACATGAACTTGAATTGCATTGTTTATTACATGCAATACCTGACAACATCCTAAACATGTTATGACCCTCTTGAGATATGCGAAAGCTGATCTAAGATCATGGTGAGCATTGTATCAACTCGCGCATAAAGCTTGCTTAGAGCCATATCGATCGATACTCCTATAGAGTAATCGATCGACGTAGCTAGAGGTGTATCGGTCGATATTCCTATCGAAACATCGATCGATACTATCGGCAGAGTAGCCGACCGCAACACCATTTAGCATCTAAGTAATAGATGGTCTAAATAATGCGAGAGCTGATGGATTCATTTAATAAGTGTTGAGCTCTGACATATCATGCAAGCAACTTGTTAGCCTTTATAGTATTTATAATCCCGATTTCCTGAATACCTACCCTGAATCTAACTACTTTTATTTATTGTTTTAAAACTAAATCCTTTCAACTGAGTAATCTTATCCTTACTCAGCAAACCTGCAATTTACTTTAAACCATTTTCAACCTAGCATAGTCATTAAGATTGCATCTTATTTGTACACTAGCTCTATGTGGATTCGATCCCTAAGTACTACAACTGAACCTTTTATTTGAGAGAGTAAAGTCACTCCTTTGGGTAATTTGAGTGATATCAAATTAGTACCACAAAATCAATGAAATTTGTTCAATCACGTTCATTTTAATATAAACGTGTTAACTAATTGTGCTTGTGACAATTCAATCTAATACAAACCAAACCAAACCACCTTAGAAAAGTTAAAGAGGGAGAGCAACGCCGTGTAGATCGTAGCGTTGTATGAGGAATCTGGCGGCATCATGGATCATTGTAAACTTTGAGTTATCTTCGTATGAGGAATTTGTCTTAATACATCCTTTCCTTGTTGTTATATGGCTTCTAAATTGGTAGAGAACATGAACTTGAAAGTGAGATGTTACGTTGGAAATGGACGGTCGGCTAGCTTCTGGTACAACCAGTGGACTCCCATGGGACCTCTCATCAAGTTCCTTGGTCTCTCGGTCCACTCACTTTGGGAATTCCACTCCACTCTACAAATATGTCAAATATGTCTTTAATATAAAATCTAGTCTTTAACATCTGATTATAAATCTGGATTCTCACAAAGACTTCAGAAAGATGGGATTTGAAGACACAATGATCACGTCATGTGCCTCTAACATCCTCACCGTACAAATGTTTTGCAAGCATACAACTTTTGTGAATCGATTATATATGGTGGTTGGCCCGCTATAATTGTTACTGCATTTACTGCAAACCAAGCTTGACAATTTCTTTACGCATGTAATTTCTTGAATAATTTATCGTTCCAAAATCTTTGCAAATACCAAAGTATCCACTGATAAGTTTTAAATCTTCATTATTATTTTTTCACTAAAAGAGGTAATCCAGATTGGTGTAAACACTTTTGAAACCGAAAATATATTTGGAACTGAGGGTGTAGACAATAACATTCATACTTTTAAAGTTGGTGGACATTAAGAGATAGCATGAATCATATATTCATCAGGATTTTCACATCTACAATAATAATTATCACATCTCATTTAACGATGTGTTAGATTTCTTGTTACAACTGCATGTCATGTTATAATATGCCATATAAGATGGTAGATCTTCTGAGAATCATTAATCGTCTAAACGAAAGCTTGAAGCTTAGTGATACTAGACTCCGAAAAAGTTTGGTTTCGAAACTCAGTGATACTATACTCCGACAAAATTAGGTAGTCTTATGGTAAGTTGTTTTGGGAAGTGAACTATCTCCATAAGGTTTGCTACCCCTGTCGGCTTTGTTTTATAAATGTTGGTCTTAGGACCAAAAAGGAACACTTAAAAGATTCTTCCCAAACAGTTCGGTGCAAATAGTATTTATATTGATAGATCATGTGTGTATCATATACTATTGACAAATGATTTTGAAAAGAAACTCCACCTCAATTAAGTTTATATAATGAAAGAACAATCAATGGCTCTCCATGAACAAAGTTTTACGCGTTTCCTCAACATAAGCATTGGCTAACATTTTTTTCTTCCTTTTTGATGGTGAGAGAAGGGGTTGTGTGTAATAC
Source organism: Brassica juncea (assembly GCA_018703725.1). Lineage (NCBI taxonomy): Eukaryota > Viridiplantae > Streptophyta > Magnoliopsida > Brassicales > Brassicaceae > Brassica > Brassica juncea. Next base: position 7,885,088 of record CM031936.1, on the reverse strand, counting down.
CCGCCAAATTAGGCTCTCCAAACAAAACACCTTAAAATTAGAAAATCAACGTAACAACGAAAACAAAATGAAAGGAGAAAATTAGGAAATAAAAAGGAGAGTCTTTACAACAAACCTTATTTCATTGTCCCAAGAAAAAGAAAAAAAAAAGACCGAAGATAGTCAAATGAGAATACATTCTTCTAATCATCCATGGCTTTTACTGGCCATTCTCGTGGTTCTCCTCTCTTTCCCTGGAGCTCTCTCAAGCAAGGACAAGGAGAAGGCAACCTCTAAGAATACGAAGAAAGAAGTAACTTATGATGGAACGTCTTTGATCATCAATGGAAAAAGAGAATTGCTTTACTCTGGCTCAATCCATTACCCTCGTAGCACTCCTGATGTAAATCATTAGTGAATCATTTCTTTAAACTTTTACTTTAATTTTGTACTTACCTATCCAGGATGTTTTATTTTAGATGTGGCCAAAGATTATCAAGAAAGCAAAACAAGGTGGTTTGAACACGATTCAGACATATGTTTTTTGGAATTTTCATGAGCTTGAACAGGGGAAGGTAATTTTAAGAGAATATATCAGAATAAATAATAAGAAAACTTACATCATTGTTTTGAGGTTTTTTGTTTCTTTTTGTTGGGACAGTTCAATTTTTCGGGTAGAGCCGATTTGGTGAAGTTTTTAAAATTGATTGAGAAGAATGGTATGTACGTAACCTTGAGGCTTGGACCATTCATTCAGGCGGAATGGACTCATGGGTAATTTCTTTGATTCTCTTCTTATTCATAACGGTTTAAGTGTTTTGAGTTGTTATGTGACATGTTTAATGGTTATGTGAACCATTAGAGGACTTCCCTACTGGCTAAGAGAAGTTCCCGGGATCTTCTTCCGTACCGACAATGAACCATTCAAGGTATTTTTATTTGTACATGTGCATATATGATATGTTTATATGTGTGTGGTAATACAACAATCAAAGGTTTACGACAATTTGATAAAACTGCAGAACCATACAGAGAGGTATGTTAGGGTGATACTTGATAAGATGAAGGAAGAGAAGCTTTTTGCTTCACAAGGAGGCCCCATCATATTAGGACAGGTATCATTGACCCAAAAAGATATTTTTAGTTATATATGAATTTGGAACTATTGAAAAAAAATTGTAAACTTAAAACTGGATGCAGATAGAGAATGAGTATAGTGCGGTTCAACGTGCATATAAAAAAGATGGATCAAACTACATTAAGTGGGCATCCAAATTGGTACATTCTATGAATTTGGGGATCCCATGGGTTATGTGTAAGCAAAATGATGCTCCTGATCCTATGGTAAGTCATCTTTCTATCACATTGCTTGATAATTATAAGAAGATAATCATAAAATATAACATCAAGAACTTTAATCTTTTAATAGATCAACGCCTGTAATGGAAGACATTGTGGTGACACATTCCCTGGTCCAAACCGAGAACACAAGCCATCTTTATGGACAGAGAATTGGACTACTCAGTGAGTTCTTCACTTGAGCTCCTTAATAAGTATCAACTAGAAACAAAAGACAATGAGGTCAAACTTGAAGAGATTCTCTTACTTTGATTGTAGGTTCCGCGTTTTTGGCGATCCTCCAGTGCAAAGATCTGTAGAAGATATCGCCTATTCTGTTGCCCGGTTCTTTTCCAAGAATGGAAGCCATGTTAACTACTACATGGTAGATAAAAGTACCGTATAAACCCCCATTTACATGTTAGAAGAACGTTATAAAATTGTTTGTTTTCTTGTAGTATCATGGAGGTACTAACTTCGGAAGAACCTCTGCACATTATGTAACCACTCGTTACTATGATGATGCACCTCTTGATGAATACGGTAAAACTAAAACCAAATGAACATTTTGTCTATTAATAAACTTGAACTATGGATTAATATGTATGTTTCTTATTTAAATTTTTGTTATACATAGGATTGGAAAAGGAGCCCAAGTACGGTCATCTAAAAAATCTTCATAGCGCGCTTAACTTGTGCAAGAAGGCACTTCTCTGGGGACAATCTCGAACTGAGAAGCCTGGCAAAGACACAGAGGTAATTATATATATATCAACAAATCCGGAAAAAAAAACACAAATTAATATTTTTTACAGTATACAAAGAAAGGCTAAGTTTCTTCATTTTTGATGTATTGTTGTAATTGCAGATACGATACTACGAGCAGCCTGGAACTAAAGTTTGTGCAGCGTTTCTAGCTAACAATAACACTGAATCTGCAGAGACAATCACTTTCAGGGGCAAGGAATATGTTATACCACCTCGCTCCATCAGTATACTCCCTGACTGCAAAACGGTTGTGTATAACACTGGAGAGGTGATGATGATAAATCAAATGCAAATTAAGTAATTACTAAAAGAAATAAAATATTCTTAATTACATTTTTTTGGTTGTTATATGTTTCAGATTGTCTCTCATCACACTGCAAGGAACTATATGAGGTCAAAGAAGGCAAATAAGAAGTTTGATATTAAGGTGTTCACCGAGACCGTTCCAAATGAGCTTAAAGGTGATTCTTATGTCCCCGTTGAGCTCTATGGCTTGGCCAAAGACGAGTCTGATTATGGATGGTACACAACAAAGTAAGCGTACAAGTGAATTTATTTATATATCCAAACTTTTAGAAGAATACACATAAGAATTTTATCTGATTAATTTTCTATATTATAGCTTCAAGATAGATGATAGTGACCTTAAGAAGAAAGGAGGCAAGCCTACTGTGAGGGTTGCTAGTCTTGGTCACGCGTTGCATGTCTGGCTCAATGGAGAATACCTTGGTGAGATTGAGAAGCTACAACATTTAGATGTTATGTTTAAAGAACTGGAATAATTAATGAATTTGTTCAGGAAACGGACATGGTAGCCATGATGAAAAGAGTTTCGTCTTTCAGAAACCGATTGCACTAAAAGGAGAGAACCACCTTACCATGCTAGGGGTTTTAACAGGATTTCCAGTAAGAAGAATAGACATCCTTACAAAAATCTTTATGACAACAGACACGTTCAAGTTTAATGATGAGATGTATGATTTTCTTGTGTGTCAACAGGACAGTGGGTCTTATCTGGAGCATAGATTCACAGGTCCACGTAGTGTTTCCATATTAGGGTTGAGCTCTGGACCACTTGATCTCACTGAGAAAAGCAAATGGGGAAACAAGGTTTGTCATGAATCTTTACTTTCTTAACCGCCAAGGCGATTTTGATCTGGTTTTCCAAATCTGTAGGTGGGTATGGAAGGCGAAAAGCTTGATATTCACACCGAGAAAGGATTGAAGAAGGTTAAGTGGGAGAAATTCCAAGGAAAAGCACCAGGACTTACATGGTACCAGGTGGAGTTACTAAAGTCTTTTCAGAAAAAGATATATTTGATCATCAGCCATCATATAATAATTTAGATATCAATATTTGAAATATATGTTGCAGACATACTTTGATGCGCCAGAAAGCCTAAGCCCTACAGCAATTAGGATGAATGGAATGGGAAAGGGTTTGATTTGGGTTAACGGAGAAGGTGTTGGTCGATATTGGATGTCGTTTTTATCTCCTTTAAACCAGTCAACACAAATCGAGTATCATATCCCTAGGTCTTTCTTGAAGCCCAAGAAAAATCTGCTGGTTATATTTGAGGAAGAACCAAATGTGAAGCCTGAGCTTATCGATTTTGTCATCGTCAATAGAGACACTGTTTGTTCTCACATTGGAGAAGACTACACTCCTAGTGTCCGACACTGGACTAGAAAGAATGACAATGTCCAGGCCATCACTGATGACGTGCAACTCACGGCTAATCTCAAATGTTCCGGCACTAAGAAGATCTCCGCAGTGGAGTTTGCTAGCTTCGGAAACCCTAATGGGACTTGTGGAAACTTCACCCTTGGATCTTGCAATGCTCCTGTCTCTAAACAAGTCGTCGAGAAGGTAAGAAAATATAACTGGCGCTAGTTTTAGTAATGTTACCTGCTACAGAAGTAACGGGGACTGGTTTTCTTTGTTGCTGCAGTATTGTTTGGGTAAAGCAGAGTGTGTGATTCCGGTTAGCAAGAGCACCTTCCAGCAAGATAAAAAGGATTCATGTCCCAAAGTTGTGAAGACGCTTGCTGTGCAAGTCAAGTGTGGCCGTCCAAAGAAGAACTAAGTATTATATCTTTGCTTGCTTCATTGAATGTTTTATAATTCATTTTGTGTAGATACAAAAATTATGCATTGTTTTGTTGTTCCATTTTTGAATTTTATTAATTAAATCGTATATTATACGACTTCGAGTCTTCCGTTATATGTAATGAATTTTGAAAATGTCCACTATAAACTTTAACTAAATTTGGGAGAGTGTAGATTGATTGTTAAATGAAATGATAAGACGTATTGCTATTGTATAAGTGTAAACCGGAATCTCTTAGAGCATCATTATCAATGTCCCAATGCATACTTCTTAGCTATTTTCGAATTTTAATTAAATGAAAAAGGGGTAATTAATTGTGGGACGGCCTTAGCTAAAAAGATTTCTTAACCGTCCCTATGAGACACGTGCCGGCTGAAGGGGGTTAACGAAAAGAGGGGTAGGGCAAAATCGATCTCTCTTCTCTCGATCTCACTTCTCTCTTCGGATCTCTCTTCTCTCTCGATCTCTCTTCTCCCTCGCGTTCTCCGGTGAATCTCGAGATATCGACTGTGATCTGGTTGTTTCTCTCGACGGTGCTCTCTCGAGGGTGCTCTGTTGACGGTTCTCCTCTTGGCGGTTCGACTCTCGGTGGTCCTCCTCTCCATCTCTCCGCGGTTCTCCTCTCGACTCTCGGCGGTTCTCCTCTCCACCTCTCCACGGTTCTCCTCTTGGCGGTTCTCCTCTCGGCAGTTTTCCTCTCGGAGGTTCTCTTGTCGGCGGTTCGACTCTCGGTGGTTCTCCTCTCTATTTGGATTCCACGGTTCTCCTCTCGACTCTCGGCGGTTCGACTCTCGGTGGTTCGACTCTCGGCGGTTCGACTCTCCATCTCTCCACGGTTCTCTCTCGACTCAACACCCGATCTCTCCATTCGAAGTTCAAGAGGGTACGTGTTCCTCCTCCGTATTGGTTGTTTTCATGTGATACGATTTTGATGGTGTTGTAGAAAATGGGATTCAGAATTCTAAAATGGGATTAAATTGATCTGTGTTTCGGAAATAAAAAAAAATCGATGAAACTAAAAGTATTTTTCGTTTCGTTCTGAGTCTTTTGTTAGGTGTGGTTCCTCTTGTCTGCAATTACTGGGAAAGGAAACAACACAAACAAGAACAATCAGTTCCTCCAAAGTTAAAGGTAAATGACTTTCTCTTCAGCTTTGAAAGTAATCTTCTGTGTATAATGTTGTTTGTAATGTGTTTGTATTCTTGAAATTACTCGCTTGTATTCTTTAAGTAAATCTTCTGCGTATAATTGTTTGTCATGAATTTATCTTCAGCATCTTTTTCTAGACATAGAACTGTTGTTGTAGATAGTTTGGCATGTTTGTTTGCAACTAGATAGTTTGGCATGTTTGAAAATGAAATGCTAGTTTGATTGCGATTCAACTTAGACTTGGACTCATGTTTCTGTAATGAACTTTGGTTGTTTGTATTTGTTACCGAGAGTCATTATGGCATCTTCTTCAACTTAGTCATTATGGCATCTTCTTCGCATTATCATTACCACAATGAGACAAAAAATGATGATGATGATGAATTTGAGTCTATGGTTGAAGAATTCTTAGAAATCCCATATATTATTCCCGAACCAAAAGATCGAAAAAAACGAATTTTTATTGAGAGAAACCGGGAAGAAGGCCACATGAATCTTTGGAATGATTATTTTAGCGAGACTCCGACATACCCGCACAATATATTCCGGAGACGGTTTCGGATGAACAAGACATTGTTCTTGAGTATTGTCGATCGTCTCTCCCAAGAATTTGAGTTTTTTCAACTCAAAGAAGATGCATCCGGAAGGTCTAGCCTATCTCCCCTCCAAAAATGTACCGCTGCAATTCGACAATTAGCGTATGGTGCTGGGGCTGATGCCATTGACAAATATGTTCGGATGGCTGAAACAACAGCTAGAAAATGTTTAAACCATTTCACTGCGGGAATAATCCACTTATTTGGCGATGAATATCTAAGACATCCAACACCGGAGGATCTGGAAAGACTACTATATATTGGAGAACAACGTGGATTTCCAGGAATGATTGGAAGCATCGACTGTATGCATTGGGAGTGGAAGAATTGTCCAGCCGCTTGGAAAGGAATGTATTCACGAGGAACTGCAAAACCCACAATTGTGTTGGAGGCGGTAGCTTCACAGGACCTCTGGATATGGCATGCGTTTTTTGGAGCTCCAGGTACTATGAACGATCTTAATATTCTTGATCGATCACCTGTTTTTGAAGAAATAATTAACGGAAACGCTCCGGAAGTCAATTTCCATGTCAACGGAAGGGAGTACGATTTAGCTTACTATCTTGCCGATGGTATTTACCCGAAATGGGCTACTTTTATTCAATCAATCCGACTCCCACAAGGTCCAAAACATTGTTTATTTGCTACAAAACAAGAAGCCGTGCGAAAAGATGTTGAGCGTGCCTTCGGAGTCCTGCAAGCTAGATTCGCGGTTGTTAGAAATCTTTCTAATTTATGGGATAAAAACAAATTAGGAAATATTATGAGAGCATGTATCATACTCCATAATATGATTGTCGAGAATGAACGAGCTTCCTATGTTCACACATCAGAATTTCAACAAGGAGAAGATGACGATCCCACTTTTGTAGTCAGACGGACTAAAAATATCCGTACTACATTGGGACGTCGAGCAGATGTTCGGGATACACCAGGCCATCTACAATTAAAAGAAGATTTGATCGAACATATATGGGCTAAATTCGGACATTTACCATATGATATGTAATTTTTATGTTTCTATGAAATTAATAAAATGTTTGTAATTTTCTATAAAATTAATAATTTTGTTTTTTTTCTTATAAGTGTTATTAAATTTAAAATGGAATTATGTTTAAAAAAAATTAAAGCTAAGAACTAAGATAAAGTCCCACCAATAATCACCATTTTAACAAAAAGTCCTTAACTAAGTCCTAATCTACAAATAATAATTAAAAACTCTAAGGACTTAGCTATTGGGACAATTGATAATGTTGCTCTTAGATAGATTACAAAGAAAGAAATGTTTCTTCATACAAAAACATACATGCCGTTTCATAAATATGTGTCAACTATCATGCCGTTTAGAGGATAGAAAACAGCATGCAGATAATAATTCTCTTATTAGGCGAAAATCAATGAGGTCCACTAGAGGTTAGATACTGCAGAGAACAGAAGATCACTGACACCGATCCATCTATTCTTTTTAAGCCCATTTCCCCATTGGGTGGTTTTATCTCTTTGGCTCAAACTTCAACGTTAACTAAAAAACAAGATTTGATTACTTTATCTTCCTTTGAACCATATATTGTTTCTTTATATATCTTCATCTCTCTCTCTCTCTCTCTCTCAAAAGACTATCAAGACTAACAATGGCGGCACTCATCGTTGACGCCGAGTACCTTAAGGAAATCGACAAGGCTCGCCGTGATCTCCGTGCTCTCATCGCTAAGAAGAACTGCGCTCCGATCATGCTCCGTTTGGCGTAAGTTTCTGTTTCTGTCGTTTGAATTTTTTGTGTACTGCATGTGCGATTTTTGTTTTCTTTGGTTTGTCAAAAGGTGGCATGATGCTGGAACCTATGATGCTGAATCCAAGACCGGTGGACCTAATGGCTCAATTAGGAACGAAGCAGAGTACAGTCATGGTGCCAACAGCGGTTTGAAGATAGCGCTTGATCTCTGTGGTGAGGTTTTATTTGACCTTCTCTATATAACGATTCGATTTTGAGGTTCATTGATTGATTGAGTACTCTGTTATTAAAGGTTAACATAATCGTTTTTATACACATGCTTTGAGATGGTTGGCTATGTTTCACCTGGATTTACTTGTACTTGTGATGGTTCTATTAGTATTGATTATGAGAAATCACTGGTTTAACTTGTTAGTATGTGTTTGTGTCTTATATGCTCATCAATTTAGGAAACCGTTACCTTGTACTCATGTGGTGTGTATCTTTGTTGTCTTATTAATAAATTTTTAAAATATTCTTACTCCTTCTTTTGAATTTTTATGTTGATTATTTGATACTTCAGAGGACGTGAAAACTAAGCATCCCAAGATCAGTTATGCGGACCTCTACCAGGTAAATAAAGCGAATGTTTGCTTGAACGTCAATGATTATATGATCATTACAATTAAGAGTCTGAGGTAAAATCAGTAATAGATCCCTTTTTGGTCAGTAAAGTTTACACGACCTTTTATTAGTTGTGTTATAACGGGATCAAGTGTGTTAGTTTGTTAGATATATTTGGTTCAGTTGTCCATTGCAGTCCTTTGGATATAGGAACAGGGGAACTGAGAATTACTTATTTGTGTCTTTTTGTGTTTTCTGGCTATTACAATTGTAATTATGGAGTGAATTCTCGGAACAAAAGTACACCAACCATGGCCAATATTATGATATTATCTAATAGAAAGCATGTTATGCTCATTCGTCTTCACATGAATTTGAGTTTATGTCAATTTCAGCTTGCTGGTGTGGTAGCTGTCGAAGTGACTGGTGGACCTGACATCAGTTTTGTTCCTGGCAGAAAAGTAATATTCTCTCTGCAATTAATAACATCTTACTGCCAAAAAGCAATATAACAATATTATCTTTATGTTTTATTTTTCTTATAGGATTCAAATGCATGCACGGACGAAGGAAGACTTCCTGATGCTAATCAAGGTAGGATGAAAGTTATATGCCTATTAATCACAAGCTTTGTATATGTGTAGCAAATAAGTAATGGTAAATGATCACATTGAATATCTGGAATGTCATGGTTTTACCCCAATATTCAATATAATTAATCTGTTGGAATGTATTTTTTCCTGAATGAGGATTTGAATAATGTCTGTTAATTTAATTTGCATGTAGGTTCCAAACATCTGAAAGATGTCTTCCACCGGATGGGACTGTCTGATAAAGATATTGTGGCACTGTCAGGGGCACATACTCTGGTAGATTCCTTGTTGCACAAATGATATATATCATCTGTTTAAATCAATAATTTGTGTATATATATTTTAAAAATAAAGATTCCGATGTTTAGGGAATGGCTCATCCAGAGAGATCAGGTTTTGATGGACAATGGACGCAAGATCCTCTCAAGTTTGATAACTCATACTTTGTGTAAGATTCTCTATATTCCTGTGACATTTGGGAACAACAACTAGTAATTCGGGTTACTAGTTTGCTTAAAGAATTGATCATTGTTGGTACCAGAGAATTGCTAAAAGAAGATGAATCAGATGGCTTGCTGAAACTTTCAACGGACAAGTCTTTGTTGGAAGTCCCGGAGTTCCGTCAATATGTTGAGCTTTACGCAAAGGTATGTATTATCTTCATTGTGGCATCTTGATTTCTCTTTTTGTCAAGCCATTTTGTTTGTTGAAGTTTGTAACTCTTTGTCTCAACAGGACGAAGATGCATTCTTCAGAGACTATGCAGAGTCACACAAGAAACTTTCAGAACTCGGGTTCACACCAACGTCTACAGTCACTATGGCGATAACAGACTGCACCACACTGGCACCCACTGCAGTCGGAGTCGCGGTGGCTGCTGCTGTTGTGGCCTTTAGCTACTTCTATGAAATTCGCAGAAAGATGAAGTAAATGAAATAGAAAGAACGCATCCCCTTCTCATCTCTCTGGTTTGTAAGCATGCATTTATCGAGATAATATGAGCTCTAGATTCTTATATTTCTGCAATAAGATCACACATTGATCGGTTTATGTCTTCCTTTATGATCGAGGTGTTCTATCCAAGTTTTGGTTCAGGTTTTCTGTTTTCGCAAAAACAATCGTTAAACCAAATCTACTTAGGATCAGTACACAGCACAAAAAAACTTAGGATTTGTAACAAACGGTTTCAGATCTTAACCCGGATATATGTAACTTTTAATAGAGATAAGTTTTTGAATCAAGGTGTTCATTGTTCACCTTGTTTCAGAAAAGCATAATTTAAAATGAACAACTTTAATTGGAGGTGTTTATTCAGAGCTTAATTTTGGTCTATTAGTTTCACTATTAACTAAAATGTATTTTAAAATGATGTTGTTAAACTTTGTTGAATCAGATGTCAGTCATGTGTCTATATTTTGCTAACTCAACTTCCACACGCAAACAATTATCAATAATTACCTAAAATTTTAAAAGTATACTTGGAAATCCAAAATATATAAAAATCCAAAAATATATCTGAAACCCGAAAAAGTTTAGAATAACAAAATCCAAAAATATAACCAGATTTTCAAAATATATCCAAAAATCTAAGAAAAAAATAAAGCTATCTACCCAAAATTTCAAAAAGAAAAACCCAAAAACATACGGGTACCAGATCAGTTCTTAGATAAGAACCGTAACCAAAACAATGTCAAAGGTCTAGGAATGCAAAACCCAATATGGTACAATATCTATAACTTAACTTTTTATGATTTTTTTAAGGAAAAATTGCCAAAACAGAACAAAAATTCAGTATAGTTGTCCATATAGTATAAAATCATCGTTTAGTTGTCCCCTTAGTATAATTTTTTTCATATTCCCAAAAGTAACCCTTTATTAATCTAATTAAACAAATTAAACTAATAGAATTTTTTAAAATTAACTAAAAACGTTTTAAAAAGGAAAAATAAAAATAAAACTTTTTAAAAAGTTTTTAATAAAAATAAAATTCGTAAACTTAAAATAAAAATAATTTACAAAATATTTTTAATAAAAAATGTTAAATAAAATTTATAAAAAAAAATTTACAAATTTTTATTTTTATAAAAAGTTTAAAACATTTTTGATAAAACTTTAATAAAATAAAATTTGTAAACTTTATAAAAATAAAAATAAAACTTTACAATTTTTTTTTAGTAAAAACTTTAAACAAACTTTATACAAAATATTTTTCAAATTTTTATTTTTATAAAAAGTTTAAAATGTTTGTAAATTTTTTTAATTTTATCAAACTTTTTAATAAAAATAAAACTTTTTAATTTTTTTAATAAAAGTTTAATAAAAGTAAACTTTGTAAAATTTATAAAAATAAAAATAAAAATAAAACTTTACAAAAATTTTTTAGTAAAAAAAATTTAAATAAACTTTATAAAAAACGTTTAAAAAGTCTTTTTTATAAAAAGCTTAAGACGTTTGTAAATTTTTTAGTTTTATTAAACTTAAAAAAATAGAACAAGAGTTTGTGAAAATCACAAGACAAACTATGGAGATATCATAGATTGATGAAGAAAAAAAATGGAAAATCATTTTTTTACAAGTAAAATCGACCATAACACGTTTTAGGAAGTTAGAATATTTTTAGGAGATTTTTGGAATATTTCCTTAACTGAAATTTCATTAATTTTCGCAAAAAATCAGGTATTCTTATCCGTAGAAGGCGCCTTCTAAAAGTTTAGAAGAATGATAAAAATCCTGAATACACTTTCTACCTCGAGTAGACGTAAGAGTACATTGTAGAAAATACATTTCCCAAAATTTAGAATACTTTATAAAAGTAGAAGATGCATTCGGAAGGAAAGTAGATACTTTTACGATTAGTAGAATGCGCATTCCTTTTATTTAGAAATTTAGTATATAGTAGAATGGGCGTTCTAAAAGAAGTAGATAAACATGTTTATTTTAGAAATCGTTTTCTACTATACCATTTTTCGTAGAAGACGCATTCTACTTTTAGTAGAACGTATTTTAAAAATTTTATTTATCAAGTTTTTGAACAAAAAAATTACCAGCTTGTGTATATGGGTGTTTTATTAATTGTTTATATTTTTAATAATTTCTTTGATTCACAAAATTATTTATTTCATTAGTTTTCAGAAATACAAAGGATAAAAATGAGAAAAAATGGTTTTATATGAAAGGGACAACAAATTAGTTTTTTGTTATCTTTTGACAATTTTACCTTTTTTTATTGGTTCCAGTTTGGGTTATCATGTTCAAGTAAAATGCATTGAGCGTTCCTCGACAAAAACTAACCCAAAATATGATTCGGATCAGGTTTCATTATGGATGTTTTACCCTATTGAGTTCTGCATACTTAGACCCTTAGATATTGGTTCTGTTATGATTCCTATTTGAGAACCAATCAGTACCAGAATAACACAAAAAAATTATCTGTATTACTTTGGATGAAATCTTAACTTTTGCACCTCTTTCAACAATACTAGATAGAGATATTGACATTGACCCCAGTGACAATGATTCCTACCTCAGCCACTGGGTATATATGTTTAATCAATCATCTGATTGCAGCAGCTGATCTCAAAACATATAGAAGTCAAAAGGACTCATAAAGATCATTGGAATTGCTCTAATTTTTGGGTGAGACATCGTGAAAAGTTTAATGAGATTAAACTATTGTTTTGCAAGGATTAGCTGAGTATTGTAGCGCCTGAAAGATTACTTTTGTTTGGTCTTTTTTACAAAGAACATATATGATGATGTGTCCCATTCCGCCATTCGTCTCTCAAAGTTACACGGATTTGTAATCGACCTAATGGTATTTTTTTCAGGTGATATTCATGACAGTACTCGGGTCAGTTGAGGCTGTTTGAATATGGAGGCTCTCCTCCTACTTATAACTGGTAATTCTCAGGAAATTACATGGAGAAGGTAGCAGAGTTTGGAGACAATCTGTCTTCTACTTGCCTACAAAATCAAATACCCGAGAACCTTTTCCTTCTAAGAGGAAACCACGAACGGGCTTCCATCAAAATAATATACGGATTCTACAATGGATTCAACCGTCGATTCAGTGTGAGACCCTGGAAAGTGTATGCTGATTCTTTTGAATGCCTCCCGTAGCTGCTGCAATAGCGATAAGATATTATGCAAGCATTCTTTTCTCCTGATTTGACAACCGTGGAACAGATTACAAACATTAAGCGACCTACTGATGTTCCAGGCTCTGGTCAGCTCTGTGGTCTACTTTGATCTGATCAAGCAAAGATGAGAGAAGTGGACAGAAGAGCGAACATAAAATAAAGAAGAAGAAACCGTGCATAAACTGGAAGAACGCAGAGTGATAGTAAAACACGAGCTTTGCTTCTGATAAATAATAATAATGTGATATGGTTTGACTATAATTCAATCATCCACTTCTGAATATAAGAATTTGAGGAAATTTGATTTGGCAACACACTGTTAAAAAGAATCCGATACTATGAACCAGTTATCGCACATATTATAAGAATCCATCTCTATTCTCTACTATCAAGGAGATGAGGAAAATAAGAATTTGGTTTTATGGAGACCAAAAAAATGCAAACAAAAAATTGAAATGAAAAACGAAAACTAGAAAAAAAAATTATTTCATATTTTCTGTCAAAAATATATAATCAAATTAGTAATATGAAAAAGAAAATAAATTGATTTGAAATAAATTTGGAAAATCAGTTTTATTATTAATAATTTATACTTAAATAAGCTAAAAGGAATATGCAAGGTTATTTTCCATTTATAAATCATACCTCATAATAATAATTTACTAAAACTAATATAACTAATAAATTTGGTTATACTACTATATTTATATTTAAATTTTAAAATGATAATTTTCGTGAATAGATATTATTTAATCTAAAAATTTATTTTACCATATTTTATATATAGAAGAGTATAATCATTTATAGCATTATATACAATATTAATTAATCTAAAATATCTCTTAGCAAGTTATATATATAATAAATTATATAAGATAAAAAATAGAAATAATTTTTGTTTTACATGTTCAATCTAGTCAATCGTAAGTCTATAAATATATCTTAAAATATATTATATAATAAATCGTCTAAAAATACAAAAACATAAATACACTTGATTTTACTAGTTCATTTAAGTGTAACAGTAAGACACTTACACTTGAATGAACCATTTTTAAAGGTGAGACAAACTTGATTCTGTACTTATAATCTCTAATAAAAAATAATAATATATAATAGTAAAATTTAAATTGAGAATAAACTTACAATTAAAAATTCTGAATAAATTTTAAGATTTTCATATTATTAAGTTGTGTAAGAAATAACAACACTAAATTGTAACGAACAAAACTAAGGCTAATATTTGTAAGTTTTAAATGACTATCAAAGTATCAACTGAGAAAACCACATAATAGGTGACAAATAATTGGCCAAACAAAACGTATAATCAACCACTAAAACTAAACCTCCAAAACAGTAAAATATTTACGCCTTGCTTATATGAGTATTTTGGTCCTAGAAAAATGTATGTTCTTGATATGATAGAATATATATATATATATATATATATATATATTCTAACTGGTGATCACTCAATAATAACTGGAATGAAATAAAGAAAATGAATAAAAACAAAATAGAAAAATTGGAAAGATAATTTTTTATTATATTTTATTGATTTTGATAAGAAAATGTTTTTGTTTTTTAGTTTCTTATAATAAAAAAATGATAAAGAACTACATATAATAAAATTTCTCACAAAATTAAATGTCACTAGAAATATTTTATGAAGCCTAACAACTCGCGCAGGCTACACCCTAGTTATGAATTTTGTTAAAAAAAAATTTTATGAGTTATGAGTTATGAGTATTTTAGTGTCTCAATTTTCATATATATATATATATATTGATTTTTAGGATATATTTTTAGATTTTAGGTATAGTTTTTTTTTTGGGGGGGGGGGGGGGGGGTTGAATATACTTTTAAAATTATAGGTAATTTTTTATTTTTGTTGATATATGGAAGCTAAATCATAAGAAACTGTACATTTAAGTCAACAAAAACTGTATGCATGATATCTGACTCAATAGAAGTGACCAACATTATTTCAGTATATGTTATTTTGGCTCAAATTTGATAGTTTATTTGATTTGAATTTTAGTTTTTGTTGGAATTTGTATAATATCAAAGTTAGGCTCTAATTGGTGATTATGTTGAAGGAAATAAATTGTGGTGAATTCTTTGTTTTTCAAGTTTTATACTAGTTAGGTTAAATTTGTGATTAAATTATTGACATTCATTTTGACAGGTGGTTCCATTCTTTTCTTAGAAATTTGTCATAGAAAAATGAATTTAAAAAGAAAAGTTTTCATTTTCATTTTTGATGAGAAACAAAATGAATAAAAAAAATTTACTTTTTTACTTTTTCAATTTGTCAAAAGAAATTTTGATTTATTATTTTGTTTATCTTTTTCATTCATCTATTAGTCACCAATCGAAATCTTAAAGTATTAATCTTTGTATAAGGTAAGATGCAAATTTCTGATTGAAATAGGCTATTTTTCTAATTTGAGTTTTGCTTATATTTTCAAACTGTGCGTTTCTACTTTTTCAGATTTTTTAATGTTTTTGGATTTTTCAGATATATTTTGGATTTTTAGATATTCAAATAATTTTGATATTTTTTATATTTGACAGCTTATTTAGCAAAAATTAATTATATGATAACTAAACTCAACAAAAAACGTATATACAACATATGACATATCCAAGTTGACTAATATAATTTTAGTCGATGTTGATTTTCACTTACATTTGATAGTTAAATTTAGCATGGTATCGTGAGATATGAAAATATACAAAGAAACTTGGTAGATTGAATTAGGCTATTTTCCAGCTTGTTTCCTATGTGAGGTCCACTGTTACGTACCGCTTCGCTGTAGAGTTGCCTCGTACTCTAAGTAATGTAGATATCTAATACCGAGCATTGATTGATGATATAAAATTGGTGAATAAGTACCCACCACACCTTACACCAAGTGGGACTTACCTGAAACCGAACCCTATTGAGGATTGGACATGGTTGGTATTGTTAGGTACGAAGCTTCTTTAGACTTTTCTGGTTTATGTCAAATTTATTTTTTATTTCGAATGTTTACAATAATACAATAATATTTATAAGATATATTGATTCGGGGTTAAATAGTCTTGCTGTTTCCTTCACACTTCTATTTATGTTCACACGTTACTGGAATAACTTATTTTCTAATGAGATTAACATATTAGTGGTTGTATGTTTTTTTGCTAAACACAGAAAATGAGGAGGTTAACATGGTAATTAGAAAATAGGTAGTTCGAACAACTTTCAGGATGACCGGTGTATGTTGCAATCTGTCTTTGTACATTGGAAGGTAAGGTCGGCCCATGAGTCATGACATCTCTCTCATTTCCAACCACTCTTTGTTACTAGTTTTATTTCTTTTGTACGGATACGAAGCATATAAAGTCTTATATACATAATACATTTCGTTAAAATACAATAACTATCATTCTAACAAAATACAATCCTACACTTTTCTTCCAGCTATAAACTTTGGATACTCGAACTAGGTAATCCTCTCTACTTTGAGCGGTTCATCAATTTATTGCTTGTAAATTTTTACAGAAACCTAAAAATTCTTATAAATTAAAAGAAATTCTTATAAAATTTGCAAATTAAGTTTTTTTCCAGAGTTTCACAAAAAAAAAAAAGTTTTTTTCCAAAAAGAAAAAAAATTGTATTTTTCTATAGTAAGAACGCAAAGTAGCTATAGCCAAATTGTTTATTCTGAACAAATAGTTAAAGGCAAACATGGGGGACTGCTATTCATGATTCAGTGTGCATTTTTTCATTTTTTGTAACCTTAATGAAAATCTCTACGCTCTATGTTTGGTTTGGGAGATCGTTCTTCTTCGATTTCTTACATGGATATGCTTCCTCGTGCGACTTTTCTTCTAGATCAAGATCTCTGATTAACTCTATCTCTATTGTTTGTAAACATTATCACCACATTTATGTTAGAACGACAAGCATTTCAAGAGAGAAAGAGAGATGAGGGAATTATCTTCCTTAATTAATTTCTGAGTTTCTGATTGCTATTTGAATAGTCATACAATAATAAAGAGAGACAGAAATGACAGTTGGATAATAGATCTGGATAATAAAGTGATGCTTTCTCCAACAGCTCTATTTCAAGTACACCTTCCTCCCTTTTGAACATCAGTGTACATCTTTTTTTTTTCATGTCAATAATTTAAATCAACAATAAGAGAAGGTTGTTTATTAAATTTGTACCTACATTTACAGGCTTAAGCTTACATTTCCAATTTGTTATCAGTTATGTATCATAATATAATGCGGATGTGTCACGTATTATCGTATAATAAACTATAGCTTTATTTGTTATAGATTGAAAAGGACGATTATATTTATAATATTGAGGGACTTAATTTAACTTATCAATCAAGTTTTGTCCTAACAAATGTTCATTAAATAAGTAAACAATACTAGAACAAGCAATCTAAAATCCGCAAGGAAAGGCCAATTAGATAAACAAATAAAATCTTTGTATCTAACTAATATTTTTAACAATCAATCGAGTCATTTAAACAAATGAAAAGGAGGGTTTGGAGTTATGATGATATAATAGTAATTAAAAAAGCGAAGTTGGACTATTCCCTCACAAGGCGTCACGTATGGGCATGTAGGGCTTTTGTCCCAACTAGATGATAGTGATATATGAGTTTGGTAACATCGATCTTCTAGAACGTTATTTATATTTTTTCCCCAATATTGATCTGTTTGTATTTGAATTTGAATTTTATACATTTTGAGGGTAAAAGGCGGTGACACGTGGTTGCAATTATTAAAAATGTTATTCGACGGTGTAATAGTGTTCACATATTTTGACTAGTGTGTGAACTTTACGAAATTTTAATTGTTTCGATTGGAATATAGGATTTAACTAATTATCAAAACAAAAAAAAACTGTAGAATTTAAGTGTATTAATATTAATTCCAATCAAATTAATCAGAAGCTTGCGGACTAGCTATCAAGTTGGTTGAGTAACAGATGAAGATCAAGAATTTGACTAGGACCATACTTTTGTATCATTTCCCATCCATTACTGGTTGTTTGAAATTTGGACTATACTTTTTATTTTTGCTAAAACTCTCAAGTCTTATAATTCCAATCAAAAGCATCAATATGGCAAGTAAGCTTTTGACACCCCGACTCAGCGTATCTGAAATGGTCGGAGATATCATAACATTTGTCTCCGGCCATAAGGCCGAAACAATATATCTTTAGGATCCTAGGACGTCTTTGACAAAAACCCACCAACATGAACCGAACCTGAAATAAAAGAGAAGAAGGAGGGATGAGCATTTTGATAAAAACTCAGTAAGGGAAATTCTAGGAGCTCCGAAATCATCACCCGACATTCACCACACAACATAACAAAAGTTCTACCTAGAACATCAGTAAAATACGAGCAATAGGATAAACTCCGACGGTGCCAACATGAGACCACGCCACCTCGTCCGGTTCCCGCGTTCCTCATGTTGTCGCATGAAACTTCACCACCTCGATCGGTCGCCGTGAATTTAACACCTTCACGCCACTACGCCACCTCATTCGGTCCCCGTAATCAGCGCCACCACATTCACATGATCATGCCACCTCGTTCGGTCTCCACATAATACATGCTACTACATTCACATGATCACGCCACCTCATTCGGTCCCCGCGCAATCAATGCTACTATATTCACGTGATCACGTCACCTCGTTCGGTCCCCGCGCGATCCACAGGCACGCCACATGTCCTCTCCGGCGATGAATCATGCCACCTCGTTCGGTCCTCCGCATGACTCAACAAAAAACGATGCAACGTCCGAGATATACAAACCTCCACCACGTTACACCGGCACACATAGGTCTTATGACCTTTCCTATACCATATACACTACCCACAGATGCTTATTCCCCACACAATGCAAACACCCGCATACAAGTTTCAATCACCACACAACCATATTCGATTTCGCAACCTATGAATAGATCTAGGTGTTCACATTTTCAATACAATATATAGGGATGATATATGTATATAAGATATAGTTCATTTATCAAACAACTACACGTATACTTATAGATAACACGTAGGTATGAATGGTTTAGATAGAAACGTCTATTATGGAACAATAATGAAAGAAGGAAGAAGAGATTACAGCAGTCATCACCTTGACCTTAGATCTGCCGATGGAAAAGAGAGAAGAAGCAGATCCGAAACTTATGACTTTCCACCAACCAGATCTATAAAGAAACGGGTAAGTGCTCCCACCAAAGACCCATGATGAGAGATCCAACATAAAATAGAAGAATGGGATGCAGAAAAAGAGAACAAGTGTTCTTTACCTCACCAGTGACCAGATCTAGGAAGAAAACAAGACATATCTAGACAACGAAAGAGATCGGTTAGTTGCAAATCTCCAATGGCTTGGCTTCGTCTCCAACGAAGCGAGAAGACTCCGAGGCGTCAACATCATGGTGGCTCCTTTGAGGGAATCATACAGAAAAGAAAACAAGATGAAGAAAAGAAAGAAAAAACAAATGAAGATTCAGATCTGAGAAAAAGAAAGAAAAGAAGGTAGCTAGGATTTTCAGATCTCTCTGGAAATCTGCAGAGCTTCGCTCAAATTTCTAAATGAGAAAAAGGAGAAAACACATATTTATAAGAAATGGAAAGGAACCTTAGGTCTTAAGCCTAATGGGCGGCATAGAAGCTCATTCTTCTTAGAAAATTTTGGGTCAAATTAATTAAAATAAAGAAACTCACATATCGGTGGACCAGGATCTGACAAAGTTACAATCCAAATTAAAATTAATAAAACTGAAACAATGTATTTTGTTTTTTTTTTGAACTTTTTCTAACAATATATTTTGTTAAACCAAACTCCATCAACTTTTACCGTATATATGTAAAGATAATTTTGTAAGAATTTTGTAACAAGGTTAAATTGATGGTTTTGTTTAGATTGATGGTTTTGTTGAACCGCAGAATTTATAACGTTTCGTGTAGAGATATGAGATTTAATGGACAAAGAATTTTATGTTAAAAATAACACATGGTATGAGATGTAGGTGTGGGCACGGATCGGATTTCCGGGTTTTTGAAGGTATTTGTGATTTGCTTCGTATGTCAAGGATATCTAATTTTTCGATTTGTTTTGATTTGGTAAAATACGGATATTCGCAAAACCGGATATCCGGAAAATAAATAGATATTTGGGATATACGAATACTAACGAATATCTCATCTGTTTGGATTAATACAAATAATCTTAAAAATTTGATACAAATTTGTTTTGTAAAATATTTTTTTGCATGATATAAAAGATAAAAATTAAAAGAAGTAGCGAATCTACATGTTTTGTAATTTTTTTAAATTTAATTGACAATTATAATAACACAAAATTTAAGAAAAAAATTATAATTGTCATATTTTTTTCTCTTTTTTTATGTAATATTTTTATATAAGTAATAATGTGTATAGAATTTGTCAAATCATATGTTGGAATAATAATTATAAAATTTTATATATTGAAAGCTTTAAATATAATCAAGATATACATGTATTTATATATTGCCGGATCGGATCAGATATCCGCTTCCTAAAATTTTAGTATTTGTGATTTGCTTCGATTTTAACGGATATTGAGTTTTAGTATTTGCTTTGCTTCGAAAGTTTACGGATATTCGAAATTTTTGAATCGAATCAAAACGAATAACGAATCGAATCAAATTTAATGAATAAAATGTCCAGCTCAGATGAGATGTACTATAGTGAATAATGTGAATGTGGTAGTTATAGGCTGATGTAAAATAAAATACTAAACAAAACAAAAATAAAGAACCCACCAGCCACTCCTTCAAACGTGTCCTACCAACTCTCTTCTAGAAGCAATTAGGCCCACCTTCCACCTCCAACCTTCTCTATCTCTGCTCTCTCCTCCCTCCATAAAAGCCTCACAACAACTTCAGAACACGAGAGCAGAAGAAGAAAAAGAAGAAGAATAAACCATGGGAAGATCTCCTTGCTGCGAGAAAGAACACATGAACAAAGGTGCTTGGACTAAAGAAGAAGACGAGAGACTCGTCTCGTACATCAAATCACACGGCGAAGGCTGCTGGCGATCTCTCCCTAGAGCCGCCGGTCTCCTCCGTTGCGGCAAGAGCTGCCGTCTCCGGTGGATTAACTATCTCCGTCCTGATCTCAAAAGAGGAAACTTTACCCACGACGAAGATGAACTTATCATCAAGCTTCATAGCCTCCTTGGTAACAAGTAAGCAACCCTCTCATTCATAGATTCTACCATGCTCTGTTTTCTTTAAGCTTATGCTCTGTTTTCCGAAGCTTATGTTCTGTTTTGTTTTTTTTTTCATCAGGTGGTCTTTAATTGCGGCGAGATTACCTGGAAGAACAGATAACGAGATCAAGAATTATTGGAACACGCATATTAAGAGGAAACTTTTGAGTAAAGGGATTGATCCCAACACTCACAGATCAATCAACGCGGCGAAAGATCATGATTCGAAGAAAACAGAGGACCAAGTTGTAAAAGATGTGTCTTTTGGGTCTCTGTTTGATAAAACAGAAAAGTCCGAGGAGCAGAAACAAAAGAAGAATCTAATCAAAGGGTTAGTTTGCAAAGAAGAGAGGGTTGAGCATCACCCAGTTGTTGTTGTCCAAGAAAAATTTTGCCCAGATTTGAATCTCGAGCTTAGGATCAGTCCACCATGGCAAAACAAGAATCATGATGATCAGACAAGAGAGAGATCTACCTACACTGCATCCCGTCTTTACGTGGGAAACGGCATGGAGTCTAGTAGTGATACTGCAAAATGTCAAACAGAGGATAGCAGTAGCATTAGCCATTCTTCACTTGACATTAGTAGTATTAGCAGCGTTGGTTATGACTTCTTGGGTTTGAATACGAGGTTTATGGATTTTCGGAGCTTGGAAATGAAATAAACAAAACTGAAAAATAAATTTGTAGATCTGATAATGTTAGACTCTTAATCTTGCTTTTACTTTATTTTAATGTTTTTTTCTAATCTTTGTACATAAATGATCAAATGTATCGTCTCATTTGATAATGCAGTAATGTAAATCAGGTTTGAATTAAATGTTTTTTTAATTAAATCGAATTTGTTAATGGGTTTCGGAATTAATTTATGCATTTTTTTTTGATGATCGTGGGGGATCCCAGGCGGTAAGCCCAGACTAATCCCCACGAGGCCTTCCATCCGGGCACGCACGGTTATAGGCGGGAAAGTGGCCAAGGCGACTCGAACCCAGGGACGGGCACTCCAGCTGGAGTTCCATTACCACTGATTTATATTACCACTGATTTATGCATATTTCTTGTGTTTAGTGATTATGCATTCGGTTTATTTGTAACTCGATGGTTTATTTGTAACTATACTAATAATCTCGGTCGCGCTCTTTCTCAATCTCATAAGAACATGTACATTTAGACCTAGCGTTACCTGTGATATCGATAGAAGTGGTTGGATGGTACATGTTTATATCCATTACATACTTTAAGTGATAAGTTATATGCGGATGATAACTTGTATGAGGATGAGAGGCGTGATAACGATAGAAGTAGTTGGATAGTACATGTTTATATTCATCACATACTTTTAGGACTTTTCATTGATCATAATATGAGATTTCCGTTGGGTTATTTTTTAGCTGAATAAAATTCATTCTTGAAAAGAGTAGTTTACAGTGTAAACTTTGCACACTGGTAGACAAAAGTTCACCTAACCAAAACGAATCTACTTATGACACATGAAAATATTTGAAAATCAGAGTGGTTCATGTAGATACTGTGGGACACTGGGAGACACAGAATCAAGGCACAATATGTCAATTTTAGATCCCACTAACTGGTTGGTTAAGGATTGTGGGAGATGTCAATTTAGACTTGCATGTCCATTTATGGCGACGAAATGTTCAAAATCAGAAAGTGCATTAGCGTCAAATAGCGTTTATATTAATAACTGGGCAAATATGCACAAGTTAAGGGATAAAGTCAATAATAGCCCATTGGACATTATCAATGAAAACATTGCCGACAAAAAAAAAAGTAAATAATAAATAATTGAAAAGACCCTTGTGCCCCAAGCCAGAGTATAAAGTCTATAAATACATTCTCTGTTTTTTCCCTTCTTCTCCATGGACAATAAATCCGTTACCACAGCTGAAGCAGTGATTGAGGCCCAACGCATCTAGAAGAAGTTAATAGAGAGCCGAAAGATGATGTAGAGAAGCATAAGAAAGGTAGGAATGATGAGAGAATATCTGATGTGATGGAGATATTGCGAGGATTGTCTGATCGTCTTCAGAAGATCGAAGAAAAGATGGATTGTCGTCTTCGAAAGATGGAGAAAAGCTGGATTTGTTAATCTCATCGATGGCAGAAAACGTGTCTATGGATGAATCATCTTCTGATGAGGAACCCTTCCAGAAAAAGGCTAGAGCAAAATTCAAGATTCCTAAAGAGGTGAGCTCGGGTGATCATATTGCTGAGAAATCTGATGAAAAGTATAGTGATGACCGTTTTGGTCTTTTCGGTGGTCGTGGTCGTGGTTAAAAGAGTGATGAGCGTTTTGATATTTTTTCCTTTAGGCGTGGTCGTGGTCAGGAGACGGTTGACCGTTTTGGTCGCTTCTTCGGTGATGGTCAGGAGAATTACGACCGCTTTTGGCGTTTTCCTGGTGATTACGGTCAGGACGGTAATGACAGTTATGGTCGTTTTATCGATGGTCGTGGCCGTGGTCTTAATGTTGGTGGTCGTTTTAGAGGTGGTCGTTGTGGCGGCCAAGGCTACTGTGGCGGTTGTTGAGCTAATAATGTGGGAGAAGAAACCTAGTTTGCTACTCAGCGACGAGCCTACGAAAGACTATCTTCGACGATTAGGAGTGGAAAGCTTTTTTTCTTAGAATGAGAGGAATCTCTTTGGTATTTTAGCTTGTGATACATTGCCACCTTTTATATAATTCGTTTTTGCTTTTTTTTTTTTATTTAATCAAAATAGTTCGGCTTTTTTCATAGGTAATTAACTAGTTATGTTAACAGTTACGATTTTCGCGTTAACGTTATATAAATATTTCAATTGTGAGTCTTGTAGAGCACATGTTAAAGTCATCTGCACGTACGATTGTGAAACAAGCATCACAGAACAAATCATTCCTTAATTACACAAATCTAATTCAACCAAAGCAATTTTAAGAGTTCCTCTAAATATATATAATAAAGCATCAATAAAATATGACCTAAAGAAGATGAAATACAAGAAGTGGGGAGGAGAAACAAACAAACAAAGCATTTTTCAACACTTAGATCCATTATTCTTGAGATACTCCTTGAAGGACGAACATAACAAGAACCAAAATCTGCCGTAACCTTCATTAGTGGGGTATTGTTTCAAAAAGAGATAAAGAACTATCAAAGAATCATAGAAGCAAGAATCCAGCTGAGTACATAACAGGTTATGATGAGTTAAACTTTGATGGGTATGTTCTTGAATCTGGTAAGCAAGTCGAGAGTAAGAAGTTTTTTTTGTTATGATACGAGAAGTATTTGATCTCTCGTCACGAGCTGCTGATAGAAAAGTAAAAGCTTAAGAAACAGCAAGGTCGAGATGATTCTGGTTGAAAGTGTTACCTGAACAATAGCCGTCACAATAAAAGAGATAGAGTCAGAGTTCAAAGGTTAACTGAGAATTTCAAAAGAACGAGTCATATATAGGAGAAGAGAGCATCGGATGGAGAGACAGCTACATGTAAAGAGATTTATCAGGCAGAAATTCCTGATTCGAATAAGACAGAGAACACAATTGTGAAAGATGTTTGTTTGATCTGAAAACGGTTGTTTACATTAATATAATTTTTTGAGAAGGGTCAAAAAACCTCGAAGTCGTAGACGAAACGAAAGGGGATAAAAGGACGTGAGAAGTCTCTCACACCACCGGCGACGGTGGCAAAGAAGCAGAAGAAATAAGTGAAAGACGGCTAAGATAAAGAGAGATTTTAGATAGAAGGTATATAGTTCTCTTTCTACACCCTCCATCTATGTGTTTTATTTACAAATGCACTAGTTTAGTGTCGTAATTAAAAGATATATATCTTTTCCGGTTTTTTTTTGAGAAACTTAAAATCCCGTATCACACAATCCAACAATTTATTATAACTTTGTGTTCTAAAGAATACAAAGTATCTCAGTAAATCACAAGCGCATGGCCCCTTCCACAAACAATACATAGCTTTAGAAATATGTTCAAAAGATCTAATTCACCATTTTTTATATTTTATTTTCAGTGCATTTTAAGTTTTAACTAATGGTATTTTCATGACTAATAAACTTAAAATAACATAAGAATATCAATACAAACATCATATAGTTAGAACTATTAATATAATTATCATTTTAATTTTCTCTAATATAATTATTATATTAACCAAATTAATTATATGCATACCGCTACTATTTTTCTTTATAGCAAATATATAATCTATAATATTATTTACAATTCATTAATTTTAATAAACAATTGTAGTGATTTAGGCGATTGTTATTATTTTCTTTATAAAGAAAATGATAACAATAGATGTTATAATAAGCAGTTTTAATAAACATCATATGTTTGAATTCTTTCAATACTATTATTTAATAAATTATTTTGCTGATTTTTCATATTTTCCATAATTTTTTAATCATTAGATTTAACAAGTGATGTTTTTAGAATTCCCTATTTAAGTTTTAAATTTTGGAGAATATACTGTCTTTATATAAATTTGGAAACTAATCTTGTTCACATGTGATAAGACAATTTAAACCTACATTTTAATAAATAAAATAAATTCCTAAATATTAATATTGTTATTAATTTATTTGAGATAATAATATAAAACATAATTTATTATTGCATAATTTTTGCTTATTTATCATATTTTCCATAAAATTAGTTTTAACCGCTAGTTTTAATAAGCTATATATATTTATCATTAAAATGGGACAATGCCTTTAGTGTCATTAAGATTATTTTTAATACACAATTAGAATAATTGATTGATTTTAAATTTAGCTTGCCTAATGATGGTTTGGTTATTATTAAAGAAGACTTTTATTTAAAATCTATATCTCATAAAGAACAGAAACTTAATACAATAATTGTCAATATTATGAAGTTAGATAATTTTTAATATTAGTTTAATTTTTATCTAATAAAATTTAGATTTAAGCAAAAAGTAGTGCAGATCCTCACTTAATTAAAAAATATAAACATGCTATTGGAAGACATTGATTTTTGAAATTTTTTAGGAAAACATAATTGATATCTAATTTACAGAATAAATGAATGAAAAGAAATATTACAAATCCTTGATAATTTGTAGTAATCTACCAAAAAATTAAGAAATCTATAGATCAGACCAGAGTATATATATATAGAATCAACATAGTTTTAAAATATATCAACTTCTTAAAAAACACAAGGTAGTGGTCTAGTGGTAGGTGGACTTTGAGTTGCTAAATAATCCGGCTTTGAAGGCACCTTATTACATTTACCTTGTGGCCACGGAGAAATGAGTCAATTTTACAGTCCATTTGAATATTCAGAGTAAAAATCTATCCGTGGACCATATCATCCTTTCAGAGATTAGTTGGGCGTCTCTACTCTATCGGTGAATGATATTCCAAAATTAAAGAAACAAAAGAAAAATATCAACTTTGAAAATCCTTAAAAAATAAAATCTTCTTAGATCAATTTCACAATAACCGGAAAAATAATTTGGAAAACAAATAACTAGGATATAAAGTCTATAAATACATTCTTCCTAAGCGTCTAGGGTTTTTACCGTTCTCCACTCTCTCTCTTTAACCTAAACTCGTTCGTCTCACATTCTCCATAGACAATAAGTCTGCCACCACTGCTGAAGAAGATCCTGCCCTGATCGAGAAGAGAACATCTGATGTGATGGAGATATTGCAAGGATTGGATGATCGACTTCAGAAGATGGAAGAAAAGATGGATTGTCGTCTTCAAAAGTTGGAAGCAAAGATGGATTTGTTGATCTCATCGATTAGCTTAAAAGCCGAGGCAGAGAACATGTCTATCGATGAATCCTCTTTTGGCCAGGAATATGATGTCGGTTTTGGTCGTTTTTCAGATGGTCTTGGTCAGGAGCGTTATGATCGTTTTTTATTTGGTCCTGGTCGTGGTCAGGAGAACTATGATCGTTTAGGTCGTGTCATCGGTGGTCCTAGTCGTGGTCAGGAAACCGATGACCGTTTTGGTCGTTTCTACAATGGTGGTGTTCAGTATAGTGATGACGGTTCTGGTCGTTTCTTCAACGGACATGGTCGTGGTCTTCATGTTGGTGGTTGTTTTGCCGGCGGCCGTTGTGGCGGTCAAGGCTTCTGTACCCATTGTTGAG
Organism: Brassica juncea; assembly: GCA_018703725.1. Taxonomy (NCBI): domain Eukaryota; kingdom Viridiplantae; phylum Streptophyta; class Magnoliopsida; order Brassicales; family Brassicaceae; genus Brassica; species Brassica juncea. The sequence goes on along the minus strand of CM031936.1, from coordinate 7,857,652 downwards.
ATTATGGTGAGGGAGAAGAAACCTATTTTTCCTACTCGATACGACGACTATCTTCGATGTTTAGGAGTTGAAAGCTTGTTCTTTTTCTTCTTAAATTGAAATACTTCGGCTTCTTGTTATGCGTATAGTTATGTCTTTGTCAGATTTTGTAAACCTCAGTTTTTGTGTTAAAGATGTAAAAATGTAAAAGATTTCAATTGTGAGTTTGGTAGAGAACGGTGCACATGTTATAGTCAGTCATCACAGAACTAGTCAACCCTTTAATTTACCTAAATCCATATTAACAAAGGCAACTTCATTAGTCCCTCTAAGCAATAACATATGACCTGTAGAAGATCACCTATCTAGAGACGAGAATTGCTGCGGAAGAAATTACAAACTAACTAACAAAGCATTTTTCAACACTTAGAGATCTATTGTGTTGGGAATGTCCTGTATTTACTTTAGTTAAAGTCGTAATGTCAAGGTTAGACAATCATATAATATTAGGTGGTTGTAATGTTTTGATAGAAACTGCTTATAATCTATGAATCGAGAATTCATTACTAATATTATATGATCCTATAGGGTCACACACCTAAGCAAACTGGATTAATAAATATATATTAGGGTTTGGAAAAAAATAATAATATACATATGCGTTATATTTGATATAAACATATATATATATATATATATATGTGAATATGTAATCACGTGAGTTATAATCTATTTGGAATAGATTATGGAGCATGATGAATGGGCTTAGCCCAATAAACTCCAAGTGATTAGGTTAGATGTAATGCATCATATATTGGAAAAATTCGTGTCTCATGGTGGCAGTGAATTACATTGGCCGCTGATACAAACCCTAGAAAAGGACGAATTGTTCGTTGCAAAGTTTTCGAGATTTGATCTTAACGGCACTAGCATCCCGTATCGATCCAGTTTATGTGAATGTGGATATCGGTAGAGGCACGACGTTTGGAGTGCTTTAAATCTTGACTTGGTTTATTCATCTTCCGCTACATAATAACCAGGTATATTCGAAACCATAATATCTAGATTTATTTAAGTATTTGCATGTGATTCTAGGCATATGAATTCATAGATTAATTTATAAAGTATTATAAATTGGGTATGAATTCCAACAGTGGTATCAGAGCCTACTTGCATAATACTAAAAACGAATCTAGTTTAGTTTATATTTTGATATAAACAAATAATTTCAGCCTGTTCGATCTTGTTAAAATTGTTTATCAATCGAGGTTTTGATAATCGTATGTTGATGAAGATGTTCATCAATTTCCAAAAATAAAGATATGCGTATATTAGATATACATGTCTTTTGGAAAGGTCAATATCTTAATTTTGATATCGTATATTACGATTACGATATACCGGCTTAATAATACATTAACCGTTTGCATGCATATAATAACAATTACATACGCATGTGATTCGTAGTGTAGTTTGCATCTGTGTAATAGTGTGATTACGTATGCATATATTTTATTCATAAGGTGATTGCATATTTGATATAAAAAGTCAACATATACTATAGTAATATTTCATCGTTGATTTTTGAATAGTATAATATGCATATTCATCTTATGTGAATCGTAGATTATAAATTTCTATAGTAACGATTCAGTTTTAATGTGTAAATTATATTAAAATTTCTAATGTAATTAGATTTTAATAAATTTACAATATTATTTAATAAATAATTATAATTAGATTATAATTAATTTAATTATTTATAATCCAATAAGAATACATATAAGATATGTGTTGGTTGTACTTATCTTTTATATTGGATATAAATTTACATAGAAATAAAATTGGATTAAAATCTGTTCCTCAATTTAATTTCAAGTATTTTTTTATGTCTATCCAATCTTATCAACCATCAAGGCTCGTTTCATTGTAAGATGAACTTGCCAAAGCAAGGTGTCTACAATTACATGAGTGAGGTGGATGGTAACGGTTACCATGTGAAACAAGATTGGTCTACTTGACTAGGCTATCAAAACGGTTTTGGGCTTAGAGACATAGGTTGGATAAGACATAAGATATTGTCTGACAACCAAGAATTATATTGGATATAATTAGCAAAGTGCTGCTTACCTAAATAGCTATACATTCGGGCGATGAGTCCAAGCTCACTCGGATTTTAGTGAAATATGGATCTTGGATTATTATATTCATTTGAGGAAAATGTTTGAATATAATATGAATTTTCTTAATTGTTGAGATTTCTCTAATTCCTGAACATCATATTAATATTTGCTATTCTTCTATTTCAGCAATGTTAACTCCTGAGAACCCATTTTCATTGCAATTTGCCCTTAAGAAGAACAAATTGAATGGATCAAAATTCCTCCAATGGTATCGAAACCCGAGAATTGTTCTCAAAGAACCCTACTTGGAAAATCTGAAAAAAGACTTTTGAAACATCGTCTAAGGGTATTTATGTTATAGAAGTAAATGTTACTACTTCTAGTTCTACTTCTTGGGTATTGGATACCGGTTGTGGTGCTCATATTTGTACGAATATAAATGGCCTAAGCAACAGTAGAATTTTGGAGAAAGGACAAGTGGACCTACGCGTGGGAAATGGAGCAAGAGTTGTTGCATTAGCCGTTGGAACATTTCATTTGTCTTTACCTTCAGGCTTGGTTTTAGAACTTAAGAATTGCTACTATGTACCTGCTATAAGTAGGAATATTATTTCCATTCCTTGTTTGGATTTGGAAGGATTTGAATTTACTATAAAAAACAAGTGTTGTTCTTTTGATCGTAATGATATCTTTTATGGTAGCGGTCCATTAGAGAATGGGCTTTATATTCTAGACCAAAGCGTGCCTGTCTATAATATTAATACCAAAAGATTCAAGTCTAACGACACGAATCAAATTTTCCTTTGGCATTGTCATTTGGGCCATATAAATGAGAAACACATTCAAAAGCTTCATAGTGATGGACTTTTGAACTCATTTGATTACGAATCATATGAAAAATGTGAATCTTGTTTGTTGGGTAAAATGACTAAGACTCCCTTTACTGGACACAGTGAAAGAGCCAAAGACTTGTTGGAACTTATACATACTAATGTATGTGGACCGATGAGTATAAGTGCTAGAGGAAACTATTAGTACTTCATTACATTTACTGACGACTTCAGTAGATATGGTTATGTTTATCTAATGAAACATAAGTCTGAATCTTTTGAAAAGTTCAAAGAATTTCAGAATAAAGTACAAAATCAGCTTGACAAGAAAATAAAAGCTCTTCGATCTGATCGAGGTGGAGAATATTTGAGTCAAGCGTTTAATGATCATCTGAGAGAATGTGGAATTGTTTCACAACCCACTCCTCCAGGAACACCACAATGGAATGGTGTGTCTGAAAGGAGGAATCAAACTTTATTAGATATGGTTCGGTCTATGATGAGTCATGCACATCTTCCACCATCCTTTTGGGGTTACGCTCTAGAAACGTCTGCGTTTACGCTAAACAGATGTCCATCAAAATCAGTTGAGAAGACACCATATGAGATGTGGACTGGAAAGGTTCCAAATTTGTCTTTTCTGAAAATTTGGGGTTCTGATGCTTATGTCAAACGTATGTTTACAGATAAGCTTGGACTAAAATCTGATAAATGCTCCTTCATTGGTTATCCCAAAGAAACCAAAGGTTATTACTTTTACAACTCTACCGAGAATAAAGTGTTTGTTGCTCGTAGTGGCGTTTTTCTTGAGAGAGAATTTCTTTCGAAGAAGAATAGTGGGAGTAAAGTACAACTCGAAGAAGTTCAAGAAGCACAGGAGATTATTCAATCCTCTCAGGAAGATGATCAATTAGATTTACGAAAAGTCGTAGAATCTACACCTGTGGAACCTGAGGTACGTAGGTCCGAAAGGACACGTCACGAACCTAATAGATATGGGGTTTGGGTGACGGATCATCATGATCTATTGATAATAGAAAGTGATGAACCTACGTCCTTTCAGGAAGCTATGATGGGCCCTGACTCCGATAAATGGCGAAAAGCCGCAGAATCCGAAATGGACTCCATGTCAGAAAACAAAGTGTGGACTTTGGTTGATTTACCTGATGGTGTTATAGTCATTGAGTGTAAATGGATTTTCAAGAAGAAAACTGACATGGATGGTAATATAGTGATATACAAAGCTAGATTGGTGGCTAAAGGTTACAAACAAATTCATGGTATTGACTATGATGAAACCTATTCACCAGTTGCAATGCTTAAGTCCATTCGGATTCTCTTAGCAACTGCTGCTTATTATGACTATGAGATATGGCAGATGGATGTGAAAACAGCTTTTCTTAATGGAAATCTCGAAGAGGATGTGTACATGACACAACCTGAAGGTTTCACAGTCCCTGGAAGTGCTGGGAAAGTATGCAAGCTTAACCGTTCCATTTATGGTTTGAAGCAAGCATCTCGGAGTTGGAATCTTTGTTTCAATGAGGTAATCAAATAGTTTGATTTCATTAGAAATGAAGAAGAACCTTGCGTTTACAAGAAGACTAGTGGGAGCGCAGTTGTGTTCTTAGTGTTGTATGTAGATGACATACTTCTCATTGGAAATGACGTTCCTATGCTTAATTCTGTAAAGACTTGGCTTGGAGGTTGTTTCTCAATGAAAGACATGGGAGGAGCTGCATATATTCTTGGAATAAGAATCTATAGAGATAGATTAAATAAGACTATTGGATTATGTCAAGATGCTTATATCGATAAGGTTTTGCATAGATTCAAGATGCATGATTCCAAGAAAGGCTTCTTGCCAATGTCTCATGGCATAACTCTCAGCAAGACTCAGTTTCCATCGACACATGATGAGCGAGAGCGCATGAGTAGAATCCCATATGCTTCTGCTGTAGGATCTATCATGTATGCCATGCTCTGTACTCGTCCAGATGTTGCATGTGCTTTGAGCATGACGAGTCGATACCAATCTGATACAGGTCAATGTCACTGGAAAGCAGTCAAGACTATCCTCAAGTATTTGAGAAATACTAAGGATAAGTTCTTAGTTTATGGAGGAAGTGATGAGCTTGTTGTGAGTGTTACACTGATGCTAGTTTTCAGACAGACAAAGATGATTTCCGATCACAATCTGGTTTCATCTTTTGTCTTAATGGAGGAGCAGTGAGTTGGAAGAGTTCCAAGCAGAGCACCGTAGCAGACTCAACAACTGAAGCTGAATACATCGCTGCTTCTGAAGCAGCACAGGAAGCTGTTTGGATTTGGAAGTTCATTGCTGAACTGGGTGTGGTTCCGAGTATTTCAAACCCAGTGGATCTCTATTGTGACAACAATGGAGCCATCGCACAGGCGAAGGAACCTAGATCCCACCAAAAATCCAAACACATTCAAAGGAGATATCATTTCATTCGTGATATCGTCGATAGAGGAGATGTGAAGATTAGCAGAGTCTCAACGGATGCAAATATTGCTGATCCATTGACTAAGCCTCTTCCACGGCCTAAGCATGAGAGTCATACTACTGCTATAGGCATTAAAATTCTTAAGATCTGATCTTTATTCTAGTGGGAGATTTTTATTTTATGATATGATGTTCAGGTTTACATACATTTGGTTATGTTTTAAAATTAATGAATTTTTTCAGATTTATTTTATTATTGGATAATTAAATAAAAATCCCAGAATAATTTATATCATTCTTATAGGTCACCAAATACGTGACTTGATCATGAAATCCTATAGGTGAGAGACGTTATAAATTATTGAGGTCCTTAGTCAAGGTTGTTAACGTGAGACATTAATAACCGAGAAAGACTAGTATGTGAGGTGATTGATGACTAAGTTTCATGGAGTCATTCAATATGTGGTATTGAAGTCAATCACATGGATATGTGTTAGAGAACACATGATCGGACTGACCCGCTATGAGAACTCTACAAGATTGTTATATGAGTGTCATAAGAGTTTTTTATTATGACTATAGAGCATAGTCCTTAGACCTGAGTTCGTCATGATTCTTTACTTGTGGATTAGTTCACTTTAACCTTGTCAAACGTCAGCCATAACTGGTGATTATAAAGGTATTGATTAGGTATTCTATGAAGTTTGTAAGGAACAGGGATGGAACAAGATGGGATTTGTCCCTCCCATATAACGGGAGATAAATATCTCTGGACCTATCGAAGATTTAATACTGAGAAATGCATGGCCGTGCTCAAACGAGGTGACATTCATTATGCTGAGATCGAGATATAGAGACAAAGGGATTATAAGAATGGATGATTCTAGTACAAGTGGGAGATTGTTGGGAATGTCCTAAAATCATTTGTACTTACTCTAGTTAAATTCGTAACGTCAAGGTTAGACAGTCATATAATATTAGGTGGTTGTAATGTTTTACTAGAAACCGCTTATAATTTATGAATCGAGAATTCATTACTAATATTATATGATCCTACAGAATCACCTAAGTAAATTGGATTAATAAATATATATTAGGTTTTAGAAAAGAATAATAATATAAATATGTGTTATATTTGATATAAACATATATATATGTGAATATGTAATCACGTGATTTATAATCTATTTGGAATAGATTATGGAGCATGATGAATGGGCTTAGCCCAATAACCTCCACGTGATTAGGTTAGATGTAATGCATCATATATTGGCAAAGTCGTGTCTCATGGTGGCAGTGAATTACATTGGCCGCTGATACAAACCCTAGAAAAGGATGAATTGTTCGTTGCAAAGTTTTTGAGATTTGATCTTGACGGCACTAGCATCCCGTATCGATCCAGTTTATGTGAGTGTGGATACCTGTAGAGGCACGACGTTTGGAGTGCTTTAAATCTTGACTTGGTTTATTCATCTTCAGCTACATAATAACCAGATATATTCGAAACCATAATATCTAGATCTATTTCAGTATTTTGCATGTGATTTTAGGCATATGAATTCATAGTTTAATTTATAAAGTGTTATAAAATCGAGTACAAATTCCAACACATTGTTCTTGGGAGACGACCATACCTGGAACCAAAAATCTGCCTTAAACTTCCCTAGTGGGATATTGTCTCTAAATGAGATGAAAACACTTTCAAAGATTCAGACAATCAATAATCCAGCTGAGTTCCTAACTGAAATTTTGTCTAGGCAGAAGTTAAACTTTTCTGCGAACTTCTAAACACCATCTAAAACGGTCTCAGCTCCAGATAACTCCGTTATGGATATTGTACTCACTCAGGAAGAACAAAAAAACGGGTCAAATTTCAAAGGTTATTGTTATGTCGATAAGTGAAAATCAGGTTGGTTAATTAATGGGTTTAAGGAGAAAACAGAAAAGACTGTACATTAATTTACATCATCCAAACATTTTATTATAACTTCGTGTTCTAAAGAATACATGAATTGATCTCAAGAAAATCACAAGCACATGTACATAGCTTCGGAAATATCTTTAAGCAACCAGACTGCTTATAATGTACATGTGATGAAGTGACCAATTAAAAACTCAATTCTCACTGGCAGAAGCAATTTTTGTCTCAAAGACTCTGTTACAATGTAATATATGATATGATAGGAGCAGCAACAATATCAACTCTGTTTAGCACCTGAGGAAGTAGATGTTGTCATGAGCGATTCACCACAACCGCATTGACCTTGCGAGTTAGGATTGATGAACACAAACTCTGATCTGCAATTAAACACAAAACAAAAGTTAATACGGTCTTAAAATTTGCAATATTAAATTAGGTTTTTAAATGTGACAAGTGTTGGCAAACCTTAGTTTATCATCTATAAAGTCCATCTTTGTTCCAATCACATGCATCAAGGCCTTCAGTTCCACAAGGATCCTCACACCTTTCTCTTCCACCAGCTCGTCAAATTTCCCTTTCTCATCAGACACAATACTCGTGGAGATCAGTCTATAAAAAACGGCTCAAAGACACAATCAACAGCATGTATCATAGCTAGAAAAATTCCTTTTCTGGAACAACGAAGCAAAGAGGCAAGCATCTATAGTTATCAATATGAGAACACGAATATGTCATGGACCGAGTCAACCTCAATAGTTTCTTGTAAACTAGATGATATGTTGAGATTGAACTTTGATTAAATACTCCAATGGAAGAAGAAGAAGAAGCTTGGAGCGCAAGCAACAGAGGAAGAAGAAGAAAGAAAACCAACGATGACAACAAGAAGTCAAGGAAGAGACTTGGTTGTAACTAGAAGTTACAACAAGGAGATTAAGAGTAAATTCTAGTTAGTTTAGTTAAGCCAACAAATGTGTGAAGTGTTGGTTAATGTCTAGCTAGTCTAAAGTTGTTGTTTGAGTTGGTAAGAGTTGTTAGTAGAGTTAAGGCTAAGTTGTAATAGTTGAAGTGCAAGTGTAGTAGTTAGTAAAAGACTACTACGATTTCCTACTTGGTTGACCGTCGCAGTTCATTGTTGCTCGGCTTCTCCGTTTCTGGGACTCGAAAAACATCAAGAAGCATCACCCTACTACTCCTCGATGAGAAGGTATTGTATCGAGAATCATTGTTTTATTTTTTTAATTTTATTAAAAAAGAGGTCGGGAATATAATTTTCTTACTTTCAAAGCAGAACTCGGGGATCCATAGATATATTTCAAGTAATTCTTGATGTTTGAGGTGTCTTAGTATGGTTTTGGGTCTGACCAAACTGCACCAGCAGAGGAAATACTTTAATTTCCAGTGTAAGTTACATGATTAAAAGTATTCCTAGATTAGTACAATTGTGATGCCTTTTCTCAGGTGATACTTGGCTAGGAAGTTGCAGCATCTAACTTCAAAATTTTGGACATTTGTAAACAGGTCTATCATGCAGTCCACGTAGGAGCAGGACAAAGGTTCACTAACTTGATTGCTATACCATTTGTAGGCACCAAACAAGATTCATCGAGTCATTCTCATTCTCGAAAGGATCATAGAAAGTGAAGTATACTCTCTGTTAAAGGTGATGATTTGATATTGTAAACATATGTATTTATCATGTCTAGCTCTTTTCTTCTTTCTCTATACTAAGATGTTCGTTTTAGTACTATATTTCATGTCTACTCTGATTTTTTTGTGATGCAGGAAATTTGCGTACTCCTTTTGCAGGTGTAACTGCTGATAAGATTTCTACTCATCTCTCACCTCAGTCATCTACTATATTTGGATATTTCCTCTTTTCATTAAGAAACAGGTACGAATTCTTTGCCAGGAGATTTTTTTTTTGTTTTACAAAAGAAGAAAACAAGTATGGATGCTTACAAGATGCTCATTTATGTGGTTCAGTTACTTCTCCATCTTGAGTCTGGTGATTCTGCTCGATTAGCCCAGGTAAGAAGAAGAAGAAACCAAAACATAGGCGACAATATGTTATTAAGAAAAAGTTGGCATAGCCAATGTATTTGGTTAATAGACCTCTTCAAAATTCGTTGACTGGTCTTCGTTTTGCAGGCAACTACTGGGATTGATTTCCTGTCAAAGACAATGTACCTTGAGGATATGACTCTTTCTCTCCAACTATGGTATATAATCTTCCTTTTCAGTTCTTTGAACAAGTATTTTAGAGTGATGAATTCATAGATCAGGGTACAACTCCAATGTTTCAAACACCAATTCATACTTTTACCTTCATAGAGTTATCAAAGAATGTTTCATCGTCTATGGAATTTTCATCCTTTTAGATGTGGTTTATACTAATAGTTTATGGTGTTTGATATGTGCGTTTCAGTAAGCCTCTGACTTTATAATGCCACAGGGATACTGGGGGACATGAGAGATTTCGCAGTCTAATACCAAGAAGTTATATCAGAGGTTTGTTTGTTGCTATAATTGTCTATGATGCTGCAAGTAAGGCTTCTGTGAAAAAAGTTCAGTTTACCTTGAAATTCTCTTTTGTACAATATAGATTCTAGCTGACACGCCTTCTAATACATCCTTTCTTTGAAAAATAGTAGATGGACAAACAAAAACTTTCACTACTCTTAGATTTGGCAAGAATGGTATGTAAACTCTCCTCTGATATTTTCGTTTTATTTTTAAATGTATAGATAGGCTTTCATTCTTGAACACCTCCATGTGGATTGAGGATGTTCGTACAAAGAGAGATATCGATGAGTAAAATCAGTCGTGTTTGGAGGTCTAATACAAAGATGGGGTTGGCCGCTATTTTGAACATGGTGACAACAAATGAGACTGGTTCATTTCGGGATCCACAACGACACGAGTCTGGTAAATTCTGATTTCGTACACAATATTCAAGAGCTTGCAGAAGAACCCGACTCTTTTAAGTTTCTTTCTAATTTCCTAAATTAATATGTATTTCTTATTTCAGATTCTTTTAATATTTTTGCTATTTCAAGGATTTTTTTTTCAAGCCATTTACGCCAAAGTAACTCCTGCGAAGAGATTAGTTTGGAATATTTAATAGTAATGGTAAAGGGTTGACATTTTATTTACTATGGTGTATTACGAAGTTCATAACATGTCATTTACACAATGAACCTTTAGGCGCGTAAACATGCAGATTTGAGCATATAAGTTGATTAGCCGTTCGTCCTGTTAATTTGTATTTAGGTTAAAATAGTTTTTCAAAACAAGATATGAACATTGATGTGAATTTCAAACCATATACAAACTTGAACATTCTGCACATTCTAATCCTTAAAAAGTTAGCTCAACAAAATGACACTCACTTTTTGATAAACAAAATGACACTAACTTACGTAAAATTTATCAACTAAAATCCATGTATACGAACTAAATTTAAATTTCCCATTACTAGCTTACCTATATGCAGCTTACCAAAAAAAGAAAAATCAACTCTAATTATTAATCGAAATCTCAGAATAATATTATTGTCAAAGAGATTATATATTAACATATACTACAATGATAATCTTCAATTACAAGTATCAATTATTTAGATTTTGTATGAATTTTTTTTTTAACCAAAATTAACTCCAACTCAAAACATATAATCCATCAACATTATTTCCAATATTAAATAATTAAAATATAAATCGAACTACTAACCACTTAATTCATCCGTAGTTCTCAAAGCTCGAACAAAAGAAAGCTTTTCTTTTCCTTCGTCGACATACACCGAACCCGACCAATGTTCAAAAATCCTATGGATTTTAATTTTAATAAATTAAAACTCAAACCAATTACGGCCCAACAGAACATTCATCATAACATTAATTGTCCAAAACCCATTACAGTACTATCGTAGCAGTACCAAAACAAAACCGTAAACAACGTCTTACATATTACATGTCTGCTTTTCTTCTCAGTTGATGACAGAGTTCATCTAAACAAAACAATCAATCCACAAGACTTCATATCCTTTTCAATTTTTACATTACGTATAATAAAGCAATAATCACGTCCATGCTTGCGCGGGGGCTATACCCCTAATAGATACTAAGGAAAGACTTTGGCACCAAGTAATGTCATTTTCCAAAAAATCACGGTAGCTAAGGGAAGCAATAATAATTAGTTTGCGAAATAATTAATGCTATTATTACTTTAACCTAACTAGCAATCCTATATAAACTATTGTGTAACGACCCATTTTCCGGCCCAGTAAATTTGGTCCAACAAGATCCAGGCCCATCGCAGGAAACTCTAGGTATGAACCTATTTAAAGAGTGATTGCCTATTATTTTATTCAGAAAAAACTTAAGACGTCGAATTTCTGCAGAAACCGAGCCGTCGTTGAAATCTGAGTCCGTACCGTCGCAGCCACCATCGTCTGAGGGTAGACCCGTCGTTGAACCGCCGTTAACCGCCCAAGGTAACCGCCAGAACCGCCGCACTTATTGGTATTAATTTTGGCCGTTTAGTAAATCGATCATATCTCTCTCTAACCGTGTAATATTTCGCAAATCCAAGACCACCATCGTGTTCGTGACGTCGAGAGGAGTCCGGAGCAGAAAGATCTGCCCGAGAGCCGCCGCGACACGTCCGCACGCGCAGGGAGAAGCCGCGCGCGTGAATCACACGAGCCACCATCAGCGCCGCAGTCCACCGGAGCCCGCACGCGTGTTGTCCATGCGCCTCCGCCTCCGACCGCCGTTTGCCGGAGCAACCTTAGCCGGCCGCCGGCCGTCCGCCGCCGCATCACCGCCGCACCTTCGTCGCCGTCGGTGACTTTTCTGGTAAGCCGCCACCGCCTTTCTTGCCGCCGGCGACCGGTCACCGGTGACTCACCGGTTGACTCGGCAACTCGGCCGAGTTGACTCACTGAGTCAACTCGCTGACCGGTCAAACCGGTTGATTAATTGTCAATTGGAAATTGATTTTGGTTTGGTATAATTGAATTGTGGTTAGTGATTAAACCGGCCGTTATTGGAAATTGATTTATGGTTAAGATTAAAACGGGATTTAATTGATTTGATTCTGGGTTGATTGAAATCGAATCCGGTTAAGGAAAACCGGCGGTTTAATTCGATTTCAATTCGGTCAAGGGTTGACCGGCTTGGGTCAGAGTTGACCGGGTTGGCCCTTTGACCAGCGGGTTGACTTTTTGACCAGATTCCCGATTATCCGTTTTTGACCGTTCGAAGGGCATTCTGACTCGATTTTCGCCCTGATTTCAGATTTGGAGTCTGTTTTAGGAGTTGGAGTTCATAGCTGCTACTTTTCCACATTGCTATGGTGAGGGTCTACTCCGTAAATCCTGTACCGGTGTAGAATTCTTCCTATGATAGGTTTAGATTTCGAAACATGAATCGAGTCTGTTTGAGTCATGATTGGTAGTTAGTTATTTCTTTGTAAACTGGAATTAGGGGTGTAGAGGATTCAACTATTGATTGGATTGTGTGATGTTGAGATATGAGATATATATATAGATATATATGTACATAGTTATGAGTTGGGACTATGTGCGAGGGCGGGGGTTCAGGGATTCCTGAACTAGCGACGCCACTATGGAGGGCGGGGGCTCAGAGACGTATGGGCTAGCGATGCAGCTTTGTGTGGTGCGTGGTGCAGAGACGTTTGCATTCGACGCAGCTTTGGAGGGCGGGGGTACAGTGACAGACTGTACTAGCGATGCAGCGTATGTATTATATCCTTATGAGGAAATGTGGGGTATATGGATTAGCTATGTGCTATCATCGCATTGTTTGTGTCTGTGTGATGCATAGTGGGAGTTTTTTTCATGTTAGAGCTAAACTTCCATAGTGGGAGTTCTATTTACTCATGTATGTGGTTTGCGGATTAGCGTCCCATATCTCACTGAGCGACTCCCCTGTTGCTCACCCTCCCCTTTCAGGTGAGACTGACCAGTAGGAGTGATAGCTATCGGATCGTTGCATTTTGGGAGTTTATTTCTTGTTTTCCAGATTCGAAACTTTTATGCTTTCATCGAGATTTTCAGGATTTATTTCATTTATGGTTATTTATGAGATTATGGCGTTGAGTTGACTTTTGGGAATAATAAAATAGAAATTTTATGAGATTATTATTTATTATTTATTTTTGGAGAATCGGGGTATTACATATTGGTTGTACTCAAACAATACCATCATCATTCGAGCTATCTATTAGCTACAGATTTAAAGAAAAAATGTAGTTTGTGATATGAAAAATATAACGAGCTCAGTATTGTTTTAAAAAATGTCGTATGACAATCTATATACATTGTTTGTTGCAAGCTAGATATTGTTTTAAAAAACATGTAGTATGACAATTTATTTAAAATTTAGAGTATTTTTTAATAAATTCAAATTTTAATCATATAAAGTTAAATTGAAAGATGTTATAAAAGATAAATATAGTTTAAGTTTTTTGGTAAAAATTAAATAAACCGAAAATCGGAAGTATGTAACCCAAACCAAACCAAAATATATATAATTTTAATATGATATTAAATTTGTATAAACCAAAATGTCAAAAAGCGAACCGAGACCGGACGGAAATCTAAATTGAGTAACTCTAATTTGGATATGTATTTTTTATATCCGTCTCACCCCACTCAAAGCGTGGATCTCAACCTAGTTCATATCTAAACTACAGAATAAATGATAGAAAACATATATATATATATATATATATATAGTAAAAATCCTCGATAATTTGTAGTAATCTACCAAAATAAGTATGATACAAATCTATAGACCAGAGTATATATATTTAGAGAATCAAACATAATTTTAAAATAAATCAACTTTAAAAATCCTTAATTAAAATATATACCTAAATCAACTTCACAATAACCAGAAAATAATTTGGAAAACTATTAAATGGAAGACACTTGTCCCTCATGCCAGAATATAAAGTTTATAAATACACTAGTATTATCTCCCGTGCTCAGCACGGACATTACTTTTTAATAACAATAAAAAATAAATCTTAATTCGAGGATCATATAATTTACAATAAAAATAGATTTTAGGGATATATTTTTCTTGGTATACTTCAAAAGAAAATTTAAAATTTGTTTTGTATATCTTAAAACAGTCCAATGTAAACACAACATAAATGTCAACTATTTATATATTTTCCAAAACCAAAGACAAATCATGGCATATGAAATGTCAAACTGAGTGAAAACAGATATGTAGCACAAGTATAACATAACTGATGTTAATATCTTTTATAGTTTTCCTCTTCTTATCTTAATTATGCATATATTTTCTACATTTTCATTGCTATACTTGCTGACCTTTTTTGTTTCCAAGCATTTACAAATAAGAACTATAAAGCAAATGTGTATATATTTTGATTCGAAAGTAAACAAAAGTAATATCTGTAAGATTTAAACACATAAATAGAAAATAAGTATGTCTTGTTTTCTCCATTTGTACGTTACATTAAGGTGAGACTGTAATTCTTCTTCCCTGAACTATCACCATAACAAATAAAACAAATTCAGCAAATCGAGGCTTGGAAATTAGTCCCCTTTGAAAAAAGTTATTGACCCTTTTTTACCAACGACCTAATTTGTTTATGTTTACCTTTTCACCATGTAGTATGTAGTTTTTGCCAATATGAAAAACTTAAAAAGGAAAAACTAAACCTATCTCTTATATATTAAAGTAGGAGCATTTTTAAAGAATAACCTTATGTTCATGTATTATTAATAAGAATGTCATTTCCTACGTGGCAACACCATATTCATTTTCAGCCTCTTTATGTAAAAACTCTCTTCTTACTAGACTTATTACATTTTTTACCATTGTGAATTAATAGTAACTTACATATTGTTTTAGTCATATTAATTGATATTAATCGGTTACGTGCGTTGAAATGGAAGATAATGTCAAATCCGGTAGGGTTTTTATAATGTTATACTAAATTAAAAGGATAGTAAGATATCAATTGATAGGATTTTGACTATATATGATTCATATTTTTATAATATTAAATTTCTTTACGACTCTAAATTATACATGATATTTTTTAGGGACTGAAAAAAATTAATGATTCATAATTTTGTTCTTCTATAAAACTTTAGTACATGAGATTTATTTTGATGAATATTTTTTGTATTTTATGGGACACATGACATTTATTTTAGGATAGACAATATAAATTGTTTTATATTGTAATATCAAAATGTCGTATAGAAAAATTTATGAGCAATCTTGAAAATTATAAAATACATTCAAAAATGAATTCCATATTAAATTTCTTGCAATCCCTAATTTTTTTCAAAAATACTTTTTGATTACAAAATTATCATAATGGTATCTATTAAGTTTGAAAATTTATATAATTCTTTCCAATTAAGTTTAAGGCGAATATCATTTTTAATGTGGACTTCCTTAATTTCCGCACTATGCATATAATAATTTCTATAATTATCTGAAAATCTACTATTATAATCATATACGAAATTAATAGGATAGTCGGATATATATAATCACAACTGATAGAATTTTGATTTTTGACTATATATACAATTCATATTTTTATAATATTCAACTTCTCAATTCATAAATGATACATGACATTTTTTAGAGACTGGAAAATATAATAGATTCATAATTATGTTCTTCTATAAAAATTTATTACATGACATTTATTTTGAATAATAATTTTTTTATTATTTTATGGGATACATGACATTTATTTTGGGACTGGAGAATACAAATTGTTTTAGGGGGTGTTAGTTGGAGTTAAATTATGAATGATTGTTAGAATTCTTAGAATCTAGTGTTATTGGTTTATAGATTTTTACATTCTTATTAGAATCAAATGTTATTGGTTTGAGGATTTTATAATTCTATACAAAATCTATTTTATTCAAAAAGTTTGGATTTTAATGATTCCATAAGTTTATCAAAGTTAGTGTTATTGGGGGTTGTATTCTTAACAATATAACTTATTAAATAAGATTTTTAGAATACAAGTTATATCCCTTAGATTCTTAAAATCATTATAACAATTTATTTTCATAGATTTTTATAATACATAAAATTCTCTACAAATCTTTCTAAATTTAATAAATCTCTCAACTTTTACAATCAATAAACTCTATATAAATCTAACTCCCACTAACACCCCCTTACATTGTAAAATCAAAGTCGTATATAAAAAATTATGAGCAATCTTGAAAAATTGTAAAATACATTTTAAAATGAATTATATATTAATTTTCTTGCAATCCCTTAAATTTTGCAACAATACTTTTTATTACAAAATTATCGTAAACAGTGACAGACATTAAATTTGGGAATTTATATCATTCTTTTCGATTAAATTTAAAGAACTAACCATTTAATGTGGAATTCCTTAATTTTTGTCTTATGTATATAATACTTTCTATAATTATCTTGAAATCTACAATTATAATCCTATACGAAATTAATAGAATAGTCTTATATATAGTCACAACTGATAGGGTTTTGACTATATATATACGATTCATATTTTTATAATATTCAGTTTCTTTACGATTCATAAGTGATACATGCCATTTTTTAGGGACTGGAAAATATGATTATAAAAACTTTGGCATGTGACTTTTATTTTTATTATTTTTTTTATATTTATGGGATACATGACATTTATTTTGAGATAATATAAACTGTTTATATTGTAAAATCAAAATGTCGTATATAAAAATTTATGAACAATCTTGAAACATTATAAAATACATTCAAAAAGGAATTCTCTATTAAATTTCTTGCAATCTCTTAACTTGTGCAACAAAATATTTTTATTACGAAATTATCATAAATAGTGACATACATCATTTTTAATGTGGATTTCTTTAATTTTCGCCCTATACATTGTCTGGAAATCTACGAACAATAAGGGATTTGCAATATTACTTTGTAGCAACATCTAAATTTATCAGGTGATGAGAAAAGAGATCGAATCCAACATCCGAACCGTAGCCCCTGATGTCGTGTCCCATCGAGAATTTTTAGTAAAAACACTCTTTATAAATAAAAGATAAATCAAAAGAAGCTCATAATGGATATGAAGGTTCCATAAATGGCCTCTTTTACAATTTTGAGTCCTAATAAGCCCAGTAAATTTACTTCAATTTATTTATATTTTTTACAATTTTTATGTACTTCAAAACCAGTATAATTTTAATGAAATATAACGATTTAACTTCGATAATAAAACAATTACTGTTTGTCAACCATAATAAGATTATCGTTACCCGGATACTTCAGTAAACTTTTTGTTGATTAAAAAATTCAGTAAATTTCTAATCCCAAATTGGTTTTCCTTGCATTAATCTGTATATCAACGTTACCTATGCTAATCTATACCATGTATAATATGTCACTTATTGTGTTTTCAATATCTATACATTAAAATTTATTATTTATTTTGGTCCGTTCACCCCGCGCAGAGCGCGGGTGATCACCTAGTCCCCTTTATATTATTTGAGGAGCACTTTTATTATTTAACCTCATCCTCATGTGTGATTAACACAATTGCCATTACTTATGTGTCATCATGATAGCTCTTCTCACATTCTTTTTTTTAAAGACCTTCATTGCTTAGATAAATTACATGTAATGCCATTGGACATTAAAACTAGATAGTGATTATAGTATATGTTTTTACATTAAACATTTGATAGCTACGGATTTAAAATTAGGAAAGTTTATTACATTATAGCAAATGGTATTGTTTGCATTATATAACTAGAAAAATTTGACATCTTTCAAAAGATGAGGTAAGTGGTCGTTTGTTAACATATGTCATTTGTCTAAACATATATATAATCGATTATATTTATACGTTTTGTTTTTTTGTTAGTTGGATTTTTGGTCAGTATAATATAAAAAAATGGTGTGTAAACATATATCATTTGTTTAAACGTATATATAATCTTATAATTGTTTCAAAAAAAAAAAAAAAAAAATCTTATAATTGATAAAAAAATTATATAATGCAAGTAAATATAATAAACATATATATGTATAATCTTATTATATATGACATAGGTTATATAATTCAAATAAATAAATAGAAAATCATCTCTAGAATTTAAATGGGGGATTTAATGGTTGAATATCAAATCCAATAATATTATTTTTCTATATTTACTCTATTTTTTGCTAATTTTATGTTTAACCGCAATTTATGCAATAGCCAATAAAATAGGAAAGTAGCAGAAAATTTGAAATACTAATATACTTAATGTTCCTTACATACCAAGAAGATCATGAATACAGAAATACAGAATATTCTTCATAACGCATTCTGATTTAAATTAATATAGGAAAATTAATACCAATATAATTAAATTCTCAAGACCAATTAAAAATTATACACAGAATTGTAGGAATTTTTTTTTGTCATTAATCTCGGGATGTATATATTTGATTGACTCAATTTTTGTGGCCTAAACCATGTTAATTATTACTATATATATCATCGCGAGTAGCTTTTTTCGTAGAATAAGACCCGAAGCCATAGTACCACCCGTAGGGTACATGGATACGTGACATTCATTTTTCGACAAAACATGTTTATTTGTTATTTGATAGTATTGAGTAAAAATTATAATATTGTTTTAGTTATTAAAAGTAGTGAAAGTTCTATAATAAAGAAAATAGAGATCAAAGGACAACAAAACCTTTTTGATACAAACAGGTTAACCTATTGGAATAATGTAATTTTATGAAAATGTATTGAAAGTTCAATATTTCTAATAAACTATTTACCCAAGTCCATGGAGTGTGAATCTCATAAAGACTAGAATTGTTTTAGATCGTACTTGGTTAACACACAATCTTGATATACATTTCAAAATCTTCATAAATTAAATAAAAGTAATTGTGGTAAAGGTATAAACGTATTGACATCAATACATTTCCTAATAAGATATGCAAAAAAATATCAAATGTATTCACATGATCACAATCCTCGCTGGGCAGTACAAATATTTGTTTAATATTTCAAATCATTGAATGTATTACGATATATATATGGAATTGTGACCATATAAGGCAAATATTACTATTGGTAGAATTAGTATAGGTAAGTCTTTGTCAAAATCGGTTTTATATCCCATTTTGAAAAAATCTCTACTTTAATTTAAACATCTAATGTCATATATACACATTCCTTTATATAACATATTTCATTAATATGATTTAGTGTCTGATCCAATTTATAAACCGTTGGATCGTGGAGTATATGTAGATCTACCAAAACTTTGTATGGTTTTATACAATTTCGGTCAATCCACACGTTTTTGTTTTATTAATCTGTACTTCATGTCATATATTTTCAGTTTTTCAATTTGTATATTAATATTAAATATAAAAACTATATCTAATGATAAATTATATTATCTTAGTAATTTAATATTAATCTCGTCCTGCTTAAAATGTGGATTCTTACCTAGACAATCCGAATTTTATGGATATGTGACATTTAATTTGGGACTGGACAATATAAACTGTTTTATATTGTAAAATCAAAATGTTGTATATAAAAATATATGAGCAATCTTGAGTGATTGTAAAATACATTCAAAAAAAAAATTCCATAAATATTATTCTTGCGATCCCTTAATTTTCGCCATGCGAATTTTTGATTACGAAATTAACATAAATGGTGATAGACATTAATTTTGAAATCAGTATAATTCTTTCTGATAAAGTTTAAGGATAATATCATTTTAATACCGAAACGTAACCCCTTATCTCGTGTTCTCTCGAGATTTTTTAGTAAAAACACACTTTTTAAAATAAAAGATAAAAAAAAAACTCATATATATTTTGAGTCATAATGGATATTAATGTTCAATAATGAGCCTCTTTTAAAACTTTGAGTCTACTCAACCCACTAAATTTCAAAATTCATATTATTTACATCTTTTTTCTTTATATTTCCAACCTAATATTATTTACTTCAATTTATTTTTATTCTTTTACAATTTTTATTTACTTTAGAGCCTGTATAATTTTAATAAAATATAACGATGCAACTTCGATAATAAGATAATTACTGTTTGTCAATCATAATAAGATTGTCGTTACCCGGATGTTCCAAGAAAAAAAATGATTGAAAACTCGACTCCTAAATTAGTTTTCTTTGCATTAATCTGCATATCAAACATTATTTATGCTAATCTATATAATGTATAATATGTCACTTTTTTTTACCTTTTCAATGTCTATAGATTAAAATTTATAATATCTTTTAGTCCATTCACCCTGCGTAGGGCGCAGGTCATCACCTAGTGTAAGTTAAAAAGACAAAAAAGTTCATGAAAGAAATGTATTTGGCATGAAGAGTTGGGCGTATTAGTTTCACTGACCTTGATTTTAACTTCATCTCCCAACTTTACAGTACGTTTTACGAAAACAATTTCTTTCAAGACTTGCTGTGCCACGATGGATCTAGAACTTGTAGGTTCGGCAAGTAGATACGATCATGAGAAGTTTTTACTCTATATGGTAAGTTGAAATTTCATCACACTTTAATTTGAGAGAGAATCAATGGAGCAACGGCAAAGAAATCAAGTAGAGATGAATTAAATATATTGCAATCAGTTAATGGACGAAACTTTGAAGATTGGTAGTTTTAAAGATCGTGAGATCATGGGTTTAGTGGAAGAAATATTAGAGATTTTTTATTTTTTATAGAAAATAAATAAATGTAAATCAGGTAATATGTAAAACTGCTTTTATTTATTTAAAGGTTTCGGTATTTGTTTTTCTTTAAATTTTACAAAATTATGCCACATGTCAATTTTTGATTTGCTAAGCCATTTGGGATTTTTAGTATATAAAGGATTCTTCCTAGGCGTCTAGGGTTTTTACCGTTCTGCACTTTCTCTCTTTACCCTAATCTATTTACGTCTATTCTCCATGGACAATAAGTCTGCCACCACTGCTGAAGCAGATCCTGCTCTGATCGAGAAGAAAATACCTGATGTGATGGTGATATTGCAAGGATTGGCTGATCGTCTTCAGAAGATCGACGAAAATATTGATTGTCGTCTTCAACAGATGGAAGAAAAGATGGATTTGTTGATCTCATCGATTAGTGTAAAAGCGGAGGCAGATAACATGTCTATCGATCAATTCTTTTCTGGCCAGGAAAAGTATAGTGATGGCCGTTTTGGTCCTTTTTCAAGGGGTCTTGGTCAGGAGCGTTATGATCGTTTTTTATTTGGTTCTGGTCGTGGTCAGGAAACCCATGATGGTTTTGGTCGTTTCTACAATGGTACTGGTCAGTATAGTGATGACCGTTTTGGTCGTTTCTTCAACGGACGTGGTCGTGGTCTTCATGTAGGTGGTCCTTTTGCCGGCGGGCGTTGTGGCGGTCAAGGACACTGTGGCTATTGTTGAGGTTATGGTGTGGGAAAAAACCTATTTTTCCTAATACGACGACTATCTTCGACGTTTAGGAGTGGAAAGCTTTTCTTTTCTTCAAATTTCTTTGGTATTTTTAGCTTTTGAGACATTGCCCACCTTTTCAATTGTTCCTTTTTTTTCTTCTTAAATTAAAGTAGTTCGGCTTCTTGTTATGCTAATAGTTATGTCTTTGTCAGTTTTGTAAAGTATTCTCAGTTTTCGTGTTAAAGATATAAAAATATATAAAAGATTTTAATTGTGAGTTTGATAGAGCACAATGCATGTTAAAATCAGTCATCACAGAACTAACCAATCCTATAATTTTCCCAAATCCATATTAACAAGGCAACTTCATTAGTCCCTCTAAGCAATTCGCCAATAACATATGACCTGTAGAAGATGACCTATCTAGAGACAAGAATTGTTGCGGAAGAAACAAACAAACTAACAGAGCATTTTTCAACACTTAAAGATTCATTGTTCTTAAGAGACGACCATAACTGGAACCAAAAATCTGCCTTAAACTTCACTAGTGGGATATTGTCTCTAAAAGAGATGAAACACTTTCAAAGATTCAGACAAGCAATAATCCATCTGAGTTCTTAACTGAAGTTTTGTCTGGGCAGAAGTTAAACTTTGCTGTTAAACACCATCTAAGACGGTCTCAGTTCCAGGTAACTCCGTTATCGATATTGTACTCTCGCAGGATGAACAAAGAAAATGGGTCAAATTTCAAAGGCTATTGTTATGGCGATAAGTGAAAATCAGGTTGGTTAATCAATGGGTTTAAGGAGAAAACATAAAAGACCGTATATTAATTTACATAATCCAAACATTTTATTATGACTTCGTGTCCTAAAGAATACATGAATTGATCTCAAGAAAGTCACAAGCACATGTTACATAGCTTCAGAAACATCTTTGAGCAACCAGACTGTTTATAATGTACATGTGATGAAGTGACCAATAAACTCTCACTGGCAAAAGCATTGTGTTTCTCAAAGACTCTGGTAACAATGTAATTATATGATTAGGGCAGCAATAACACTATCCACTCTGTTTAGCACTTGAAGTAGATGTTGTCATGAACGATTCACCACACCCGCATTGACCTTGCGAGTTAGGATTGATGAACACAAACTCTGATCTGCAATCAAACAGGAAAAACAAAGTTGATACCGTTCCAAAAATTGTCAAGAGAAACAGATAAACAGACAAGTGACGAGAGTTTGCAAACCTTAGTTTATCATCTATGAAGTCCATCTTTGTTCCAATCACATGCATCAAGGCCTTCGGCTCCACAAGGATCCTCACACCTTTCTCTTCCACCAGCTCATCAAATTTCCCTTTCTCATCTGAAAGCAATACTTACGGAGATCAGTCTATAAACAATCAACAGCAGCTAACAAAGCTAGAAAAAAATATTGTTCTGGAACAACGAAGAAAAGAGCAAAGCATCTATAAACTTACAAAGGTGAAACTATGTATTCAACAACTTTTCCCTCAAGAAACAAGAAACATCAATGTTACAGAGCATCTCAACCTGAATGTTTTCTTGTAAACTAGACACTTCAAGATCTGCCAAAACTTTTAACCAGAAAACTAGATAGCACTTGGATTCTAGCAGCATATGGCTTTCACATTGCCGAGCTAGGAACCAGAAGATAAACTTTAACGGAACCTATGGTCTTATATGCATTAAGTCAGTGTACCTGAATATGTCTCATATGGGGCAAGAATCGTCCACATGATCTTTAATTCTAAAACTAGATAACATTTGGTATAAATGCCTATAGCTTCATCATCAATGAGCTAAAAACCAGATTTACCACAACTGAACACGCACAAAGCATTCCCAAGTCTCTTTTTTTAACCAAGGTACGGAATCAAACGAGGTGAATAGCCAAGATACCATTTCATCAACACAAGATTAAATACACATGTAAATGCATATGGGTTCTTCAAAGATGAGGTAACAACCATTAGATACATATAAGCAATTCCCAAATCTCAAATTGGACCAAGCCTAGTGTCTATATCTCCTTGTGCTATTGTTATCAAAGAGATGAATAAGAACAAAACAAAGCAAGGTTTTTGATTTGGGTTTTTCTCAGCAAACCAAGATTGGAAACTTGGTGATAAGTTTTGCTTCTCCACCCAAAATCAGACAAAACACAAGAAAATCAAGAAGAGTTTTGTGTGAGAGTTTCACCGGCGTAATTAAGGGTGTATGATAAACCGTTGCACCCTCTCGCTTTGACACCCAATCGGAGGAAAGGTTTCTGCCTCTGCTGCAAGAGATGATGAACCCTAGATGCCGCTTCGTCCGTCAGCGTTAACACTTGCTTCCTCATCGCTGGTCCTACCCTCGCCGCCGCAGCCGCTAAAACTCGAGAAGCCTTCATCGAATCGAATCGAAGCCTCGAAGAAATTATAGGTGTTCACGGCTCCGTTATGAAGAGTAAAAAATCTAAGAGCTAGAAAATGTCTCCTTTCGTTAGAGAACGAGGACCAGACTAGTAAATAAAGGTTCGGTTCGATACCGGTAATTTGGGTTTCAAGTATGTAGTTCGGTTATTGGAAAAGGAAATTAAATTTAAAATCAAAAAGCCGGTTCGGTTCGGCTGGATAAAAATTTAGGTTTAACCTCATTCAGGTTCTATAGAATTTCAAGTCGGGTTTCAGTTTAGAACACTTGGTTCGGTTCTAGTTATCTGAGTGAAGGTTCATTTTAGAACCGAAAACTTTTGGTTTTGGATCAGAACCGAAATAACCGTAACAATCCATAACTAAATAATGAAACAAAATTGCATATCAAATCTCAAACTCTTATAAAATTTAAATTCTCATTAAAAGATTCACCAACCAACTATGAAAAGTAAGATTCAAACAGCTTAAAAAGTTGTTTACGTTTATATGAACTTTCGAACCATTATATGGTTGTGTCATTGTGTGATAAGGCATTGACCATCATATTACGGGAACACACTCGGCCCTCCTTGTATGCAAGTGTGTGAATCCCATATACAGTTTAATGATAATTTAAATCCCCATGTGATAACTAATAACAATCATCAAAGTAATTTCAATCTGTAGTAGCCTCGTGTGTTGCTGGCTAGAGTAGCTTTCGGGTCTCGTCTTTGCCAATGTTGTATCCTTAGGCTATTCTCTTTGTGGTTTCGACTTGTTCACTTAGAAGCGCTTCTTTTTGGAACATAATTGATGTCACTGCTCTGTTTTTCTTTAGCTTTAGGTTGTTTTCGTATTCTTGAAATGGCTTAGATCTAATGTGTGAGCTTAAGAACCATTTTTTGGGTTCTTGAGTTCAAATTTGCTTGTCTAGCAGACTGGATATACAAGTGATTGTATCAAAACATTATGTTTTAGTGATATTTACAACTTTAGCAAAAAAAAATGAAATTTCAGTCACAGACGCATGATTACTCGATTAAAAAAGTTGTTTGTGTGAACCCTGTCCCACCAACAAAGAAGTAAAGCAAATAAACATGAGTCACATGAGTCCATGACATAAGAGAAAACAACGATTCAAAGGCTTTACCTGCGTATGGTTCTTAGTCTCAGACGGAGTAAACAGTAAGAAACCAAGATTAGAGTATCCAGTTTGTAAGATAAAGAGTATCCAGTTCATCTCTATGCTCGTCCTGCGCTTCATCGACAGTGGCGGTTATAAATTTCAAGGAGTTCATCAGGAACCAGCTATTTCGGAGACCACACGGGATTTTCTGGCATCCGAAGCGATGAGGAGAACCTCACGGTCCCATTGTCATCGTTGATTGAGATCGGTAATCGATTCCTATAGAATTTTAAAACGGATTAGCGGAATGTGCCGGATCTAGTGGGTGGACAAAGTTAGGCTGTAATACATTGACTTGGACAATTTTGTTCAAATCGAACTTGTAACCCAAACTGAATTCCTGTTTATCGGGTTGAATAAAAATTTTCATTTAAAAAAAAAAGTTTGTAAGGTAAAGAAGGCTTGGTGTTTTGTGTGGAGATTTGATTTATGGTTCATATACGGATAAATTTAAGGAAAGTTTAATAAGTGATTATATGTACTAAAGTATATACTATATATATGACATACGATATATATGTACGAACTTTTTCAAAGCTGATCTATACTACTAGAATTATACCCTAGATGCCAAACAAAAAAAAAAAAAAAAAAAGAAAGAGTGAAATGAAAGAAGTTGACTAATGTCGATGCCTTTAAAGGTAGACAATCTAATCTCTTCATAAATCACTGTTCTATAATTATCAACTTTGCCAAATGTACGGTTGTCAATTTCTGCTTTCAACATCCCAATAATTATTCCCATCATATTATAGAAACGTCAAGTACGTATTTTGTCTTAAGAAAAAATCATCTAATATGGCCATGATTTGGCCTTGAACCAACTATTGAAAAAATTATTGTACATCTATGAAAAAGACTCCTCATCTCACTGATGTAAACGTAATTATTTTATGATATATCGTCTTTATTAAGATTTGAGAGAGATTCGTTCCATTTCCTGTGTGCTTAACCGACAAAAGGAGATAACAAGGAAACATCAAAAAGCAACATCAGTCGTAACATACATAATTAAAGGGTGCTGTTGGTGAGACTGAAAGTAAGCACTAACCACCAATAATTAACATTAATTGATACCTGATCAATGATAATTATCGACAAAAGTGGGTCAGTCAAATCATATTATATTATACTCTTTTGATTAACTTATTTGGCACGGTCTTGGATAATATCGAATCCCATCTCAGTCGGATCGGTAGCTTGGAGCTCATAGTGAATCCCTTCCAAAACCCTCCTCAGCCCAGCCTTCGACGTCGCGTATAAGATCTTTGCCCTTATTCTAGATGCCTCCGGCGACCTAATACAGTTAACAAATTTAAGTACCATTATTTCACCCTTGCAGCACATATAAATGTCTTTTTGAGTTATTAATAATTTAGACCCCTAACTCAAACTAACTCGATGATACCACATGTTACCAATCAAGCAATAGGAAATATCTATTTTACCTTTGCCAGTGACTGGGACTAATTAAACCCTGCCGAACTCAATCAACCGGTTCTATTGGTTTAATGTTTTGGTTAAGAGTTCGGCTCAATTCAATAGATTATAAAAAGTTTTGATTAGGTTTTGTAATCGATAAGTTCATTTTTTATCAAACTGAATTATACCGATTTATACTTAACCAAACTACAATCATATTTAAATTTTGAATCGAAGTAACTGAAATAACAAAGTATAACCGAAATCATCTGAACTTTTAACCAAATTCAACCAAATCTAACTGACCAACGTACCCATCCAAACTAAGTTTTTGGTTCAGTTGAGCAAGACTTTGTACGAACCGTATTTATCCGAACTGAATCAATCGTTCAAACCGAGCTTGGTAGGACTAATAGTGATTATAACTGGAGGGTTATAAAGGTAAATATTGTAGTTCTGGGAGGTAAGAAGACTAACCAGTAGATAAAGAAGATCTTGCTCTTGCGGCAGTTATCGACGGTGACAAAGTCGAAATCAAATACGGCATAGCGACAGTCGTCCACGGGTAAGGAAGCGGCGAGATCTTGATAGTTTTCTCCGGCGCCGCCGACTTTATCGACGGTGACTTTACGGGAATTCTCATCGATCTTGAACACGATGTATCTGTGCACTTTCTTCCATTTCATCTCCAAGAACGAGCTCGTACACTCTTCCGTCACTCGCATACCTGTCGTCGCCTGCAAAATCAGATGATATTTAGTTTCAAATTCAGATGAAAATCTTACAAGAAAAGTACAAAAATATTCTTCTACCATCTTGAAAGCCATCGCCATTGTTGCTAAGATTCTTGGCTCTTTGTTTTTTTGGGCGTGGAGAGCTTTTCCGTTAAAATGGAATGACTTTGAGGTCTTTATATAATAAAGTTACATCTATGCAGTATGCAGATGCGATCATTAGTTTTCTGGTGTTACAAAATTACCCTTCAAACTTTATTATAAGAAGCGAATAATTTTTCTCGTGGGCTAACTAAACTAATGTTTTCAGAATATTTACATTTTCGTACAACAAATACTCAGTGTAAATATATATGAAGAACAGATTTGGTGTACAGATTCATTATTAAATCTATATAGGTAAATTTTTAGACAACCTTTTTATTTAAGAAAACAGACAAAAAAAAATTCAAACAAAGAAAAATGCGTCTTAGTTTCACCGTCTAGATGACAAGTAATGGGTTGACCAAAAACAAAAGACGGCAAGTAAGAATTTCGAGGAAATGATTTTTGAACGTGGTATTTCAAATGGTTGGTTTTGGATATATACCAAAAGAAAAAATTATGGAAAAGAATCAGACATTTTCAATATTTATCGGATAAAGTCTTACAGTATAAACTATGAGTCGAGTTTTTTTTTGTTATGCATGTGAAACAATATATCTTATATTATATATATATTTTGTTTATTGAAGGGCTATATTATTCATTCATGATCGGTGTAAAAACACTCATTCTTCAAAGCTACACTTTTAAAACATTCTCGTCGGTGGTGTCTTCACTTCACCACTATGATTATAGGGGTTGTACAACGACGAAACGCATCATGTTAATAGAAAGAAACAAAAAGTATAGGGATCAGGGAAATGGGTCAATGCTTTGATGCAATTAATATACACAAACTTAATAATTGTGACGCTAGGAATGGAGAGGGTGGTCCCAAAGAATAGTTGTGTAGTGGATCTCAAAGTAACCCAACACCCACAATTTCATCGATCTCTGTAGTTTCGTGTTACTCAAAACTCAAGTGACCCTTTACGTGTAAGCTAAGGATTGAGACTAGATCTCATATTATTCCTCTTTTTGTTTTCATTATTTTTCGACTTATTAATTATTATGTTGACAATTTAAAAGTTTTCTACAAGATTCAAAAGTAAGTATGTTATTTACATATTATCAATCTTATTCTATTTTTGGATCACCGTATCGAAAGTTTAAATCACTTTTTATTGCTGTACAATTCTATCCCTTGAATGCTATGTTAATTAAAATTATTATGTTATAAAAATTTTGTGGATACCACCTCTAGATCTATTGGTATGTATGCACGTGTGTCGGCCAAGCATAAGGGGTTAAATATTTGATATTAATAACCAAGGATACGTTGAAGGTCACACTATACACAATTCCAGTATTTTTTTCCTGAAAATGTTCGAGTCTTCCCATGGAATTGTCCAATGCATGTATGGTACAACGTGGGAAACTTCACATCATTCCTATTTCTTCATATATGTGTGTGTGTGTGTGTGTGTGTGTGATAATTTCATATACATAATATCATATATCATTCTGTGTTTATTGGTATGCGAGTATGCATGTTTGGCTGTGTGTGTGGCCAATCACACGTACCATATGTGTGGACGTAACAGATCATTCCAATTTACCAAACACTAAAATCTAACGTTTGGTGAGAAGGAAATATATGGCCACGGCCTACGTGAGGTCGGCTGGCCTTCTGCCTTTCCGGTGTTTAAACTTTGTTGGTTTCAGAAAGTTCTTATCAAATTGATATGAAAGTCTAATAGGATTTTGCAAAGATTCAGTAAAGAAAAAGTCTGATACGATATCATTTGAAAATGGTATTAATTCGGTTTTCTGTTAAGAGTGATTTGGGTGGAACGAGTTTATAATATATGTATATATACGGGTCCAAATGGCAACATGCAGGACAAGTGCAGAACAACTACAGCATAGGCTTCGAATGGGTAACGCAGATCAAAAAATGCAGATCAAACAGAAATGCAGATCAAACAGAACAAATGCAGATCAAGCTAAATTAATAATATATTGTATTTAAAATAAATGTTGAAATTATTTTAATGAAAATTAAATATTTTTTTAAAAATGGAGCTTATTATATAAATTAATAAATATAATGTTGACAAAAATAACAATAAATATTATAAGATTTAAAATTGTATGATTTCTTTTACGAATCCAGATTCGTATATATGGGAAATATCATCAGATCCGTGGATTTAGCTTTTAGGTTCAGATTTTTGGCTTTCGGATATCCGTTTAGATATCATACTATTGCGGTATCCGGATCTAGTCGTAAAACATTTTAAGTTTTTTAAAAATACTAAAATTTTTAAGATAAAACATAAATCAAATATTTATACAAGATTTATAAAGATATACATGTATATATTATTAAAAGATTAAAATATAAGATTATAAAACTAATTATTTATATACTAATATATCAGATATAATTATTAATAAAATTAAAATTTAATATTTTAAAAATATGGATCCAGATATCCGGACTAAAATCAAGATATTCAGATATGGATTCGATTTTGACAGATCCGAAATTTTACTATCCAAATCCAGACTCCCCGTATATTATATCTTGACATTGATTTATGTATATGGGGAGTCCGGATCCGGATAGTAAAATCTCGGAGCCATGAAAACCGGATCCAGATCTGAATATCTTGATTTTAGTTCGGATATCTGGATCCATATTTTTAACCAAAT
Source organism: Brassica juncea (assembly GCA_018703725.1). Taxonomy (NCBI): domain Eukaryota; kingdom Viridiplantae; phylum Streptophyta; class Magnoliopsida; order Brassicales; family Brassicaceae; genus Brassica; species Brassica juncea. Next base: position 7,827,293 of record CM031936.1, on the reverse strand, counting down.
ATAAGACATATATATATAAAAGAACGAAAACATATATTTACTATTACATTGTCTACAAAATACTAATTGGCTATAAAAATATTATAAGTATAAATATATGTAAATACTAGATGAATATTAATTACATGCATGAATTGAATAAACTAATTTACATAAAATAAGAATTAATTAACTAGAACATACAAACTAATATATATATATATATATATATATATATAGATTTCTATAATCATATTTATGGAAGATAATATATATATGTATATATTATATATATACAGAAAATAGTGTTACTTTTCTGATTGTATATCTGTACATGAAAATTGGAGATCCAATTTGACAACAATATGTTTTGGTTTGGGTAAGTTTCTTTAATTTGTTTCTTTTTTGAAATTATGTATTTTAATTTGTTTATTTAATATGTATATGTATTGATGATCTGCAAGTAGTCCAGCCCATTTTTCTTCTTATCTATGCAGATCAATAATTTACACTATCTAAGATCTGCATGCAGATTTTCTTAATAGTAATACAAACATATATATTAAATTTTTTTTGTTATTATTAACTGTGGTGCGATGCAGTCTGTAAACATTTAGATCCATAATATATAATTGTTCTTATATATGAAAAAGATCTACAGTTAATAACTTAAAACAGTAAAAACTTTATAAATGAATATTTTTTAGGATTATGGTATTTTATCTAAGGTTAACATATATTTTTAGTCATTATAATTTAGACCAATTTAATTACTTATTTTCAAACATATTAAATTGCAACAATTCCTTTAAACTGGACTAACTGTCTTTAGTTCTAGTTAGGCTAGATGTGAATAATTTTGTTTTTTTTTTCATTTAGTTTGGTTATTCATCTTACATTTGTAACTTGTAAATATGATATATGTTGTTGTTTAAATAAAATATATATATATATATATATATATGTTGTTTAAAGTAACATTAGATGAAGAAAAATATGAAAAGATTAAAAATTGATTCTCCAACTTTAAAATTGAAAAAATAATAAATTTTGTTTTTAAAAGAAAATCGTATTTTTAAAATTTATAAATATTTTGTAAATTAGAAAACACATAATTATTAAAAGATATATATATATATATTGTATAATTGATGATATATACTTCAAAAATCCATATTATATTTATAAAAAAAACAATTTATTAAATTAATCTTATTAATCAAGTATACATATATTGCTTACTTTTAAAGAATTAATGTAAAATGGTTCATAAAACAACCCAAATAGCTTTAGAAAATAAAAATAAAAATTATTAATAAAAACTAAAATATAAATATTGACAAAATATAATTTATTTGACAAAATAAAACATATACTTACTTTTCTGTTTGAATATAAAATAAAATAAGTTATTAATAAAAACTAAAATAGAATGTTGATAATATCAATTACATAATAGTTATAATTCATTTAGAATGTCAACATAATTAGCTATCATGAGAATGAAAGTGAGCGATACGTAGAAAAATGAATTTTCAAATAATATATAGATTTAAATTTCCTGAGTAGACAAGAATCGAGAAAACCTATTAAGTAAATATAAAATTTACACAAAAGTGAAAGATGATATAAATATTGAAAATTCAAAAATCTTATAAAATGAACAACAATATTAAATTTAAACTTTTAAGGTCTGCGTAATGTAAATTGTAGTCGCTCTCAGAATCTCCACTCTTTCCTTCTATACAAGGAAATATATAAAGAAACATCAGATATCATTATTATTATTAGGTAATAATCCATATCTTGTGGGGAGTAAGATATTTTTATAAAATATTTTAAAGAAATATTTTTTAGTAATAAAAAATCTATTTAATATATTTAGTATTTAATCAAATTAAAAATTGTACAATATTAATTTTTATCAATTCAAATATAATACATACTGTAAAATTTTCAAATTAAAATATTTTATATATTTATTTTTATATAGTGTAATTTAAACGATATTAAAAATAGAGATATATTTTTTAATATGAATATCTATTAAATAAAACTTCTTATATGTATGGTTTTATGATCATTTGTATTTTTGTATAATAAAATTTTTAAACCACAGATCACAAATTTTTAAAGGTGAGATTTTTCAATTTTAATCATTTATAGTATTTGAAAATTCAAAATATAACATATTATAAAAATCTAAATTTTATTTTATGTTTAATGTAATTTTTTTAATTTTAATAATATAAAATCAAACAAAAAGATAGAAGATGCAAAAATTATTATCAAATCAAAATTATTAATCGTCATATACTTATTTTTTTATTACATTAGGTAATTCATAAATTTATTTAAGGAAACAAAGAAGAATCATTTTGTAAATTACTAATTAATTTTATGGTTAATTTAGTAAGAAATATATTATATGTTTAGATAAACCATAATAATTGGTGACAGCTTATACTGTGGGAAAGTTGTTAAAGGGTGAGGTCCTGGATTCGAGGCGCACCAGCAACCTAATTATGGAGTTAGTGAGAACTCATAAGGGAGGGGTTGGGATCGATGCCCTACTGGGCTGTGAGCCAAGCGTCCGACGGACAGGACGGGTCCTCCTTCGCCTAGACATACGATCTCATGCATCATAAGTTCCTCAGCTTCTTGTGTGTCACTGTTATCATTCTCTTGTGTTTCTTGTAACTTAAGTAATCGATCCTGGCAGTCCGAAGCATAGTATCCAAGTTTCTTACACCTAAAGCATGTGATATACGATGCATCTCTATCTCCACCAAACCTACCATGACCTCTTCCTCTGTAAAAGCCACTTCCACCTTGTCCTCTGTTTCTAAAGTCGCTGTTATAGTCTCGGTTTGATTGGGGCTTTTGAGAATCCATCTTTGCATACATCAATTTTCTTTAATTCTTGAGGATCTTCTTCTTCTTCACCACTAAGTTCTTCATAAGCCTTGAGACGTCCTATTATATCTTCAAAGCTTGTGGTATTGAGGTCCAAAACTTGTTCAAGAGAGGCCACATTATGCATGTATTTCCTTGGAGGAAGACTCTTCAAGAACTTCTTCACTAGATTTGATTCTTTGATACTTACTCCCAAGGCTGCTGACTTTGATGATATCTCCAATAACTTCCTCCAAAATCATCGATTGTTTCATTATCTTTCATCTTCAACCGCTTGAATTCACGCATCAAATTTTGTAGTCTCTCTTCTTTAATTCTCTCTGCTCCTTATGTCTTGCTTTAATGGCCTCCCATACCTTCTTTGCCATGTCAAGTTCACCGACTTGGAGAATGAGAACTTCGAGTATTGATTGGAACAATAAAGCAATAGCCATATCATTCCTGTCTCCCTCGGTTAGGTCTCCTTCTATGGCTTGCCAAAGTTTGTGTATTTTGAGTGTGATCTTCATCCTCATTGCTCAAACCGTATAATTTGTGGTGGTAAACATGGGGAATTGAATTGAAGTCGTCCCTCCACCTTTAGGTCTGACCATCGTTGGCACAATCTCTCCCATTGCTCGGGCTTGATGTTAGGTTTTAAAGTTCTTCGATGAACAGTAATTATTGTGAACAGTATCCGGTGTGAACCGTGTCCATTGTGAACAGTATTCCAAAAACCTGGTTCTGATACCAAAGATAGAATTCAAGTCTCTAATCAAGGTCTCACAAACACAAGAATAAGAACTCAATAATAAAAATAACTCTCTTATTAATCTCTTAAGGAAAATCTCTCAAAACTTTAAGCTCTCTCACACACACTCACAAAACTCATAAGTTATACCACACATTGGTATCTTTTTATATAGATATTAAATTTCTCCTAAACTCTATGAACTTAACATATTTTATATTTCCTTGTCGTAATCCTTTTACTAGATCATAACTCAGTAGAATTAGGTCTTTAACTTATATCTCAAATTCCCTGTTCTTTCAAGCTTAATCCAACATATATCACATTTTTATAATGATTATCAATTAATGTATAAGAGATTGTAAGGATCACAATATTCAAAGACATCTCTAAAAAAAGTCGACATCTCCTTCCGTTCACCGGCTCCGGCTGCTCGCATAGAGCTGGAGCCGGGTTTAGATTCTCTCTTTTGATAAATATTTTCAGATTTTTTTCTTTTCTACGGCGGATTTCTATAGATCCAGTTTTAGTTTCAATCTGTTCTGGTATGATTGTGAATGGTCTAATGGTCTTCCTCATACAGTTCAAGCTCCTTCTAGACATCTCCAGTTAGGTCTTCTCCTACCTGTTTGTTCTGATCCAGTCTATTTTGCCTTCCGTTCTTTGCATGTTGGATTAGAGTTACCTTGGTTTCTTCACCGGTTCGATCTTCTATCTCCTGTCTTTATGCATCCGTCAAAATCTGGTGTTGATTGCATTCGCGCCTTGTCTTTAACCTTTAGATCTGATTGAGATATGTTCTTTTGTAAACTTCAAGCAGGCGTTTCAAGTCATCATCCCTTCGACTCTACCGTCTCCGGTTTTTAGACAGGAAAATAAATTATTCCTTTGTTCTTCCGGATCTTGCTGTTTTGGACTTTCAATTGTTTGGGCCATTCACTTTAGGAGGTTTCTTTTCTCGGTGGTTTGATCAAGCTAGTCTCCATCGTCTCTCCAAGGTTCTCTTTTTAAGTCCACATGCAATTTGTTCTATCTCCATTCTGGATCTGTTTTAATTGCTCATGATGTCTTAGTTGTAAGCTTGTGTTATTTATCTTCGGCTGCTTTTTATGTTTTCAATTTGTCTCCCTCTTGTGGGTTTATGTTTCCGGGAGGTTACTCTACTCCGCTGGACTGTTATTCCGGGATCACTTGTAATCGCCGGCGTAGTTTGTAACAATGGTGTTAGAAGTTAATATAATGATCTTTAGTGTTTAAAAGTCCGGATATATCCGAGCAATTCTCACCAAACAACCACTCAAGGAGATATACGGAATCCAATCGGATATCACCCGTCTCTGTCTCCGGTTTACTTCGATCGCTTTTTGTTTCATCCCTCGTTCTGAGAACGGGGAAGTTGATGAGTTGGCTAAGACCACTTTCAGATCTTCTGTTTCTGTTGTAAGGCCTACTCTATGTTAAAATTCTGTGCCAGGTCCATTTTCTATTTTCCTTTAATGAATTTAGTTGATCCAAAAAAAAAAAAAGTCCGGTCGGCTAACAAACTTTTTCAGTCACTCTCCACAAAGTCACATGAGATTCTCTTCGACCGCGACTCCGGTTTTTTCCTCCTCCGCCTTCTTCCACTTCTCTCTCGTAGCGCTTTCCCTCGCGCTCACTCACCGCTCCAGTTAAACTCGTCGGCTTCGTTCGATTTCTTATTAACAATCGATTGTTTTCTTTCTCGCCGTATCGTTGATCCTAACTCGCTGTTTCGTTTTGTTTAGAGATGTCATCATAGTTGCTCTTCTATCGTTTGCGATTGCTAGAAAGATTTAGGAACGCAACGAAGTTTCGTTTTCTTGGGAAATGGATAAGATCATACGATTGTCGTCTCGTTACTGTAATATGAAGTTTGAGTATGGTTTTGATCGGATTATATTTTACGAATAATGCAAAATGGCGAGTTCATCGGGAACGAGATCTCCTCAAGATGACAATCTTTCTGAGAAGCCTTTGTCTAGGGATGCTGCTCATATCCTCCCACTGTTACAGAGTCTCCTGCTCAACAATGACATCCAGAGAGTATAATTTCCACTCATAAATGTTGTTTTTGATATTCATCTTCTTGGTGTACACTATCTTTTATGTGCTTTGGCACTTGGCAGGGAAGATCAATCGGATTGATTCAACTCTTTGATCCAACTGCTCGTGAGTTTTCTCTTCTGTGACCAGAGTTTTGCTTCTTCTCTGTTTTTACGAGTTTGATTGATTATGATCTTGATTTGTACAGAGATAAATGCACCCATGAATGCGGAAGGCGAGCAGGTTTGGTTTGCTTCTCATTTTGCTAATGACATAGAGAGGAAGTTGGTGTGAGGATAGGAATATAAGAGCCTTTAAGTTCCGAAAATTCACAGATAGCAACGGAGGCAGATCTAGCTTCTCAGGTTCACTTGTTGGAGCAGAGGTAATAAAAGATAACTCTCCATTTTCGAAATTGGAAAAAAAAAATATGATTTTGATTGTTCCATTGGTTTTAAATGCTGCAGTGTGCAGAATCAGAAGAAAGCAAACGCTCAGGTATTGTGATATACACACCATTCACTATGGTCTTCTTTTTTACTAGATTACCATTACCGTTGATGATGGTTCCTAAAATGGTTGCAGCTAGAAGAAGAGATAAATCGCTTGACAAAGAGCATTATTCCATAAAAGGCAATGTCGCATGATTGATTTTGTATTCCTTTTTCTCTCTAGAAAACGTTATGGACATGCTTAATCCATTCTTTGATTGAACAGATACATGTTTCCATATAAAATGATTCCCTGCTTTGTTTTTTTTTTTTTTTTTTGTGCAACTCCCTGTTTTGTATACAAATAATATTGAACTGATTTTCATCGTTCATTTTTGCTTGACCTGTTCAGTTAAAAGAGGGGACTAACACCAAATGCCCCTCTCACTCTTAAAAAATCCTCATATCTCTCCGTAATAAAAAACTATTTCTTTTATTATTATTTTTAAATGTATTTAAATTCAAAATATGGTCAAAGACTCCAACACCCTTCACTTAATAGATTATTTACGAGACCCAACCAGGCCCATCGGATCTAATCCAAACCCATCAGGTCAAACCCAAACCCATCGGATCAAACCCAAACCCCATCGGGTCAAACCCAAATTGTAAGCAAACGACGCGTTTTGCTCCTTTTCCTCCATTCTCTTGCCCGTTCTGTTTTTTTCTAAGTAATCTCTCTCCCCCTACTCTTTCTTCTCCCGACGACAAACTCTCCCTAATATACGATTCTGTTTGTTGCTTCTTCTTCATTCTCCACGAAATCGACGCTCCAACCGCAAGGAGTCTTCATCTTCCTCTTCAATTCGTACATCGCGTGGTAAGTATTTCTTGTCCCTCTAGATTTGGTCGGATTTTGAAATTAGGGTTTACAAAATTGGGGGAAATTAACAACTTTGAAATGTGTAAGGGGAAATCGTGTTTTGCCTATGAAATTGGGGGAAAAGATGGTGAAATATCAATTTAAGTAAATGTTGTTTTGTGAAGTTGACATTTGAAAGGGGAGTGAATTTGTTGGTATTTAACTGGATTAGTTGAATCAAATTTTTTGAATGGCATGATAAAAGGTCAGAACATGATAAAAGAATAATTTTGATAAATTGTGTGTTTGTGTGTTTGTGGGTTTGTCGGGTAAAAGGTCGGAACATATGGATGTTTTGTACTTTCTCTATAGTATGTATATATGAGTTCGTGGTGAACCTTAATTGATGTTAGTAAGGGGTTTGCATTTCGAATAATTGACTTGTTGTGTTTGTAACATCTTGTACAGGAAATGAAGGGCAAAAAAAAAAGCGTCCATCTAGTATGTCTGGTGGAGTCTCCACGAGAACTAGAGCTAGAAAAGCGGTCTCAGATGGGAATCAGCCCGTAGGAGAAGATGTAGTCCATCAAGAGAGTATTGGAGTGAGAGAAACGACTGTAGTTTCGCTCTCACTTGATTCTGAAAGTGAAGATATGTCCGCTGTATCATCTCAGGTATTTTTTGCATTCATTAAATAATTGTTAGTAAGAAAGTATGCTAGTTTTAGTAGTAATGAATGACTAATACATATATATTTTTTTTAATTGCAGGAAAGGCAACCACCGCAGCCCCTTAAATTTTACTTCAAGAGCACAGAGTACATGAAGACTTGCAAGATTCAGACCAAGTGTAGAGTGAAGAAAACAGTCGATGTGATTAAGAAGCTTAAGGAGGAGGTCAGCTGGTTCACAAGCCATCCTCAGTTTCATCATTTCTTCCACATGCCTGATGAAGAATTCCTGAAGCTCCAAGGAATATGGATGTTACTCATGCGCACCATTCGTATTGAAGGAGAAGATGCTGCATGGTTTGGGGTGAATGGTGTGCCCATCCGCTATTCTATGAGGGAGCATGCCCTCATCTCTGGCTTGGACTGCCATGAGTATCCGAGGAGACATTTGAAGCTCGGGGGTACTAAGTTTGTGGATTATTACTTCGGTGAGAAGAAGAAGATCACCATAACAGATGTGGAGCAGAAGCTGTTGTCTATGAAGACAGCATGTAATGATAGATTGAAGATGGCTGTCTTGTTCTTCCTTGGTCGAGTTATCAGAGGAAAGCCAAATGATACCAAACCATTAGACCCGTTCATCTTAAGGATTGTGGAAGATTTGGATGCTTGCAAAACATTTCCTTGGGGTCGTCTAACATTTGAGGATGCAATAAAGGAGATTAAGCATGTTATGGAGCTTCTGAAGGGTGAAGTGCACCAGGCATGCGGCTTTCCTGGATTCATAATTCCGTTAGAGGTAAGCATACAATTTAGTGATTTTTTTAATTTTAGAACCGAAAATCTGACACTGTGACACTTCATTTGTGTAGGTTTTGGCTTTTGAGTGTATTCTTAAGCTTGGGGAAAAATTTCGAATCTCTTCAGACAGCCCTTGTAAAGATTGTCCGAGAATGTGCAAGAGCCGGTTTACAAAGAGTAGCATGAAGGGTTATCCTTTGGAAGATATATATAGTGCTCTTGGAAACACAAAGGTATATGTTTTATTTCATTTAGTAGAAAATAGCAGAAAAAATATTTGAACTGATCTTTCTTATTGTTTTATTTTCAGGTTATTAACAGTGTGTTGGTTCCAACTGTGGATGAGGAAACTTTGCTGGCTCGTATCATTGATCCAGAGCCAGAGTATGACCGTGAGGGCACCACTAGTGATAGTTGGAACTACTGGCTAAATGTGGAGCAGAAGAAAATTTGGTGGACAGAACTGTATGAGTCAGATGTTGCTGCACGAGTATTTCCAAAGAAGAATGACAAAGAAAAGGTGACGATTGTAGAAGGATCATCTTCTAATTCTGGTTTGGAGTCGAGCTTGAAAGGTCTGGAAGAGAGGATTGTGAAGGCCATGGGAGAAGGATTTTGTGAACTTAAATTAACGGTAGAGACAAAGCTGGATGCTATGAACTTGAGGATGGGTGAACTTGAGAAGAACCAGCGACTTTTGAAAAGAAGGGCTAAGAAAATAGAAGGCAGGTTGACTTCTATTGAAAGCAAGGGAAATCAGGATGTGGAATTTGGACAGTGGAATGATTTTGATTATGGTAGAGATCAAGGGAAGGATAAAGAGATGGCTGAGGCAGAGAAAGATAATAGTGAGAAAGGTGAGGAAGAGCAAGAGCAAGAACCTGAAGAAGAGAAGGAAAATAGTGAGAAGGGTGAGGAAGAGGAAGAACAAGAACCTGAAAAAGAGAAGGAAAATAGTGAGTCCGCTGAGAAAGGCCAAGAAAACGTGGATGAATCAGAAGAAGAAGATTCTTTAACAAGTATTCGTGAGAAAGCGAGAGTCCAAGGGGAAGATTTTTGGAGGAAACTTGATTCTGAGTCTGACGATGAGAAAGAGGCTGAGAAAAGAGAGAAAACTCCTACACCACTTGAAAAGGAGGCAGAGAAAAATCCGAGGAAACTCCTACACCACTACGTGATAGGACTAAGGCAGCAGCCGCAAGGAGACAATCCCATACACCACCAGAGAATTGGATAAAGCCACCAGCGGTGGAAGCACCTGAAAAAAGTGAGAAGATTGCTGTGGTGGAGAATTCCAGCGAGGAGGATGGTGAAAAAATGGTGGAGGAGCAGAAAAAAGATGAAGAAGCTGAAAAAATGGTGGAGGAGGTGGAAGAACCTGAGGAAGAGGCTGAAAAATTCACCGAGGAAGAAAAGCAAGGCTGGTACATGGTTGTCTATGAAGAACCTGAGAAAACAGTGAAGTCTGACAAGGAGGTGGAAGAACCTGAGGAAGCAGCAAAACCAGATAAGGGAGCAGTCAGAACTGGGATACACCATAGACTCAAAGTCATGGCAGTGAAGGGTGGGAAGAAAAGAGGCAGGCCGAAGAAGACTGCTGCTACATTGAAGCCATTTACGCCGATGCCGGAGAAGAGAAAAGGTGAACCATCACGGTGGGTGCAGTCTCCTGTCACTGAGGGAAAGAGTGATGAGCTAGAAGTACCAAAGAAGAAGCCTAAAACAAAGGCATAAAATGCTTCTGTTATGTATGTATTATTCAAGTTAGGATGTTATGTTTCTGTTTAAAATGTTTCTCTTGAACTTGTTAAGATGTTATGTTTCTTCTATTGGATGTTATATTATGTTTCTGGTTATGGTATGTTTTTGGAAAACAGGTGTGGTAACTTGAAATTACAGGGGAAACTCTGCTCAAAATTTTGGAAAAATACTTCAAAAACTTGGAAAAATACTTCAAAAACTTGGAAAAATACTTAAAAACATGCAAACCACATGTAAAACGTGCATGGATAAAAAATGCACATGTAAAACGTGCAGCCGTCATATATTTTGATATAATATTTTGATTACACTTAGTAATTCTTGGTAAGCTTCAAGGACTTAGTAATACTACCTTACACATAGTAATCTTTTGGGAATTTTTAGGTTTATCTAGTAAAACCATGAGAAAACGAGTTTTTTTTAGTAAAACCGATGCTTTTTCACTATGATTATCATTAAATATTACATTTGCATTACATATTTTCCAGAAATACGTATTTTCAAAGATTTTCCTTACTATGGCCTAACCATTCACACACTAACAATGAAAGTTAAGAGAATTTTTTGGAAAACTGAAAAGTTTTTCTTAAAATGTTGAAATAACCATCAAAAATAGTCTTAATACATATTTATCAAGTAACTAGTCTACGAATTGATAATAATCATAAAATGTATATCGATTCTACATATCAAACATAAATACTCCTACAAATAACATATAGTAATACCAGTAATACCAGTAATCCAATAATCCAGATAACACATAGTAATACAAGTAACCAAGTAATCCAGATAACACATAGTAATACCAGTAATCAAGTAAACAAAATAACACATAGTAATACTAGAAATTTTAATAGTCCGAATAACACAATTTCAACAATCAAACACCTGAACCTGAACCACTTCCACATTCAAAATACGCTGCCATACCTCCTCCTCTGGCTCTGCCTCTGCATGTGTCTGTGTCTGTGCCTCTCCCTCTTCCACTCCCTCTTCCACTCCCTTTGCCTCTTTTTCCTCTTCCACAAGCTTCTCCTGCTGATGGAAACCTTGTTTCTTGCGGTTTTTCTTTCTTGACTTCAAAGTCTGGAGGAAGTACTTTCATTGCTCTAACTTCTTCTGGTATAACCCAATCAGACATATGAGGAACGGGATATATTGTCCTGTGATAAGCCAAAGCCCAATTCTCCACCAAATAGTACTTAGAACAATACTCAGATAGATGGATTTCCCTTCCCGCTTTAGCTGTCATGAATGTAGCAGCAGCTACTGCATGCACACATGGATATTTGTCTTTATCAAATTGCTCACAGGTGCACGTCTTCATAGCCATATCAACGGTATATTGCTTCCCGTCACTACCATGCACATTGTACTCGAGATGGAAGCTGTTTAACTCGTCAATTGTAAGAAACCCTGCATCAACACATCTTTTAGACATTTCCGCCTCCACAATAGGCACAAGCTTTAGCGCGGGTGGTATTTCAGCTGCCTCCTTCCTGTGCTTGTTAAACCATTCAGCGATTTTTCTAATGATAAAATCAAACATTGGAAGTAAGCTGAACTTTCTTGCATCCCTAATAACACCGTTAAAAGATTCTGCAGAATTGGTGGTGTCAACATTGTACCTATCTCCTTCAAAGTAACATCTAGCCCATTTCTTTTGTTCACAACTTTTGTCAAGATACTCCGCACAACGAGGATACTTCCTACAAAAAGCGTCATAAAGGACCAGGAACTCAGCCTCCGTATAAGCGTGTGCGCACTCCGTAAACTTAAATGCACATGTATCTCTGTTGTTACGGACGTAGCCTTTAACATTTTGAGACAAATGCCATATACAATACCCATGAGCGGCCTGAGGGAACACTAGACGTACTGCCTTGATCAAGCCTTTGTTTCTGTCCGAAAGAAACACCAATCCAGGGACATCGGATATCACTGATTTCAACTGTTCCATAAACCAGAACCAACTCTCAAAGGTCTCACCACCTGCAACACCAAACGCAATTGGGTAGTGGTGATGATCAGGATCCTGAGAAGTCGCAACAAGTAACACTCCACCATAAACAGTCTTCAGGTGTGTTGCATCCACAACTAGGACTTTTCTCATTGCTCGGAACCCTTCTATGCTAGCTCCCAAAGCCCAAAACAGATACTTAAATTTTTTGCCCTCATCCACAACCACACGAGTTACAGTGTCAGGATTCGCCTGCTCCAGCATGTGCATATAACAATATAATAAAGAATAACTCTCTTCAGGAGTTCCGCGCACTTTATTAGCAGCTAGTCTTTTTCCTCTATATGCCGTTGTGTATGATACTTCCACAGCAACCTTGCGATGAACCAAATCAATCAGAGCTTTGGGACGTGGTGTGTCAAAACCGCCGGGATAATCTTGGGCCAAAACAGATGCAACGATTTGTTGTGTGCCTCTCCTTCTATTAGGCAGTGTTCTTGTGGTAACAACATAACATCTATGCTGCTTGATGTAAGTTCTAACCGTCCAACGATCTGAATTCGTTAACTTTGCAACACGCACACACCAGTTGCAGCCTACTTTGTCTCCTCGGCATTTTATCACATATCTCTTAGTATCCGACTTAATTACCTCATACTCAAAACACTTCAGATGTGAAGCCCTTTGAATATGAGTTTGTGCTTCCTCCTTGGTTCTAAATTCCTGACCTAAAACTAAATCGATACCATCATCCCACTCTTTATAGATAACTGGTGAGACTTCAACTGATGGTCCTGCTTCTGTTTCGTTGACATTCTCATGCATCTCAATGTTTTCGTAAAATATGAGCACACCACCAGTACCTTCATTATCAGTTGCACCCATCTCAGTACCATCTTCATCACCAGCCTCCGTATCAATCGCCTCTGTATCAGTAGCCTCTGTATCAATAGCTTCTGTATCAATAGCCTCTCTATCAGTAACCTCTCTATCAGTAGCCTCTCTATCAGTAGCCTCTCTATCCGATAAACCGCCATAGAAATCAATGTCATCATCCGTTTTGTTGAACTCCACATGTAGAACACTTCTCCAATTCTCTTGATTTACTTGCATTTGATAACCAAAAACGTCTTCATCATCCCAGATATATGATGGCTTGTTCGAATACATTACCATTGGAAAGTAACTAATCTTCGCTTCCATCTTATATTCATCTACCTTTATCTTTCTGCAAATACGCTCAACCAAAACAGAGTATGTGACCTCCTCCACTGATTTCTTCAAGACAATAGTGTGAATTTCATCTTTCCCTTCACCATCTCCCAATATCCATTTCATTTCAGCCCCATCCTTCATATAATATCCTCCATAATCAAAACAAATAATTGTGCAATGCGGATTTTGCATTTACCTGAAATAAAAAAGAATTATAATTACAATTAGCATTATTAAGAAGCTTACATTTAATTCTCACACTGTACAGTGCTCTCTTACTAATACTAATTTGGTTTCAATACTACACATAGTAAAACTTTTAGTAATACTAGTAATACCAGTAGTATTTGTAAACAGAGTAATACTAGTAATATCAGTAATACTATATGTCCTTAGTAAAACGAGTAATCTAAATAATACCCAGAAATTATCCTTACAGTAACTAATCACGTTTTTAGTCCGATTTTGTTCGGATTTTGCATTACCCATGATATATAATTCATCTTAATGAAATTACACACAAAAAATCATCAAAAACGGACATATAATGTACCATAAACTCATAGACACAATTTTCAAAATCTATTCTAATCTCTTAAAACTTGCATCCAATCTTCCTTTTTACACTAGGCGAGATCCATACACTTCTTTTTAATAGTATTCCAGCAAAAATTTCATCAAAAACGAACATAAAATATACCTAAAATCTATAAACACAGTTTTTAAAATTATTTTTAATTTCTCAAAACTTTCATCAATTCTTAGTTTTTCAACAATATCCATGATATACTCAACATTTAAATGATATTCTACAAAAAATTTCATCGAAAACGGATAAAGATTACTTGTTTTAGAAGCTTCAAAATTGTTAATGGAAGATGAGGAAGAAGAGAACTTAACGTGGGGAGGGAGAGGGAAGGTGAGAAACTTGAAGACATGTGGGTCCAATCTTTTCTGATTGGTTAAGGTTGTTTTGTCGGGTTCATATAGTTGTTGATTTATTTAATTGAGAAATAAATGAGAGTGGAAGAAATATATTAAAGAAATGAAGAGATAGTTTGGTATTTGTATTGAAAATGGGGTCCACATGAGGGGTAGAAAAATAGAGAAGGGATATGAAGGTTGATTTTTTTTCCATGAGAGCATTTGGTGTTAGTCTCCGTTAAAAGAACATTATTAGAGAATGTGATTTATTAGTATTAGTCATTTAGGTTTCTTAGACAGTTAAAACAAAACAGATAATACCTCTCGCTATGTATTCTGCCATCATGGTCAAGAAAGAACTACTGAAAATGCACACTGCATTTTTCCTTTGCGGTACATAAACATATACGTACACTCTTCCACTACACTCGCCATTCTTTCATATTCAATTTTCATTCTGTATCTGATTCAGTCTTTCCTCAAACCATGCATGTTAGTAAACGGAACCAGCCCCAAACCGAAATAATAAGACCGACTCTATTTAGAGTAATAACTAACTACTAATGATAATCGGCTCATATACCCCTTAATTACATATCAAAGTCCATGATACGTGAACGTCACATCACTGTCCGCCGCCCTACACCTTTTAAAACACAAAGCGTTAATATATAGGGGACTTTGATAAATCTATTAATTGTTAATTGGAAGTTGTAAGTCTGTAAAACCAAAGCCCCTAAACCTAATTACAAAAATGTTTTGTTAATCGATCCATATGTAATCCGGCACATAGGTAATTTGTGCGTCTGTATCCAAGAATGATTGTCGATTAATGCCTGGAAATCCATCATCTCTAGTTGGAGTAATGGCCTAATGGGTGCCAGGAAAATCCATTATCTCGAGTTGGAATTAATGAGATTAGTAGAGATTAGTGAATCATGGGTTTAAAATTTTAAAAATGTGTAAAAGTATAAATTTTTATCTAGGAAATTTAGATATGACACAAGTAATATATAAAAATTGCAAAACCAGTCCACTAATTATCAATTGATTTTAAGTTTGAAATTAAGAAAACTTCATCGTCTTTTTTAAGAATTTTTTGTTGTTGGTTATGTTTCTCACAAATGATATATTTTTAATAACTTTTAGATTTAAGTTTTTGGATATCAAATTTACAGATATTCTAAAGTACAATACAGCTAGATGTATTTGTCTTCTTGGTTCATAAAGTATAGTGATCTTGAAAGAAACCTACCACTCTATAGTATTCGTGGCAAACTTGAGAACGCTATTATTAAAAACAAATTAATAGAATATTGGTAAATAAGAAAATAAAAATGATATTTAAATATTTGAGTATTTTACAAAATTATAAAATATTAAATCCAATAGTTTCTCATTTATTCTATTGAAATTCTCCGAGAAGGTGGTCTTATGAGATTGTGTTTGAGATATGTAACACAAGATATATCTTCCAAAAGTAGGTACAGAAAACACATTTTTAATTTGTCACGTTTCATTCGGTCAAGCACGAGGTGCGATACTTTATCTTTTTAGTGAAACATAAAAGTTGGACGACACAAGTTGCTTAATTGTTATCCTCAAAAACAAAAGTTGCTTAATTGTTAAATAGACAAACATAGCGCTGTTCCAACAATGGCTTTTGAAGACAAACATATCGCTGTTCTTACACTGGCTTTTGAAGACATTCTAAGGCCACTTGTAGAATGCATGTTTTATTCACAAAACAGAGAAAGTTAGATCATCGTCATGGGAAGTTTCTATTAACTAATCACATTCATCTATTACGTTTATTGATTTATTTTTAGTGTCATTAGGTGAAATAAAAGGTTAATTCTTTTTTTTTTTGTCTGGTTAATTATGCAATTACAAATTATGAGAACCATTACATAGACGATATTACAGCCGACAATACTACATGTCTTACGAGGATTCACTCCTGACTGCATCACCCTGAGTCACCCTACATTCCTGACAGTACTCCCTGCACCATGCCGAAGATCTCTCGTAAGCCTTTCTTCTAATTTTCTGCATAATCCACCTTTTCTGAGAATTGAAAACCATGCCTCTTCCTGTAGAAATTGCGTCGCCTGGCATTCGAACTCTAGACCTAGATGTAGAAGCCTTTAAACCTTGACCATTAGGCCACGGTGCTTCCACTAAAAAGGTTAATTCTTAAAAGGGTTTTAGTGATTTAAATCTCCAATTATTTTTTAGATGGATAGAAAACCTCCAGCTAAAATTTTATGTTCTTAGACCCTCAAATATTAAATCGTTAATGCCGTTAACCCTCTGTTAACAAAGTCATCTTTTCTGAACGGAAATCCGTTAAATTGAAACGCACTGTTCCATATAATCACATAAACGATATGAGATACTTACAATTAACATATAATTAAATGATTTAAATCTCAAACTATTTTTAAATCAGATATAAACCCCCCAACTAAAACTTTATGTTCTTACACCCTCAACTATCAAACTTTTAAAGTCTTAACCCTCCATAAACAAAGTCGTCTTTTCTGAACGAGGATCCATTAAATTGGAACGCAGCTTTCATTTAGTCACATAAATGGCATGAGATGCTTAAAACCTCTTTTATCAATGGGCAGGGACAATCACGATCTATCTCAAATATAAAAAACAGGGTTCTTCCTTTTCAAGAACCATCGAAGATGAAATAAGTCAAAAAGCTCTATTGTTTCTAATAGTAATTCAAAAGGTGAATTAGGATTAGAAACAACAAAGTTTTTTGACTTATCTCACTTTCGATGTTTCTTGAAAACGAATAAAGGAACCCTAATTTCTTTTTAGGGATGAATTGTGATTTTCCTTTCCCATTGATAAAGGAGGTTTTAAGCATCTCGTTCATTTATGTGATTAAATGAAACATTGTATTTTCAATTTAACGGTTCCCCGTTCAGAAAAGCGACTTTGTTTATGGAGGGTTAAATGCATTAAAAGGTTAATAATTGAAGGTTTAAAAACATAAAATTTTCGTTGGAGGTCTCCTATCGATTTAAAAGTAGTTGGGAGTTTAAATCACTAAAATATATTTTTGTGAGCATCTCGTATCGTTTCTTTGATTATATGAAATGCCGCGTTTCAATTTAAGGATCTCTGTTCAGAAAAAAAAAACAATTTTGTTAATGGAGAGTTAAATAACGGTTTAATAACTGAGGGTTTAAAAATATAAAGTTTTAATCGGAGATTTTCCATCTGATCTAAAAATAGTCGGAGGATTAAATCCATTGTTAAAAGAAATAAATCAGACTGCAATGCACCTCAGTCTCTCTCTTACTTTTTTTTTGAACGAAACACCTCCATCTGAGGTTATGAATGGGGATGGCAGGAGAAAAGCAGATCATCTAGGTTGCAGAAGAACTGCTTTTGAAACACCATTCAACATCTTTTGTTTTTAAAATTTATCTTGAAGGAGAACTGCAAGCAGTACATATTTTTTGTCCCTTTCTGAAAAAAAGCAGATCTCCCACATACAGATCTATCCACCACGTATTTGGTGATGTTCACCTTTTTTTTTACCAATAACTAATTTTGTTACAAATTATTCATATATTTAATATTCTTCTATAAATAGCATACTTTCATTATATTTTATTTACAGCTCTAACAAAACGAAAAACTCTCATTGTCGACTTGTCTCTCTTTTATTTATGTTATATAAGTTTAACATTTATCTAAATTATTTATCTAATGTGTGTGTTTTTAATTATGTAAATGTATATATTAATGTGTGTGTTTTTAATTATGTAAATGTATATATTAATGGAAGATTAATGTATTTGGTTAATTAATAATATTCTCATATTTTGATTTCTAATATTTTTCTAAATAATTAATCTTCATCATATTTTATATCATTTTTGAATTTATTTAATTTTATGTTCTTATCATTTTAGATTTTTAGCAATAATAAAATTGTATCAAAATTTGGTTTTCTTAAATTCAACTTAAAAAGAAATTTCTTAAATTGTAACAAACTCAAGCTCTTGCTTTGTCTCCGACAAAAATAAAAATTCTGGTCTGTGTTTATACCATTTTTTTTTTTTTTTTTTTGATCAAGGTCTGTGTTTATACCATATTTCCCTTAGATAACTTATTGTCCAACTACTTCCCATTCCACGGCAAAATAATCCACCATATGAGAAGGAAAAAATTAAGGACCTGCGGAAAGCTCTCGAAGAGGTACAAACAGACAACAATACGTCCCAGGAGGAAATTTTAGAGATCTCAAAGAATTTGCAGGAAGCGTACAAAGATGAAGAGGAGTAGTGGCATCAGAAAAACCGGAATATGTGGTATACGGCTGAGGATCTTAATACACAATTTTATCATGCATTGACTAAGCAATGACGTGCTCGAAATAGGATTGTAGGTCTCTATGATGAGGGAGGAAATTGGATTACGGAGGATGAGGGTGTAGAGAAATTAGCAGTAGACTATTTCGAGGTTTTATTTACCACTACTTCTCTGTCAGAGTTTGAGAGCTTTCTTGAGGAGATTAACCTGTCTATCACGACACAAATGAATCAAAAGCTGCTACGGGTAGCGACTGAAGAGGAGGTACGGCAGGCATTATTTATGATGCATCCTGAGAAGGCTCCAGGTCCAGACGGAATGACATCTCTTTTTTTCCAACATTCTTGGCATATAATAAAGCATGATTTGGTGGAAATGGTAAATAATTTTTTGGCTTCAGGAGATATGGACTCAAGGTTAAATATTACCAATATCTGTATGATACCAAAGACAGAAAGACCTACGAGAATGACGGAACTAAGGCCAATAAGATCATTTCGAAGGTATTATGTCAGAGACTGAAACTATGTCTCCCTAAACTTATTTCGGAGACTCAATCGGCATTTGTGGCAGGAAGGTTGATATCGGATAATATTCTTATAGCTCAGGAGATGTTTCATGGGTTGAGAACCAATAAAGCATGTCAAAAAAAGTATATGGCCATTAAAACGGATATGAGTAAAGCGTATGATAGGGTGGAGTGGGATTTTGTCCAAGCCCTTAGGCAAAAAATGGGTTTTCATCCCCATTGGATTAAGTTAATGATGGCATGTATTTCATCGGTCCAGTATCAGGTTTTATTAAATGGTCAGCCACGTGGTCTTATAGTTCCACATAGAGGTTTGCGTCAAGGGGATCCGTTATCATCTTATTTATTTATTATGTGCACAGAGGCTTTGATTGCTAATATTAAAAAGGCTGAGAGGGAAAATCAACTCACTGTAATGAAGGTTGCCAGAGCTTGCCCATCGATTTCTCATTTGCTCTTTGCAGATGATAGTCTCTTCTTCTGTAGAGCTCAGAAAGAAGAGTGTCAAACCATTCTCAGGATTCTAAAGGAGTATGAAGCTGTCTCAGGTCAACAAATAAATTTCCAAAAGTCTTTGATTCAATTTAGTAATAAGGTTGAGAAATCAATCGGGCAGGAGCTAAGGGATATATTGGGAATTCAGAATATAGGAGGAATTGGATTGTACTTGGGATTGCTAGAAAACATTGGAGGATCAAAGATACAAGTCTTTGGATTCATTCAAGATCGTTTGAGTAGCATGGTAAATGGCTGGACTTTTAAATTTTTTACTAAAGGAGGGAAAGAGGTAATCATCAAGTCAGTGATAACGGCCTTACCAAACCATGTGATGTCAGTTTATCAATTACCAAAAGCAACCGTTAAGAAACTGACGAGTGTTGTAGCACAGTTTTGGTGGAGTCCAGGGGGGCGCACAAAAGGTATGCACTGAAAATCTTGGGGATAAAGTATGCTTAAGTAAGGACGAAGGAGGCTTGGGTTTTACAAATTTAAACACAGCGATGCTTGGTAAGCAGCTATGGCGTTTGATCGAGAAGCGCAATACTTTATTTTCACGAGTATTTAAAGGACGGTACTTCAGGAATGCTTCACCCCTGGAACCGATTCGATCATACTCCCCATCGTACGGTTGGAGGAGTATGGTCTCTGTTAAATCTCTGATTAGCAAAGGACTAATTAAAAGGGTGGGAACATGATATTCTATCTCTGTATGAAATGATCTCTGGCTCCTAACCACTCGCCCGAGACAAGCAAATAAAAATCAACATACTAGTTATCCTGACCTAACAGTTGACTCTCTTATCGATTCAACTTCACAGACTTGGAATTCGCAGGGAATTCGGGCTCTAGTGGATCCTCAGGATGTCAAAATCATAGAGAGCATACAACTAAGCAGTAATCATATGGTGGATAAGGATGGCTGGCATTTCACAAGTAATGGAAAATACACGGTCAAATCAGGATACCAAGTAGAAAGGGTTTATCCGGATAGGGGACAACCACCAATAATGTTTGGACCTACAGTCGAGATCCTAAAATCGCATTGCTGGAAAGTACGATACCCACCAAAGATTAAACATTTCTTATGGTAATGTGTATCGGGTTGTATATCAGTCAAAAAGAATCTACAAACGAGAGGGATGAAAGGGTACATATGTTGTGCTAGATGCGGAGCTACAGAGGAATCAATAAACCGTGTTTTTATAATTGTCGTCCAGCGCGCCAGGTTTGGGCTCTTTCACTGATACCTTCAAATCCAGACATCTTCCCCTCTCAATCACTTTTTACAAACATGGATCATTTATTTTGGAGAGTGGATCCAAAATTGGATGATCATCAATTCGCTTGGATTTTGTGGTACATTTGGAAAGGAAGGAATAACAAAAGTCTTTAGTAATTTGGATGTTGATCCCAGAGATACGCTCAAATTGGCAGAAACAGAATCGACGCTCTGGGCAGAGGCACAACTTTTGAACACACAGAGGATAGTGCAATATGAAGAGGGGGACACTTTACCGGCAATCCCAGGGCGATGGTGCTTTATAGATGGTTCGTGGAGGGATAACGATGCTTTTTCAGGACAAGTTTGGTATAGTACTTTACCAGGCTTTGATAGTTTGATGGGTGCAAGGAACGTTAGAGCTAGCCTTTCACCCCTTCACTCAGAGGTGGAGCCTCAGATCTGGGCAATGGAATGTATGAGGAATTTACAGCAGCTACGGATCACGTTTGCAACGGATTGTTCTCAATTGGTGGAGATGGTGTCGTAACTTGAAGAATGGCCTGCTTTTGCAAATTATTTGGAAGATATAAAGGTCCTGCGAGAAGTCTTCCTCAGCTTAGAGATTATTCATGTACCAAGAACGCAGAATTTAAAGGCGGACAGTCTAGCAAGAAGTGTCAAGACACAACCGTCTTTCGTCGTTCACATGGATGCGGAGCAACCAATATGGTTTTCAGAGTCAGTTTGAATCTGTTTTCTACGTTGATGACAAAAAAAAAATAAAAAATAAAAAATTTTAATTTAAAAAAAAAGAATCATAAAATTTCATATTATTTTCTAATATATGTCTAAACAAATTAATTTTCATCATATTTTATATAATTTCTGAATTTTTTTAAATTTTATTTTCATACTATTTTAGATTTAACAATGATAAAATTATATCAAAATAATTTTATAGTCATATTTGTATTTATTGTTACTTAATTTAAAATTATATTAAAATATCAATGAAACTGTTTGGATAGGTTCAACCATTGGCTCCAATATAGTGTCGAGTCAATATCTAGTCTTGTTTTCAAAACATTAATTGTAATAAACCGCTTGAACTGCATAATCTGCACTTTATCCGTTTGAACTGCATGATCTGTACTTATCCTCTTAAACTTAGGGGTGTCAAAACGAGCTATAGCTCATGAGCTGGCTCAACTCAGCTCAATTTTTCATGAGCATGATCACTATTTTTTAGGCTCATTTAATAAATGAGCTTAATAATCGAGCGTAAATTAGATCACGAGTTATATGAACGATCTTAAATGAACATGAGCTAACTCATTAACTTGGTTATTTTTATACTTAATATATAAATATTGTGTGTGTGTGCGTGTGTGTGTGTGTGTGTGTGTGTGTGTGTGTGTGTGTGTGTGTGTGTGTGTGTGACTTCTATATTTCTTTATTTCTTTTGTAAGAAAAGATAGTTTTTATATTAATCATATTTATCTTCTCATATTAGAATGTAAAACCAAAAAGTTTAAATATATACAAAAATGTAAAAGAATATTGATATCAGTCCTCATATCATATAACTTTAGAATTAACATATAAAATATTCAAAGACACTCTTGTGAAATATATATCTTTATGATTTGAATAGATGAAGAGTTTGAAGATGAATCGTCTCGAGACTCTTATGTGAAATAAATTTTTAGATCCCTGATTTAGCTTTGATATAATATATTATCAGGTGTTGATTTTATTCAGTGTTTCATATTAATATTTTGGATATTTAATATTTAAATTATATTATAAAAAGTTATTCTCTATTTTGTTTTTAATTATTTTATTAATTTTTTTTTATATCTGATCACGAGTTAGCTCATTTAATTCATGATCTAGATGATCTGAGTTCGAGTTTACATATTGAAGCTCATATAATAAATGAGCTGAGCTGAGCTAGCTCATGAAAGACCCGAACTCACTATGAACTGGGCTGAGTTGAGCGAGTTAGCTCATTTTGACACCCCTACTTAAACTGTATGATCTGCTTAATCTGTCCCGGTTGAACTGCTTTTACCATTCCGAACCTCGGTCGATGGATCCAGTTCCAAGAAAAAATACGATCAAATCATTTGAGTGACAGCCTGTATAATGGCCGGAACCAAAGAGCTAGAAAGTTTAAATTCAGTGGTTTCTGTCTTTTTCGAATATGATAAACAAATTGTGATAACCTCTCCCACAAATCAGATCAATTACTCAGAACATCTCTATTATGAATTATGTAGATAGAGAGACGACTTTATTAATCTATATCTCCCTTGTCCCCACTATTTTATTTTCAATCCCTTATGTATGGATTATATAATTCGTTTCCCATAAATATTTTTAATTGATATATATATATAGTTATTAGTTTAAAGAGAAGAATCTTTTAAATTATATTATTGAAATATTTTAGTTTAGAATGAAAAGAATATTTCATTCGCAATATTATACAATGGTTACCATTGATTTTGAATTTTAATCTATAAAGTTAACTGTTTTTATTAGATTATTTGATATCTTTTATGTATGGTGAATATTATTAATTACAAATATACCGTTATATTAAGTTGGATAAAATAAAAAATTAGAAAGAAATTCCTTTTAAGAAAAATAACAAAATGATTTATATATATAGTAATTATTAATTTATGATTTTATTGAGACCATATATTTTAAAATGTTTTAACATTATTATCTTCTTATTATTATTATTATTATTATTATTATTATTATTATTATTATTATTATTATTATTATTATTATTATTATTATTATGTCCAAATTTTATGCAGATACAACTTAAAACTTTGAAACAAAAAAATATTACTTTATCATATTTAGTAATTTATCGAATAGTAATTTATAAAATTTTACTATATGCTGATCTTATAGTTTTTATTATCGTGCGGGAGGTCTAGCTAGCAGTAAACACTTCAACCCAAACTATATTATAACAATGTTTTTTTTATAAACATAATGGAAGTTTGAAACAATATTGGTCATGACTATATCTATATGGTAGTTTTGGCGCAAAAGATTATGCTAGAAATTTTTTTTACTCTTATTAACGCCGGAATATTACCGATCAGATGAAATTATTTTATTTTGTTTACTTCATTTACTGTTAAAACTAAAGAAAATGTAGGTGGCTTGAGAAACCAACATGTTTCAAGTTTGATTTGTTTACTGTATATTGTTGTGGATCCCTACTTACACTTTATTTGCATATCTAGAGAAATATTTATCCAGTAACAAAAAAAGAGAAATATTTATCCATGAACTATATCTATACTTGGGAACTAGTCTAAATTCTTCCATAGACATAGGATAATCCAGATTAATCAGAAATTACTCTAGGTTAGTTTTACTTTTTCCTTTTACTCCTTTTTCCTCCTTTTTTATTTCTTTTTGTTTTCTCTCATTTTGCTCCAAGAACAACCAATCACACTCATTAATGTTTCTCTTTGGATCTTTTGAACACGAGGGCTACATCGTGAATATAGACAAAAGTGTCAATATCCACATATGGTGTATGGCACGTTTCTATAATACTTTGATAATTTATCATTAAGTGCCCGCTATTAATTTTTGACATATATATAAATATTTTTTTCGAAACATTGATTGCAGATATTAAAAAGTCTATTGGTTTTTATGTTTTACAAAAGTCCATACAGAGCACCATTATTTGTGTGGTATATTAAAAAGGTTTCACAGTTTACAGAATGATATTTCAATATGATTTTGTTATTTTGATTTTTGTTTTAAAAATGAATCTATTAAATGATGACATGTGTGATAAAAGACTGTAGACAGTTTCTAATTATATCATTTTTTAGATACTTTTCATTGTCTTTTTCTTAATTTTTTAATTTTTCTTTGATATGATTGTTTAGATACCTATCGAGTATCAATTGATGGAGCTGCTCTTGAACTCAAAATTGGGTTCGGTTAAAGATACGATTAACATTGAGATATATAGAATAAATTTTGAAAAAAAAAATTGAATATTATAATTATATAAGTAAATTAATAGTTTCTAGTTTAAGAGATTTGGAACAATACAAAACAAATGGAAGAACTTTAATGATTATCTTCAAACACCAACCATTATCACGCACAAGACACAACATATTGGAAGAACCAGTCAGACTCTAAATTTACTAGTGCGACTAAATAGCAACTTGCTTCACGAGCGACAACGTGGTCATGTTAAATTTTATATTTTCTATAGGTCTCCCATTGACAAAACAAGGTCTTTGAATTTTAGATAAAAAGAATCGAAGACTTTTGAAATGATAGTGTTTATATATGTATATAAAAAGTTATTTGACAAGTTCTGATTAACGTGGACCGGGGAACTGCTAGACTACTTACCTTATCCAACTCGTTTAAATGAAGAAATGATCGCGTTTATAATCAATAAATTTTCTCAATCCAATACAGAACGACAACAAAAGTAAAAATAGAGAAAAAGGATCAGACGCAAACAGATTTACTAGACCAAAACCTAAACTGACTTTCTTCAACCTCGAGTTTGATGGGACTGGATCTAAAAGAAGATGTGCATTCTTTCTTTAATTAAGTTAACGTGTTATTCCCATTCTGGATTCATACCCATTAAACAAAGCTTTGAATTTTGATGAAGGCTGTCCCAAAAGTTGCCAATATTAATTACGTGCGTTCCGAGCACAACTTCTCATCTATTGTTATTTGTTAGTTAGTCAGCCTAGTTGAAGTTTACTGTATAAGTAATTTACTTGTTTCAACACATTTGCGATCCTCTTTCAAAAATATCAGTCTTATATTTTCTTTATTAGCAACATGCAATGGATGATTTCATTCCTTGATATTTATTTTTATGTGCACATGTTTTCGTTAGCCTTTTCCCCTTTTTCTCTTTTTCAGGTCTTTTTCTTTTTGAAGTATTTTTTTCTTAACACTGATTTATAGGATAAACTGACATGTTATGACAAAAATTCAAAACAGTTTAAATGTTTAATCTTAATTTAGAAAAAAAAAATTATGAGGATGCCCAAAACGCATTTCCCACAATTTCATACAATAAACAAAATAAAAGACAAATACGAAACTAAACCCAGCCAAAATGCTTCTTACACACTACTGCTCATAGATTAGAGATGTGGATAATAGATTTATCAAAGGATATGCACTACACTAGTGAAATGAATTGAATCTAAAAAGAAAAGAAAAGAATTGAATCTGCAAATCAGTTACAAGTGATTTTAGTAATATGGAAGTTCAAATACGAAATTACTATTTCAAAATTTACATGACGATTGTAAAATCTTTAACCAGTCAACCCCTGGGCCTTAGATGTATATATAGGTCATAATATTTAATTAACTTATTCGTATACAACTTCAATTAGGAGTATATATAGGTTTAAAAGGAACAAACATAGCATATTCCTAAGCAGCAACAGCGACAACATAGCCTAGTTGGTTTTTACCAAAAAAACATTGCCTAGTTGGCCTATTATTAGCTTTAAACGACTTTTTTTTGTAAAAGGATAAAAGAAGAGAAATATTTTTTTTTTGTTGAGAACAAAAGAAGAAGAGAAATATTTTCAACGACTTTCTCATTTGTTTTAAACGAGTGAGAAAAAATATAATATGAGCACAACGTCTTTCAAATATTTCATGTCGTGATATATCCACGGCTTGCCCACCTTTAACATGACGTTACCGTACCTTCTCTGATCTCATCCCACTTGTATATTTAAAAAAACATCTTTTTTGAAAAGGTAAATAAAACATTTTCTTATTAGTTGTTGACAAAAACGTGGGAAAACAATTTAGTTAAACTAAAACCACGCACAAACGAAACATTCCCTTTTTCTTCTATAAAACCTCCCTTACTTTTAACCTCCACGACCCACACCAATCATCATCTTCTTCTTCTTCTTTCTGCATGGGTTTCCTGAGATCTTCCTCTTCTTACTCTTCTTCATTGAAATGGCTTGGATTTGTAACGGCGGTTTGGGTTCAATCCATCTCCGGCAACAACTACACCTTCTCCAACTACTCCGGCGCTCTCAAGTCCCTCATGAACCTCAACCAGCTCCAGCTCAACAACCTCTCCGTTGCTAAAGACGTCGGAAAAGCCTTTGGAATCCTCGCTGGCCTCGCCTCCGACCGTCTTCCCACTCCAGTCATCCTACTTATCGGCTGTTTCGAAGGTCTTCTTGGCTATGGCGTACAATGGCTAGTGGTTAGCCGTACCATCACCCCGCTTCCTTATTGGCAGGTACTAAGAATAAATTTTATGCTTCTTTATGAGATTTTAGGGGCTGTAGTAGATTTAAGTTTTTAACAATTTTCTTTTTACAAAGTTGAGAATTTATATCTATGCAATTTTCCTCAAAATTTTTGGGGGCTGTACACAATGCTTCATTCGGCTTTACCGGCCATATTTATCTCTGATTGAAACTCATACATGCAAGTTATGACAAGATTCCGTGTTTGGATTATAGATGTGTGTGTTCCTCTGTATGGGAGGAAACAGCACGACGTGGATGAACACGGCGGTTCTAGTGACATGCATTCGAAACTTCCGGCGAAACCGTGGTCCGGTGTCAGGGATCTTGAAAGGATACGTAGGCCTAAGCACTGCTATTTTCACCGATCTCTGCACTGCTCTGTTCTCAAACGATCCGGCGTCGTTTCTTGTTTTACTCGCCGTCGTGCCTTTCGCTGTCTGTCTCACGGCGGTTCTCTTCCTCCGCGAAATTCCTCCAGCTTCTTCCGCCGACGAGGAGGACGAAGAGACTAGCTACTTCGCCGTGTTCAACATCGTAGCGGTTGTAGTCGCTGTCTACCTTCAGTCTTACGACATCATCGGAATCAAGACCGGAGTGTTCTCAGTCGCTTTCGCCTCCATACTTCTCTTCCTCTTGTTCTCCCCAATCGCTATACCTTTCCATGCATTCATCAAAAGCTTGAATCGTGGTGAACAAGACGTTGAAGGACAGATTCAAGAACCGTTGCTTAGCTCAGATATCGCGGCGGAGAATGAAGTAACTGCTGAGGCGGCGGCGGCGGTGGAAGAGGAGAATCTTGGGACGGAGAGGAAGAGGCCGGTGTTGGGAGAAGACCATACGATAATGGAAGCGGTGTTGACCGTTGACTTTTGGGTGCTGTTTGTGTCGTTCCTGTGTGGTGTAGGAACTGGTTTAGCAGTGATGAACAATATGGGCCAGATAGGGCTTGCTCTTGGTTACACAGATGTTTCGATATTCGTCTCCATGACTAGTATTTGGGGCTTCTTCGGTCGCATTCTCTCCGGTACTCTCTCCGAACACTTTCTCAAGTAAGTTTCCACCTACTTCAATTTTTTTTTTTTTTACTATCAGCAAATTATATTTTCAGTTCCTTTTTTTAAAAAAAAAAATCTTCTCGAAAGGTATAAATTTTCTAAAATTGTGAAAATAAGTTTCAAATTAAAAATCTAATTAGTTGGTTAGATTCTTCCAATCAGCACCTGCCGACACTTCAGTTTGTGTTCCATGCACTTGTATCCGCAAACTTTTCAATCTGTTTTTTTTTTTTACAAAACTATTCAATCTGTTTGTTTCAGTCAAAGAAAAAAACTATTCAATCTGTTTGATGGTATTACTATTTTGGTTCAAAACTAACTTAAGGTTTAATCGGCAAATGCTGTAGTCTATAGAATCTTTTCACATGCATAATTTTTTTTCTAAAGTATCTAACTATTCTAATCATGATCTATGCAAAATCCTAAACCTTCATATTTTCGTCTTCTTTTTGATTGTAAAAAAAAATAAAAAATATTCAGGACGCTAACCTTTTGACTTTGGAAGATTTATGAATAATTCAAACTTTAGAAAAAATTCTATAAATATAATATGGATTAAAACTACTACGTGACGTATAATATTTTGCATCCACATAAATGGACACACAACATTCAATGCGTTTTGGTGTTTGTCTGCATTTTTTTTTTCTTTAATGACTTTTCATATAAAGAAAAGTGGTTTTTCAGATTGCTCTGTTTGTTTCATTTTGAATTTTTGTATTTGTGCATAGACATGTCCAAGCTTAGTTCTTGTTCTTTTCCTTTACTTGGGCCACATTCTTTAATTCCGCGTCACGTGAATATCCCCCTCTAGATTCTTTACGAACTTCAATATTATAATGATGTAAACGTACTACATCATTATCAATAAGCATGTTGATTTATTGTTCAAAAAGGAAATAAAAAAGCATGTTGATTTAATTACTTTACCAAAAAAATTACTTTACTAATAAAAATGTAAAATTTTCTCTTAATTTCTATAGGAAAGCTGGAACACCAAGACCACTATGGAACGCAGCATCTCAAATCCTCATGGCCGTAGGATATGTACTAATGGCTTTAGCAGTGCCTAATTCACTATACATCGGTTCAATGGTGGTCGGAGTTTGTTATGGTGTCCGTCTAGCCATTACCGTACCCACTGCGTCAGAACTCTTTGGTCTCAAATACTATGGTCTCATCTACAACATCTTAGTGCTTAACTTGCCCCTTGGCTCGTTCCTCTTCTCTGGTCTCCTCGCCGGATTTCTCTACGATGCAGAGGCTACACCAACTCCTGGTGGAGGCAACACTTGCGTAGGAGCTCACTGTTACCGTCTCATCTTCTTGGTCATGGCTTTAGCTTCTGTTATTGGAGTTGGTTTAGACATTTTGTTGGCTTATAGAACGAAGGAGATTTATGCTAAGATTCATGCTAGCAAACAAGTCAAGAAAGCTTCTAGCAACCTTAGTTAAAATTTGTTAGATCCAGTTCTTTATTAATTGAATATAAAATTGAATGAGATTTTGATGTTACCAATTCTAAATCTTTTCTATTTTTTTGGGCAACAACAACAAAAAAAAATAGCGGTTTATCTCTACATAGTCTGTAAGACTTAGAAATGAAACAACAAGATCTGAAAACCGATAATATGGCTTAAATTGATAGAGTAACAAGAATAGCTGAAGGGTTTATAAACCATGACAGATACATATATTGACATGAAAGACTTAAATGAAGACTGACTTACTGATACAAATATCAATAAAAGACCTTGAGTATGAGAAATGATTTATTGAATAAAACATGCAGACAACTATTGCAAGGATAGTGTTTTATATTATAGTGATAACATATATATATACACATTATAAGGGAAATGTTTATATTTTGAAATATGTATCCAAGAATTTGATAAGACCATCATGAATAGCTTTTCAACATTTCAGAGAATTCAAGTTCCTGTATCTCATCATTTCGCCAATGCTTTCCTGAAAATTAAACGAGATGCGACACAGTCATACAGATATCTTCGGATATGGGAGCAACCGACTTTCGGAAACATGATAAATATATCTATCTTCTGAGTGAATCTTTTTATAAAACTGTCCTCAAGTACGAAGCAGAAGACTGGATCGGTAATGTTGTCTCTGAAAATACAATGTGAGAGATTAAGGGTTGCTAGGTTTTGGAGGCATTCGATAAGGTGGGAAACTACTTTAATATTGTCGATATCACTACATAGCATACTCAGCCTCTTGAGCTTAGGGAGGTAACACACGATTTTTTGTTTTACTAGGAATGTTAATATGGTAACACGCGATTTGCTGAGCTAATTATTGGTCAACGTAACCCAAAAGTTTCAGGTTGGTGAGATTGCTACAATTTTCTCCAATGATTTTAAAGTTGATTCTCTCTTTCAAGGAAAAGCCTGGACTGAGATTAATGTGTGAAGGTTCTTCCATCGACTGAATACAAATCGATTTGAATTGTCACTTAAATTGCCCCATCGTGGCAAGACATTTTCTGATATTTGGCAACCTGTAAGAAAAAAATAATGATGATAGAAGCGGTACATTCCTTTAGGTTTCTTGGGACTCAAGGTATTCACGAGATTTACCTCTCAACAGCGATGATAAGATCTTCATCTTCCATGCAAGAATAGAACTTGAAGAGCAAAGTGGTTGGGATCACGGTACTGCTAAGTTTGGTGATTTCAGTTAAAATCTTTGCCTTCTTTTATCTTTACATACTGTGAATTTCGTAGTTGAGGATGTTTAAAGTCAACACGTTAGAGATAGGCAAGGTCGATAGTTTTCCATAGATATTTATGGTGAGAAGCAAGGAACCATGAGATACAGACGCATGATGCTCCAATGGTAACATCCAATACGTTGAGCTTCTCAAAAATATTTGCCTACAGTAACACAGACAGAGACTACTACAGGTGCAACACCTTCTGCGGCACAAAACACAGCCGCACCAGAAACAACAATGTCTACGGCGAGCGTTAAAGATCACATAAAACAACAATAACCCATGGCATAACTACAACCGTTACCGCGAATGAGCACAAGTAACCGTAACCATGTGCAAAATCTTAAACTCCATGCCACAGTCCAACACCCATAAACAATACTAACAACAGTTGCACAAGCTCTCAAAGACCATCGTTGGAGGGCTGTTATGCGTGCTGAGATTGATTCTTTAATTCAACATAAAACTTATGATTTGTTTTCACCTGATATTGCCTCTGATATATATTGTTGAATGCAGATGGATCTTCACTATTAAAAGACTATCTAATGGATCTGTGGACAAATTCAAAGCGCGACTTGACGCTAAGGGTTTTCATCAAAGGTCTGGCATTGATTTTCAAGACGCTTTCATCCCTGTTATCAAGCCAGCTACAATCAGACAAGTCCTCAGTGTTTCTGTCTCACGCTAATGGCCACTAATACAACTCGAAGTTAACACAACATTCTTGCAAGGACTTGAAGATGATGTGTTTATGGCTCAACCCACTGCCTTCCAAGATCCATCTAACCCCGCGGCAGTTTGTAAACTACAAAAATCAATATATGGACCCAAGTAAGCCCCTAGAGATTGGTACAATAAGTTCATGATGTTTCTCCTACAGTTCGGATTCACGAATTCATTACCCAATGCTTATGTCTTTGTCTACAATCACAACAACATCCTTCTATACATGCTATTATACGTTGATGATTTGATCATCATATGAAGCAACACTGATCACCTAAACATATTTATTTCAATCTCTCCCAACTCGTTTTTCCCTTAAAATTTTGGCGATCTGTCTTATTTTTTGGAAACGGAGGTTCACTGTAATTCACAAGGTCTTTATTTAACTTAAACTTGTTACATTGCAGATCTACTTCAAAAAACAAAAATGCACAATGCCAAACCTATGACAACGCCAATCTGCCCATTTATGACGCTCACGCTTCAAAGTGGTGACCCACTTCCGTCAGGAACAAAGTACTATGCTGTAATTGGAAGTCTCCAATATCTCTCCCAGACACGAACATAGATCGCATTCTTTGTCAACAAACTATCCCAGTTCATGTATCTCCTACGTATAGAACATTAGACAGCTGCAAAAGGAGTTCTCCGTTACCTAGGCGGCACACTTCACAAAAGTATATTCTTCTTCTCAAACAACACACTGTCCCTCCATGCCTTCAATGAGGAAGACTGAGCGGGAAATAGAGATTACTACACCTTCACCGGCGCAAATATTGTTTACTTTGGCAAACATCCAACTGTGTATAAGAAAAAATGGGTGTGGAAGATGAATACAGATCAATAGCTTCAACCACAGCAGAGGTATGCTAGATCTTACCACTGCTACGTGAACTTGAAATCAAGGTGACAACAACTCCTACAATTTACTCAAACAACAAGGGTGGAACATATTTAAGTGTTAATCCAATTTTTCACTCTAGGATGAAGTACTTGGCCTCAGACTACCATTTCGTACATCAACAAGTCCAATATCGCATGGTTCGGGGGTTACATATTCTGAAATCTCATGATCAGTGGCTGAATCGTGGAAATTTTTTTATCTGGATCATGATTAACATTGTAAGCCCAAACTGTAACAAAAAGCCCAGACAATAACTTGAATTTTTATAAAAAGAGTCAAAAACGGGTGCAAGAAGAGCTTTGAACCTAGGTTAGGGGTGTCAAAGTGTGAAAGTCGGAACCAATTGAGCTGTTTTAGAATACAAAATAAGACTAACAATTCAAATTCTTAAATTTAACCGGTGTCAGTCGACCCCCCCTTTCTTCTATGTGGGTCCGCCTCTGCTCATGATCAACCGGCCGACATTAGGACAAAGCCTCTCTCTTGTGCCCGCTTCCAAGATATGGATTTCAAGATTGGAATCACCAATGGTGCTCCATCTTGAAGGGGCATCTATACTATTATATACGAAGTGAATTTGCTGATTTGTCATGCTCTCCATAATTTTAGGAAATTTTGTTTATTTGCCACCTTCTCCATATTCTTAGGAGATTTTGTTTATTTGTCACATTCTCCATATTATTATGAGATTTTGCTTATTTGTCATTGTTTATTGTTTATTTGTCATATTTTCCATAATTTTAGATAATTTATTTATTTGTTATGCTTTTAATAATTTTAGTTTTTCTTATTTGCATATTCTCCATAATTTAGGTTATTTATTTATTTGTCATGTTTTAATAATTTTAATTGGTAATTTTATTTATTTGTTATATTTATTAATAATTTTAGGTGGTAATGTTAGTTTTGCTTGTTTGTCTTGTTCTCCATGATTTTAGGTTATTTTGATTATTGTTTTATGTTTTATTATTTTTAGAAGCTTAGTTGTCATATTCTATGATTTAGGTTGAATCATTAGTATTGATAAATAACTTTTTGAATTGTTAGTTTTAAACATGTTTAGTGATTATTTAATAAACATTCTCATTATATTCATGGATAATTATTAAGAACAAGTATTATTAAATTTTAGCAATAATTATATAGTTTTGTTCATCCTATATTTACTTTAGTAATATTAAACCGTTTAATGTTTTTTATTTATTATTTTTAAAAAGAAGTTTGCTTCTCTTTTATGTCACTGAATTATCTTACCAATAAAAAAATATGAGTCTAAAGAATACATTCTCTCACCATTAAAAATTAAAAAAAAAAATCGAGCTTTCACTGGACATGTAATTTATTACTTTTAGTTTATAAAATTTAGTTAAATATAAAATATGTTTTAAGTTATTGTATATATTGTTAATAGGTGTCACTATGAACTCCGATGAAGAAGAAATTTATATAAAATGCAATTAAGATTTGATGAAGAGGGGTTTTGTTTAGGTTTTGTAGATTTGTCTTTTATGAGAATGATACTTTTTACATGTGTAGTTTGGTGATAAAATACATAAAAGATTTTACAAATATCAAACCATATCTATGTTGCATTGTAATAAAAAAAGATAAACTATATCTTTTGATTAATTTAATATTTGAAGTTAATTAAATAAATTAGATTGAAATTAAAAATTATTGTTAAAATTTGAATTAATTGGATAT
The DNA here is from genome assembly GCA_018703725.1 of Brassica juncea. NCBI lineage: Eukaryota > Viridiplantae > Streptophyta > Magnoliopsida > Brassicales > Brassicaceae > Brassica > Brassica juncea. The sequence continues at coordinate 7,792,930 of CM031936.1, read as the reverse complement.
ATATTAGTCCGCACAAGTGTGCGGGCCATCATCTAGTGTTAGAATATTCTCACAATTTCCTTAACTGATCCAATATTATCGAAAAGGACTCAAATTTATTCCACTTTCAAAATTTCTATTCTAAATACCTCACCTATTTTCTCACTATCACTCCTTTTTCTTTCCTTCCTTCCTTTCTTTATTTAATATTTTTATTTGTTTATTCCAAATACTGCGGGCCCGCCACTACTATTTCTTGTTTTTATATTTTTCTTTTCTCAAATGGGCCCCACCCTATTTTCATGTATCGACCAGATTTTTTTCCAGCTTTTTTTTCAATTTATTTTATAAAAGTTATTAATAATTAATACAGTTAAAAATAATGAAAAAAATTTATGTTTATCCTAAAATAATATTTCTAAAATATTTCAATAAAATATAAATATTTTTCCAAACTAATATTTTCTTTTTATATAAAAGTTATCAAATTTAAAGTAAGATATATCATATTTAAATCAACAATAATTTCAAAAATATCTATATAAATTATTTCAATAACATATCAAAAATATTTTAAAATACAAATATTTTGTATTTTAATAAAAAACTAATTTTAAAATTAAATTTTATAAGACATTTATATAAATTAATATTCCTAAGCTAATATTTATCTCTTTTAAAATATGATATTTTATATTATAATCAACAATTAATTTCAAAATATTTATCTGAATTTTTTCAATAATATTTCAAAAATAAAATTTAATAAAATATGTATTTAAATAATATTTTAATCAATAATTAATTTCAAAAATTAATTTAATAAAATATTTATATCAATTTTGGTTGTATAAAAATATTTTAAAATATATATTTACTAAAATATGTATTTCATTTATATTTTAGTCACCAAATACTTTCAAAAAACAAATTATATAAATTATTGTAATAATATTTCAAAAATACAAATTTAAAAATATGTTTTTCTATAATTTTTAATCAGAAATTAATTTCAAAAATAAATTTAATAAATATTTTTATACATTTAGGTTATATAAAAATAAATTTAATCATGAATTACCCACACTTCTAGGATTACCTTGGACTACCTTGGATTACCTTGAACTATTATGTATTATGCATATTTTAAAAACTTTATATTTTCGGCTTATTATATATTTTTAGCCAATATAACTTATATATTTTCAAATTATATTTCCATATATGTGCTTAGATATCAAATTAGTCATGAAATCTTTAATATTTATTAAGTTATTAGAAAACTTATAATTTCCACAAGAAACTTCCTTATACTTTCATGATTAATGTCTTGATAGTGATGTCATAATAAGGTGAATCACACAGATTACATATTTTCAAAATTTTATTTCTATGAAAACGCTATAAACAATCTAAAACTGTGTAAATGTCTTGGTTCTACTAGAAATATTTTATTTTTCACATAGTATTACTAATAAATATTGAAATTTGCAAAAGTATTACTATAAACAAGATAATATTACTACTACCTTGAGTACTACTAAGTATAAATATAAAAATAGTGTTTTTTTGATTATATGGCATGTAAATATTTTAAACGAATAAAATTTAAATTATATTTTAATAACATGTGTTAAATATGTTATACACGTTTTAGATATGTTTGAAATTTGTTTAATTTATCTTAGTAATACTAGTAAAACTAGTAGTTCAAATTGTCTAAATGCACTGATGTTAATACTATTTTTTTTCACATTGTATTATTAACAAAAGTTAAAATTTGCATAAGTATTACTATGAACAAAGTGTATTACTACTATTTTAAATACTAGTAACTTGTAAATATAAACTTAGTAGTCCAAATTTTATTTTATCACGTTTCAAGTGTCTTATTTTTTTTAGTAATACCTAATAAACCTAGTAGTATAATACTATTAGTCTAGTAGTCCAAACGTAGAACAAATTTTAAACAACGAACATCATTCCTCCAAGTTTTAAGTGTCATATTAGACAAACTCAAAACATTCAAATTTGAAACATAAATACAAAGACTATTATTTAATATGGTTGTGTATTTACACAAAGCTTAGAACACAAGCTAATATTAAGCACCATATAACTTGTGTATAGTCAGTTAATATGATGGCATATTTTACAGGAAATATCACGTTTACAGGTAGTCCTGGGCATACTATCCGAAATCTGAAAACCAAACCGAAACCCAACCAAAACAACTGGGACCAAAACCGAACCGAAAATTACAAAAACCCGAACGATTCCTATATTTCTGAAACCAAAAAACCGAAACCAAAAAACCGAAATCAAAAAACCAAAACCAAACCAGGAGCGAACCGAAAACCGAATGGGTATCCGAATATTTTAAATATATTAAATATATTAAAAAGATTAATTATTTTTAATTTTAATATATATAATTTAATTTATATAAAAAATTTCTAAAAAACCCGAATTACCCGAATTTTATTTTCTGTTTTCTAGGTTGAATCCAGATTTTCGGGAGTTTTTTATTTTATTTTTGGGGCTTTAAACCCTAACAAAACCCGAATTATAAATAATTCGTTTCCACTTTGTTTTATAAAAATAGAAATCCGACCCGAACCCGACACTACCAAAACCAAACCAATCCGAAAATATCTGGTTCCTGAATGGTTCCTAAATACTCCAACCCGAATAACTCAAAAATCGAATAAGCCAAACCGAAAACCCGAATGCCCATCACTATTTACAGGCATAATTATATAGAACAACTTATGTAAATATGTTAAAGATAACTTGTTGTCTGGAGATAAATTGCTTGTTTGTAAACATGACAGCCCCAGGTTCAATTCATGATATCCTTATTTTATTTGGTTAGGATTTATTTTATTTTTAAAAACATATTATACAAAACATAGTTTATGTGGCAAAACATAATGGTAACTTCTGGTCTGGTGGTACGCTACTTGTTTCTTATCTTTACAGCGCCGGGTTCGATATTTAATACTCCTTCCGTTTCATAATATAAGATGTTTTGGAGAAATTTTGATGTTTCAAGATATAAGATGTTTTGATATTTTTAAGGTACTTTAGCTTTATTGATAATCAGTTAACCAATAGCAGTTTACTACATTATTTATGATTTGGTAATCTATATTTAATAATATTATCTTCTTAAAAGTAAGTTTCTTAATTCATGTTAATCCTTTTTTATTTTTAGTGGCAGTTTCGTAATTATTTCATCATCTTCCTCTTAGGGGTTTTTCCGATTATGCAATTTTTTTTTTCGCGGTCGCCATGAAATTCTTCAAACAATATCCATTTCTATGGGTTCTAGTTGTTGTTTACACATTAAACTATAAATTTATCCATATTCATCAAATTTGAACATTGATATGAAATTGAGCTTACAAGACATTCAAAATCGCTAGAACAGACCATTAATATGGTTTAGAATACAGTTTTTTGCCTTTATCTTCACTATTTATATGTAAAAAGTATAGTAGTTGAAGAAAGAGAGAGAGAGAAACATGTGTGGGGTAAATGAAAGAGAATGGTTTGTGTCCCAACAGAGTAAGGGCATCATTATTGGTGTCCTTGTACTAAAATCCTTAAGAAAAATAATATGTGTATGTATATATTATATATGCGTGTGTAATTGTTGGTTAAGGACTTTACGGAAACCGAAACCAAAAGTTTCTTAAATAAGGGCATCATTTTGGTTTCGGTACAAAGCATCATTTTGGTTTCGGTTTCCGTAAAGTCTTTAACCAACAATTACACACGCATATATAATATATACATACACATATTATTTTTCTTAAGGACCCTAGTATAAGAACACCAATAATGTTGCTCTAAGGGGGAAAAAGAAAACCTTCAGACTAGGTTTGAGGGTTTAGTCTAGGTTGGATTGTAATTTAGATGAGGGTTTAGTCTAGGTTGGATTGTAATTTAGATCATTTATTAAGGATAATTTAGTATTTAGCAAGTTTCTATAATTAAAAGAAAATAAAAAGTAAATGATTTATTAAGAGGGGACAAAATAGAATATAACTTGGAGGTACTTAGAGCAAATTAGAATAAAGTCCAATATTATCTCTTCTGTAAATGATGAATATATTCTTCCCTTGTATTCTGTCGATGATTTTGTATATAAATCTATGACTATACTATCACAGTCATCTTCCATATTCAACATAAACCCACAACTTTTTGTAGCTTCGATTGTGTATACAATGTGCATGACCTCATGATTGTCTGGGATTGGTGTAGGCGTTTTATCCATGGTGCGTTTCAAGGAATTCGGAAGTAGGGCGTTTCAAGAAAAACTGATTTTTTTTTTGAGTAAATTGCTAGCGATGTGTATTATTTATTAGACGATGACATAAGTAGTAAGTACATCAGAACACATGGATGGCTGAAGAAATAGTGTTGTCCTTAACTTCCAATTTTTTGGACCAGATAATTGATAGTATGACATCATGAACGTGCAGCTTAACTATATTTTATAAACAAAATACAAATAGAAAACCTTGCAATATATAAATGTCCCAAAACCGTGGGCGTACACCAGCTTTTTCTTCTTCTTTTTTTTTTCCCAGTTTTGAGATCAATAGATTAGTATTTACTACTAGTTAGAGAGGAGAGATGGGTTCGATTTAGGTATTTGGCATTTCTAGAACCAAAAAAGTGTATGGGTCGATATATACACATTAACAAGTTATCAAGTTAAAGAAAATCGGGTAAGATGCATCTCCAAAAAATTCCCAAATCCTCAAATTTTGAAGTTTTTTTGCTTTTCAATAGACCCTCAAACACTCAAAATTTGAGGGTATGAAAAGTATAACTTCAAATTCAGACCCGTCCAGTATATATTGACATCTAAAGCAAAATGAAATTTGCTTGATTTTGCACTCTGAACACAGGGAATTAGGTGCATAATCACTAGACTATACAACACTTTTAGCAAATTGGATGCCCTTAAATTGTTATTCTCATTTGCACCTAAAGCCCTAGCTTTACCAGCTTTAAATCAGGGGCCGGCACAGCTCAAATTTGAAGTTCAACTATTCAGACCCTTAAAATACTATTTACTTATTATTTTAGTTTTTATAATTTTATAATTTATATATAATTGTACTAGTATTGATTTTCTTATCACTTTAGTCCTTATAACTATATTTCACTTATATATTCAAATATATATTATATATATTAATACACAAAATCTATAAATATATTAAAATAAAATAAAAACTAATATAAAATAAAATTATTATTTCACACAACAATTATGTTACATTAATCAATATATCACAAATTAATATTAAAAGTACAAGCATAAATATTTTACAATAACGATTACACAAGCAACTCCTGAAATGATGATAAATAAAATTACTCGATTTCAAGAGTTTTTAACTTGTAATCTTCAGTGAAAATCAAGAGACTCATTAATGACTTCCAAATGCGTTGATTGATCATATATGGAAAATATGGAAATAACAATAGCGAGTAGTTTGTATTTTATTATTTTTAATGAATAAATGTATGTTTATATTATTATTTTATGTATTTTGTGTGTTATAATAAATTTTATTTATTAATATTAGGTTTAATATTTTTAATGTGTATGTATTATTTATATATATAAAGTTTAGTGATGATAACTAGTTTATATTAAATTTAAGGACTAAAATGTGAATTACATAAAATTCTAAAAATAAATTTGAGATTATATGTTGGAACAACTCACCCTCAAATCTTTATTTTGAGGATTCTCTACCTTTAAAATGAAGTTTTTTTAAGATGCTCTAAAAAGTCACATGGTGTATGTCAATGTGGCACAGCTAACCTCATCAAAAGTCTAATGAACGTTATTATCTCTCATACAAAACCACCAAAATAAGACCATCAAATTTTACTAGAGAAATTGTAATGCACTCATTTGATTTGATCTATTATTTGCCCAATCGATCTATAAGGAAGCATTTACTCTTTTTTTTGACATCCATTTTCATTTTTTTTTAAAAGCACAACAATGAACTCTTTTAATTATTATGTCTTCTTGTTTCCATCACATTATATTCCTCAGATCCATTTTTAGACTAAACTTATCAACGCAATGTCAAACATCTCAGCTTTATCTAAGAAAAGCATTTCAAATTTTTACATAATTAAAAAATAAAATATATTACAAACAATTTGTGCGTACCGCAGACAAGATCTAGTTCTTATAAAAGCTCATGAGACATTAATAATAAAAAATTAAAAACCATTTAAATTTGTTTTTCTCAATTCCTTTTCACCTCATCCTTGCTTTTTGCGTTAAAATTTCATGTTTGCCAAAATTCATCTTTTTTGGTTTGCCAAGTATTATTTTTTACAAGTTTTTAAAGTTGTAATTTTTAATACAAAACAGTTTTACAGGAAATGTTTCCGGTTGTATTGAAAAATGTCCGAGAACATTATATACTATACCGTAACATTTTTAAATTAACAAAATTTGTGAAAGTTTTTTTCTCAAAAAAATAAAAATTTTGTGAAAGTTTTCCTACAGTTTTAAGTGTTAATAATACATATCTGTCAAATCAGCTGGCACAAAATGAACTTTGTGAATGTCATTGGAACAAACTAAATTATTAAGTGTGCAATGTTCCTAATTACCCACCGATTTGATTTCTGTGCTACACAAGAAAAGTATATAACGACAAAAGTTGAGCTAAGAGACATAGGTGGATTTCCTAAACACATGGGACCATAGCTCCCAAGAGAAATGCAGATAGAATTATTAAAAGACAAAATGCTTGTTTCAGATAGTGACAATTTTCTACTCTCAAACTGCTCATCACATCGCTTTTTGACCAAATCAGCTCCTCTGATTATGGAAATTAGCCAGGTCTATTTCTCGAGATTTTTTTTCGTTTTTAAAAGACTATGCTTTTAGTTGATGCTTTACTGAAACCAATATTATCATATACTACTACACGCTTTCAATTGAAAGCAGGTTTTATACAAGCACTTGGTCCTTTGTGGTTTATCAGAGTATTGGTGGTTAAGTTTAGCATGTTATCAAAGCGTTCTTGACCTTAAAAATATGTTCTTAATAAAACCACAAAATAATATTATTAAATTTTGTTTTGAGTCTTTTTATTTTGTCAATTTGGTTTGAATCTTAAGAGACTAGAAAAAAATATTGTTTACTTACATCTAAGGAAATATTCTCTTTCTAAAAGTGTTAATGAAAGTGTGAAACTAACCCTTGCATTTACATTTTTATATTTTACACTTATTTCTCTTCGGTGCAAATTACAATATAGCTACGTTAACAATAATTATATTGGTCTGTAAGGGTAATGCTCCGACATAACCGTTCGTAGTCTCACCACGTCAAGTTCAAGAGTCATCGACTGGTCCTACATGTTTCCCGTTTTTTATCCACACATAACACTATTACCAAAAATGAGATCCTTACAGCCACTCATTTTAGAGAGTTCACGATAGAATTAATCAAAACTACTATATCAGTTAAAGAGCTGAAATTTGGGGAAGAATTGAAACCGAACGTTGGAAAAGCGGAACTCAGATTCAGAGCTCTGAGAAAAAATTGCAAAAATGGAGAGGAGCGCACATGGTTGGTGTTTGCAGGAAGAAAAATTAAAAGAATAAGAATAATAACAGAAATTTTTTTTTTTGTTTGGAAGCGTCACAAGCTCTTCCTAACCACAAATCCTGCCCTGCTTTGTACTCTTCAGTACATTTGCTATTTCCAAAGTCCGTGATTAACGCTTTTTAACGACACCTCTGCTATGCAGGTAGACAGGGACAGGAATTGACATATATTGAAATGTTCTTTCAAATATGTTATGAGTGTGACTGGATGGTAATTGTAGAGTAAACTTTTAGTCTAACTTTTGTTTTACTCTGTATTCAGCTAAAAAGCTACCAATCAATTTAAATGTTATTCTTGGCTTTTACTCTGCATACCGCTGATAAAGTGGGAAAAGAACTCCATGTTTTACTCTCAAGTTTGTTGGAGAAATATAATTAAAACTGGCTTCTGTTTCTCTTTCCTGTTTTCACCTTTTAACATTTATTCTAGGTTTCACTATTTACTCTGTGTGTGTGACAACCCGTCATTTTTTAACAACTCTTCTACAGAACAAGTTGTCACCAATTGACCTGCAGAGCTGTAGCTAGAGGTCATACGAACAGGGCGGATTGTCAACACTGTGTTTCTCCAAAGTTTACCGGTCACAACCTATATGTCTGGAGCAAATTCATTTATTTGGGTGGTATGTTGATGAGATCGAACGTGAAACTCAGTGGAAGAAGAAGTAACCCAGCCAACAATATTTATTATAAATTTGTTGTTAATCACCATTTACAACTGTGTAACAATGAACAAAAAGCTAAAACTCAAACAGATGTCTGCATAAAAGTAAAATAAACTCTTTCATTTTTTTAACTGTGTAAAACAAATGTTGAATCGCATTGTTACGTTGTTGTTAATCACCATTTACACAGTTAAAATATGAAAGAGTTTATTTTACTTTTATGCAGACATCTGTTTGAGTTTTACTTTTTGTTTATTGTTAGATTGTAGTTGTAAATGGTGTTTAACAACAACTTTATAATAAATATTGTTTTAGTTAATCCTGTATTTACTGTCGTAAAATTAAGATCAGGCCGTACTAATTAGAAATCATTCGGAGTCGATTTAGAGCCTAAAAGTTGTGTATGTTTCAAACTTTCTAATACATATTATACTAAAATTTAAATCCACATATATAGCATTTTACGGGTTATCTTGTTAATTATAAGCTAGGTGATCAAGGGGGACCATGTTTTTATTGCCATTGTCTGCGTGGCTTCTGCACATATTTTTCACTTCTCTCTTAGACACATAGAAATACACAACACATGCATGTCATTATAAATATTTACACCCCACCCCTCAATATCATCCACCAACTCCCTCCCCCACTGCAAACATAACAAAAAGCTTTTCTCTCCAAATCACCCAAAACACAAGAAGATGGCCATCCTCAAGAAATCTACAAAACTTGCTCAAACAACAATGCTTAGGCATATTCTGAAGAGATGTTCGAGCTTGGGGAAGAAGAATGGAGGAGGAGGATATGAAGAATATGATCTCCCACTTGATGTACCAAAGGGACACTTCCCTGTCTATGTAGGAAAAAATAGGAGCAGATACATAGTTCCTATCTCTTTTTTGACCAATCTTGACTTCCAATGTCTCCTTAGAAGAGCTGAGGAAGAGTTTGGTTTTGATCACGACATGGGTCTCACCATTCCTTGTGATGAACTCTTCTTTCAAGATCTGACATCCATGATCCGATGAGATCTATATATTTTCAACAAGACGAAGAACAAGTAAGCTGAAGGAGATAGAGATGGAGATGGTTAAAGATGAAGTTTTTTTATTTTAATTTTTGTAGCTTCTCTTTTTTTGAACATCCTCTCTCTTTTCTTTAGTTTGATGATTCGCTGTATTTTCTCTGTTTCCTTTGTCGTATTTTTAAGCTCATCTTGGGTGTTTTATGGGTCCAGTTTGACTCGTTTAACCAAACACCCCACGAGATGGAAATTTTTGTGTTTAAATCTCTGAAGAAAGCTTGTAAAATTTTCCTCACGGGTGTTTGGTTTGTTACTAAATCTGCGAGAGAGGTTAATTATTATTTTTGATGATCAGTATGCTCATCGTAGTATCCAATAAAAACCTAATAAGTCAAGTTTTATAGCAAATATATCTCTAGTTTCTAAGCGTGCCTCAACTTTTTGCACAAAAAGGGATTCTAAAATGTTTTTTTGGTCTAAAATCGAATACTCTTCTCTTTTTTTTTTTCCTTTTTTCACTTTAGAGTTCTTAGATTCTAATTTCTACATCTCCTAAGACAATGGTCAAAACAGATCACAGAGTACTATTTGATTAAAATTAGCCGTCTCTCTCTATACATACCATTTCTGTAGAATAAAGATTATTTCAAACCGAAAGCTAGTAAACCTTTAGGTAGATATATATTCAAGCATGGGTTGGTGTTAGAAAAAGTTAATTTTGCATCGAACAATTTTTGTAAACTAATTTCATGATCACTCGATTCACTCCATACATGTATATTTTGAGACATAACGCATAAGACTCGCATATGAATACCGAAGTGATTTGCTATGAATAGCTAAATACGTTGAACAAAAAAAAAAGAATAGCTAAATACAACCTAAAATATTTAGTTTACGGTCTCACCACCAGAGTGATTTAATATTTACCACTTGTTTATTTTGCCAACTCACGGGTTTGTTCTGTTCTCTGTGGGGAAGGTATTCTTAATTCATTTCTTTGTTGTTTTTTTTACTAAAGGCTTGTTAATTCATTTCTTAATGTTATTTTTTGTCTTTTCTTTCTGCCCATGGATTTGTCGACGTGCATGACAATATGTTTATTGTAATAAAATACTTCTTTTGAAAAGGTATTTTGCTTTTACTTTACACCTATATTTGAAGGAAAAGAACAAAACGAAATTTTACTATATATATTTGATAACAAACAAAAGAAAATGAGTCATGGTGATGATGAAAAGCAGTTTTTGTATCCAAAACTTTTACAAAGCACATTTAGTTGTACTATCCAAAATTTGCGACCCTTAATCATGTTAAGACCCGGATATATATATATAATTAGAGGAAAACAGTAATATCATAAAATTTTGTACTTCTTATACAACAAATTATCTATAAACTAATACTTAATAGTTTAATGATTTATATAAATTATTACTCCATAATTAGATGAAAAGTGTAAATAATTATATTTTCTTTCCAATCCAAATTAAACAATTTTAAAAGAAATATTGATAAAATAATATGTTTTCAAAACATTTCTATGTAAATTTTTTTTATTATAAACTAATAACTACTGACATATATATAACTAATAATTTACAACTCTTCTGTTTTGTTATATTATTTTGAGCAAATTACATAAATCTATAATTTAATTGAAAAGCAAATTTGTACCTTATACTGAATCACATGTAAAACTAACATAAATGTGTAGTTAAGTTGCAACTACTCACTTATCATCAAATTTTTTTGAACATACTTTATAGTTGTATCTAGAGAAATTTCTAAGAATGAAGTCTTTGAGAGTCTGCTTATGAATTTAATTTTATAATTATATTAAAAATTTTGAAAAAATTATTTAGATGAAAATAAATTTAAATTATGTAAATATAAAATATTTTCTGAATAGTGTAAATTAAAATTTAGTAAAATCGAATGGTTAGGAAGTAGGCGAAAAATATATGTTGTAAATCATATTTGTCTATTAGCTAGGGTTTAGTAACATATGCTCAAGTAATATTTGTGTTTAGAGTTTGTATTATACATTAGAAACCCTATAAATGATACTCTATAAATTTTTAAACATGATATGTTAATAAATTTATGGGTCTAAAAATTGGACCGGTTCAAAATATGACACAATTCAATAATATAATATGATAATAATTTTTAGAAATTTCTATGTATATATATGGTCCCTCTAAGATAATAAATCAATAATTTATATATACACATTTTATATAAGCACAAAAACTATTATATTTTTTGTTTTATATTCACAATGAAATTATCTCTATATTTTCTTAGCACTTCGATATATTTTGATGATATTTAGTAAAATTAAATCTAAAACCACATTAAAACTGTATGAAACATTTTTATATACATCAAATAATATAAAAAAATATGAAAGTTTTCAAATATTTTGATTAATGTATATACAGTAAAATCAACTATTTTCTTATTTAATAAAAAAAATTAAACTAAAAAGGAAACTTGTTGTAAATTAATAACCACTAAAATTAAAAAATACCATAGTACGAATATTATTATTAATTTATAAAGTTTACTCTAAATATTAGTTATTGTATATAGTAAACCCTTTAAAAGTACAGTTTATGTTTTGATGAAGAGTATATTGTTATTTAGTTCAATTATTGGATTTAACAGTTCATGATTAGGATAGAAGTCTTTGAGAACATATGGTAAACTTAGGTCTAAAGAGGTATTCTAAAGAAATCTACCAAACAAAAATTCATTTATCTAACCGAAGATTTGAAAATAACCAAAATTCAACTAATTTTTTTTAACAAACTATAATTTACTTCAAATTTATGGTGCAGAAGACTTTATATGAAATCTACTCAAATATAATCTGAAGTATCAAACTTTTTTAATATAATTGGAAAAATTACTTACACACTCTCTTTGAGTCAGTAACAGTAAAGGTGACTGAGAGCACAAGGCCGGCCCTTGGACCAGGCCAAGAAAGCGGTGGCTTCCGGTTGCTCTTTATCGTAAAAATAGTTTTGGTTTTTTAAAAAATTCCTTTGGTATAGTAGTAAAATTTCAAAGTTACAAATTTTCCTTGCGTAACTTCAAATCACAGAAAACATATCCATTTTTAAAAAACTTGCTTCTGGTCTTGAATTTTCTAGGACCAGCAATGTGGGAGCATCAATTATCGTAGAAGAGATATTTTTGTTTGTTTTTTCAGTAATATGTAGTATGTCATAGTGATTCCTCGTCAAATCTCCGTTCGCTGATAGTTCTTTCCGATTCCCAAGTCCTCATCAACATTGTAAGGGTCAAGGAATCAAGACCATAACTGTTTGACATCTTATTCGATATCCATCATTTCAGTCTCTCCTTTGATGTTATTTCTTTTCACTTCATTCATCATTTGTGTAATGGCTCGGCTGATCTTGTGGCTAAGCCAGCTTTGGGTCTTTTAAACTCTTCCTCTGCAGCTATAGGCTAACTCTGTTTTCTTTAAGTGGAATGAAAGTATGGTAGTTTGCCTAAAAAAAAGTGATTCCTATAATTATTTTGTGAATGATAAAATTTTAATGGTTATAAGGTCCAATTTAATGTACCCCTCTCCGATTAATATGCATTATATCTAGATAAACACATACCATTAATTGCAAACCTGTACAACAAGTAAGCATATAATTACATCCATTCACTTTTTATTTGTTCCATTAACCATGTACAATGATCTGTTCCGAATTATCCTCCAAATTATCCTCCAAATTATGGATCGATGATGCAATATTTTTCTCAAAGACCTCCTCTTTCTTCTACTCCAACGGATGATGAAAATGTTTTGAGAGCAACTGAATTTAACAAATTTTCTACACAAATATCTCTTGCTGGCATGAACGTTGTCAGTGAACCCAGTCCAGATGCAAATGCAGATGATTCAGCTCAAGCTCGCGCAGAAGCCCTAAATGGACCACCGATCTAAATTTGGTGATACTTAGTGGATTGATTAAATATGGAACAGACAGCATTGTTGGCAAGAGCCAGAAAAGCGAAGTATATTGGAGTAAAATTTCTGAGTATTGTAATGAGCATTGCTCATTTGATCCTCCGCCTGATGGAGCTTCATGCAGAAATCATTTCAACTATAAGAGCAAAAAGTTGAGAAAATGGAGTGGCGCTTACGATAACGCGAGGCGTATGCAACAAAGCGGATGGTCGGAGAATGATGTATTGGCAAAAGCGCATGAATTATATTCAAGTGGTAAGAATGAACATTTCAACTTAATGTCAGAGTGGCTTGCTGTTCGTGATCAACCGCGTTAAGGTAGTCAAGTAGGAGGAAATACTGGCTCTACAAGTAGCGGATCTAAGAGATCCCGAGAGTGATGCCAGTGATTCAAACTCTGTAGGATCCCGTGCTCGTCCTATGGGGAGAGAGGCAGTAAAAAGGCAAAAAGAAAAGCAAAGGCGCAACTCTGGAAGTGTCAATGAAGAGTGGAATGAATACAAACAATTCAAAGAGAAAGAATTGGAACAATTGAAAAAAATAACCCAGAGACAAGAGGAGGCAAATAATTTGATTAAAGAAAATACTCAAACTAGAAAAATGAAGATGTTCTTGAAGCTAAGTGAAAAAGAACATCTCGATGACAAGAACAAATAGCTGTTAGAGAAGTTGAGCAACAATCTTTTTGGAAATTAGTCAATGTTAAGCTTAAGTTCGTATTTTCATAATGTCTGCTTGCTTTTTTTCTTTTAATAATGTGTGTTTCGTTTTTTACCTCTTTAATAATGCGTGTTTGTTTTTTTCTCCTTTAGTAATGTTTGTTTGTTTTTTTCTTCTTTAATAATGTTCGTTTGTATTTTCTTCTTAAATAATTTGTCTTTTTCGTCTTTAATAATGTGTGTCCCTTTTACTTTAATAATTTTTTTATGCAATCCGTGACTTTCTGATTTTGTAAGAGAATCCTATCTTTATCTATTATTTATGACAATTTGATGTTTGTTTCGAGTCCACAATTTTCAGCCACTCAGTTTTTTTTTATAAATGGAAACTCATTTTCCCATAGATGTATCAATAACACAAATTTCATCTTACCAAAAATATCAATGGATCCTTCAGAATTTCCTTTCGATATTGAAGCTTACAAAAAATAGTGTGAGCTTGAAGAGAGGTATATCGTAAACCGATTTAGAGAGCGCCGAAAAAAAATTGAAGTAGACCATGTATCTCGTAGCAAGAGAAAATACTTCAAGAGAGATCATGTAGCAGCGAATCAAAGGCTGATTGATGACTACTTTGCCAATCCAACCTACATATGATGAACAAATGGTTCGTCGGCGATTCCGGATGCGAAAACATGTTTTTCTTCGGATAGTTGAAGACCTATCAAGCAGCGACAGCTATTTCACTGAACGAGTTGACGCAGCAAATAAAGAAGGTATTTCTCCATTAGCAAAATGCACTACTGCCATGCGAATGTTAGCGTATGGTGTTGCTGCCGATGCGATCGATGAATATATCAAAATAGGAGGTACTACAGCATTGGAGTGCTTGCGTCGATTCTGTAAAGAAATCATACGATTGTATGAGCAAGAGTATCTCAGAGCTCCAATTCAAGATGACTTGCAAAAAATTTTGCATGTCAGTGAGATGAGGGGGTATCCAAGGATGATCGGGAGTATTGATTGCATGCATTGGGAATGGAAAAATTTTCCAACAGGATGGAAAGATCAGTTTACTCGGAGAGATAAGGGAACCACCACAGTTATTCTTGAAGCAGTTGCATCTCATGATCTATGGATTTGGCATGCATTTTTTGAATGTGCGGGAACATTAAACGATATAAATGTTCTACATCGTTCGCTGGTGTTTGATGATGTTGAACAAGGTAATACTCCAAGAGTGAATTTTTTTGTAAACCAACGTCCATATGACATGGTATACTATCTAGCTGATGGTATATATCCTTCTTATCCAAATTTTGTCAAATCAATTCGACTTCCTCAAAGTGAACCAGACAAGTTATTTGCAAAATATCAAGAAGGGTGTCGGAAGGATATCGAGTGTGCATTTGGAGTGTTACATGATCGATTTAAAATCATTCGTGAACCAGCTCGCATGTGGGAGATATCGGATTTGGCTATCATCATGCGGTCATGTATCAAATTGCATAATATGATTGTTGAAGATGAACGAGATACATATGCTCAACACTGGACCGATTATGATCAATCTGAGGCAAGTGGTTCGAGTACACCACAACCATTTTCTACTAAAGTGCTACCAGCATTTGCAAATCATGCGCGTGCTAGATCTGAATTACGCGATTCAAAATGTACACCATGAATTGCAATCAGATCTAGTCAAACACATATGGGCAAAATTTGGAATGTTTCATGGTTAAAAAAATTTACAATTTATGTGTGTGAGTTTTATTGTTTTTGCTTTAAGAGTCTATTGTACTAATTAAATTATGTACTTTTATTTTGTGTGCTTTGTATCGTCTGTGTTTAAAATTTCTTAAAATATGTGTTTGTATCGTGTGTATTTAAAGTTTCTTAACTTTAGTTGTTTTAATAATATTAAGTTTTGTATTTTAAAAAATAAAATTAGGTAAATATCTAACTTAAAATGAATATATTCTTAATTTAAATTGTTTTATTAATATTTATTTTTGTATTATTTAAAAAGTAAGCTAAGTATAATAATTCAAAATAAATATTATTAAAAGTTATGCTATTTTAGTTTTAAAGTTAATTATTAATATATAATTATTATTTTGTAAGAGAAAACAAATAATATGAATTAAAAGTTGTGGGGTAGGGTGTTGAATTTTTTAAAACAAACCATTGTAGAGGTTTAGAATGAAATGGTGTTGAATAAAGAAGTGGAGAAAAGAGAAGATGATGTGGAATGTTAAAAAGAAGAAAATGAGAGTGCTGAAAATGGGGAGGGTGTTGAAACCATTGTACATGGTCTTACATCATTCAGTTAATTCGAGGGATCACACGTAAAACTAACGATTGGTCCCACGTGGAATAGTGATGGAAGCGAAGTCACGTACCTAAAACTAAAGTGACTTTCCCAACTGGTTTTCCCTCGCACGAAACCCAAGAAAATAGAAAGAGAGTTCTCAACTTCCAGAGATTTTCTTTGATAAAAAAAAAAACTTCCAGTGATTTTCTAGGGTTTACTATCATTGGCTACATGAAAAAATGGAACTAGGGATATGGATTGTTTGGTTGGTCAGAGCCGCTTGGATTGCTGCTATACTTTTATGCTGATCAGTTCGATACCAAGTTCCAAGCTGAGATTATTTCATGAACTCATGTTCAGTTTTGCCGGTAGAGGCAAGATTCTTCAGCCGTCCTCTCCTCAGTTTGTGTGTTTCAGTTGCTGTTTTTATTGTTACTAATTTCAAACTAACATTTTTATTGAATATTTCAGTTTCAGAGATATGTTCTAGCAACTGGATGTTTCTGGTGTTGTAAGTAAATTGCTCGACCGTTTATCCGTTTGCTTGTTTTGTTATGTATAAAAAAGTGGACAGTTCCTCAAAAATACTTTGCTCACTTCTGTGTTAATGGAGTGGCCCAGACAAACTCTCCTGTTTGCCATGACTTGGATGTATGCTTGCTTTCAAAATGGCACCTTTATCGTCTGAGGAGTTCATGTTTTCCGGCATTTCAAGGTGCTTAACCGGAGGTTCTCATATTGAGCATTGTCTTAGAGTGTGGCGAGCAGTGTTTCTACTTCTTCTGATGGAAATCCAAGTTTTGAGATGCCTTATAGAATCATTCTATGTATTCAAGTATAGCCCTTGTGCTCGGATGAACATTCTTGGTTATCTCACCGGATTGTTGTAAGTCTCTCAAGAAACTCATGAACATTTCAAGATTTATATATATAGTTTAATTGCACTTTACTTGGCTTTCTAGTTTCTATGCAGCAGCGCCTTTATCACTCTGCATCAATATAGCTCCAGAGGTAAGTAACATTCGCGGAAAATCAAGTGGTTGAGTTCATTTCTGAAGGAAAAAGCCAAACCTCAGTCCCTAAGTTCAATTTATCATCATCTTTAAGCCCTCTGATACAGGTTGGATGGTGCCAGTTGATTGGTGGATCCATTTTTCTCTGGGGATGGTTACATCAACGCCGCTGTCATGCAATTCTCGTAAGTTTTCGACATTTTGTCTCTTTGTTTGTGTGTGTTTTAGATAGAAAGATGCAAAAATGCTAATACATGGATCTCTCCGGAAAAATCCTAGCCAAGCGAAAGAGTACATGATACCACATGGAGACTGGTTTGAGATCGTCTCAAGTCCACATTACATGGCAGAAATCATAATACGACCTTTCCTAGTAGATATCTTCATGTTCTTCTTTACTTCTCTTTGCTAAATGGTATATGATGCTCTATTGCTCTGTAATTTAGGTTTTATACGCGGACTTGCTGATTGCTAGTGGAGGAACAGATGTAACTATCTGGTTACTCTTTGGTTACGTGGTACGGTGCAATTTCTTGTCAAAATACTGATGAAAAGCTTAGTTTAAATTCAGAGAAATTGAATTTTGGTCCTTTCTTTGTAGTTCGGGAATCTGACAGTGGCGGCTGGAGAAACTCACCACTGGTATCTTCGGAAGTTTGAGAATTATCCGGCTAACCAAAATGCTATTTTCCCTTGCGTTTACTAAATGGTTTGAGAGAGAGAGAACACAACTTGACCAAAGCTAATTGCTATGGTTCTCATCGTTATGTTTGTGTGTCGTATTTTTGTGAAATTTAAGAATTGTATTGTTATCTTCTCAGTTAATGAATTTAGGAAAGTTTGCATGTTTATTCTTTAGAAAACAGACTACCATAGGTAAGTGTTTTTTAGTCGTGGATTTAAAAACTGAGAAGCTAATTATTCACTTTTTATTTACTTATTCGCTTTTTACGATTTGAGAATCATATATTGCTGTTGTTCTTATGTATGTTGATATTATCATTACTGGTACTTATAAAATAAATTTAAAGTAAAAATGTATTTCTTAAACTATTTTAATACTTTTTAAGCATAAAATTATGTAGTCTTGAAGAACTAATTTTATCCCAAAGAGTATATACTTGATCTTCTTAATAAAACTTTAAGGCAAACCATCACAAATTTTCATCAAAAAGCTACAAGGATTGCTATAGGGGAACATTATGGGAACCATAAAAGAACATTGGAAAGTACCAAAGAATTGTGGACTAGCCCATTTGTCTTACAATTATTACTCATCTTGATTTGTGCTTTGTTCTGATTCTGAACCATATTAATCAACACATGCAGTCTCTATATGGTTAATCACATGAACATGGTGGAGATGATCCTTAAATATCTAAAGGCAACTTCGATCAAAAGGATTTAGATATAGAAGAATTGACACATATAGATATGGTGGAGATGTTCCTTTAGTGTCTAAAGGGAACTCCAATCAAAAGGATTCAGATATAGAAGAATTGACACATATAGATCGGTGGCTGATGTAATGATAAATTGGTTACATACAAAATTGACATAAAATCAAATTCATGCTATTGCACTTTTTTTTATGGGAAACTTGTCACGTAAGTGGTTTGAAGATCAAGCATAGAGGCTGGGTATCAGATCATGGTAAATACAACTGATGAACACATATGACTAAAGACTACCCTTCTTGATCTTGGGATCAAAACTCTTTAACATATCATCATGCATTGTGACAACCAAACAGCTTTCCAAACGGTGGTATATATTAGTGTAGAGAAACCTTTGGGCCGTATGGAACAGAAGGCCTAACTTGCAGTCTCTGGTACAAGACCCATGAAGCCATCTTCTCTACCTCAATGGTCAGCAAATCAGAACAGAGTAGCTTGTACGGTAAAGACGCGCCTGCTCCCCTCGGATCGCTTTGAAGTGTTTATGTTGTTATGTGAAGAGTAAAGTAGAGTGAGCTACCTGGATGGATAAGGTTCCAGCTTAGATCTAGAGTGTTCCAAAACCCTATTCTTTCTACTATATAATCTTTGTAATCTCCTCTTGTAAAGCATAAGTAGAGAAGTTATAAAATACAAAAAAATTCATCTCTTTCGTAACATTCACATGGTATCATAGCCATTGATACCTTAACAGGTCAATCATGGCAGATCCCTATCCTTTTCCTAGCAATGTTCATATCCTCAGCTCTGTCACTCTCAAACTCAACGATGCAAACTACTTACTGTGGAAGACTTAGTTTGAGTCCTTTTTGTCTATCCAGAAGCTCATCGCCTCATCGGCTTTGTCAACGGCGCTGTCACGGCTCCTGCAACGACTGTAACGGTGGTGAGAGAAGGAGTCAATGTGGTAGAACCAAACCCACAGCATGAGTCTTGGTTTTGCACTGACCAACTGGTCAGATCTTGGTTGTTTGGAACTTTGTCGAAAGAAGTTCTTGGCTACGTACACAACCTTTCAACCGCCAGGGAGATATGGGTCTGTCTGGCTGAGAACTTCAACAAGAGCTCGTTAGCTCGTGAGTTCACTCTTCGAAAAAGTCTACAGCTTCTGACGAATAAAGGCAAGAACTTGGCTACGTACAGTAGAGAGTTCAAGATGTTATGTGATGCTCTTAACTCGATTGGGAAACCAGTTGATGATTCTATGAAGATTTTTGGTTATCTCAATGGTCTTGGTAGAGAGTTTGACCCAATCACGACGGTTATTCAAAGTTCACTCACCAAGTTTTCTCAACCTACGTTTAACGATGTTGTCTCGGAGGTTCAAAGTTTTGACTCTAAGCTTCAGTCTTCTGAAGACAATACAACAACTCCTCATCTGGCCTTTAACACGCAACAACAACAACCTTCTCAAGAGCACAAGTATTCGGATCCAAGTTATAATCCACAACAAAGAGGAAGAGGTGGATACTACAGAGGTCGTGAAGGTTACTCTACTAGAGGCAGAGGCTTTGTTCAGCATAGGTCGGCTTCTGCTACTGCTGGTGACAGACCCGTGTGTCAGATATGTGGCAGAGTGGGCACACAGCTCTAAAATGCTACAACCGGTTTGTCACCAACTATCAAAGCCAGCAAGCCTTTGCTTCCATGAAACTTGTTGATGAAAATGGTAAGGAGTGGTATCCAGACTCGGGGGCTACAGCACACATCACTTCCTCTGCTCAGAACCTTCAAACAGCTCACCCATATGAAGAAGGAGATACTGCCATGGTGGGAGATGGAGCTTATCTGCCCATCACTCATATCGGGGCTTCAACCATCACTTCTTCAACAGGTACTTTGAATGAAGTACTTGTGTGCCCTGATATTAAGAAATCCTTGCTATCTGTATCAAAACTCTGTGAGGACTTTCCTTGTGGATTTTACTTTGATCTTAAACATGTGTATGTGATTGATCTTCGGACTCAAAAGGTGGTGTCAAAAGGGCCTCGAGCTAATGGGTTATACATGCAGAAGAATATAGAGTTCACTGTCTTCTTTTCAAATCGTCAAGTAGCAGCTACAGAAGCGGTTTTGCATCAAAGACTTGGTCATTCCAACTCTAGAATTCTTCAGCATCTCAAGCCAGAAAGGATATCTTCATCAATAAAAGCAGAACTTCTTCCATTTTTGAGCCTTGCCAGATGGGAAAGAGTAGTCGTCTTCAGTTTTCTTCTTCTAAGTCAGTTGTTTCAGAACCGTTAGAGTGCATCATAGTGATCTCTGGGGTCCATCTCCGATTGTATATAATCAGGGCTTTAAATACTATGTTATATTTGTGGATGAATACACTCGATACAGTTGGTTCTTTCCTCTTCTAATAAAAATGAGTTCTTCTCAGTCTTTGTTCTATTTCAAAAAACAAGTGGAAAATCAACTGAACAGAAAAATTAAGGTCTTTCAGTCTGATGGTGGCGGAGAATACATTAGTAAGCAGTTTAAAGATCACTTGGCTCTTCATGGCATTCAACAACGCTTGTCATGTCCTTATACCCCAAACAAAATGGGATTTCAGAGCGCAAACACAAACATATCACATAACTTGGATTGTCGATGATGTTTGCCAGTCATTTACCTCTTCATCACTGGGTGGATGCCTTCTCTGCTGCAGCTTTCATTGGCAACCACTTACCTGTTCTGTCTCGTGACAAGAAGAGTCCAGTGGAGCTACTTCAGCAACAGAAACCAGACTACTCTCATCTCAGGGTTCTCAGTACTTCTTATCATCCTTATCTACGACTAGTCTCTGATCATAAGCTAGAACTACGGTCCCTCATGTGGGTATTAATCCTTGGATATAGTACACATTACAAAGGGTACCGATGTATCTATCCTCCCACTGAGAAGGTGTATGTCTCGAGACATGTTGTCTTTGATAAGGAGTGTTTTCCATTCAAAGGACAGTATAAACATCTTGTCCCACACTATACAACTAACTTCTTGAAGGCATGGCAGCAAGACACTACTTCTGAGGTTCCGGTTACTGATCACAGGCTGTCCAGACCACTTCCTCCTCCTATTAGTGAGGTGCAACCTACTGCACTCCACCTGAGGTTCCTCCTACACCACCACCAACCCCACCACTGTCACCGGTAGCACCAGAACAGAACATCAACATCGGAGATCAACCTGTAGCAGAAGTAGCAGTTGAAAATGCTCATCATATGCGTACAAGAGCCAAGTCTGGAATACAGAAACCAAACTCATGTTATGCTCTTCTCACCTCCAAGTTTGTTCCGGAGATACCAAAAAATATCACAGAAGCTATGAAGCATCCAGGTTGGAATGGAGCAGTTAAAGAGGAGATGACCAACATTCACATGCTGGATACTTGGATGTTGGTGTCTGCTACGTCTGAGATGAATATTCTCAGCAGTAGATGGGTTTTTACAATAAAATTTCGTCCTGATGGAACTGTTGAGAGGCTGAGTGCAAGGCTATTTACAAAAGGTTTTGAACAAGAAAAAGGCTGGGATTATTTAGAAACTTTCATCCCCGTGGTGAGGACAGCAACGATCCGTCTTGTTCTAACATTGCTACCGCTAGGAACAGGACAATCAAACAGCTTGATGTCAAGAGTGCGTTCCTTCATGGAGAATTAAAAGAACCTGTCTACAGGTACCAGCCATCGGGATTCGTTGATCCTGAAAAATCTGAGTATGTGTGCAAGCTTACAAAGGCGCTCTATGGCCTTAAACAGGCTCCAAGAACGTGGTTTGATACTTTCAGTGGGTTCTTGATTGAGTATGGCTTCTCCTGCAGCAAAGCGGATCCTTCTCTGTTCACCTACCACAAAAATCAGAAGACTATTGTGCTGCTCCTCTATGTCGATCGATGATATCTTACTCACAGAGAGTGATGATAACTTGTTGCAAATGTTGGTGGCGTATCTTGGCAAAAGGTATCCAATGAAGGATTTTGGGTCAACCAACTTACTTCCTTGGTATTGAGTTACAGACTTATGAAGGGGGAATGTTTATTCATCAGCCTGCTTATGTTAACAAGATTCTTAAGATTACTTCTATGGCTAATGTAACCCTATGGCAACACCCTTACCTTTGAGACCAGAAATGAAGATTCATAACGTTTTTCGGAGACTACTTATTTCAGAAGTGTTGTAGGAAAGCTCCAATATCAGACAATCACAAGACTTGATATTCAATATGCTGTTAACTTTGTTTGTCAGAGAATGCACTCTCCGACTACTACAGACTTTGGCTTTCTAAAACGCATACTGCGATATCTCAAAGGTACTCAGTCACTTGGTCTTCACATACGGAAAGGTCAGCAATTTCAACTATCAGCATACTGTGATAGTGACTGGACAGGCTGTAAGGAGACAAGGCGTTCAACTACAGGCTTTTGTACTCTGCTCGGACCGAATCTTATCTCATGGTCTGCAAAGAGACAAGCAACTGTCTCTAGATCCTTCATTGAAGCAGAGTACAGAGCACTTGGAGAAACAGCTCAGGAAATTGCTTGGAACTCATTCTTGTTGTGTGATCTTAGAGTAGCTCAGCCTCAGTCAACACTCCCCCTGTGTGACAATCTATCTGCAGTTTATCTCAGTGCCAACCCGGCTCTACACAAGCGATCCAAGCATTTCGATACTGATTATCACTATATAAGAGAACAGGTAGCATTGGGTTTGATTGAAACTCGTCACATCCCTGCAACTCTGCAAGTGGCTGATATCTTCACCAAGTCTCTGCCGAAGAAAGCTTTCATGGAGTTACGTGACAAACTAAGTATTGGTGTTCCACCCACCTCTAGTTTGAGGGGGAATATTAGTGTAGAGAAGCCTTTGGGCCGTATGGAACAGAAGGCCCAACTTGCAGTCTCTGATACAAGACCCATGAAGCCATCTTCTCTACCTCAACGGTCAGCAAATCAGAACAGAGTAGCTTGTACGGTAAAGACGCATCTGCTCCCCTCGGATCGCTTTGAAGTGTTTCTGTCGTTATGTGAAGAGTAAAGTAGAGTGTACTAGCTGGATGGATAAGGTTCCAGCTTAGATCTAGAGTGTTCCAAAACCCTATTCTTTATACTATATAATCTATGTAAACTCCTCTTGTAAAGCTTAAGTTGAGAAGTTGTAAAATACAAAAAGTTCATCTCTTTCGTAACATTCACAGTATACATGGTGTGGCAGGAGAGAAATGCTGGACGAGAGGTTGTGTAAAAAAGAAATGGAACCAAGGGGTCACTTATACTTCACATGTTCGTACACTCAGACAGTATGGAGAGGACTTATGGGCAAGCTGTAAGGTTGTCGTTACTCTAATAGATGGAATCAGGACCTGCGGATTCTGGTGGAAGACACTCGTGATGCAACAACAACGCTTCTGATTCGGTATGCTTTACAAACGGTGGTATACATGGTGTGGCAGGAGAGAATTGCTCAGAATAGTAGGTGAACAAGAGTGGTCCTCAGCTTTGTTATTCACGCGGTTGGACAAGCAGCTGCGCAATCGCATTTCATCACTAAATGGAGGAGGACGATTATAACTCAGAAACGCGATGCATGTGTGGTTTGAGAGTCGGTAACCCTTAGATGACAGTGAGAAATAGTTGATTTATTTTCCATTCTTTTCAATCAAAGACTCAATATTTGTAAAAAAAAGTTTTGATATGAATAAACTTAACATTCATTCAGAAAAAAAAACACACAACCAAACAGCTATTCACATTGGGTTCAGACATGTGTTATACATGAATGCACTAAGCTCACTAAACTATATTGTTACCATATGAATGTGGCCATATATCTAAGAGGCACAAGAAAGAGATGAGAGAATTTATGTTTAACTAGGTGTTTTCTTGCAATATGTGCAGTAATAAATTTTTAAAATTTTTGAATTATATTTAAAAATAAAAAGTTATTAATAATTTAGATTTTATTATTTTTTACCAATAATTTAATACAAATTTGATTTTATTAAACATAAAATTACGTTTAAAATAAAATTATATTTAAGAATATATAAATGTATGTATATATATTTAAAATTATAATTTTAGATAGATTTTTATCTATTTCTTTTGGTTAAATATATTAAATCAACTTGTATAAAATTAATATAAAAATTGTATAATTATCAAAAATTAAAACTAAACAGTTTTTATAAAATTTGTAGATATCTGAAAGAAACTAATGATTTTACAATTAAAATTTAAAAAAAAATCGTAAAATTTTTTGAAAGTCTTTGTAAATATTTTTTATAATTATAAATATAGAAATAAATAATATTTCGAAATTTTTAATGTCATATTTGAATATATTTATTATAATGATAATGTATGAGTTATTACCATATTCCAAATTTTTTACCAAAAATATAAATCAACACTAAATGTAATATACGAGTTATTACCATATTCTAAAGATTTACCAAAAATATAAATAAACAATTAGTATAATTGTCCATGTCATTTCTAACCATAAAACATATCATCAATTATAGTAGGTATGTCACATTTTTTTTTATGAAACTGATTGTAGAAAATACATGTGGTAGATCACTTCTGGATTTTCTCTGTCTTATTACAAGAGGTTATACATGTTTATATACTCAAAGATGTGAGATTAGTTACCTAAGCAAAGGGATTACAATCTACTGTAACAAAATCAATAAATAAAATTACATTATCAGGGATTCATGTCTATAATCAGGAAGATTTTCCTTGAATGTATATATGACTAACATGATTGCTACTTGCATTTAGTAATCACTAACTGTATGACTAATAACATAATCACCAAGAAGATTTAGGAATTATCAGTGATCATGACCGCCTGCACCTTGTGTTTGTATCTATGGATGTTAAATGGAGAAAAATATGTTCTGTATTTTGCAGTGCTATGCAGCTGGTGAGCCTCAGTTAGGCCTGTGACGGATCCAGATATCCAAGAAATTTGGGGTATCCGGATCCGTATCCGCCGGATACGTGATTTTAGTATTCGGATTCGGATCCACGCCTTTCGGATATCTAGGTTTCGTAGATATCATGATACCCGCGAGTATCCGGATCCGTAAAAATAATTAAAAAAATATAAAAATATTTTAAAAATACAAAAGATCTAAAAATATTACATAAATTAAATATTTTTACAAAATTTATAATGTATTTATGCATATAATATTTTTAAATTAAAATGTAATATTATAAGACTAATTATATGTTTAAATATTAATAAATCAATTATAATTATTAAAAATTTAAATTTAATATATTTAAAAAATTGGATTCGGATCCGATATTTTACTATCCAGATCCGGATCCGGGCATCCCAGATATCCTATTTTCGGAGCAGATCTAGATCTCGATCCCGGGTAATAAGTCCCAGGGGCTTTAACTTGGATCCTGGATAATTACTGTTCCCTTGTTCCGCTCTAATTAAGTCTTTATGAAATCAAATAAAATACCACAAAACCAACTCATTATTTTCACGATAAGTAAGGGCCCGACTGGTTTAAACGCAGCGGTTGCGGGTGCGGGAGTTTGCGGATGCGGGTGGTTGCGGTTTCAAGCGTTATTAAGCGTTTTGTATGACTGGCACAACGTTTGAAAATTGTTGCGTTTGCGGGATATTTGTGACTGGTTGATTATAAGATATTGTAGCGGTTTAATAATAAATTACCAATATTAACAAATTATAACACTATAAAAATATTTTAAAAAAATTATTGTTATAAAATATAATATTTATCAGTATAATATGATTAATAAAAATATTATGCTTATTTATTTAATTTTTAAAATTAGTCGAAATTTATAATTTTAATAAAATTTGTTTTGAAGATTTATATTACAACTTTTAAAAGAATATTTTATTTCGTTTTACATAAGTGTATATCTTTATATATGTATGTATATTAATTTTTAAAAAGTCTAGTGAATAGTTAGTTTAAAGTTTTTATAAAACAAATTATGATAAAGTGTGTGAATTTAAATTAATATATACAATATTTTTATATTTTTATTTATAATATTTTCATTTTTAAATTTTTAATTTTAAAACTTGAAAAAAAATTGAAAATAATTTTATATTTATTTATCCATCCGCAACCGCCCGCAACCGCAAACGCTAGCTGGAGCCAGCTTTTGATTTTCAGAGGTTCGGAGCGATTTGAAGCGATTTGTAGCGGTTTACATGATTGTTTCGAAACGCTGTCAACCGCCAGCAACCGCAAAAGCTGTGTTTGCGGGTGGTAGCGGGGAAACCAGTCGGGCCCTTAAGTATTTAATTACATTCATTGACTTAATTAGGGGGAGATCACACGTAAACACACTCCCAAGTGGGTTGTGATCGAAGCGAAGTCACATGGTTAAACTAAAATGACTTCACAAATGGTTTTCCCTCGCACCTGTTGGTTTTATGTTCATCTAGTATTCAATTCTAATGTGATTCAGATTGCAGGTGTTGTGTTTATTTGTGCTGAGTTAGATCTGTGTTTGATGATGTGCAGAAATTTAAGAACACCAGGATATACGAGTTCCCAAGCTCAACGTGATCTCAGTACATCTCGATGAGCTTACACCAGCTCACAAGGATAATATCTTTGATGCAGAAAACAAGAAAGATCACTCACCGTACAGAGATTTAACCCAAAGAAGAAAACCAAAGATGAACAAGCTTTTATGAAAAATAAGTCGCACTTCTCGCATAGCTTTTCTCTCACCCTCTCTCTATCTTCTTTTCTGTGTTTTGTGAATTGTGTAGACCTCTTACGTGATCTCTCTCTCACTGATGATTATATGTTCTGCATCAATATTCCTTATTCTTCCAGCTCCTGCTTTTTACTTGTCATTGATTGACACCTACCAATGGCTCAGCTCCTCTGTTTTTGAAGCTAAAAACAGGACACATTGTTTGCAGGGTTTACTCTGTCACAGCCCACCTATCTGAGCCCAATCACAACAGCTACAGCACCAAATTTGAATAAAATAGAGATCTTTACTTCCTTCCACCACCACAAGTTCACTGAAGAGGAGAAGAAAGAATGGAACTAGGGATATGGATTGTATGGCTGGTTAGAGCCCCTTGGATCGCTGTTATACTTCTTATGGTGATTGCTTCCATCCCAAGTTCCGAGTTGAGATTGTTTAATGAACTCGTTTGGAGTTTGGTCGGTAGAGGAAAGATTCTTCTTCCCTAGTCTTCTCAGGTTTTCACTCTCTCGCCTTCCTCATTCGTCAATTGTCACTTTTTAGTTTGAGTCGCACGTTTCAGTTTCAAAACTATTGCCGTAAATTTGTATTTTTGTTATGGATGCAGAAATGGACAGTTCCTCAGAGATACTTTGCTCACTTCTATGTCTTCGGAGTGGCCTGTACAACTCTCTTGCTAACAATCACATGGATGTATGCTTTCAAAATGGCGCCTTTATCGTCTGGGGATCAGTTTAAAGTGTGGAGAGCAGTGTTCCTACTTCTTCTGATGGAAATACAAGTTCTGAGACGCCTTACAGAGTCATTCTATGTGTTCAAGTATAGCCCTTCTGCCCGGATGAACATTCTTGCTTATCTCACCGGATTATAGTATGTTTCTTGTGAACATTTTCAAGATCTATATAATAATTGATTGTTTTTAATTTGGAGTTTCTAGTTACTATGCAGCAGCGCCTTTATCACTCTGCGTCAACCTAGCTCCAAAGGTAGCAACTTTCGCTGGAAATCAAGTGGCTGAGTTCATTGATATAGGGAAAGGCCATACCTCAGCCCCTGAGTTTGATTTATTATCGTCTTTAAGCCCTCTGATGAAACTGGGATGGTGCCAGTTGATTGGTGGAGCCATTTTTCTTTGGGGATGGTTACATCAACGCCGCTGTCATGCAATTCTCGTAAGTTTTTTTTTAACATTACGTCTCATTGTTTGTGTGTGTTTAAGATCATGAGAGATGCAAAAAAAAAAAAAAAATTAATGCAGGGATCTCTCCGGGAGAATCCTAGCCAAGCGAAAGAGTACATAATACCACATGGAGATTGGTTTGAGATTGTCTCTAGTCCACATTACTTGGCTGAAATAGTAATAATACTCCCCATAGTAGACATCTTCATGTCATTCTCTTTGCTAGTAAATGGTTTGATGCTTTGTAAATTGTAATGTAGGTTTTATACGTGGGTTTGCTGATTGGGAGTGGAGGAACAGATATAACTATCTGGTTACTCGTTTGTTTCGTGGTATGTTGCAGTTAATTTGTTGTCTTTTTTTTTTTTTTTTGAAGGTTTTTGGTTTCAGAGAAATTGTATTCTTGTCCTTTTCTTTGTAGGTTGGGAATCTATCATTATCGGCTGGAGAAACTCACCGGTGGTATCTCCGGAAGTTTGAGAATTACCCGGCTTACAGAAATGCAATTTTCCCTTATGTTTACTAAATTGTCAAGAGAGAAACACAACTTGACCAATGCTTCTCATCTTTTATGTTTATGTGTCATTATTAGTACAATTAGCATTTGGTTCACTAATTACAACTTGAAAATAATGTTTACCTGATTTAAATAGAAATGATTTCTGTGATATTATTAGTTTTCTTCACAAACTTGAAGGTTTTTTCAAAGGTTTCTCCAATAACAAAGGCTGTTAGAACAGAATTTACCTTGGTTTTTGTTTGGATTAGATAACGGAGACGATTTTATTTTTTTGAAACACTCAAAAAAACAGAGACGATTTAATCCCAAAAATAAAAAGATTAAGGAGAAGCAAGAGTGTTATCAAGGATGGTACATTTCAATCACGAGAAAGAAATTTGATTATATCATTTTGGTGTTGTACATACGTCATCTTCAAAAACTTGTTTTCAAGACATTGGTTAAACCACTTCTGTTAAGTGTTAATTCATGGTTTGTTCGTTTAAAAAGCTTATCTTCAGCTTAAAATCAAAATTGGAAGATTCAAAAGATGAGTATCATAACAACACTCAAACATGGTTTCAGAAGCAAACTTCTTTACAAACAAAATATATCATCAAGTTCCTCAAGACAAAATACAAAGAATACAAAACATGCACACTTGTCTTTTTTATTACCCAACCAAACAAATAACAACATCCTACACTCAAGCAGCACCCACCAGAAGGAAGGAGCAGAGATGGCAGAGCAAGTGACATTCCACACACACACAAAAATAATCATTACCTGGACGATTGCTTTGTTTCTCATTCTGCTCTGGACTGACCAGCTCGAGAAGATAAGATGATGCCTACAATGAGACCATAGAGAGCAAGTGCTTCCGCAAAGATGAGGATAAGAATCATTCCCACGAAAAGCTTAGGCTGCTGAGCATTTGCCCTGACAAGATTTTTTCCAAAACCAAACAAGTCAAGTTCCATCCACTGGGTAAAGACTATCTATATAGTTGAAAAAAAAAAGAGGAACAAACAAACAAACCTGACACCAGCATCTCCGACGATTCCAATGGCCATTCCAGCTGAGAGACCAGCAAGACCACATGCAAGACCAGAGGAGAGGTGTGCGTATCCATCAAAGAGGTAGTAAGACTTAGCCTTTGGGTTGATACCGGTACTGATAATAACAGCGATGATGAGTCCATAAATACCCAACACACCAGCCATAACCACGGGTACAATGGATTTCATCACCAATTCAGGTCTCATCACTCCCATGGAAGCCACACCAACACCACTCTTTGCAGTTCCATAAGCAGCTCCCATACCTAAACCCAAACAAGTAACGTTTATGATCCTTGTATGCAGCAAATGGGTTCCAAACTTCCAAAGTTAAGTGAAAGAAAACAAGGAGCGTTTCGAGAACTCATATCATCTAAAGTTTTATAATTACATACATCATGCTGAAAAAGGATTGTTAAAACTTAAAAGAGATGATCTTGGGAACTACAAACCATATCCAATAACATTCAGGCGGTATCTATGATCCTTTAATTCCTTATAAACAGCTCAGATACCTAACCCAATACAGTAACATTGACTAAAGTCTAAATATGATCCTTGAATGCAGCAAATGTATTCTAAGTTTAAGTGAATATAACCAAAGAGATTTTTGGGAAACCATCTCATCTAAAGTTACAACTTTCACGTGAGATACATTATGGTGAAATAGCATTGTTTTAAACTGATGATAATGGAAAATGCGAAGCACATCAAGTAACATTCAGACGGTATAGATATATATATATATGATCTTTATAAGCAGACAAGTGTGTTTATGTAGATGCAGATGAATGTTATTGATGTAATTGCATTGCTCGGAGAGATGCAGATCGAACGAACAAAAAAAAACACTAAAATCCACGATGCAGTACAAAGTCTTCTAGAACATACATTTTTTTTTTGTCATCTTATGGTGATATAACATAGTTGGAACAAAGATATACGAGCGTGACTAAATTACACATTAAAATTACATACAGTATGAAGAGATAGATGCGGATCGAACAGGGAAACACACACAAAATCATTCAATCAATTAGGCAAACGATATAATAAGAATCTTCAAGATCATGCTAATTGACAGAAACGCAACCATTTGAGTCTGATTCGGTTTCCAGAAAGCGTGGATACGAATTAGAGAAGAAGCAGTGCTTACAGGAGAAGACGAGGGCGGCGGCAGCGCCGAGGAAGCCGAAGAAGGGAGCAGTCTCATCGCCGCTGAACGTAGACATCTTCTTAAATCTGGGGGAGATAGATTTGGATTTCGCAGCGACCTCTCTGATATTTTATTTTGGATTTTCTGATGAATGGAAGAGGAAGACCGTGTGAGTTGGAAACACGTTGCATTTTTGGGCCGCGTAAAGGCCCATTTTATCTTCTTCTTTCTATAAGCCCATCTATATTGTTTTCACTTCACCAGTCACTCAAATTAATAAATAAACACCGTTTAACACACTGAAATTTAAATTAACTGTATCAGATTATAATAAAAGTGAAAATTATAAACAAAAAAAAACAAGAGAGCATCAAGAAAAGATGATCGAGTATAAAATCACATAAGACGCTGCGTCCTATTAGTATAAAAGCTAACTTCCACCTCCTCCTTCGGTGAACAAATCATCTCCAATCTAAAACAGCAAGAACGAGAGAGAGACAATGGCGAACCGAAACTTCATTCCGCCGCCGAAGCTCATGGAAGCTTTCGTTGATGACGTCGCTGATGATCGCCGTGGTGGTTTGGTCAGCGGGACGATGGTGGTTCTTTGTGGCTATTCTGTTGGAATCAAGTACGGTGATTACAATAACGAGGATCACGACGACGAGGCTGATGATGAGGTGGCACCAAGAAGCGTGAGCAAGGGAGACCGGGTTAGGAAAGTTGAGAAGAGAGCGTTCGCTAAACGTGGTTGCATCTCCTGCAAGCATGGGCGCGGCTACTGATTCAGGTGTTGATCGATGATGATGATGTTTTTCTATTTTCTCGAAGCTTTCTTGGTCAATTGCTACACGGCTTTGGGTCTTCTGTTGAATAAATCATCTTTGTAAATGGTTAGTTGAATTGCTTTTTCGATTTGGATTAGAGTACTGGAACTGGATGTTTACTATGTCTCTGATCTTTTATGCTTTTAGTTTGTTAAGTCTACTTTGTGTGAATTGAAAAACATCGTCCATGATCTCTTACTTAGCAGAAAGAATCAATCAAGAACAGTTAGCTTTTAGCATTTGAGTGAATCAAGATTGAGGATTTTCTTGTTTTATCCTATCCTCTAAAGTGTTTGTTCGGAGAGTTATGCTAACGTACCACATTTTATATAGAAAAAGCAGATGATTTAATAACGAATCATTCCTTCCTCTAATGTAGTTCGTTACACAGTAAAATAAACTGCATGCATTACTGCATGTGATCATTGCGACTGTCAAAACGAATAACAGGCCCATTAAAAGCCCAACAAATGATGGCGCGAAATCAAGCGGAGTCCACCTAAATCATCTGACAGAGAAGGCTGTAGCGCTTTCAAAACATTCTTCCACAAGATTAAAGAAAGAAGAAACATTTCCGCGTGATCACCAAATAGAGTAAAGATTGTTAAGCCAAAGGTCTAAAGAATGTTTTTCCCTATGAATGGTTAATATATAGTCAAAATCAAATGATTTAATTAGGCCTTCGAGTGAAAGATGATAAAAGGCCCAATTTATAGGCTCATTAAAAGGGCCTAACTAAAAATGGCGCCAAAATCAAGGGTGAGTCCCGCCTAAACCATCTCTCGTCACTAAAAAAGCGCCGAAACCTCATTCCACGCTCCTCCGTCTCTCTCTGTCTCTCAAGTCTCCAATCAGCCATGGCTTCCGACTCTCCTCCCGCCAACACTAACGACGGTACTCTCTCTCACTCTATCTCTCATCTCTCATCTCTCTCTCCGAAACCGTTTCGTGAATTCGTTTACTCTCACCACCCGCAGGTCCTTCTTCTCCCGGCGAAAACGCTTCAAGCCCCATCGCCAACACCTACTCTTCCCCAGCTTCCCTCCGCAATCGCCGGCGAGCAAGATCCTCCACCCCGTCGCAGTTCGCCACTCCTCCACCGCCGCCTTCACGCCTCGGAGCCGCCTCGAACTCCACTCCTCCCACATCTCGCCCTTCCGCCGCCAGATCCAACCGTCCATCGCCTCCATCGCACACCGACGAACCGCCTCCCTCTTCCGACGACGGCGGAGAAGACGGTGCCGACGATGCCACGCCGACGTTCGTCTGGGGAACCAACATCAGCGTGCAAGACGTCAAATCCGCGATTGAGATGTTCGTCAAGCATTTCAGGGAGGCGAAAGAGAGCAGCGACGATTTGTTTAGGGAAGGGAAGTATATGGCTTCGATACGTAAGGTGATTGAGATCGAAGGAGAGTGGATTGATGTTGATGCGTATGATGTGTTTGATTATGATCCTGATTTGTACAACAAGATGGTGAGGTATCCCTTGGAGGTTCTCGCTATCTTTGATATTGTGCTGATGGATATCGTTTCCTCCATCGATCGTTTGTTCGAGAAACATGTTCAAGTCAGGATATTTAACCTCAGGACTTCCACTTCCATGAGGAATCTCAACCCATCTGGTTAGTTCATGGTCTCTTAGCTCTCTGTATAGTGACTAGCTGAACTTATGTTTGAATGTGTTTTTTGCTTGGTCAGATATTGAGAAGATGATCTCTTTGAAAGGAATGATCATTCGGAGTAGCTCAATCATTCCTGAGATCAGGGAAGCTGTGTTTAGATGCCTCGTTTGTGGTTACTTCTCTGACCCTATCATCGTTGATAGAGGTAAGGATTTTATCCATCTCTTTATTCTGTCTGCGTAGTTTCTTTCTCATAATGGTTTGCTTTGTTGTTAGGGAAAATAAGTGAGCCTCCCACTTGCTTGAAACAGGAGTGCCTTGCCAAGAACTCAATGACACTAGTCCACAACCGATGCAGGTAAATTCTAGCTAGACATTTGGGTTCTGTTTGATTCTGTTTAGTCATGTGGCTAATATTAGCCCTTTCTTCCTGAGTCAGGTTTGCTGATAAGCAGATTGTGAGGCTTCAGGAAACGCCTGATGAGATTCCCGAAGGAGGTACACCTCACACTGTTAGCTTGTTGCTGCATGATAAGCTAGTTGATAATGGAAAGCCTGGTGACAGAATTGAGGTAAAATCAAGTAACGATAAAAGGTTAATACATGCGTAACTATGGTTATCGTTGACAGTCAAAAGCCTGTTTTCTGGATAGGTCACTGGAATTTACAGAGCAATGACTGTCCGAGTAGGGCCTGCTCACAGGACTGTGAAATCTGTGTTTAAGGCATGTCTTCTTATCTTTTTTTTTCTTTTGTTTGTAATTCCTCATTGTTCCTTTTACGTTCTGACATTGTTATATATGTTCTCTTATGAATGGTGGAGTACAGACCTACATCGATTGCCTTCATATAAAGAAAGCAAGTAAGACAAGAATGGCTGCAGAGGATCCTATGGATGTTGACAATAGTCTTCGTAGAGTCGATGAAGATGTCGAGTTAGATGAGGAGAAGGTTCTTCATCTCTTTAACTAAATATATCTATAGTTTTTGTCCCACCATTCCAATTAGTTTTTCTTTTTTAAAATAAACTTTCAGCTGAAGAAGTTTGAAGAACTCTCTAAACAACCAGATATATATGAGAAGCTTGCTAGATCACTAGCACCAAACATCTGGGAGTTGGATGATGTAAAAAAGGGTCTACTGTGTCAGGTAATATAATGCTTTCGATACTTGTCTATAGGTTAATTCTAAATAACATTAGCTCTTTTTACTGAGACAAACTTAACTTCAAAATGTGAAGCTTTTTGGAGGGAATGCTTTGAACTTGGCATCTGGTGCTAATTTTCGTGGAGACATCAACATCTTACTTGTTGGAGACCCTGGTACTAGCAAGTCTCAGCTGCTTCAGTACATTCATAAGCTTTCACCACGTGGGATTTACACAAGTGGGCGAGGGAGCTCAGCTGTTGGTTTGACAGCTTATGTAGCTAAAGATCCTGAGACAGGAGAAACTGTATGTTCACTTTGTTTTCATCCATTCTGTAATCAATTGTATTTTCAGTATCTTCTCAAGCCTGACCTGGTAACGTGAATGCTACATCATCTAGGTTTTGGAAAGTGGAGCTCTTGTGCTCAGTGACCGAGGTATTTGCTGTATTGATGAATTTGACAAAATGTCTGACAGTGCAAGGAGCATGCTGCATGAGGTTTGTTACTCTCTCCTTCTTAGCATTGCTCAAGTTATCGCTTGCAGTTTTTAGGCGCCGTCTATAGTCCACAAGATTGCATTACTGATGACATTGTTGCTCTGCCAGGTTATGGAACAGCAGACTGTTTCAATAGCAAAGGCTGGTATCATTGCATCTCTAAATGCTAGGACCTCTGTGTTGGCTTGCGCAAATCCTAGTGGCTCACGCTATAATCCGCGGCTTTCTGTTATTGAGAATATTCACCTTCCTCCGACCTTGCTTTCTAGGTACGCTTCACTCCTCCAACGAAAGTGACGTTTTTATTTTATTTTAGGCTTCTGCAAAAGAGGTCTATTTCGTGTTACTAATATTTTATCTCAATTTGCTTCTCAGATTCGATTTAATCTACTTGATTCTTGACAAGCCTGATGAGCAGACTGACCGAAGGCTTGCGAAGCATATTGTTGCACTACACTTTGAGAACGCAGAGGTCTTATAGCTTTCCACAGTATATGTTTTCAAATGATTCT
Organism: Brassica juncea; assembly: GCA_018703725.1. NCBI lineage: Eukaryota > Viridiplantae > Streptophyta > Magnoliopsida > Brassicales > Brassicaceae > Brassica > Brassica juncea. The sequence goes on along the minus strand of CM031936.1, from coordinate 7,756,936 downwards.
GTTTTGCCCGTATCTTACTTGAGTTGGCATCCTTTTAACTCAATTTGCAGAGTGCACAAGAGGAAGCTTTGGACATCACTACACTGACAAGTTATGTTAGCTATGCTCGCAAGAACATTCATCCTAAACTATCAGATGAAGCCGCAGAGGAGCTGACACGGGGTTATGTTGAGCTTAGAAAAGCGGGGAAATTTGCCGGTAGTAGCAAAAAGGTGCGTCTTGGAACTTCATTGTTTTTTTTTTGTGCTGTCATAACAAGATCAGTCTCGTGGCTTAACTCTTTGAATCTGACACAGGTCATAACAGCGACTCCTAGGCAAATTGAAAGCCTGATCAGACTTAGTGAGGCCTTGGCTCGTATGCGCTTCTCTGAATGGGTTAGTGTAGACTGCTCACATACTAACCTGAATCTTTGATTTTGTCATTTCATATCAACTAATATTGGTTCTTGTGATGGATAATAAAGGTTGAAAAACATGACGTGGAGGAGGCATTTCGACTTCTCAGAGTTGCAATGCAGCAATCAGCAACCGATCACGCCACTGGTAAGTATCGGTCACTATTATCATGAGGATAATATTAACACTAGGATTCTAACAATAAACGCTGTTTTTATGTTGAAGGGACGATTGACATGGACCTGATAAACACTGGAGTCTCAGCAAGTGAAAGAATGAGAAGAGACATCCTTGTGTCGTCAATTCGAGACATAACTCTTGAGAAAATGCAAATTGGAGGGTCAGCAATGCGCTTATCAGAGGTATACTGCTGCGTTACTATTTTTATCATCCCAACTTGTCATAACGAACAATGCAAGCAAATGATATTATACCTGTTAGAGAAAACGTTCTTCTGAGATTTACTAATTACAATGGGAAATGTTGTGCAGCTGCTGGAAGAACTGAAGAAGCATGGAGGCAACATAAACACCGAGATACACCTTCATGATGTGAGCCATTTAAAAACTTTTCTTGCACATCAAAAGTTTTGATCAGCTCTTAACAGGACAGAGAAAACTAACAAAAGTCTCTGTTGTTGTGACCTTTCTTAATCAGGTAAGAAAGGCGGTTGGAACCCTAGCCAGTGAAGGCTTTCTGGTTACTGAAGGTGACAGAATCAAGAGAATATGATCACAGATTCTTAGAGTTGATGAGAAAAGCTTCATATGTGATGTGTTTGAGAGTTTGATGAATTGAGTAAGCCTAATTATTAGGGAAACTTAGCGACTGACGGGTCCATGTTGTCTCGGCCCATCTTTTCACTAGTTAATCTGCACTGAGTTTCAACTTTAAAGACGACCTATCTTCAATGTTTCATTTGGTCTCAGTTTCTTCAAAGTGTACCTTTATCAATTATTAACATGAAAAAAGTCTATTAAAAGATAGAGCCTCTATAACATAATTTCATCAATCAATACAAGTGAATTTGTTACTATATTTAATTATTAATCTTAATAAATAATTATTACATTCTCACGGATGTTTGTTTTTATTTTTATATAATATTTATTTTAGATCATTAATTGCATATATTATTAATGTTAATTATATATTTAAAAGTATATATAACGATTTCAAATACAACAATTTAATAATTTACATATTATAATTAATTAATTGTTTAAAATCATCACATGTATTGTCATTTCTTATTATATATTTATCTTATTATATTTTCATTTATTTATCAAAACAATTAATATATTAATGAGAAAACATATTTGAAAATTATCTTATATTTAATTTATGCTAAATTCTGACCCGTTCTTTAAAGTTTGAGTTTCTTTACCAATATCTTTTATGTTTATTCATTTTAAATAATATATCATTGCATATACAAAAATCTAAAATACGTTTATTTTTAGACATGTATTATTTTGCTAATTTTAAGCAGTTATGTCATCGTATTATATTTCAACATAAATAGTTTATATTTATGAAAATAAAATTCATAAATTAATCAGTTTAATATACTTTTATCATAATTAGTTCAATACGATAATTATATTTTAACATGATGATTATGATTATAAAGTATATAAAAATATGATATCATTTTATAAACTATATCTTTATAAATTGATGTATAACAATAATTTATTGATAACTATGAAATTAGTGAAAATATTTACATAAACTGTTTGAAAATTAAGATATTGTTAAAATATTTTTCAACAGTTATAAGATTTTTTAAACTATAATATATATATATATATATATATTGTTTAAAATGAAAAGATGTCATGATTAAAGTAATTACAAATATTTTCTATTATTAGCTTTAATGAAATATGTTTATTTTATGTATTATATAGTTTGCTAATGTTAACCCGTCTTACCAACGTATTATAGTTTTATTTTGAACATAAATATTTTTATGCTTAAGAAAATAAAATATATAAATTTATCAATTTAATAAAATTTTATCATATTTAGCTGAATATAATAATTTTCTTTTAATATGATATATTATGATTATATAATAGATAAAAATAAGATCGAATTTTTAATTTTCATTTTATTAACGATAACTGAATTTATTAATGTATAATAATATTTTAAAAATAATTTCGAAATTAGTGAAAATATTTAGATATTGAAAATGAAGATCTTGTAAAAAAAATTCAAAACAGATTTGTTAGAATTTTTAAATAAATATATTTATATTTAAAATGAAAAAGATATCGAAAGATATTAAAATTAAAATAGTTCAAAGATTCTAAATGATAGTCCAAATTAAAAAATCACATATGAAAGAACTCATGACTTCTATTTTAATGTATAAGATTTTAATGATGCTCTACATAATTTTAGATTTAGTCATATTTTATGTTTAGTTATTAATTTTAATAAATAGTTTTAATGATTTAGCTTATAGTTTATTATTATCTTCAAAGAATTAAAGAATTCAAACAATAATATCATAGTTAAATTTATATTATATTTACTTTAGTAGTATTATAATAAATTATATATATATTTAAAGTGAATTTGCTGATTTTTCATTCTCTTTATAATTTTAGATTTAGTCATATTTTATGTTCAATTATTAATCTTATTAAATAATTTAGGTATTTAGCTAATACTTTATTATTATCCTCCAATAATTAAAGAAATTCTATCGATAATAACATAGTTAAGTTTATATTTTATTTACTTCACTAATATTATAATATTATATAGATATTTATATTATATTTGGTTTAGTATATTTACCGGCTCTATTTTAATATATATATATATATATATCACATAAGATAGTAGGAATCATCTATCTTTTAATATAAATTTTTAGGGTAATCAAAGTCACTCATTGTGATAATTTTTGAAAAAATTGGCAAAGAATTCAAAAATATTTAATATTATTTGCAAAGTTATTTTTTCGTTCTCACATAAAAAGTTAGAGCGTTTAAAAGTCTTTATTACTTTTAATAAAAAATTAAAATAGATTTGTTAAGATATAATTACTCATAATTTGATAATCATCATTTTCTAAAAAGATTCTATATTATATTATTCAAAATATTTTACATCATAATATTTTTAAAATAAATATAAATATATTTTATTAAAAAAAACTTTATCGAATATAAAAAATTAAATATTTAATTCATTATTAAATATATTAAAAGCACGAAAATAATTTATTCTAATGATTTTTGAATTGATAATATATTTATTTACAAATTTATAAAATTATTAAGTCTGCAAATGCGGACATAACACCTAATTTTTTTTTATTATTCCACTTCATTTTTTTATTTAAACTTCAGTTGGAAATAAAAAATGTTTTAACAATCTTTTATTTTCTACTCTATTATGGCATTTTGAAATTATTAAAACTCAGAGTTACTTAGTCAAATTGAGTTATTCTATTACAGGGTTATTTCAAAAAATACATAGGATATGCTCTTAAGTAGAGGTGGGCATTCGGATACCCGTTCGGGTTCGGGTCGGGTATTTCGGATGTTCGGGTATTCCACTACAAGAAAACATCACTATTCTGAGGGACATACCGAGGGAAAATGAGTTCCTCGGAAATTTCTGAGGAAATACCGAGGAAATACCGAGGAAACCAAGAAATGTGGTTTCCTCGGTATTTCCTCGGAAATTTCCGAGGAAATACCGAGGAAGTATGATTTCCTCGGTAAATTCCGAGGGACTACCGAGGAAACAGTGTCCGTCGGAAAAAACCGACGGAGATTTTGAAAATTCCGACGACTTTTTGTAGCCGTTAGAGAGCCGTTGGAGAGCCGTTGGGGGATTCCGAGGAAATTCCGAGGAAGTGTCTGTTTTCCTCGGAATTTCCTCAGAATTTCCTCAGTATCTCGGCAGGATTTCATCTATAAATACAGTCACCCCTCTTCACCTTCATTCACTCCATTTCTTCTCCTTCCCTCCTACTATCACGAATTTGATTTCAAAAAAACATGTCTTCTTCAAATTATTTTCGTTCTTGGATCGATCGACCTCATTTGGATCCGGACACGAGATTGCTTACAGAAGAATACCAACGAGGTATAACCGAATTCATGGGGTTAGTTCGCCGACAACCGGAAGCAGAAACAGGTAAGTTAAGATGTCCTTGCTCTAATTGTAAAAATAGAAAGGTTATTAAAGAGTGGGATGTTTGGACTCATCTATATTTGAGTGGGTTTACACGAAGTTACAAAATTTGGTATCATCATGGGAAAACTAATTATGAACTTGGTAGTACTAGCGAACCTCAGCCGGCGGTTAGATTGGAAGAACCAATTAGAACGGATGTAGATTATGGTGTAGGTACTGAGCATATGGTAAATGATCATTTTAGAGGGGAAGATTTACCCAATGTAGAAGCTAGGAGATTTTATGATATGTTGGATGCTGGAAAGCAACCATTGTACGAAGGTTGTAGAGATGGTCATTCAGCTTTATCATCTGCTACAAGACTGATGGGTATTAAAACAGATTATAACTTGGCTGAAGACTGTATGGATGCGATAGCTGATTTTGTTAAAGGTATTCTACCTGAGGAAAATGTAGCTCCAGGTTCATACTACGAGGTTCAGAAACTCGTAGCCGGTGTTGGTTTATCTTATCAGGTAATAGATGTATGCAGCGATAACTGCATGATTTATTGGAGGGCGGATGACCAGCGGATTTCATGCAAGTTTTGTGGGAAGCCTCGTTATAAAGATACGAGTGGAAGAGTTCCAGTACCATATAAAAGGATGTGGTATTTGCCTTTGACGGAAAGATTGCAGAGGTTGTATCTTTCAGAACGCACAGCGCAACGAATGAGATGGCATGCGGAGCACTCAACAGATGGTGAGATTAGACATCCTTCAGATGCAAAAGCGTGGAAGCATTTCCAATCAAAGTATCCCGACTTTGCGTATGAGAGAAGAAATGTCTACCTTGGATTATGTACTGATGGTTTCAGCCCGTATGGGAAGAGTGGAAGACAATATTCTCTATGGCCAGTCATTGTTACACCATACAACTTACCCCCAAACTTGTGCTTGCGACGAGAGTTTCTGTTTCTCTCCATTCTCGTTCCCGGACCAGAGCATCCTAAGAGATCACTTGATGTGTTTCTTCAGCCACTAATATATGAGTTGCAACAACTATGGGCTGAAGGTGCTGAAACATACGATATTTCGTGTAAAGAGAACTTTCAAATGCGGGCAGTACTAATGTGGACAATAAGTGATTTTCCAGCATATGGTATGTTATCTGGATGGACAACGCATGGGAGGCTATCATGTCCATATTGTCAAGATGACACAGATGCTTTCCAACTAAAGAACGGAAGAAAAACGTGTTGGTTTGACTGTCACAGACGATTCCTACCACCTGATCATCCATACCGTCGGAGTAAGACTTTGTTTAGGAAGAACAAGCAGGTGTTTGATGGTCCACCTGAGGAAGTTAGTGGGAAAGGTTTGAAGACACAACTAAGAGATTTTGGTGCAGCAAGGACGGCAGACGTCGGGGGACATGAGCAATTTCCGGTAGATGCTGTTGGAGAACTACATAACTGGCACAAAAAAAGTATTTTCTGGGATCTGCCATACTGGGAGGATCATCTGCTAAGACATAATTTAGATGTCATGCATATTGAGAAGAACTTTTTTGACAATCTCATGAACACTATCCTTAACGTTCAAGGTAAAACAAAGGATAATTTGAAGTCAAGACTGGATTTAGTCGATATATGTGCTCGTTCAGAACTTCATGTTGATGGGAATGGTAGGGCTCCTTTTCCCATATACCGACTTGATGCAGAGGGAAAAAATGCGTTCTTTGATTGGATTTCAAACGATGTGGAGTTTCCAGACGATTACGCATCTAATTTGCGTAACTGTATCGACAGAAAGGAAGGAAAGTTTATTGGCTTGAAAAGTCACGATTGCCATGTGTTGATGGAGCGCCTCCTTCCGTTTGCCTTCAAGGAACTATTACCCCGAAATGTTCATGAAGCAATTGCAGGGATAAGTGCTTTCTTCCGCGATTTATGCACCAGATCAGTGACTCTTGAAGGTATTGAAAATCTGAAGACTAACATAGCCGTGATTCAGTGCAACCTTGAGAAGATATTTCCTCCCTCATTTTTTGATGTTATGGAGCATCTTGTTATTCACCTGGTAAGAGAATTGGAACTTGGTGGTCCTGTGCAGTATAGATGGATGTATCTGTATGAGCGGTATATGTTCCATTTGAAGAAGATGGTGAAAAATTTAAGTAGGGTAGAAGGTTCTATAGTCGCACAGATGATCAATGAAGAAATTTCAAACTTTGCCGAGTACTACTTTCCAGCAGAAGTTCAGACCAAAAACAGAAGACCTGCTCGGCATGATGATAGAGGCGAACGAGCAACATATCATGTTAAGGTTCCAGATATTTTCACAGATGTTGGACGACTTAGCGGAAAACCAAAGGACCGTCGACTTACTGAGCAGGAGCGAAGTCATTTGCAAACATATTTGCTCACCAACTGCGAAGATGTTCTTCAATATGAGAGGTAAGTTTATTATCTTACAAATTTTTATTTTAACAAATTAACATTTATATCTTAATTAATTACATTATTGTCATCACATGTACAGGATTTTCATGGCAGAAAAGCGGTTCGGATATAGATACGCCTCAGAGGAGGAACTAGAAGAAATGAAGCAGAGAGAATTTGCTGGATGGATGTTTACTTATGTGAGTGCCTTAAACAAATTAAAATATCATTTATCACATATTTATACAATTTTATTACATATTTATACTAATTCATTATATATGTGCTATTAATAGGTGTCTGCTGGTTTAGCCAGAGGTGAAACATTTGACGATTGGATACGCGAAATGGTGGTTGGACCAAACTATGTTGTGAAGTCATATCCAAGATTTTGTACTCGAGGATATGCATTCACAACTGAAAAGAGGAGACGTTCGCGTACGACCTATGATGCTGGCGTTTGTTCTGCATCAGGAGATGATGTATACTACGGACACATACATGAGATTATGGAAATCAAGTATTTGGGCATGCTTGGATTGCGCTGTACTGTTTTCTATTGTGATTGGCACGACAACACTCCAGATCGAGGTGTGAAAACAGATGCATTTGGTGTTACATCAGTACATTCGAGGCGAAAGCTGCAATATTATGATCCTTTCATTCTTGCTTCTCAGGCCGATCAGGTAAGTAAATGTTTTTTGATCATAATTTATACTTTTACTAATAATTTTTTAAATGTTACAGGTTTGTTATATCAAGTACCCCCGGGTAAGGAACAAAGATGATCCATGGGTTACTGTTACAAGACTCAACCCGAGAGGCCGAGTTCAGGGAAGTTCTGAGCTGGAAGACCCACTACAACCAATCACATCCGGCAACTTAAGTGCAGCAGAAGATGTAGCTGAAGGTGGCCTTGTAGTCGATTTTACCGACTTCGCAGAGGAAGCCGTCGTTCACGCAGAGGATGAACCAGTTATTGGAGAGTTTCACCAAGACCCAGATTCAGATTTATCTGGTGATGATGACTCGGAAACAGAGTAGTTTTTTTTTTTTAATAGAAATACCGAGGAAATTCCGAGGGACATTAGGTTTTCCTCCGAATTTCCTCGGAATTTACCTTCTCGTTTAGGGATTTGATTATAAAGTACACTTCCTCGGAAATCCCTCGGAAAATTCCGAGGAAATTCCGAGGAAGTGTGGGTTTTCGGTAAAGAACCCCAGGTTCCTCGGAATTTCCTCAGAAAATTCCGAGGAAATTCCGAGGAAAATCATTATTTTTCAGTGTTCCTCGGAATTTCCTCAGAAAATTCCGAGGAACCAGGGGTTTTGAACCGAAAACTACGTTTTGCGGATTGAATAACACATATATAACCTTCATTAAGTGTCTTAACCAGATTATGAAGTCAAACTTTGGTGTTTCAGATGATAACAAACACTTTTACGATTGCATGAAAGAAAACCACACAACATAAGAGAAACACTTATACACTTTAACAAACGTTAAAGAGAATACGTGCAATTATTGTTGAAATTTTTTTATTTCATAAATTATGATCATTTATACAAAGAATATTCAATAGTATGCATTACATTTGTATAAGAAATGAAATACGGCAAAAAATCGAGGTTTTGAAACCCCAAACCCTGGTTCCTCGGAATTTCCTCGGAATTTTCTGAGAAAATTCCGAGGAAAATCATTATTTTTCAGTGTTCCTCGGAATTTCCTCAGAAAATTCCGAGGAAATTCCGAGGAACTAGGGTTTTCATAATTCCGACGGAATACCGACGAACCGGTTTCCGTCGGAATTTATAAATAAAATCATCTCCTCTCGGCCGCATATCTCAGATCTCTCATCTCTCAAATTTCTCATCTCTCTCCCTCCGGTCGCACTCTCTCCCTCCGGTCGCCCACTCTCCCTCCGGTCGCCCTCTCTCCCTCTCTCCCGGTCCCCCTCTCTCCCTCTCTCGCGGTCCCCCTCTCTCCCTCTCTCGCGGTCGCCCTCTCTCCCTCTCTCCCGGTCGCCCTCTCTCCCTCTCTCCCGGTCGCTCTCTCTCCCTCTCTCCCGGTCGCCTCTCTCCCTCTCTCCCGGCCTCACCTCTCTCCCTCTCTCGGAATCATGTAAGTATAAACCTTAGTTTTTTTCAATGGATTAGGGTTTGTTAGATTATAATTTCGGATTTTAGGTTGTTTGTTAGATAGTTTAGGATTGAATGGATTGAATGGATAGTTTGGAATTTTTTTTTTGTTTTGGTTAGAAATCAAAACGTTTTTGTATTTTAAAAACGTTTTTTTGATTTTTAAAAATGTTTTTCGATTTTTAAAAACGTTTTTCATGTTTCCAGTAATAAATTATATATAATAAAACGTTTTTAAAATTTTTTTAAAATATTTATAAACCTTTTCTATATTTATAAATGATTAATAATTTTTTATACATATATATATAAATAAATCATGTATAATAACAATTTATATTTTTTATTTTTTATTTTTATGACTTAAAAACAATTTCTTATATATTAAAACTATTTTTTTATATTTAAACTATTTTTTATGACTTAAAACAATTTCTTATATATTAAAACTATTTTTTTAATTATTAAACTATTTTTTTATTTAAACTATTTTTATGACTTAAAACAATTTCTTATATATTAAAACTATTTTTTTAGTTATTAAAACTATTTTTAAAATTATTAAACTATTTTTAATTATTAAACTATTTTTTATATATTAAAACTTTTTTTTTTAATTATTAAACTATTTTTTATATATTAAAACTTTTTTTTTATTATTAAACTATTTTTTTATATTTAAACTATTTTTATGACTTAAAACAATTTCTTATATATTAAAACTATATATAGGTCTTATGGTGATGATCAGAGCCGGTCTCGACAGCGTCGTGGTCGTGGTGGTTCGGGAAGCCACTCCATTCAGGGTTCCGCATCGTCGTCCCACAGCTCCTACCATACATCTCCCTCTCCATTTTCCTCTCCTTCTCCTCCCGCTACCGTTGCTGCACCCGCTCCCGCTCCCGCTCCCGCTCCTGCTCCTGCTCCTGAGGGTCCTCCGGGAGTGATGAGAGTTGTGGAGTTTGTTCGACAGCCCGGTCGTGAGCATCTTCCCTATCTCACTCCGTATCCACGTGGACGGGGTCAAACATGGTAATTAAAACTATTTTTTCATTAAAATTTGATTCCTTTTTAATAATTTGTTCTTTTTATTAGGTTCAACCGATCCTCGAACGGGATCAGCGCATGGATCAACCGTATGATGTACTCGGCCCTCGACAAGGGACATCCGACTTTCACCGACTTCCCTACCGACAAGCAGCATCTGTGGTTTCAACAGTTTGCGGTAAGTATTCTAATTTTTTACTTATATTTTTAATCTCTAATATAAATTTTATACTAATTGTGTTTTATTTTCAGCAAGAATTCAACTGGAATGCCGATGATACATTGTATATCTATCACAACTTCGTCCATAAAGTTATGGACAACTATGGGAAGCAGATCCACGAGTGGAAGAAGAAGTGGGAAATAAACAAGGTTTGTTTTTATTTATTAAACAATTTTTTAATTTATTAAATTTTTTTTTAATTTATTTAACAATTTTTTTTAATTTAAAGGTCCCAAAGTCGATGAACCCCACGGTCTGGTTGGAGTTGGGTGTGCATTGGAGTAAGGATGAGACGAAATCAACTTCTTCCACCAACTCCACCAACCGCAGGAGCGACCGTAAAGGGAAGGGCGTCTTCAGGCATAACTTGGGTGCTCAATCTATTGCCACTCTGGGGGACCGCATGGTAAGCTAGTCGCTTTTTATTCTATTATTTAAGTTTTTAAATTTTATTTTATGTGCATTTCTTCTAATTACTAATGTTTGTTAATTTATGTTTTTTCAAGGCGGAAGAAAATGAGGGCGAGCCGGTTGATGATCTCGCCCTAATGAAGAGGGCGTATACCAACAAGAAGACCGGCCAGATTGATGATGGTGTTGTGAGGGATGTGGTCACCCTCATCGACACTCAGGTGGAAGACGAGGTGTCTCAGATTCAAACCGAGGATGACGATTCGACGGGTTCGACCTACTTGCCTCGGGTTCGGATCAACGAAATCGTTGAAGAGGTAAGTTTTTTTTTAAAGTTCAATTCAGATTTTCTATTATTTAACGTTTTTTCATCTTTTCTATTATTTAAATTTGACAATTTTCTATTTCAGTCGGTTCCAAAGAAGAAAGGACGTTTGTTCGGTTTGGGTCGTCGGTCCCGGTCAGTTCCGTCTTCTGCTGCACCACCGCCCTTTGTTGATCCAGAAGCACTTATGGGTCAGTTGCAGGACAAGGATGATCGCATATCTGCATTGGAGACCCAGATGGCGACTCAACAGGCGAGCTTTGAGGCACAGAGGAAGCTGAACGAGCAAATGATGGAGATGATGAGGAGGTTGCACCCGAACGAGGTGTTCCCGAGCATGCCAGACCCGAACACCCAAAACCCGTAGTTTTTTTTTTCAAAAACTCACAATGTTTTATTTTTATTTGTACTACTTTGAATTTTATATAATATGTTTTTATATTTTAATTTTTATTTTATATTTTCGAATTTTAATTTCAAAAAATTAAATTTTTTTAAAAAAAAATTAATTTAAAAAAAAAAATTTGGGATATTCCGAGGACATTGTCCCTCGGAAAATTCCGACGACAGTTGTCCTCGGAAAGTTCCGACGACCTGTGTCCTCGGAAAGTTCCGACGACCTGTGCCCTCGGAATTTTCCGAGGACATCGTCCCTCGGAAAATTCCGACGACCGCTGTCGTCGGAATTTTCCGACGGACAATGTCCTCGGAATTTTCCGAGGGACACAGGTCGTCGGAAATTTCCGAGGACAACTGTCGTCGGAATTTTCCGAGGACAACTGTCGTCGGAATTTTCGAGGGCTTCCTTCCTCGGTATTTTCCGACGACTTTTCCGAGGAACAGTTGTCCTCAAATTTTCCTCGGAATTTTGTTTCCTCGGAATTCCGTCAGAAAATTCCGAGGAAATTCCGAGGGATATTGAAATTCCGAGGAGTTTTTTCCGAGGACAGTTTTTCTCGGTATGTCGTCGGAATAACCGTATTCCGACGACATACCGACGATTTTGGCCCTCAGAATAAGCCTGTTTTCTTGTAGTGTTCGGGTATAGGGGTGTAGAACCCGTACGGGTATTTCTATACTTTGGATCGGGTTCGGATATTTTTAGTTAGGGTTCGGGTATTTCGGATATAACCGAAAACCAAAGCAAAAAAAAAAAAAAAAAAAACAAAACAAAACATTTGACAAAAAAAAAACCACATAGTTTTTGAAAAAATTATATTCCTCCTCTTGGTTTCGTTACGTAAGATGATCAAAAATAACAAGACAAGCTCCATGGATGGAAAATACCCCTCCGCATGAAGAACGACAAGATGGTGCGAGGTGGCTCAGGTTATTACAGTGACGTTTATGGTGGTGATCGTTGATGACCGCAAAAACTAATGACTCCGAGAAACCTTACATGGATCGTGAAAAGAGCAATATTTTAGGGAAAAAGATCTTGTTGGGAGAGAAGAGGAGAGATGAGAGATGCATATGGTGCACCCTAATCTCTTACGTTTAGGAAGGAGATACATATTCAAATATATATATGCACACGTTTAGGTTAAGCAAAGTAGCGATATGCTATTGATTTTATATTATATTAATTAAAACCGAAATCGGTTAAGAGAAATCGGTCATTACAGATTGGATGAGAGATGTAAATTTGGGTTAAAGTATGCATATGTTCGGATGACTCCGGGTAGTACTTCGGGTTTTGCTACTTCGGTTTGGATTCGGGTTCGGGTATTTCGGATCGGGTTCGGGTATCGGATAAAATGCCGACCTCTACTCTTAAGTACTAAGTAAAAGTTCCTAATATAAAACATGAACGTCTAGTAATATTTTTGGTGAAGTAGTAATTTTTAAGTTAAATGTTGCCCAACTAAACTCTTTTAGTGAGCAAAGAAAAAGTTCCCACATTCTTCTTTTGTAAAGAAAAAAATATTAATTGCTCCTTTTATGCTTCTTTATTAGTATATAAGAAATTATTCTCTGATTTATTTTTGGTTTTCACTTCTGTTCCCCTAAACTAGTTTTGACTTATTAAGTTGGCATATTTTTCACATGATTTGATACCCATTTTAAAAAGCTTGGTTGCAATGCAAATTACAACCTTTTGGCATGAAAAGGTGGAATAGAGAAAACAAGAAAAAGATTAAAATTGGGTCCACAGATCGAACATCATTGAATTTGGGTAGGTATGGTCTTAAATGGGAAAGTGATCATTCGCCGAAAAGTAAATTAGAAAGCAAAAGTAAACGATACGATTGGTCTCAGTTTTCTTCGGTTCTTATTCAGTTATTTGTAAGGAGGTGGAATTGCTCCTTACCTCTCTTAGTGCTGCTACATCTTTTTCAACTAATCTTTTTTGATGTCGACAACAAAAACAGAGGAATATACTTCATAAACATCTTTCTTGCGGATAAATTAAAGACGACATTTTCTATACCTTTTATTTTTTATTACAAATTTACAACATCAGAATGTAAATTATAATAATGATTTCATCATTACAAATATAGTTATTTGTATTTGTGATAGATTATTTCAGACTCCACAGATCAAAATTCAAAATGGCTAGTTTTATCATCATTACAAGATTCATGATGGATGGTTCTATTTAGACCAAAAAATGATGGATTGTTCTATTTACATCATACTTATGATAGTCTGTTTCTGGTAAGAAGTCTGGACAGAAAACAAAGCCAAGTGCAAAAGGAGAAACCTTGATACTGCTTCCAGGAACCAAGTAATCTTTGCCCATTGACAGTAGGAGAAGTGATTCTTAACTGCTCCCACGTTTCTTTAGTCGAAAAACGTGGTAAAGAAGATCATTCTGGATTTCGCCATAAGTATATATAGATATCATTCCCATCGGATGATGATGGAGGAGGAATTACTGTAAGAGCAGTTAGTATATTCATAACCTGAGGAGATCTAGCTGGTGGCATTATCCAATGATCATTCATGGCAGCATCAATGACTCGGGCCTCCTTCGGAATAAGAAGGATTCGAGATCCATCTTCTCCTATATATTTAATCAGCAGCCCCAGGACTGTCCGAATCTAACCAAAAATAAACAGTCTGCCCATTAACAACATTACAAATCATGAAGTCCAGGAGAATGTGCTTCAACTGGAGCATGTTTTTCACCGTTTTAGATAACCTATTGGAATCAGGCATTGCCCAAAAACATTGGGGTGAAAGACAAAAATTTGATGTAGGTTTGAAAGATTCAATTATTCACTTGTAATTTTCTAAATTCAAATATAAATGCTTTAGGTATTTTTTTTAGAGGTAGAAGAGAAAAAAATCTGTAACTTAAAAAAAAAATCTTTGTAGAACATGACTAGAAGAGATTTGTGATTTAAAAATATTGATTCTTAAATATTCTATAGTCATTATAAGAGCACTTTTAAAGGTGAGTTGTTGCAGGGTTCTTCGCCAAATTTTTAGCTTTTAAAAAAAAAAAATTAATCAAAAAGCAAGAGAGAGAGAGTAAACACAAGTTCTTGTTTTACGCTTTTTAGATACTACGAAGAAGAAATTCTTACAGCTGTCAGTAAATTAGAGTACGAAAAAATTGAAAGCAGAAATGCAAATAAAAATATAATGATTTTGTTTTTTTAAGATACTATCACGGTACACAACCGTTAAAGGTGCGCTAAAGGCATCTCCAACCCTATTCCATTTTCTACTCCAAATATTATTTTGGAGTAAAATCTTCTCCAACCTCACTCTATTTTCAACTCCAAAATGGAGTAATGGCTAGGATTACTCCATTTATGGAGTAATCTTACTCATTATTCCATTTTGGAGTTGAACTTTTTGTATTTAAAAAATGGTCTTTTAAATCTTTAATATTTTTATTTTTTATTTAAATAATATTTTTATGTTAAAAATGATACAATAACATGAAAAACAAGATAATCCATTATTTAGACATTTTAGATAAAAATGTATAACACTATTAAAAACATGAATAATATAAAATAAAGATAACATAAAACAAATGATTTAATAATCCGGCAAATCGTTTCCGGATCCGCTAAGACCGGTAAAGTATTGCCCAAACAGAGAAAACTGAGAAAGAGCTTGTTGATCGTGTGAATCAGCATTTCGCTTTGATATTATTTGCACTTGCTGAGCTTGAATATACGCAAAGACATTCGGATCTTGTGTGGAATTCAAATCATAAAACAAAACTTTGTTTTCTTTTTTCTATGCATGATTTTGTTTTTGAATCTCCATATGAGTGTGAACTCGATGCAACAATTGAACTTGCTCGATTTAGGAATATCAAAGATAAAGAAGCTCATTTTCATTACGAAATACATTAGTTGATCATTTGTAGGAAAAATATTCTAATGCTCATTAATGAACCAACTTATATATTGTCTTTTATTTTATGCTTATGATTTCTGTATTTTTTAATAAAAAGGTTTAATTCAAATAAATTATATTTTAAGAAATTTTTGTAAACATAAAATAGTTGGGATTATTTAGTAAATTTTAAAAAAGTATAAGGTTTTGTACTCTAAAAAATATTATTTTTGAAATAAAAAATCGAGTAATACATTGGAGTAAAACCCTACTCCATTTTGGAGTTGCACTATTTTGGAGTAAGTTATGGAGTAATACATTGGAGATGCTCTAAAGGATTTGTCGATCTTACATTTTTGTCATACATTTTCTCTGAAAGATAATGAATCGAAAAACGAGAAAAGAGATGAACCACTCAACAATACATTTTATTATTAATATATTAGATCTTTTTATGAAACTATTTAATTTATTAAATAATTAATTTTGGACCAAAATTTAACTTACTTAATAGTTTATTTTCCCTTCGATACTTATTATTACCGAAAATAAAATTACCAATTAAAATTCCATAACTGAATTATGAATTGAACACCCTAATTAGCCTTGTCGAAAATTCTATTTTTTAATTTGACATTACTTTCTTTTTCCTTAAATCAGATATATTTTTTATAAAAAAATCTTAATAGTTTTTAACAAAATTAAGAAGAGGGGAACAAGTTAGTTGACTAAAATAAAATAAACCGGAAGAGCAACAAAAAGTGAAGCATAGATTCGTGTGTCGGGAAGGATTTTCAAGAATATATAATTCTAAGTTCACGCACCAATACCATATCTCTATTTATTTTTGGTCAAACAAAGAAACATAAAAAGTACTGTTTTACCCAAAAACTCGATAGAAATTCAAAACAGAGTTGAAAAGGTTTGATCAACTAAAGATCAGTAACCATAAATACATTGCACCTAAGTTTCTTTTTAAAGGGAATTTGCACAAGCTCGGAAAAGAAAATCTGAGAAAATGAGATCAGATTTCTTGTCCGTTCTTCTTGTTCTTGGTTTGGTCTTGAACAGCTTGGTGCTGTTCTGTAATGGAGGCATCACCAGTAAGTTTGTCAGGAAAGTGGAAAAGTCCATTGATATGCCTCTTCATAGCGATGTGTTCCGTGTACCTCCTGGTTATAATGCTCCTCAACAGGTACCAACCATCTTTTCTGAGTTTTGCCTGTTGTGGGTTCCAGGCCCGGCTCTAAATTTTTATGGACCCTGCGCTTAATCTGCAAAAATGACCCTTATCTAACATGTACTTTGCATATTTTACTAAAAAAATACAACAATCTAAACAATTTTGGACCTTTAATTATGAAGTAAATATGCAATAAATGATTGGACCCTGTGCTTGTGCTCCTTGAGCACATGCCAAGAACCGGCACTGGTGGGTTCTACTTATAGCACTATTAAAAATGGTTAGGTAGATGTCAATGTTTGTTTTCTAACTTAATGTTAGGTATTTCTTTTTGTTTTTAAATTCTTTTTTCTAGTGGTTGATTCAAGCTCTGCTTATTGGACGTTTATAAAGATGTTAAATTATCTTTTCTAAGAAAAGTGGGTTCTTGATTTTGGTTTTCAACAAAAAGGTGCATATAACACAAGGAGATGTAGAAGGGAAGGCAGTGATAATTTCTTGGGTGACACAAGAAGCACCAGGATCCAACACAGTCCATTACTGGAAAGAGCATAGCTCCAAAAAGCACAAAGCTCAAGGCAAAACCAACACTTACAAGTTCTACAATTATACTTCTGGTTACATCCATCATTGCACAATCAGAAACTTAGAGGTCCAACATCATCAATTTTCATCGTTTATCTTTGCTATTTTTGTTATCTGATTTTCTTGGTTTATTTTTTCTTTTGCAGTATGACTCCAAGTACTATTATGTGGTAGGTGTGGGACAAACAGAGCGCAAGTTTTGGTTCTTCACTCCTCCTAAAGTCGGTCCTGACGTTCCCTATACGTTTGGTCTTATTGGTAATTGTCCTGAAACCATATTCATGGTTTTATCAGTTTCTCATAGACTTGAACTTGAGTTGCAAATTGTTGTTGTTGCTGCAGGGGATCTTGGACAGACTTTTGACTCAAACTTAACCTTAACACATTATGAGAGGAGCCCTAAAAAAGGGCAAGCGGTTTTGTTCGTTGGGGATCTCTCATACGCTGATAATCATCCAAATCACGACAATAATAGATGGGACAGTTGGGGAAGATTTGCAGAAAGAAGCACAGCTTATCAGCCCTGGATTTGGACCACGGGAAACCATGAACTCGATTTTGCTCCCGAGATTGTAAACCTTCTTTGCTCCCTCTATTGTTTTGGCTTTAAGCTTCAAACGGTACCTATGCGTGAATGGCTTAAACGGTTTTTTTTTTAATGCGCTCTGCAGGGAGAAAACAAACCGTTTAAGCCATTCACGCATAGGTACCGTACTCCTTACAGAGCTTCAGGCAGCACAGAACCATTCTGGTACTCGATAAAGAGAGGACCAGCTTACATAATCGTGCTATCTTCATATTCAGCATATGGTAAATACACACCGCAATACACGTGGCTCGAAGAGGAGTTCCCAAAGGTTAACAGAACAGAAACTCCATGGTTGATTGTTCTGAATCATTCACCGTGGTACAACAGCTACGATTACCATTACATGGAAGGTGAAACCATGAGAGTGATGTATGAGCCGTGGTTCGTCAAGAACAAAGTAGATGTTGTTTTTTCAGGCCACGTCCACGCCTACGAAAGATCAGTAAGAACACACAACTTAAGCTCACCACCATTTCTCTTTTTAAACTATATATTTTGACAACTCTGAGCTTTTTTTTTGTGAAACTAGGAACGCGTATCAAACATAGCATACACCGTGGTCAACGGCATTTGCAGTCCAGTAAAGGATCAATCTGCTCCAGTCTACATCACCATTGGTGATGGAGGAAATATTGAAGGCTTGGCTACCAAGTAAGCTATGTAAATAAAGGAACTTGTGACCATTATTTCAAACCAAATTTTAATGTGTAAATATGGTTTCTGCAGAATGACTGAGCCTCAGCCTAGGTACTCTGCATACAGAGAAGCTAGCTTTGGACACGCTATATTCTCGATAAAGAACAGGACGCATGCGCACTATGGATGGCACAGGAACCAGGATGGTTACGCCGTAGAGGCTGACACCATGTGGTTTTACAACAGATTCTGGCATCCTGTTAATGATTCTTCTTCTATTGATTCTTGAGAAATCTCAGAATCTAATTTGTGTTGTTGTGTAACGATGAATAAAGGCAATATGGCTGAGTTCTTGCTAATAAAACTCGCCACTCGAGGAAAAACATTGAATCTTCTATGTTACGAGGCCCATTTTCAGAAGATACAAAGAGGTTAATGCTAGTTAAGATTTTATTATTAAATAAAAATAAAATTTGTATACTATTTTCCTAAAATTTCTAATTATAGTCTATCTTATCTATTAAAATAGAAGTAATGAATTCTTTCATGTGTGATTTTATAATTTGGACCATCCTTTAAATTTTTTATTAAATATAGTTTATTAAGAGTAATAATATATAAAAATTTTGAACTACGTTAATCAAAATATATTTTGATATCTTTTCATTTTAAATATAAATATATATATTTTATTAGTTCTAACAAGTCTGTTTAATAGATTTTAACAAGATCTTAATTTTCAGAAATTATATGTAAATATTTTCATTAATTTCGAAATTAGTTATGAAATAATATTATACATTTATATATTATATAATCATAATCAATCATTTTGATAGAAAATTATTATATTGAGCTAAATATGATTAAATTATATTAAATTGTTATGTTTATATATTTTATTTTTGTAAGTATTTATATTCAAAATATAATATGTAGGTAACACGTGTTAACATTAGCAAACTATATAATACATGTATATAAATTAACATGTATTTCATTAAAGTTAATAATACAAAATCTTTTAATCATGATATCTTTTCATGTAAAATATAAATATAAATATATATAATTTTTTAACAAATATGTTGAAAAATGATATAACAATATCTTAATTTTCAAAAAGTTTATGTAAGTATTTCAACTAATTTTATTGAACTATTATTATGCATTCATATATATTCAGTTATCATTTATAAAATGAAAAAAAATATAAAATTTATCTTTTTAATCTATTTTTTTAATAATAATAATTCATATAAAATGATATTATCATACTGAACTAGATATGATAAAATTATATTAAATTGATAAATTTGTAGAAATAATTTCATAAATATAAAATATTAATGCTAAAAATATAATACGAGGACATAACGACTTAACATTCGAAAACCATATAATACATGTATGAAATTTACATATCTTATACTATTTGGCGGGTCAAAAATTAATATAAATTTAATAAAAATAATATTTAATATGTTTTTAATGTATATATTAATTTGTTCAATAATTAAATGCAAATGCAATATGATAATATATAATAAAAATGACAAATACATATGACGGTTTTAAACAATTGATTAATTACAACATGTAAACTATAAAATTATTGTATTTAAAATTATTATATAAATATTTAAATATATGATTAACATTAAAAATATATACCACTAAAGATCTAAATATATATATATATATAAAACTGAAAACAAACACCCGTGCGGTTGCGCGGGTCAAGATCTAGTAAGTATTATATAAGTAGCAGATCAAACATGGACATGGGAGGTGAGAGACTCCATTATAACAATGAATAAACGCAATGTGGCTGAGTTCTTAAAGATAAAACTCCTCACTCAAGGAAAAACATTGGCTGTTCTAGGATTTATTCCGTCATATATGACCTTGCATCAAGATCTTTGACATTAGCTCATGTTTAGTTAAACTCAAGTGAATAAACGTTTGAATAAAATTGTTATTCAACTTTGATTATCTCTGGTCTTTTCCATGTACCACATTTCCCAAATTTTTTTTTTTTTTGCGCAACGAAGAAACTATATACACTCGATTCTCGTGAATTAGTGTATGTACTCCGGTACTCGTTAACGAGAATGAGCCCATGTTATTACTTCAATGTTAGGATTAGTTTCTAGTTCTAATTTGACCAATGAAATCTGTAAAGTCTTTACCTTAGGTTTAGAAGCTTTTTGGCATTGAGTGAATATTAGGCTAACTTTGTTTTTTTTTTGGTAAAATAGACTAACTTTATTATCTCATCTTCTTCTTTTATTCATAAGAATAGAAAGCACGACTAAGCAGTTTTTCAATGGAAAGTACCGGTCGTCAGGTGGCTGAACCAACCCCTACGGCGGATCCATGTACTGATAAATGACGTCTATCCTTTATCGAGTAGCCTTGACTATTCAAAACCATTGCTGATTCGATAACCTGAAAAAGTTCGATCAATATGTCTTTTCACTCCGGGAGAACCATTTCGCCATTCAAAAAACCGTGCACACGTGTATGGACCATTCATCACAAATATCTTTTTTTTACTCAAAATCAAGGCATAATTTGTATCCTTCCTCTTCCATTCATGGAATAGATACAATAGAAAGGGATTTGGTTCCATCTGTAGAAGAAAGAACATATTCACCAATAACCTCTGCTGAAAGAATACTTTATAAGGCTGGATTGATACTTCCAGTGCCGGTTCAAAGGGAGGAATAACGGGTGTGAGCAGAGTTCAATCACAGGTCTCTCCGTATCATAATAGTTAAGAGCCTCGATTTTGTATATACATATTTTAAATATAAATATAAAAAATTAAGATCTAATGTAATAGATTTGAAAAGGCTCAAAATTTTTTTTCTATATACTTTTTATTTTTGTTATTGAATAATATAAATATTATTCATAAAATCTTAAATGGTAAAATTTAGTAAAGTAAAAAAAAAAATTTGAAGGTTCTAGTTCTTTTTTTTACTAAGGTTCTATATATATATATATATATGTGTGTGTGTGTGTGTGTTGAGCCGCCCTGGATACCTCCATAGTTCCTGACTAAAATCTTCTCTGCTTATAGAACCTACTGGGGGTAATGCGAGAGTTTGAATGCAGAATGATTTTTTAGTTTTGCTAAAGTAGTGTCTCTCAAAGTTATGTCATCTTTATTAGGCCAACTACCAATGTAGCTTTTATTGTATATTGTAAGTTTTTTATTACTTGGTAAACTCTTACGGTTCTTTACGGCCGTGTATGTTTTTGTTTAATTTTTTTGTTAGAAATTTTAATTTTTATATTTATATTTTTCTTTGTAATCATATTTGTGTAAATATTTTTATTATTAGTAAAAGATTTTGATAATTTTATTGAATTTGTGATGTTGAATAATTATACATTTGTGTCATAGCCATTTCACATATTTATTTCGTAATTTATTCGTAAACATTTACTAATTTTTTTAAATAACAAAGTATTTTATAATAATCCAATAGTAATTAAATGGATAAATTATATGTTTTTCATTAATTTTCATGATTTTATTTTATATATAGTGAAAATAATGTTATTATTACACATAATAATTTGCCATGCAATTAAAATTGGGTTTTGTAAATTTTGATCTAGTGTAAATGAAAATAACTACACGTTTCGAGGGTGGATAAGGTCTCAGTACCTCGGATATAGCACAGAAAGGCCTATAGCATCAAATACCACTTTTCAGGTTACTTCCTTGTGAGCTTGTCAGACAAAGTAGGCGACGGTGTGCTGCACTACATCTCCTCAGCAGTTGATCGGTCAGGTTCCTTGCCTTGCTTAACCCAGCTCGAGTATTATTCGAAACGAGGAATATCCTTACTCTAGAAGCTCAGAGTTAAGAGTTAAGGGAAGGTGTTAGCTAAGGAATTAGGTGTTCCTCTTCGAAAGGAGAACTCTAGTCTACCGTGGTGGGTATTTAAATTCATGACATATGAAAGTCCATAGCCAAATTTTTTATCATCTCCCGACAAAACACTCATGTGAAATTGGTTTTTATTTGTTACATAATATAATTAAGCTAAATGTGTAATTATATAAAAGAACTTGATTTACGTGAGTGTTAGATGCAGCAGTTACGTGAGTGTAATTATTAAGTTAAATAAGATATTTAGATGCAGTTAGTGGATCCCGATTTTTATGGACTTGAAATGGTAGTTACAAAAATTATATTTAGATGCAGTAGTTAGAAAATATATGGTTTGTTTTTTAGTAAGTATTGTTGGAAAAAATAGTTGGACTAAACTTATATCAGTAGGTCATGTTCCTAATTTAATAATATTGATATTATTATGTTATTCAAATTAATAACTTTGATTTTTCTTTAAACATTTTTAAACTATTTGTTAAAGAAAAATTAATAAATAAAATTTATATAAAATTATTTAAAAAATATCTTACTAATCTCGACCCGCACAACCGTGCAGGTGATTGTTTTCATTTTTATACATGTAACTACTTGGTTCCATTCAACTTACTATTAACTTAGATATTAATTTCTCTTGTACTTTTATTTTAGGTTTTGATCGTACATATATGTTAATCAAATTATATGAATGATTTAAATCTTTGACTGAATAACCTAGATTAAGTGTAATTAATATCAACATACATTAAAATATTATATTAAATTAATATCACAAATTTAATACAAAATTGTACATGAGTTTAATATAATTAAAAAACTAATTAGATACTTAAAAGGTTTATTTTAGTAAAAATGAAATATACATGTATATTATAAATAATTACAAAATTAATTAAATATTTAAAATGTTTGTTTAAGTGAAACAAAATATACATTTATATTTTAAATAAATACAAATGTATATTTATATTGTAAATAAAAAGATTTGAAAAGATTTTATTGGGACGTAATTAAGAGAAAATCTGGAAATATCTATTTGATTTGTTTGTTTAGAATAATTCAAATATGTTTACAAAAAAAATCATTTTAGTAATTTTCTAAGGGGTGGTCCAAATAAAAAAATCACACATAAAATAAATCATGATTTCTGTTTTAGTATATAAGATATATTAAAACAGAAGTCACAACCTTGATTCATGTGTGATATTTTAAAAAAAAAATAGAATATCCTTAGAATGGACTATCCTTAGACATTCATTTTTGAAAATATACCTATCATTTAATACTATATCATTACAAGAATATAAACAAATAAAAAGATATTCTACAGATTTTCTAAGATTGTAATCTAATAAAATCTTACTATATCTTTAAAAAAAAATATAAATACTACTAAAAGTCGTTTTGAAACTAATCTTATTTACATGGTATATTATAATTTGTGTCACTAAAATTTAATTATTTTCGAAGCATAGACTATGCCAAAATAATATATTAATTTATATACAAACACAGTTAGCCGCTTTATGTAACAAACTACATCTATCATAGTTTATAACTCATTTCATTTCACACTTTATCACATTACGAACATTACCTATGCAAATGGAAAATTTATACACATAATACATTATCATTCAGTTTACAACAAAATTCATTGGAAATGAAAATAATTTTCATGTTTATGAAATTTTACATATATTATAACGTCTAATAATCAAACAAAAAAATCTAACAAAACAAAATATAATAAGTAGCTACAAATACACTTGACGGTTTGAAAAGATCAATTGGATGACAAACAACTAAAAATATAACACTATTATACATAAATAAGTCATATACACTTTTTGAAAATATGCTTGATGTTTATATTATATATCACTAATGATGTAAACACAAAATTGTAAATATAAATGAAAACAAACACCCGCGCGGTTGCGCGGATCGAAGTCTAGTTTATTTTATTTTGATTAGGACCCCGGAAATATCAGGACCGGCTTAGGCTAAGCCACACTGTTTTTTTCATAATAACGGCATTATGCTTTAATTTCTAAAGTTAAAAATATTAAACATACTCAAAGAAAGCAACTTGACAAAAATAAATGGCGATAAAAAATGAACAAGATTAATAAACAGATGACAACAAACTAAAAATGGGCATTGATTCGTGTAATATAAAAACTTCCGAGCGTTAACATCATAGCATCTGGGTATTTTAGTCAAAAAGTACGTAATTAAGAAAATATAACACTATCATATTCCGTTGCTCGAGACACATGCATATCTTGCCTGCCCTAACCTTGCTTCAAGATCCTTGATCTTTGTTCATGTTTAGTTAAACTCAAATTAATAAACGTTTTGAAGAAAATTGATATTCACTTTGAACCTCTGGTCTTTTCCATGTACCACATTTCCCAATTTTTTCTTTGCGCAACGAAGTTACTATATACACTCGACTCGTGAATTAGTGCATGCATGTACTCGTTAATAAGAATCAGGCCATGTTATTACTTCAATGTTATGAACTTTTTTTTGTCAGCTACTTCAGTGTTATGATTAGTTACTAGTTTTAATTTGATCCAATGAAATATATGAAGTTTTTTTGTCATTAAGATATAGACTCAGTTAAGACTCTACAAATATGTGAAGTTTTTACCTTGTATCAGAAGTTTTTTTTTGTGTTGAGTGAATATTTGGCTAACTTTGTTTCCTTATCTTCTTCTTTTAATCTTAGGCTCTGAATAAAAGCATGACTAAACGTTTTTATTCATAGGTATTGATCTATGTTCAAAATTGCGCTAGGCGCTACGCGTGCAGTGGGGTAGAACCTAGCGCCGAATGAATTAATTGGAGATTAAGCGATGATTAATCGGGGATTTATTTTAAGCTTTAGAAGGTATTATATAAAATGAAAATTAAAATTTCTAATTTTTATGTATAAATATTTCTGATTTCGATAATAAAAGATGATTTCATGTTAGCAAAGATGGTTAATGCGGCTTAGGTTGAGCGTTGCATGCTCGGTTCGAAGGTCATTAAGCGCATTTAAAGGTGAATTTTGCTCTTTTATTTAATGTAAAGGTAAGAATCATTTCACAATCATCTTCTCCACTGACCTAATTTTTTTCTGTGTCTAACACACATGGCCGCCATTGATTTTACTTTACGTTTTTCGCCGATTTTATCAACGTACCAACTCGATTTATCATCCAAACGGTGAAACGTATGTTTAGAACACGATTTCGAACCATATATCAACACAATTTTAAGTATTTTTATATGTATCCGCATTTTTCACCGATTTGAGCAAAATCGCGGCGGCTCTCCTCTGCTGAGCATATAACTGGCGAGTCCATGGCCGCCGAGACCGCGTTTTTGAACATGGGTACTGATGAACGCCTATCTATCTTTTATTGAGTAGCATTGACTATTCAAAAAGTCTTGCAGGTTCAATAACCGGAACAAGTTCTATCGATCTGTCTTTTCACCCCAGAAAAGTTATTTCACCATTAAAGAAACTGTACATGCTTCTATTAACTATTCATCAGAAATCTCTTTTTTTAGTCAAAATCGTGGCATAATTTGTACCTCCCCGCTTCCGTTCATGGAATAGATGCAAGAAAAAGGGCTTGGTTCCATCTGTAGAAAAAAACTATTCACCAACAACCTCTGCTAAAGGAATACTTTCTAAAGCCGGATTGATACTTCCAGTGCGAGTTCAAAGGGAGGAATACCGAACGTGAGCAGAGTTCAATCTCGTGTCCCTCCTTATCATGATAGTTAAGAGCCCAGTTTTGATATACATATTTTAATATAAATAATTAAGATATTATATGATAAAGTTAAAGGCCCCAAATAAATTTTCTATAAATAGTTTTAAATTTTTGTTATTAAATTATATAAATATTATTCATAAAATCTCAAATGGTAAAATTAATAAATATAGATTTTAAGGGTCTAATTTTTTTTTCTTTTTGTTTTTTGCACCAGGGTCTATATATGTTGAGCCGCCCTGGATACCTCCATAGTCTCTGAATAAAATCTTCTCTGCTCATATGAAACCTATTGGAGGTAATGCGAGAGTTTGTATGCAGAATGATTGTTAAGTTTTGCTTGAGTAGTGTCTCTCAAAGTTATGTCATCTCTATTAGCCCAACTACCAATGCTCTAATTATGTAGCTTTTATTGTATATTGTAAGTTTGTAACGAGGATTTTGCCAACTAATCACTCCTCTGCTTCGAGTTTCAAAAAAAAATAAATCACTCCTCTGCTTCAGTCTCTTTTAGCCTTTAGGCTCCTCTTCCTTCTTGTATAATCTCTTACCGTTTATAAACTTACCCTTGCTTTGTTGTAACATGGAATCCAAGGCTTGTGGTCTGGTGGTGATTAGTTCGAGGGCAAAAGCTCAATACAGTGAAACCACCAGAGTTCGAGTTTTGGCTACTGGAAAATTAATATTTTGGTATCGCCAAGAATAGGAAACCGATATATGGTAATACATGACTAGTCTGGAACATTTCTGTAGGATCAGGTTACCTCTGTGTAATTCAAAAAAAAAAAAATTGTAACATGGACATTTGCTATCAATTGATAAACTTTTACGGTTCTTGGGTGGAGTTTTAACTATTTAATACTTGGTAAACTCTACCCTAAAATAGAGCAAAGCTTTGCATTCTTTTTCTTTTTTTTGAACACACACACACACATTTTATATAATTAAATTATTTGAAGCTTTACGTGTGTATTCTCCTTATTACACATATATATCTAACTACTAGGGTCGGCCCGCCCTACGGGCGAGAAGTTATAATAAAAAATATTTTATATGATTTTATATTATTTACAAAGCATTTAAAATCATTATAGAAAATGATATTACAGACAAAAAAATAATGAACATTTTTTGAGATCATATTGTTATTTTTAATAAATATTTCTGGTTTGAATTAAAATGAAATTAACCTTCAGTATTCTCTATTTTCAAAGAATAAAAATTAGCAAAAAAAGAAACAAATTCAGAAATGTAATAATATATATACTATTATTATTTCTATTTCAATATGACATAATAAAAAATATAAAGTGTACATAAATAATACTAAATTTATTTCAAGATGATTTAAGTTTTAGAACACTTTTACACAAATTATTTCTTTCATGATAATAAATTAGTCTACCTCCAAGCTAAGTCAGTTAAAATACAAAATGATAAAATAACTAAATCTCAATTTTAAAACACTATAAATAGTTTAATAATATCATAAAAATAATATTTTCTAATTTAACAGGAAAATGATGTTTTCAAATATATTTGTTTCAGATCATAACTATATCTGGAATGAAATATTAATGAAACTTTAGTGTTTAGCTGGTTATATTTTGTAACTTATTATAGCTTTTGTTTTTTTTTTTGGCTAAGAATGTTAATTCCATTAGTAAAAATGAAGAAGATAGTTCTCTGTACAAACACTACCTAACAGAAATAAACCCTGGCAAAAAGAAACAAAAAATAGGGCTATTCTGGTCTGATTCACAAACGACTCTTATAAGCAAATACAATCTGCGATTTAGGAATTCATATCAACCATCTAGACATGAATCTCTTGAAATTCTTCCTTCTCTTCCTGGCATGGATTGTGTTAAGCACCTGCCTGTTGATGTCCTAGAAAAGCACTTGAGGAGGTAATAGAGGCTGGTTGAAAACAACATTGTTCCTCTGTCTCCAAATGTTGTATATAGCTTTTGTTGAACTCTGTTTAGTAACAACTTTATTTGTTAGGAATTTTTCTCATGCTGTTTTAAAATAGTATTCTATAAATTAACGAAAGAGCATACTTCTATATTTTGACCATGGGAAGAGAGGACGGTGGTCATAGTTGCAATCACAGTATGGTGGGCTAGAATCGCTACACATGTACCAGGAATGCCAAGATTCTTCCCAGCTCATCATCATCGGACCAAGTTGATAAAGCCTTGAGATTGCCGGAATTGGGTATCAGGTTAGAGCATCAGCCTTTTTACTTTTGGGACTGATCTCGACGAGTCTTTTAAACAGAGTCCTTAGCTTGTCCTTTCCTTAGATTGTTTCCACTTCCTGTGAATGTTAACAATCAAGAAGAGGTTCTATTTCTAAAATCAAAACCAAATTTTAAATTATAACAAAACATAAATAGGAATGCTGGAATCTTGTATAAACAAAGCATTTGGAATTTGTGGAGAAACTAAACTAAAACACGAACAATCATGAAGAAATTCGCCGGAATCTCGCTAATATAACAATCAGAAAGAGGTTCTGTTTTTAAAGAGATTCTCTCTATTAAAAAAATAATTAAACAAAATAAAACACAACCAGTTCACCGGAATTTCTCTTCAAACACAAACCCTTAAGAGATAGGAAGAGGAGATGTGTTCAAGGGAGGAATCCCACCTGTATTTATGCAGATCATGGCACCACCTCTAAGATTGAAAGGAAGCTTTGAATACACATCATGATGGAGCCAATAAATGGGATTTATGAGGCAGCCATTAATCACGCCGTTTCAGGTCGATAGAAAAAGTGCAGAGGTCACCGGATCACCACCGTAGAGAAGAGACGAACTCCGTTTATGTCGTTAGGGTTAGCGTGAACTCCTTTATGTCGGCCCATACTATTAACAATTAAACAGTCTCATACACCACACATCACAAACGGAGCCCACGAAGATAGACCATTAATGAATCGCTGCGTTTTGGTATTATGGGACACGTGGCACAACAATATGAAACGAATTTACACACTGGAATCTTATGTGACTTCATGGGAGTGAAACCCAACATGATGAGTCATAATTGTTGACGTATCAGCTGAGGTGGACATCATGGGAGGGAAGGAGAACTCATCTTTATATATAAAGATTACAAAGCATTAACTATTGTATATTTATATACATATATCTAACTATTACAAAGCTTTAATTATTATAAAGCTTCTCTTTTCTAGCTGTCAATGTTATTAAAGATTCTTGACAAAATAAGATCGACAATGTCACATGGTGAAAGATCGTAGGATGATCATCTTTGCTTTTGCAAGCAAACCAACCAGATTTCACGAGAATAATTCAATTTTTGACCTTCAATTTCGTCGGTAAGTGGTAAGAAACACTTAATTTTGACCACGTTTTGACCAAATAAATTCGTCAAAAAAACTCCGTCAGAAATTGACTATGGTTGGAAAGTGGTCAAAAAATTTTGACAACATTAAAAGGTCACAAACGTCGTCAGAAAACAAACGTCAGAAAATGGTCAAAAAGTAAGTATCCATTTTCTGATAAATTTCTGACCATTTCATTTTATTGATATTCTACTAATTTTTTTCAGATGAATTTTTGAGATACTATTTAATAATATATTTACCAAATTGTTAATTTAACTAAATCATTATATTAACAATGAAGTAGTAAAGTTAATGAAAATTAATTAATTGAATAAATATCTGAAACAAAAGAATTGAAATTTAGCAACATAAGAATACATATGAAACAAAACTAAAAACAGAAATGATTTAATCTTAATTCCATCATCCTCATATAGAGGTCACTCATCATTTCCTCCATCAATTTAATCCACTGTTCTATTTAGTCTTGTCCTTCTCCATGGCCTTGATGAATCAGTTCCTAATTTTTTTTGACAAAAATGATAAGTTATTTAATGTGTCACGCTTAAAAATCAATCTTTCTTCATGCTTTAAACTTTTCAAATTAAAAACTAAATCAATTAATCTGACGTTAAAAAGAAAAATAGTTAACAAAAAAAAACTAGACAACTGTAATCTAGATTTGGGTAAATATCTACACACAAAACATGGGTCTAACCTTGCAAGGAGTAGAGGAACAAGGCAGAAGCAAGGGTGAGATGGACAGTGATAGCAGCAACATTAAATCTTTTCAATCGTGACCTGCAATGAAAGAAAGAGAGATCATGATGCTGGATAGATAGAAGAAAGTATATATTAAAAACAAAAACAAATAGAAAAAGGGATTCCAAAGGGGTTTGTCGAACTAAGAGAAGGAAATGAGGCAGAGGAAGAAGCTTAGGGATGAGAATGAATAAAAAAAGTTTAAGATCTAGGTTAAGTTAAAGACATCGTCACAAAATGGTAAGAATGTGGTAAAAAAATTCTCACTATTTTGTGACTACATGTTTTTGATTATAAAATTCTAATCATTTTTTTACCATTTTTCTTATTTATCATAAAATGGTCAAAATAAGGTTATAAACATTTTTGACCATTTCTATTGGTTGTAAAGTGGTCAAAATTTTCTGACCATATTTTGACAATGTGTTTTGGTTAAAAATTTCTAACCATTTTTTTTATTCATCACCAAGTGGTCAAAACAAGATCATAATTACTTTTGACCATTTTTGTTGGTCAAAAATATTGTCAAAATGTGATATGTTTTCTTGTAGTGCTGGTTTGTACTCGAGTCTTCCACTTCTTTCAGAGGTGTTGTCTTTTAGTACAATAAAGGATTACACAATGTTGTAGTCTATTATATCACATTCTAGAATCTTCCTAGCTATTAGTATTAGGTTCAACATCATTCTATAAATACCTATTTGTTGATAACATTAGTATTACACAATGTTGTAATCTGTTATATATCATAATGTTCCTATATATTTTTATCAACATAATTATTTGGTTAGATTATATTTGATCTAAAATCTACCCATCAAATAAGAATGAGAAGGGAAGAAGAAGAAAAAAGAAAAAAAAAAGAAAAAAGAAAAATCTGAGAAGAAACAAAAGAAAGAAGAAGATCCACTACAAAAAAAAATCATGTATTACATCACATAAATAGTATCAGAAAAATAAGTGACACTATTTTAAATTATTTATCAAAAAATGATGCAAAATGTGCTTACTTATAAGTATACAGAATATTTACTTAACATTTTATCAAAAAATATTGTATACAGAATATTCTACCTATTAATTATAATTGTTATATACTTAATTTCTATTCTGTTATGGATAAATTTCTCAAAAATAAATGGCGATAAAAAATTAACAAAAATAAATAAACAGAAGACAACAAACTGAAAAGGGGGCTTTGTTTTGATTCGTGTAATGTAAAAACTTTTGAGCCTTAATATATGCCATCTGGGTTTTTAGTCAAAACAAAAAGTACGTGATTAATATCATATTCCGTTGCTCAAGACACATGCATATCTTGCCCACCCTGACATTTTAAAGACCAGAAGCTATCTAACTAAAAATGTCTTTTAAAAAGAATTTTCATTAATTTTAATTATTTAAATTCAAATAAAAGATATATTAGCAATTTTTCTATAAAAGGCATCTGCGAACAAAAAATATATAAAAGGCATCTTTTTATTATTTTTGGGGGGAGGAAGGTGGAAGATGCTTGATATGCTACCTATCAGCCGTTGCCTCTAACTTCCTGATATAACTACTTGTTGTGCCACCATGACAGAACAACAATAAGCTGTTCAGAACAAGTAGTTATGTCAGGAAGTAGAGGTAACGGCTGATATGCCACTCGATAGTGATGTATTTCGTCTTCCTCCTGGTTGCAATGCACCTCAACAGGTACGTATACCTTTCCTTTAAACAATCAACAATCTTTTATGAGTTTTGCTATGGCATCACTTTTTGTCTTTTTTAATCTTGTTCAAATGTAGAAAAATCTGTTTATTGAATGTTCTTGAATAATTTAACCTTTGCTTATTATAAGTTTATAAATATGCAAATCTTTTCTTTGAGTATTTTTCAAGCAATTGATCTAAAACAACATCAGGGTCGACATGAGATTATGGGGACATATCTAGTGAGAATTTTAATAATTTAATTTAACAGTTTAGAGGTCTATGTTTATGTATATTGCATTTAAAAAAAAAAAGAATTCTCAAAGCCAATGTTTTATACTTTTATTGGACTACCCATGATCGGTCCTCAATTAAGGTTTTTTTTTTTAATTTGGGTTTTCCATAAAAGGTGCATATTACACAAGGAGACCTTGAAGGGAAGGCAGTGATAGTGGAGAAGTCCATTGATATGCCTCTTCAACAGGTACCAACCATCTTTTATGAGTTTTGCATGTTGTGGGTTCTCCTTATAACTATTAAAATTGTTAGGTAGATGTCAAGGTTTGTTTTTCTAATTTAATATTAGATATTTCGTTTTCTTTTTAACTCTAGTGGTTGATTTAAGCTTTGCTTATTGGGCGATTATAAATAACCAGTAAAAGATCAATTCGCTCCTGTCTACATCACCATTGGTGATGGAGGAAACATGGAAGGATTGGCGACCAACTAAGCTATATAACAAAGGACTTGTGACCATTATTGCAAACCAATTTCTTAATGTGTAATATGGTTTCTGCAGAATGACTGAGCCTCAGCCTAAGTACTCTGCATACAGAGAACTAGAGAAGCTAGCTTTGGACACGCTATATTCTCGATAAAGAACAGGAATGCGCACTATGGATGGCACAGGAACCAGGATGGTTACGCCGTGGAGGGTGACACCATGTGGTTTTACAACAGATTCTGGCATCCTGTTAATGACTCTCCTTTTGATTCTTGAGAACCTCAGAATCTAATTTGTGTTGTTGTATAACGATGAATAAACGCAACGTGGCTGAGTTCTTGCTGATAAAACTCGGCACTCAACGAACAACATTGGCTCTTCTAGGATTTATTTCGTCATATTTAACCTCGCATCAGGATCTTTGATCATAGTTAATGTTTAGTTAAACAATGAATAAACGTTTGAAGAAATTTGATATTCACTTTGATTATCTCTGGTCTTTTCTATGTACCACATTTCACATTTTTTTCTTTGCGCACCGAAGTTACTATATACTCGATCGACTCTCGTGACTTAGTGCATGCACTCATTAATGAGAATGAACCAATGTAACTAGTTGAAAGAATACTTTCTAAGGCTGGCTTGATACTTCCATAGTTTCTGAAGAAATGTTCTCTGCTCATATGAAACCTACTGGGTGTAATCTGAGAGTTTGTATGGGATTTGTAAGTGTTGCTACTTGCTACAGTAGAGTCTCCCAAAGTTATATGTCATCTCTATTAATAGACCAACTATGTAGTACCAGTGCTCTAGTTATATAGCTTTAATGTATTATTGTAAGCTTGCAACGAGGATTTTGCCACCTAATCACTCCTCTGCTTCAGTCTCATTATGCCCCCGTTTTGTTGTAACATGGAGATTTGTTATCATTTTTCTACTAAATACTTGGTAAACTCTTACGGTTCTTGGGTCCAGTTTTAACTCCTTAATACTTGGTAAACTCTACCCTAAAAAAAGACAAAGCTTAAACATTCTAGCTAACTATTACAAAGCTTTAACTATTATATATTCACGGGTATAAATATTTTAAAAATAAATATATATTATAATAATTTATTGCTATTTAATTTTGATTTTAAATTAATTTATAATTTTTATGTATAATATATATTAATAATATTATATTACTTTAATTAGATATATGATTTTAGATATGTTAGATTAGATCTAGTTGATTTAACTATCATTTGGGTATATTGGATTGCATTTATTTCTCTGAATTCAACTATAATATTTTTTGTTCTAAATTTATTAAAATTTTGATTAATTGTCTTATTTGCATTTAGGTTGGTTGTTTTCTTAGATATGTAAATATATATTAGGAAGATTATGTATAACTTAAGATATATTATGCTTAGAATGAAATAAAAAATAAACTAAAATGTTTGATTCCAAAATTATGTAAATTAGTATAATGATATTATTCTGAAGTCTCATGCATATATATAAATTTTACAAAAGAACTAAATTGTAACAGTTGGTTAATATTTTATTTTCATTTGTTAATGTGTTTTGAGTCTTCCTATAATTTATATTATATAAAATAAATTATTATTATTACAAAATTATATTTTCTTATTGTAGTTAAATCTATGATTTTAGATCTAAGTTAGCATAGTAGAGTCACTCATATTATGAGTATATTGAGTTACATATATTCTTTTAAATCCAAATGGAAGTTTAATTATTTTTATTATAATTAAGCCAAGTCAATTTAATTTTATTTATCATTAAATTTTCATGTATTTTCATAATATATATCAAATTAAATGTTACTTTTTAAAGATATTAGAAAATAAAGCGATGATCTATATGAAATTACATACATAAGTAACTGATATTTTTTTGGAAGCTCATGAAGACTTATCGATATTTACAATAATTAAAATATTTTTATAATTTCTAAATAATTTTATAAATATTTATTAAATTATATTTTTTTGCTGTAAATGAAAGATATTAAAATCAACTAAATATAAGAAAAAATAACATTTCTATAATACTAATTATAAACTATTTTTAGTTAACTAAACATATATCAGTTTATGTTACTTAATTATTTTATTTAATCAAATAAAACAATATATATATATAATATTTCTATTGCTTTGAAAATATATTGTTGTACTGTTTAAAATTGTGTTTTATAAGAAATATTATTTCTTTTTATAATATCAAGATTATCTGTGAAAATATAATTATAAAAAATGTATTTTATTAGTATATTTTATGTTATCAAAAAAATTTTAAAATGGAATATTACTATTTTGTGAACTTTCCTTTTTAATGAAATCTTATTATTTATACATATAATTTCTTTTTAAAATTTATTTTTTAACTTTATAAACGTTTCCTTTTTATTATATATGTTATTTGGAAAATTTTATAAAGGAAACTAAATAAAAATTCAATAATAGTATTTAAATGTAATATTTTTAATTCATTAAAGGTATCAATGTAAACAACCATCGTCAGAGTTAGCGTGAGAGCGACACATAGAAAACTGACTTGGAAACTGACTTGTCAAATAATATTATAGAGATAGACATATATCTAACTATTACAAAGCTTTGACTATTATATATTTATAGACATATATCTAACTATTAAAGCATTAAATATTAGTATAAGCTTCTTTTTCTAGCTCGCGATGTTATTAAAAGGATCTTTACAAAACAAGATCGCAACGTCACATGATGAAATATCGTAGGACGATCCTCTTTGCTTTTGCCGCAAACCAACCAGATTTCACGAGAAGAGTTATCTTTATAACTTGGAGCTGGTTTGTACTCGAGTCTTTCTGTTCTTTCGGAGTCCTGTCTTTTATTATGATAGAGGTATATACGGCCTTGTATATACCTACTATATCACATTGTAGAATATTCCTACTATTATTAGGCTCAACATCATTCTATAGATACCTTACTTTAGGAATGAATACAATCAAGTTTTGTTAATCATTTTATGGCATTAGAAATAAACTGTCTTTTTACCAGTTTGTAATTTTGTTTTGAATTTTTTATAAAGTATATCTTTTAGTGTCACTTAGTTTTTTATTGAGTCTTTTCAGAGTTTAGGTCAATTAGACTCAATTTAGAAGAAAAAAAAAATTTGGATACAAAAACTAATTAAAATACAAAACTGTACATTTGCGCCAGAAATTTAGCAATTGATGAAATACTTTGCACTGATTGATTGGGCTCATTTCCGGACACAAAATATTGAATTGTATTATTTTTCAATGGAAGTGATTTGAAGTCGATCCAACGACTGAATTAAAAGTTATACATATTTTAATAAAAATGCTTTTTGGCCAGTTTAATATGGATTTTTTTAAACCTTTTCTCCTCTACTGCGAAAAACATTGTCGGAGTAAATTTGGCCACAAAATCAGCTACCACATATACCTTAATGCCTGTGGAGACTGGAGAGTCTGAATATTACATTAATACATCATATTTTCCACGTTCTAATGCTCACTAGACCAATCGGCATGATACTTCTGACTTATGGAGTATTGCTTTGATAGGTAATAACGTTGCCACCTCAATTGAATGAGCCTGAAAGTAGCGATGTAACTTTCGGACTGTTATTGTCAAAGGTAAAGGGGTGTAGCAAAAGCTACAGATAAGGCAAGTAAACCTATTGATTCTGAAAATACTTAGAAAACGTTGCTTTCTTGAGATCGTTGATAGTCTAGCTCTGACCAAGAACAAGGTAAAAGAGATAACTTTGTCTCTGCAATTTTATTAAACGTCCAAACTGATAACAACATAGGTAAGCAAAGCTTTAAATAAGAAACATAATGAAAACTCTAGACTAAACAAAAGCCACGTTACATAATCTAAAGTACAACTAAATAAAGCCCATAATATAATTAGCCCATTCGACCATACGTTACGGTCCTTACGGAGGAAGAGGCCTGTCTTCGTACGCTGCATCATAAAGCCAACTTCTAAGTGATTGTATCGCATTTATGCATCCATAAGTGTTTTACTGATGTTTGGCCGAAAAAACTGATTTTTCTGACATAATATACATGATGTTGTTTCCTTCTTCTTGCCAACTACTAACTAACTTTGTAGCTGAAAAAAAAAAAAAAAAAAAAACTTTGTAGCTGAATACTTCCTGATCATGTTTCTTGCAGTAAAGCAGGAGGTTAATATCCGCAGTGATACAACTAAGTGGGAGAATGGTAACTCTACATAGACAAATATAGCAACGTAAGAGAAAGAATCTCGATTGTTTAGTTATCATGAACTTTAAAGTTCAAAAAAAAAGCTCAAAATAAAATGAAAAATGAAGAAAAAACTCCAAACTGAACACATAATTAGTGTGTTGTTTTCTTTAAGCCATTTTTTTTTTTCGTATTAACGGAATTTCTAAAGTTTTACTTTTAAATAAACTCAACAAGAAAGATCAACTTAGTTGACAAAAATAAATAGCGATAAAAGAATTAACATATATATAAATAACTTAACAGAAGACAACGAACATCAAAAGGAGGCCGACAAAAAAAAGGAAAAAGGAGCAGTGGCTGACATTATCATATTCCGTTACGCAAGCAACTCATGCATATCATACCCGCCTTGACATTTTAGAGAAGCAATCCAAATAAAAAACAATTAAAAAAAATCAATTTTTTCTATAAAAGAAAAACAAGTTTTCTAAAAAATGCCAATTGCACCATTATTTAACTTATTTTGGGAGGGAGGTGGAAGAGGCTTTATATGCTTTCCCATCAGGACCGGCTTCATTAGGAAACTTCTCCGTCTTTATATTTTTTTTTTTTCTGAAACACTTTTTAAAGGGCTGCATCAGGAAACTTCTCCGTCTTTATATACGTTAGCTTTTCAGAGAACCTTTCTTCACACAAAATAGTCTGAGCACTCAAGAAAATGGGTCATTTCAAAGCATTAAATCCATATTGTGTTCTTCTTTTCCTGTGTCTGGTTCTAGACAGCTTAGTGCTGTTCTGTAATGGCGGCACAACAAGCAGCTACGTCAGGAGGTTGGAGGCAGCGGTTGATATGCCACTTGATAGTGATGTATTTCGTCTTCCTCCTGGTTGCAATGCACCTCAACAAGTACGTATACATTTCCTTTATATGATAAACAATCTATTATGAGTTATGTTATTGTATCACTTTTGTATATTCAAAAAAAAAAATGTATCACTTTTGTCTTCTTTTTTTAATCTTTTGTTCTAACGGAGAACAGCTATTATATTGGATGTTCTTAAATGATTTAACCTTTGATATTATTGAAAGTTATAAAGTCTTTTTTTTTTGGCTAAAATTTGAAAGTTATAAAGTCGCAGACTTCTATTATTTTCTTTGTTAAACAACGGATCTAAACTGGGGTTTTTATTTGGGTTTTCCACAAAAAAGGTGCATATAACACAAGGTGATCTTGAAGGAAAGGCAGTGATAGTTTCTTGGGTGACGCAAAGAGCACGAGGATCTAACACGGTTCTTTACTGGAAAGAGCATAGCTGCAAAATGCTAAAAGCCCATGGCAAATCCAAGACGTACAAGTTCTACAACTATACGTCTGGTCACATCCATCATTGCACCATTAAAAACTTAGAGGTACTCCATCATCATCATTATTATCACAATCTTTTCTATTGTAGTGTATCTGATTTTGTGGTTCTCTTCTTGCAGTATGACACCAAGTACTACTATATGGTAGGTGTGGGACAAACCGAACGCAACTTCTGGTTCCTCACTCCTCCTAAACCTGGTCCTGACGTTCCCTACACGTTTGGTGTTATTGGTAATTGTGTCCTGAAAACATATTAATGGTTATTAGCTTCCCATGGACATGAACTTGAGTTGTAAAGTTTTGTTGCAGGGGATCTTGGGCAGAGTTTTGACTCTAACACAACCTTAACACATTATGAGAATAACCCACTGAAAGGTCAAACAATTTTGTTTGTTGGGGATTTCTCATACGCTGACACATACCCGAACCATGATAATAATAGATGGGACACTTGGGGAAGATTTGTTGAAAGAAGCACAGCATATCAGCCCTGGATTTGGACCGTAGGAAACCATGAACTTGATTTTGCTCCCCAGATTGTAATGCTTCTTGGCTTTATCTTCTCTGTTTTGGCTTTTTAGCTAGACTGACACTGATTGTTGTTTATGCGCTTTGCAGGGAGAAACCAAACCATTTAAGCCATTCAAGCATAGATACCGTACTCCTCACCGATCATCAGGCAGCACAGAACCATTCTGGTACTCAATAAAGAGAGGTCCTGCTTACATAATCGTGCTTGCTTCATATTCAGCATACGGTAATTAATCCAGCTTAAAGCTCGTAAACCCTTTTTTTTATGGGATATTCTTTAACCAAGACTAAGAGGACCCCAATTATTCTTGGTCAGGTAAATACACGCCACAGTACATGTGGCTTGAACAAGAATTCCCAAAGGTTAACAGAACAGAAACACCATGGTTGATTGTTCTTATGCATTCACCGTGGTACAACAGCTACGATTACCATTACATGGAAGGAGAAACCATGAGAGTGATGTATGAGCCATGGTTCGTCAAGAACAAAGTAGATGTTGTTTTTGCGGGTCACGTCCATGGCTATGAAAGATCAGTAAGATCAACAATAACTTTTTTTAGCTCATCATGTCTCTTTTAAACTATAGTTGCTGATAAACTTGAGCTAATATTTGTGAAACCAGGAACGTATATCCAACATTGCGTACAATGTGGTTAATGGAATTTGCAGACCAGTGAAAGATCTATCTGCTCCTGTATATATCACCATTGGTGATGGAGGCAATCATGAAGGATTATCTACCATGTAAACTATTAATTAAACTTTTCTAATCATTGCAACTTATTTTTTCCCATTAGATTCAGTATGAAGAATTTGAATGTGTGATATGGTTTCTGCAGAATGACTGAGCCTCAGCCTGAGTACTCTGCCTTCAGAGAAGCTAGCTTCGGACACGCTATATTCTCAATAAAGAACAGGACGCACGCTTACTATGGTTGGCACAGGAACCAGGATGGCTGCGCTGTGGATGGTGACACCATGTGGTTCTTTAATAGAATCTGGAATCCTCTTGATGACTCTCCTGATGATGATTCTTGAGAACCCTTAGAATCTTATTTCTATGCATCACTTTAATTTTACATGTCCTTGTAGATCAAACATTAATTAGAAAAAGGTAGAAGATTATGTAAAGGATTAGATCATTAGATAAATGCAGAAACTACAGATTTTTGGGTATTTATAACTGTTTCGGTGGTATCTATTCTGGCTTAGAGAATGTGACTCAAATTCGATTTTACTTATCTCCTTCAGTTCACTAATATATTCTGGTTTCCCATGGTCTTCTATATTGAGTTAGAGTCTTTTGACATATGTTTACCGTTGATGTAGCCAAGTCAATAATCAGCTCAACCAATAGATTTGATAGAATCCTCACTTGCGATTTGCTCGCTCAATCAAGGATTCAAAGAATCGCATGAGATGTTTCTTATTTGATGAACTTAATTAAATCAATAACAAGGAAAAAGAAAACTCTCTCCATATTATTAATACTTCAAAACTATCTTAATAGTGAATCAAAACAATGTTTAAATATAAACCTAGCGCAGTTCCGAACCTTGCTAATAATATATGACATGTTTCTGACGGGCCAAAATGAGAAAATATGAACTCAGCGAGTCAGCCCATTAATTTCAAGTAGGTTAAAATACCCGCAAACTAAAAACACATTTTGAGAGGGCCTAGTGCTGATATCTGATTACATGAGTCATGACTAAACCTGTAGTTCAATTTCATTTAGCTGACTAGATTAGTGTCGACTGCAAGTCCAGTGACATCAACTAAGTACATCAACGAAAATGAATGTTTATGTATTAGAACAACACGATTCTTCTTCTTTTATTGCCCAACCAAAACTGCCATTTCATTTCTTATTGTATTCTCTCTCTCTCTCCTCCCTCTATCGTCTACATTATTTGGTCACATCATTATTGTTGAGCAGTGTTTGTTGGTCGTATATAAGTGTCACTCTTCCCTATCCCTGAGGCTGACTCTGACCGAGTCCCTATCTCTCATTCTGCCATCTCTGACCCAATTCAGACATCTTTCCCTTTCCTTTGGCCACCCATCAATTCAAGTTTTTCACTTATCCACCCCAAAACTATATAAGCATTTTGTCGTTTTTAATTTCAAATGATTATACTTTTTCCTTTCGTTTAAAATCTTTAACTGTGTATCCATTCTAACATTAATTCAAGATATTTCATCATTTGTACTGTTTTGAATTCGACTTTTACTCAATTTTTTTTTGCAGCTACTTAAATATTAAAGCTGTAAACCGCTCCACCATGTTAAGATATGGACCTACACTCATGAGGGGGAAAGTAAAAGTTGTACATAAACATTTTGGAAAGAAATGGTTTTTACCCGTAAATATCTTGGAACTATTAACACAAGAAGACAAAGCTGAGTGGGGAAAATGGCACTTATTCACTGTTTATGAGAAAAAATAAAGAAAAGTGTTTTCATTTTTTCGTTTCTTACAAAAATAGTTCTATGCAAATGCAACTAGTTAGTAGCATGTGGACCATCATCACAAGATAATATTTGAAAAAGAACAAAAAAATGTTGAGAAGTTTTACTTTAAAGACAAAGAAGAAGAAACTGTAAAAGCTTACCAATTGGAAAAGTAGTGAGCATCCGTGTGTAAACTTTGACACGTCTAATCAAATTATTCCCACCTAATCTTTATAAAAGATAAATACTCTACACAAAATATCTTTATAGTAGTATTATTTATATTTTAATGTATTTAAATTATATAATTAGATCTTGAAGTTAAAAAATGTAGCCACTATTAAGATATGTATGTTTAGAGTTTCTGATGAGTTTTGAAATGAAAGGTATTTCATATGTTCTTTCTTTTTCTGTTTTCATTAGACATGAAAATGTCCATTCATTTTTGTCTTTTTCTAAATCTATACTGATGATGAACACATCATCTAAGAGGAAGAGGAATATCTTTAATTTTTAGTAACCAATCATGAATATTTTGTATTTTCAACATATAGTAAATTAATAAAAAGAAGAAACATGATTGTATGGTTGCTATTGCTCCAATCAATTTGTGCAACAAATAAAACAAAATGCCAAAGAGAGAGAGAGAGAGAGACATTAGGGTTTAAGAGAGGGTTTAAGTTCTTACCTCAGATGCTCCTAACACATATTTGTACTTTAAAACATTTTGATTTCTTTTTCCTTATCTTCACCAAATAATAAACGAAGAATAAAAATCAAAGAAGCAAGTTCAAGCACCAACCGGCTTTAAAGCATCTATTATCTCCCTGCCTAAAAAGGAAAGTTAAAAAAAAAACTTTATTTTTCGTTTACTTTCTTCTTTGTCCAAGAGTTTAGTGGTGATTGTGTTTGAGTCTTGCAACAGATCAAATCCTGTTTCAGATAAGTTTGATCTGATCATAAGAAGAAGGAGAGACACTATGGCAACTTATTACAAAAGTAGTGGCTCAAGTGACATTTATTCCAGACCAAATGCATCGGAGTTTGTCCCTGGAAACGCAATGATCTACACGAATCCTGCGGTTTCCTACTCAGACACGTTTCCTGGAGAAGCTAACAATGTCTCAGCTTCACAAGTGGTGGAGATTCAAGATTCTCGTTCTTGGAGAGATCAAGAAGACAATGACGGGTCCTGCTTCCCGGTGATGACGCAAGTTGTTTCGGGCTTTCATAACTCAAAGTATCTCAAAGCTGCTCAAGAGCTTCTGGACGAAGCTGTTAACGTTAAGAAAGCTTTGAAGCAGTTTCAGCCAGAGGGAGAAAAGACTGAAGAAGAAGTACATAAAGAGAAGAATCTTCAAGAATCAAGCACGAACCCTGACTTACCTCTATCAGAGAGACAAGAACTGCAGAACAAGTTGTTGAAACTCTTATCGATATTAGACGAGGTAATAATCCATACTGTTTCAGCTCATAGTGATTTGCTCTCTTGATAAATGTGTGTTTGATTTGTGTTTTGTCTGAAAAGGTGGACAGAAGATACAAGCAGTATTACCATCAGATGCAGATAGTCGTGTCATCTTTCGATGTAATAGCCGGATGCGGAGCAGCTAAACCGTACACGGCCCTTGCTTTACAGACAATCTCGAGGCATTTCCGTTGCTTGAGGGATGCAGTAACAGGACAAATCTTGGTGATAAGGAGAAGTTTAGGAGGAGGGGAACATGATGGATTAGATGGGAGAGGAGGAGTTGGGATAAGCAGGTTAAGGAACGTTGATCAAAAGGTAAGGCAGCAAAGAGCGTTGCAGAGGTTAGGCGTGATGCAACCTCCTCACGCTTGGAGGCCTCAACGCGGTCTACCTGATTCCTCTGTTTTGATTCTCCGTGCTTGGCTCTTTGAGCATTTCCTCCACCCGTAAGTCTCTCTCTACTAGTCTAAACTCGTGAATTGTTGTTGATACATTGTCTGAATAGTTTTTGTTTTTGAAAACTGTTTAACTTAGTTATCCAAAGGATTCGGACAAGATCATGCTCGCCAGACAAACAGGGTTGAGCAGAGGCCAGGTATTAGTTGTAGTGTCTTTTCTCTCATTCAAATGCTTTTTTGTTCATTCTTTTTTGGATGATTGTTGATAGGTGTCGAACTGGTTTATAAATGCACGTGTGCGTCTATGGAAACCGATGGTGGAGGAGATGTACAAGGAAGAGTTCACAGACGCATTGGAGGAGAAC
The DNA here is from genome assembly GCA_018703725.1 of Brassica juncea. Taxonomy (NCBI): domain Eukaryota; kingdom Viridiplantae; phylum Streptophyta; class Magnoliopsida; order Brassicales; family Brassicaceae; genus Brassica; species Brassica juncea. The sequence continues at coordinate 7,713,448 of CM031936.1, read as the reverse complement.
GTTACCAACTTGTCTTCCGGGAACAGACCAGAAACCACCGAGTCTCAAGAACACCAACTCGTGTCTAGCTCCAACAATGGTGGTGGCGCAAGAACTAGCATGGTGGCAAGCGGTGGTGGTGGGATGTCTTTAACACTAGGCATTCCGGACAACTACGAGAATACCATCCAGGGAACCAGTTTCCAGTACTTAAACTCTGGCAACGGCCAGCACCGTTTTGGCTCTTCACAACTGTTGCGGGATTTTGTAGCTTGATGAAAGAATACAATAGAGAGAGAGAGAGGTGAGTTCCAAAAAAAAAAAAAAAAAAGAGAGAGAGAGAGAGAGAGGTGTAGTAGTAATTATATTCTTTTTGTGACAGTAAAACCATCAAATGGATTTGTAGATTAATGAGGAAATCTACCATATCATAACGCCAGTTAGGTTTAACATCAAAAGAACACTAGAAGCTCTCTACTTAATGAAACAAAACCAAAAGCATGTCCAAAAGATTCAACAATCTTTCATAAAAACCAAAAGGACCCTACCCGAAGTTATCTTATCGACAGGTTTCTAAAAAACCAACCTAAACACGTCCAAAGCCACAAGAACAAAGTTTCCGTCAGCAATTGTCTTCGGCTTTACCTGAATAAAAGGAGCATTAAGGAAGTTATATATTAAACATAGAGATGATGATGATGACTCAAAGTTTAAATCAGGTCATAACTCTGATGTTACCTTTTGTAGAGAACTCTTATGTCTTCTCTTAAGGCAGGACTTTCAAGGAACATATCACCAGCATCATCCACATCGATTGTCTCCACCTCAAAGTTACGGTATCCACAGTACTCGTTCCACTCGAACCACATCTTTGAGATGACTTCTTTTTTGAAGCAAGTGTTGTGATCCTCTTCCTCAGGTGATGACCCAGCTATCAACCTGTACGCATGCACTTTCTTCGTTTGCCCAGGTCTAAAAGCTCGCCCTATCGCTTGCCGTGTCACAGAAGGGTTTAGAGGAACATCCAGAATCAGTATCCGAGATGCTCCAACTAGAGAGATACCTTCTCCACAAGCCCTTATCGAACCGAAGAACACTTTGGCGTCTGGCGAATTGTTGAACCTTTCCATAGACAACTCGCGCTGCTCTGAGCTGGATTCTCCTGTAAGGACAAAGACTTCTTTCCCTAGCTTCCATCCCTTAGCTAGATTAGCTAGTCTTTCAAGAAACTTCAGAGGCACGAGATACTGGCTGAAAACCAAGAGCTTCTCACCTGCTGAGTCACACAGGTCTATCAAGTTTAGGAAGAACTTTGCTTTCACGCCTTCATTCACATCTAGCTTCTCTAGCATTTCGTCCATAGTTGTATCAGAGACATTATCAGTCTTTTCAGAGAAACCGTTCAACCTCGGATGAAGGTAAATTGCACTCCCAACAGCTGAAACCTTGAATTTTCTCTTCTCACGCCTCAATTTCTTCACTTCAGTCAACTGCCTCGGAGACAGATTGAGAACCACAGTGAAATCATCAAGCCCAGGAAGCTCATCTAAGAAGTCTCCTTTATAGTAGTGAAGCACATTCTTTGTCATCTCCCTCAAATCCTGGATCATGTTGATTTTCATCTTGAAATCCTCGCACTTCTGCAGTGTGTGCTCCACAATTTCGTTGAAAGCCGCAGACACGTCTGAATTGCCTCCCAGGTGAGACCTGACAGCGGATATAGGAGCACGGCTCAATATCCTTTTAACAATAGACTTGGAAGTATCCAACTTGAGGAACTTGGGTCGAACGAGGTTCAGAATGTTGAAAACCTCCTTCACGTGGTTCTGATATAGCGTTCCTGAGAGGACAACTTTCCTTGGCGTTTGGACTTGGGCAAGGGACTGCAACACATTTGTGTCCTCGTTTCTTGGAGTGTGTCCTTCATCCAAAATGAGGATCGATGGTACTTTCAGCAGTATCTCCTGGCAAGAACGTGAGTCGGTGCTTGTATCATCACAGACAATGGTTGAGAACTGCTTGTAGCCCAGAAACAAGATACTCTTCTTCTCCATCCACTGTTTCAATATAGCCAGCTGCTGTGCACGGTTCTCTGCTTTAGCACTGTAGAAGTCAAGCAGTGGAATGTCTTCGACTTGCCATCTCACGAACTCTCTTTTCCAGGTAGATAATATCCCCTTTGGAAGCACGACCATTGGCTTGGCCTGAGGATACTTTGCAAGGAAGCTCTGCATGAAACTGATGATCATGAAGGTTTTTCCAGAACCTGGAGCATGAGCCATGATACAGCCACCAGGCTCATCTGCTACTAAGTTGCTGCAAAGGAATTGGAACCCTTCAATCTGATGAGGCTTCATCTTGCTTGCATGCGTTGGATGAGCAGAAAGTCCACCTATCATCAGCCCTTCTTCAGACAACTTAATCTCAAAATCTGATTCGCCGAACTTTTTAATCCGAGATTCAGAAGCATATGTTCTCGTGCTTCTTTTCGCCTACAACAAAACAAGTTGTTAGAGGTAATAGAAATAGAGCACAATCGAGCATCAAGAAACATAATTTTCCATCAAAGAGTATAGAAGAAAGAGAATTACTTTACTGAAGTTCACATCAATTATGTCTAAGATGCTTTTGTCAATCACTCCGCAGACACGGCAAACATAACCCATGTCATCCTTTAGAATAAAGGAATGCTCACAGTCTTCCACTTCATCGGTCTTTGATCCATTACGTGAAGTCTCCACATCCTACACGTTTATTGAGATCTCAATGAACAAAAGTGGCAGAAGAAAACCATAACGTAACAAGTAAAACAAAAGGAGAGCACTAGAAACACTACAATGATATACCTTGGAACACACTATTGACATGGCCATTTCATTCCAGATATTACCAAGATCCTCATCCGCTGCTTCAGACTCATCATCACTTTCATCATTCTCAACGCCCACATAGACACCCTTATCGTTGACCACACCATTTTCTATGGCAAGGATTTTTTCTCTCCTTGTCTGTTGTCCCACGTAGACATCTTTGTCAATAGCCATACCGTTTTCTATAGCAAGGAGGTTGTCTCTGCTACTTTGTCCCTCCTGTGAAAACTACAAAAGCTCAAAACAGAGGCGACATTTAACTTGTTAACCTTCATAGCTTGAGGAACTTTACCACCAAGGCCGTAATGGCAGAAGACATCTCCTTCCCCTTCCACAAAACAACCTCCTCAAAAGCGAATTGCGGCGTCACAGGCAGCACATCACCTTGACTCTTCTGATGCTGCACAAGACTCGACTGAAACGGATACTTGGGCTGCTTCTCACTCTCAACATCTTCATCATCATCAGAATCAAGAATAACAATCTCAGTGGATGAAGGAACCACACAGAGAGCTTTCTTCGAAGCATCATCATCATCACCACCAACCAAGTCGATGACACAATCCACAGCCAGCTGATTCTCCAGACTCATAAGCTCCTGCCCACCATCGTCTGCTCCTCCGAACACGGTGTTCGCTAGCGATGGGTATAACCAGATACAACGCTTCACCAGCTCCATCCTCAGGTTAGCCACCTCTTCCAATTCTTTGGTAACGCTGCCGAACTTACCACCGTCTAAGGCCTCGAGCATGTTGCTGACGGCAAAGGGTTGAGAAAAGTCGGTGACTTTCGATGAGTTCCGAAGCCGCTTTGCTTCGGAGGCGAGAGAGAGTCCATCGTCAGGCTTCCTTTTGCGGTGACCTGTCATCAATCAAACACCATGGAAACGAAAACCCTAAAATTAGAATCAAACATACAAAGATGAGGAAATGGATCAGACATGCAATCGGAAACCTAAATGTTTGTTACAGAGAGAGCTCTTCAGACACATTTTGAGTGGCGAAATCGAAAAAGTGAGAGGGGGATTGAGGAGACGTTATACCAGTATGGAGAATCTCCATGAGAAGGAGGTAGCAACAAACAAAGAATCAACCCAGACTGAGCTTCCTCACTTTTCTCCCGTCGGCGGTCGCCTCTGTGCTTAGTAGTCTCCGAGAAAATTTTCTGGCGATTTTTTTCTTTTATTTTGACCAAATTAATATGACAAGTGGTTTATTTAAAGCCTCGATAAACCGGTCCAATAAACAGTTTGGGGGTCCCCCCAGTTAATATGAAGATGAGAAAAATAAGTTATTGTTCTTATTTGAGGCTTATTTCAGAAAACTGGCTGTTGACGTGGTGATTCTTGATTGGTGCAAAACTTTTTTTGGCGCAAATAAAGTTAAATCTGACATTATATAATTATAAAATTTAATACATATTTAATAAAATAATTATATAATAATCAGTTGTATATCTTAAATATTAATATTTGGATTTATTTTGAGTTGGTGAACTAAGATTTTTTTTTTGTCATCTGTTGAATTTATATTGAAATAACCGAGCATTACACAAAGCCGGCAAAGGAACAAAGCCTTTCCAAAGTCATAAATCGACGAGGTAAACAATATCTCTCGGAGCCAAGAGTAAAAACAACAACGAGAAAACTAACATAAACTAAAGCAAGAAAGGCCAGATCACTACCGGAGAAGAGAGCATCACCATACACTCAAGGACGAGCTTACCTAGCGAGAACTTATCCACAAATAATACTAGAAGGAAAGATCACCGAGATAGACTGGAAGCACACGAACATCACCAACACATAAAACAGAATCTGAGAGAGGTTAGAATAAAATTAAATCTTGATTGGCGCAAAACTTTTTTTTGGCGCAAATAAAATTAAATCTGACATTATATAATTGTAAAATTTAATACATATTTAATAAAATAATTATATAATAATCAGTTATATATCTTAAATATTAATATTTCGATTTATTTTGAGTTGGTAAACTTAGATATCTAAATAGTTTTTTATACTTTTATAATATTATAATATGCAATGACGTCAAATATACTCATTCTGCACACCAGTGATAGTTAATACATTAATTATCATTTAGGACCGACCGGTTTAAACGCAGCGGTTGCGTTTGCAGGTGTTGAAGTTTGCAGATGCGGGTGATTGCGGTTTCAAGCGTTATTAAGTATTTTGTATGACTGGCACAACGTTTGAAATTTGTTGCGTTTGCGGGATATTTGTGACTGGTTGATTATAAAATATTGCAGCGGTTTGATAATAAATTACCAATATTTACATATTATAACATTATAAAAATATTTTAAAAAACTATTGTAATAAAATATAATAATTATCAATATAATATGATTAATAAAAATATTATGCTTATTTAATTTTGTTAATTAGTCGAAAGTTATAATTATAATAAAATTTGTTTTGAAGATTTATATTAAAACTTTTAAAAGAATATTTTATTTTGTTTTATATTAGTCTATATATTTATATATGTATGTATATTAAATTATAAAAATTCTAATGAATAATTAGTTTAAAGTTTTTATTAAACAAATTATGATAATGTTTGTGAATTTAAATTAATATATAAAATATGTATATATTTTATTTATAATATTTCCATATTAAATTTTTAATTTTTTTTTAAAAAAAAAATTTGAAAATAATTTTATATTTATTTATCCATCTGCAACTGTCTGCAACCGCAAACGCTAGCTGGAACCAGCTTTTGATTCTAAGAGGTTTAGAGCGGTTTGAAACGATTTGTATTGGTTTATATGATTGTTTCGAAACACTTTCAATCGCTAGTAACCGCAAAAGCTGCATTTGCATGTGGTAGCGGGAAAACCAGTCAGACCCTTATTCGCACGAGTTGATTTACGTATAAGTAAGGAAAAGTTGCAAGCGAACACCAAAATAAGCACTCGAAATTACAAGAGAGAACACCAAAGCAAAGCATGCATCTAGTGGCAAACTCCATTTTTTGCTTAACAACAAAGTTAAATATAGAAAAAGCGTATATATGCATACATTCCTCATGTGCTTTTCATCTTTATCTTATTTTCAGACAGGATTTATTTTTTCTTTTCTTTTGGGCTCAAAGTGGTTCGTTGATTTAGAACCTGAAACACTGAAAATTACAACAAAATCTTTAGGGACATAGACATAGAATATTAGAAATTAACTAAGCATATAGTATTAATCATATAAATTCTCTAAAGGATTCATCTCACCAGTATCTTCTTCTTCTTCTTCTTTTTCTTCTCAATATATTCAAGAATCCCCTTCTGTTTGGCCATCGTTTCATCCAAAGCCTAAACCGGAAAAAGAAGCAAAACCATCAACTATAGACTATAGTACTACTATATGCCACTCTATTAGAAAAGAAAATATAGTAATAGATATTTTTCTTTTTTTAAAAAACGTGTTTATTTCCACTAGTTTTGTACCTGTGCCATTTCGTTATTTTCTTTAGCATTTGTTAATTAGCTAATTTAATATTTGTTCTTTGTGGTTTATTTAACTGAGTCTAGTTTGACTGAGGTTAGATCTTACTTTTTTGGTCTCAGATAACTCCTGCTCAAGCACTTGGACCCTATTTAACGCAGCCTGAAGTTTATCCTCTTTCTCTAAACCATCATCCGCTGGTTTCGAATCAAGGGACATGTATTTTTCTTCAAGATCGGACATTCTCTTTGCCATTAATACATACTCAGAGCTTGCTACTGGTGTCGAAAGCTGATCTTGGTCCGGTCTAGTTATTTTTGATTCCTCATTGTAAACTGAGTTGCCAAATAATGCAGCCCCGGTGAGGTTGCGTGGAACGTGTTTAGATAGCCGGACCATTGCTAGAATTCCCATCACAAAGGCGATAACCCCTCCCACAAGAAAACCATCATCTTTCTTTGGTGGCCCCTTCCCTACGCAACAGTCCATGACGGATTGAACAATTTGGATTGTTGAACAAGAAATAATCTTCAAATTGAGCTATAATGTCTATAGCTATATTACCTCTTTTGACGGTTTTTGGAGGCTTTTCAGGTAAAGACAAAGCCATGAACTTGTCAACTGCTACAATGTGTTTCTCAGACACATTGTCTTTGATGGTTCTCTTCTTCTTTCTCTCTAGAGGCTACAATGTTAATGCATAAAATATTGTTGATTAGGTATAACTGATGAGAATTATAAGTACCAAAAAAAATGTTTTTTAAACTATTGACAAAGTTCTTAGCTTACTTCAAAGACCATCGATATTTCTATGCGTTCGTCCTCTGAAATAGTCGAGAACTTGGCTTCAGGGTTCTTCGCCATCTGCTTTTCATAAGAACACACTTAGGTTTGGTAAGAGACTCAAAGAAACGTTAAACAAGTTTTTTGTAACTGGACGTTAAACAAGTTTTAGGCTCCAAAGTTAACCTTAAGAATCTCAGGATCGTTCCATGGGCCTTTATCAGATCGCATGCAGCCTCCTTTGTCTTCACAAGTGCAACGGCCGCCAAAGAAATGTGGCAACTCGCTATCACAAGAAACCAAAAATTGAAGAAAATTTCATTCAAAAAAAAAATTGAAGAAAATTACCAAAAAGTAGAGATAATAGCTATAGTAAATGATTAAAGACTAGTAATATTACCTAGCGTCAATGGCTTCGAGCAATTTGCTCTGGTATTTGTTCCCAAGAACATGAATCTTTGATGTCGTCTTTGGATCAAGGAAAGATTTCACAGGCCCCCACAAGAGTCGGAATCCAGGACCCGCATTGATGATGAACATTCTGTTTAGAGTCTACGTACAAAGAAAAACATATTCACAAATTGGTTACCATTTGTAATGAAAGGCTGTTTGAGATTGAATACCTCAGGGTAATTATCGTTGTCTATCTTCAGAAGGCGTTGTAGAAGCTCCCTCGCACATTTGTTGAAGTTCTTAAGCCCCTGGTACTCGAAAGATGCCACATATTTTTTTTTTAAATTAACATCTACATATTTACACTTTTAATTTGACCGACCAAATGAGATATAAAAAGGTAACGTACCACGCCTTGAACATCAAAAATGGTGGTGCTTTGATCGATGTGCTTCTTGGCTGCCGCTGAGCAAGAAGGGAACTTGATATTGAACATTTTCTCGAACTCTTTCACATGGTATTTCTCGTAACGGTCCATTGTAGTCACTTGTAACAGCTTGTTAGCATCGATTTGGCCTAATCTCTCAATGTAAACCGGCCTGCCTTCTTTGTCCACTCCGTGATAGCCTTGAGGATAATGTTTGACAACTTCATCGATCTCTTCGAACTCAAAATCCTTCATCAAAAAGAAAGAAAAATAAAATTGAAGAACTTGTCAAATATTATATATTTACACCGCATGAGAGATGTTCCACAAATTATGGACAAAAATGTGTACCTCGATGATTGTATCGGCTCCGAAATCTTTCCTCCATTGGAGCATGTCACTCCACATTTGCTTCGCTTTCTCATTGTCAAGTTTTCTCGCCCTTAAGAATCTTTGTAGATAAAAAAAAAAAACATGACAGATTGTAACTTTAATGTTATAATATGAAATTTTCAATAATTATAGGGAATTTATTGGCAGAGAAAGACAGTTAAGTATATAATGGTATACAAAGTTCTTCATTCTCAAGTCAGATATGGACATTTTCGGATTACGAAATTTTGTGATACGTAAACACATCATAATTTTTCTCATCTGATATATTGATATCACCCACACTATTGACATACTCTCACTATAAAATAAATAAATCTAAATAAGTTTTTTGAATGACTTGGACGTCATGACTCATGAATATGTGGGTCCGTAAATTTGTAAGAAATACGAGGCCCGTATTATGTAATATAATTTTTATTTGGAGAGTAGACTTCTTCTAATATGACGTGAATTTCAAAATTAATAAATCTCATGAGTTTTAACTAATAGATCAACTCAAAGTTGGTAGTCTAAAATATTTCCACGTCAAAAACTAATGTTCCACAAAAGTTAGTCTTTCATCATGCCACCTACTAAAGTTAAAAAACTACTTTATATTTATTTTATTTGGGATATTGGCTAGTTGGTTTCGCTGTTGAACTTGGATTTGGCAAACAATTATAGATTCATTTTCCAAAATGCCAATCATCTATTTTAAGTTGTACCAAAGTGCAAATTTTTTTCTTTCATGAATTGAATTCACGCACCAGCGTTCTATATCTGCTTTCATAACACAATACATTATTTTAGCCTAATCGGAGGAGAAAAAAAAAACCTGAGCATCATGTAAGGATCATCGTGTTTGGTAGGTAAAAGGTCGTCTTTGAGGAGGAGTTGACGGAATGTATCAATAGACCTAAGATCCTCGGCATTGATGCCGCCTGGTTCTGACTTGATTCTCCTCCGACTCTTCCTCCTGAACGAGTTCTTAAATCTGTTTGATGCGCTGATCGCTTTCTTTCTAAAGGAGCTAATCTTCACTATCTTCCTCTCATCCTCCGAAGTTTCAATATCTAAACCAGACATGATTCATTAGTTTAAAATAAAACTAGAAAGGAGAAATTAAAACAAATGCATTGACTTTATATAACCTTGTTTGGTGTCAGCCATGCTTAGATGGACTTAATAGAGAACCTACAAGAAGATTATTCCAAAATAAGTATTGGCCAGATGGCCAGACTATTCATTCAATGAATAGGAAATTCAAATTGAAGGTGAAGGTGAAGGTTCAAGCAAATGATAATCCAAGATAAGAATAATCAAGATTGAGAAAAGAGAAGATACAAAATATTTGTTTTAGTCTTTACCTTATTGGAGATGAACGATTAAGAGGGGGAAAGGGTGGGTAATGGAGAAGATGATTTGAAACTAAGACTTGGAGAAAAAATATACTTGATTTAAAATCTAACAAGCCATTGATAAGGTCCAGAGATTATTCTTTTTTTGCAAATTGTTTTTTTTTTTTCCTTTTGCAACTTGTTTTGTCTTAAATTTGGAAATAGACATGTGTGTGATATATTAAAATTTATGAACAACCAATCATATATGTACAATAAACCTATATAATAGAAGAGAGAGTGACGCCTATGTTGACTAAGTTCAGCCCACTATTTCGAGACTAAACATATTTTACATCAACCATGCTAATATCAAGTAAAATAAAATAAAAAGCAAGTATATCTTCTCCATATATCGTAGTATTCCTTTTAGATTAGTGAATACATAGACACGTAGCACGGTACTCTCAATTGTTTTCAGTAGTGGGATTTGCTGAGGCAAAGTTAATGGATTTCTTGAATAATAAATTCATCACTTTTGTAAAACACAATCACGCATATTACATTTGAATCATTTGATTTTGGATACACCGATTAATTAAAGCATATATATATGACAATATCATTTTAGATTGGGGTGAAACACGTTGGACTATCTTTGTTGGGATGCTAATTTTTTCCTGCTTTTCCACGACGGGTTTGTGTTATTTAATTGTTATGGAACGCATAGTTTTAATTTGTGAAACATATGTGACCGGCTTGCCAGTAAGATAGAACATATTACATATGCATATACATAATTATATCATTGCTGTGAAGTTTTATACTGTATATTTCCTAAGATTAACCGGCTTTCCAATAAGATAGATTATAACATATTAGTGGAAAAAGATAGAACATATGCTATGGATGACTTCATGCTCAATTTCCAAAAATATATCTTGTAATGTTTTTTTAATTTATTCAACGTAATCAAAATAAACAAAGAAAATCACTCTAAGCAACGCACATAACCATATGACACACAGTCTTGGTTTAATCATATAAGTAGGTGCAAAAAAAAAGAACCATATGAAACACAAATTGTCTAAATAGACAAATAAAAAAAATTGTTTTATGAATTAATAACGGTTATTTTGTTAATCCACCATGAGATACTACAGATTGTTACCATATGACACACATATTATGAAATTGGGCCATCAAAATTATGAAAAATCTACACCATAAAAGAGTGATCATAAAATTCTTCTCTCTAGAGTTCAGAAAGGCTATACGCTCCCTAGATAACTACCCGATGTATTATGCTCTTCTCAGTGACATCTACAGCCTACTGCAACTCATCGATTATTGGTGTTTGCATTTTCATGGAACCGACGGAGAACTTTGTAGCTTCTTAAATAGCAAATAGTGTCAAGCTCTGGTCCCATCTGGTTCTCCTCTATTATAAAGGACACAACAGATTAAGCGTCAGTTTTCACTTATGGAAGTCCTTTCTCCGTCCTTTGCCTTATTATGGTTAGATGTCTTCTTTCGTCGTTTGTTTTCTCTGATGCCTTATGGTGCTCAGTAGCCTCTTTGACATATCTTCTTTTAAAGTTTTTTGGTTCTGTGTGTTTAATTTTTCGTATATAAGCACCAATCAAATTGTCTCATTTGAATGAATCAGTATTAAAAAGAAGAAGTTTTAATATATTGTTCAGAAATGAAGATGGTCTCCGAACCGCTATAATATCATGTTTTCAGTCCACATTGAAAATGTAAGGAGTATTCCAACGTCTTACAAAACACTCAAATATCATGCGCATATAATAAAGAAGAGAATATGCTTCCACCCGAAGCATCCCGGATTCAAAACCTACTATTTAAATTTACTTATATGTCTAATCAATCGACATAGGCTGTTTGTTTCTCCATTAATCATTTTCATCCAGCTGGTCCATCTATATGATCCATCTAGATAATCCATCTAGATTTTAGGGGATGTTCGTTTTTCCATCCAGATGAACCATCTAGATGAACTATCTAAATGGATTTTATGTTTGTTTCTTTATTTCTATTTTTATCTAGATGAGTTTAATAAACAAATTACAAATATATCCTTATTTTGATTTAATCATATGTTTGATGTTAATTTTAAATATACTAACTTTTATTATTTAGTCTAAAATCTGTTTACACTAAAATTATTTTGAAATTAGCATTTTGATATTAATAAATTATTATTTCATTTAAAATTTATAAATTTTTATTTAGATTTGTATTAAAATTTTACTATAATAATAACTTCGAATAAACAAAAAGTTTGATAAACATATACTTAAAAAACTTAAAGTTTCAAATTAAAAATGTATTAATACTAAACTGATTAAAATATTAAGATAAATATATCTAAAAGTAGTTTTCCGGTTTTGACAGAAAATGAAAATTTTCGGTTTTAGCAGAAAACAAATTTTTTTAATTTTGGCACGAAAAATAAATTTTCCGTTTTGGGAAGGAAAACAAGATTTCCGGTTTTGGCAGAAAAAATGAGATTAATTTTTTTATTTTGACGGGAAAATGCGTTTTTGTGGTTTTGGCGGAAATGCATTTTTGACGAAAAACGTGTTTTTGCATTTTTGGCGGAAAACGCGGTTTGGCGGTTTTAGCGGGAAAATGCATTTTTAGGATTTTGGCGGGAAAACGCGTTTTTTGCGGTTTTAACGGGAAAATGCATTTTTGCGGTTCTGACGGGAAAATGCGGTTTTGGCGGAAAAACGTGTTTTCGCGGTTTTGGCAGAAAAACGTTTTTTTTTTTTGCAGTTTTGGCGGAAAAACGCGTTTTGTGGTTTTGGAGAGAAAACGCGTTTTTGCGGTTTTGGCGGGAAAATGCGTTTTTATGGTTTTGTCATTTTTTATGAGTGATAAAATAATATTAGGCTAAGTTTTTAATTTTAAATTATACCAGGGGAGAAAACGCGTTTTGGTGGAAAACACATTTTTGTGATTTTGGCAAGAAAATGCATTTTTGAGTTTTGGCGGGAAAAATGTGTTTGTAATTTTGGCGAGAAAATGTATTTTTTGTTGTGAATCAGTGAGTAAACTTATATTATTCCATAGCCTAAAGGCTCCATATATATACAAGGTTTAGACCGTCATAAATAGACCGTCATAAGATAAATAGAAAACTAACAATTCCTAGTCTAACTAGGAAAAGGTAAATACAAATATGGAAAAGTACAAAGTAGATAAGTAAAAGGAAAACATAGTATGGGCCGTCTCTCTCTCCTCATGGGACTGTCATGGACCGGGCCTGGTTATGGGCCGTCCACCATATGATTTATAACACTCCCCCTTGGACGCCATAACCGTTCAGGGTTCGTAGTATGCTTAATGTTGCCTCATTAAAACCTTACCAGGAAAACCCAGTGGGACAAAACCATGGTGAAGGAAAAAGAATACAACACACACTACTCCCCCTGATGAATGCATCACTGAAGGTCTTTCAGTTGACGCATCCCAAGCTGATGTATGAGCTTCTTCAATGTCGCGGTTGGTAAGGCCTTAGTGAACAGGTCGGCTGAATTGTCATTGGATCGGACCTGTATCACTTGAACTACACCGGCCTTCTTCTGCATCTCGTGTGTAGAAAAGAATTTGGGCAGGATGTGTTTCGTCCTGTCCCCTTTGATGTATCCATCTTTGAGCTGAGCAATACATGCTGCATTATCCTCATACATCACGGTTGGACCCTTGTCTTCGGGCATCCCACAATCTGATCGTATATGTTCGGTCATCGACCTCAACCAGACACACTCGCGGCTGGCCTCATGTATGGCCAATATTTCCGAATGATTTGAGGATGTGGCCACGAGTGTTTGTTTCATTGAACGCCATGATATGGCCGTTCCACCATGTGTAAACACATAGCCTGTCTGAGATCTAGAATTGTGCGGATCCGAAAGGTATCCAGCATCAACAAATCCAACTAAACCATCTTTGTTTTTGTTGGTATAAAACAGACCCAAATCTTTCGTTCCTTTTAGGTTACGAAGAACATGTTTTTATCCCGTCCCAGTGCCTCTTGGTCGGACAGGAGCTAAACCTAGAAAGTAGGTTCACGACAAAGCATATATCAGGCCGTGTGTGAGTTGCTAAATACATCAATGCTCCTATGGCACTGAGATATGGCACTTCGGGACCAAGGACATCCTCACCGTCCTCCTTGGGACGAAATGGATCCGTGTCCAGGTTTAGAGACCTCACGACCATAGGCTGGACAAAGGGTGAGACTCAGACATATTAAATCTCTTGAGTACTTTTTCTGTATATGCCATTTGATGCACAAGGATTCCATCATTTATATACTCAAGCTGTAATCCTAAACAAAATCTTGTCTTTCCAAGATCTTTCATTTTGAATTCTTTCTTAAGATATTCGACTGTTTCTGAAATCTCTCCAGAGGTTCCAATGATATTTAAATCATCAACATACACTGTTATAATCACAAAGCCCTTATTTTCGAATTTCTTTATGAAAATACATAGACTGATCGGATCAATTTTGTATCCTTCATTTATGAGGTACTCACTTAATCTGTTGTACTACATCCGGCCAGATTGTTTCAGTCCATAAAGTGATTTATTCAACTTTATGCAGTGTTGTTCACGAGAGCTCTCTTTATTTTTCAATTCAATATCCTCTGATATTTTCATATAGATTTCATTATCCAGTGGGCCATATAGATATGCTGTAACGACATCCATCAATCTCATATCCAGATTTTCTCTTATGACCAGACTTATCAGGAATCTAAAAGTGGTTGCATCCACCACAGGGGAATATGTTTCCTCATAATTGATTCCTGGTCTCTGTGAGAATCCTTGTGCAACAAGTCGGGCTTTATACCTCACGACTTCACCATTCTCATTTCTCTTCCTCACAAAGACCCATTTGTATCCCACTGGTTTTGTATCATTTGGTGTTCGGATTATTGGACCAAAAATACCTCTCTTCTTTAAAGAGTTTAACTCCACGTTTATGGCTTCTTTCCACTTAAGCCAATCTTTTCTTTGCATGCATTCATATATAGACGTGGGTTATTGATCCTCATTATCCATTAGTTCGAGTGCTACCTCATAAGCAAATATATTCGTGATATCGACATCTTTTCTATTCTATTGTTTTCCAGACATGACATAATTTATTGAGATCTCATTATTGTCCGGACCATCAGTACCATGAACCCCGGCGTCCCGAGGATCACTGCTTGGTATGTCCGGACCAATATCCATTTCTATGGACTTAGGTGCGGCCACATCTCGGGTAAGATCGGCCACGTCCTTGTCTGGGTTCCAACCTCGGATATAGCACCTTTCTTTGTTTTTCGAGGTTTCTTATCTATGGAACCAATTGGTCTACCACGTTTCAAACGTGTTTTGGAATCTGTAGCAACTTGATTGTGTCCCTCCTGAACATCAATCCAAACTGGTTCATTAATAGCTGGTACATGTGACTTAGTCACTCTTTTCGGGTCAGCAAAGGAACTGGCAATTGATTAGCTAGCTTTTGCAAATGTATTATTTTCTGGACCTCAAGATCACACACTTCAGTCCGAGGATCTTGCCAATTTATGGATGTCTGATTCCATGATATTTCTTTTACCAGATTATTATCTCCCCCTAATGCTGGAAG
Organism: Brassica juncea; assembly: GCA_018703725.1. Lineage (NCBI taxonomy): Eukaryota > Viridiplantae > Streptophyta > Magnoliopsida > Brassicales > Brassicaceae > Brassica > Brassica juncea. The sequence continues at coordinate 7,698,145 of CM031936.1, read as the reverse complement.
TTCGGATTCATTAAAATGACAATCCGCATACCTGGCCTTAAATAAATCACCCGTAGTTGGTTCAAGGTATTTTATAATTGTGGGGGAATCAAATCCAACATATATTTCCATCCGTCTTTGTGGTCCCATCTTTGTTCTCTGTGGTGGAGCAATAGGAACATAAACCGCACAACCAAAGGTTTTTAGATGGGAGACGTCTGGCTCATGACCCGTAAGTAATTGGGATGGGGAATATTTGTGTTCACTAGATAGCCTGATGCGTATAAGTTCGGCCGCATGAAGGATTGCGTGTCCCCATGCTGAAACCGGAAGCCTCGACCTCATGAGTAATGGTCGGGCAATGAGCTGTATTCGTTTTATAAATAATTCAGCTAAGCCATTTTGTGTATGTACATGTGCCACGGAGTGTTCCACTGTTACCCCTATGGACATACAATAATCATTAAACGCATGAGAATTGAATTCACTAGCATTATCAAGACGTATAGTCTTCAAAGGAAAATCTGGAAAATGAGCTCGTAATCTTATTATCTGAGCTAGCAATCTTGGAAATGCCAAGTTGCGGGTCGATAGGAGACAGACATGCGACCATCTGGTCGATGCATCAATAAGGACCATAAAATATCCGAATATCCCACAATGTGGGTGTATTGGTCCACAAATATCTCCTCGTATTCTTTCCAGAAAATTAATAGTTTCCTTTGTCACCTTAATAGGTGATGGCTTTACTATGAGTTTCCCTTGTGAACAAGCAGTACACATTAAGTGTTTAGGGATAACTCTTTTTTCTTTTAGTGAATGGCCGCTTGTATTATCAATCAATTTACGCATCATAGTTGATCCGGGATGACCCAGCCGGTCATGCCATAAAGTGAAATTTTTGATGGCTGTTTTGTTAAATGTGGCATTGGCCTCAATCATACTGACTTTAGCATGATAAAGACCAGTAGATATTGCGGGTATTGATTCTAAGACCTTCTTTTGGCCATTTGGCCATGGGCAATTTCAATAATCTGAAAGAATTCTTTATTTCCTTCGCCCTTAGTCTCAATATGATATACATTCATTCGAATGTCTTTGAATAAACTTCTTTTAGAGCTGGGAGAATACAAAGCATCCGGAATTTCGAGATGTGTTCCCATATGCAACAAAATGTTGGTCTGGCCGTGGCCCTCTATGAGACTAGCTATACCCGCAATGGTGGAAATGTTGGCGTTTTTAAGGGTTAGATTTATGAAGTATCTTTTGTCTCTTAAGATCGTGTGGCTCGATCCACTATCCACCACGAATACATCCTCTTTCATTTCTAAAAATAAAAATGTAGGATGATACTTAGAGACTTCATTTTATATAATTTATATAAGATATTTTATTATTATTATTTTTTAATAAAAGTAATTCTTATAAGATAATCCATAATAAAAAAATTCATTCCAAAAATAAATTCCAAGAAATGACAATATAAAATAAAAACACCAAATCATAGTATCAAAGCAAATAAAACAATACAAATGTCGAAATCAGTCTTTTAGAACATCTGAAGTTTCATACTCCATTGGATCATCTTTTTCATGATCAAAATCGTTCTCATCATCTTGGATCACCATGTGGGCTTCAGGATTCTTCCCTTTCATACTCTCTGTGTATAGCTCAACTAGATGCTTGGGACTCCTACAAGTCTTTGCCCAATGGTTGCTTATTCCACACCTATGGCATACAGATTTGGTCGAGTTGTTTGAGTGCTGCGGTTTGAATGAAGACCTGCGGCCTCGACTATGACCTCGTCCAAACGAGCGTCCCTGGTTCTGGTCTCGACCAGATTGATTACCTCGTCCACGGCCAGAATTATTTCGACCATGGCCACGTCCCTTAAATCTCCCACGCTCACGGCTGTGAGATTGAACGTGATTAGCCTCTTTATCAGCCTCAGTGGCCGCATGGGTTTCAGGTAATGGTGTAGATCCTGGAGGTCTCATCTCACTATTCATCATCAGTAACTCATTGTTTTGCTCAACAAGTAATAAGCATGAAATCAGACTTGCGTATGTCTTGAATTCTTTTGCATGGTACTGTTGCTGAAGCAACACATTGCTTGTGTGGAAGGTGGAAAATATCTTCTCAAGCATATCCTCTTCTGTGATATCCTCACCACACAGTGTAAGTTTATAAACGATCTTAAACATTGCTGAGTTGTATTGATCCACAAACTTAAAGTCTTGGATCCTGAGGTTTTTTCCATTCGTGTCTAGCTTTTGGTAACATGATCGTCTTTTGATGATCGTATCTCTGTTTCAATGCATTCCAAAGGTCTAGAGGATTCTCAATGGTTATGTACTGATTTTTGAGACTCTCAATCAGATGATGGCGAATAATTAATATTGCCCTATAACGATCTTTTTCGTTAGCACTGTTATTCTCGGTAATACAATCACCGAGACCCTTGGATTTTAGAATGATCTTTGTATCAAGAACTCATTGTAAGTAATTGTCTCCAGAGATATTTAGGGCAGCAAAATCCAGGTTATTGATTTTCGTCATCTGAAATCAAATATATATATACTTTTAGAAATTTTATATCTTTATATCAATACTCTATGGCACACGCATCAGAAAAAAAAAATTCTAACAAGTATATATGATGCAAACAATATGATCAAGGTTATAATGCATTAGGTCACACGACCATACTGGATGATGCCACACGACTACAATGAACATCAATCCTAACAATTGTTTCTATTGATCAAACATGAATGCAATATAAGCCACACGGCTACTGATATGGACAATCAGATTCTATACGATTTTTAATGCCACCGGATTTTAAAACACCTTAGCAATCACAGTTTCTAAGTAATTTATGAAATAAGAAACCTCAAACAATTTTTAGTTAATTCAAACAACAAAATTCAGATGAGATCCTAACAATTTGTTTCTAGGTGATTCAAAATTTGGATTTAAATAATCAAGCAATCATTATCAGGATTTTATAACTAATAATCAATTAAATCAATTCTAGCAATAACCCTAATCAAATTCGGATTTAACAACTTTAGACTTTAAAACAATCAAATTCGAATTCAATGATTTATCCAAAACAATTAAAATCAATCAATCAACTTAATGATAATAATCGCCTATCAACCTAAACATCATCATGAAACTTCAATCAATTCTATCAACCTAATAATGCGATTTATCAAGAGATTCAAAGTTTCAACATGCTAATTGATTTTATATGAACTTGAAATAACAATCTTAGCAATCGGATTTAATCGGTTTCAATTTCAAGTATGCGATTTTAACAATCCTAATTCAAATCGGATTCTAAATGTTTAAACAATCAATCTAGCATCTTAATATTTTCAATATGATTGAATCAAAACAATCAAACAATTTCAAGATAAACAGATTCAAAACAATTTTATTTTAGGGTTTTTAGAATCGGTTTTACATGATATGCGGATTTCATATAAGTGGTTTAGGGTTTGAAGATTTAGGGATATGATCAATAGACCAAGGGGATTAAGGGACACGATATGATCATAAGATTTAGGATGATCATAGGATTTTTGAGATTCAAAACTTTTTAGGGTTTTGAGTTTAATTGTTTAAAACAATCTCTATCGGATTTGAGAGCTCCGATTTACTCAAGTAAGGGTTTTGGGATCTATTATCTTAGGGTTTTCAACATTAGAGATTTCAAATTTTAGGGTTTAACCTTTATCAAAACAAGCAATTCGTTTTATGGGTTTTAGGGTTTAGAATTTTAATTACCTAAACCTTAATGCGTGTTGAATGGACCACTGAGAGAGAGAGATTAGCCGCGAGCTGAGATGAACGGGAACGAGCTGAAGATGATCGCGTCTTTGCTTCAGGTTTGCTGAGTTTGTCGGATCGTGAGTGAGCTGGTACGGCGGCCGGGTGGGCTTTTCGGATCGTCGGGTACGAGCAGGCTGGTCGGACTTCTTGTTCGTCGGATTGGATGAGAGATGCGTCTGCTTCCTCGAACCAGAGAAGGGTTTCAGACCGTAAAAAGAAAATAAGGAATTAGGGTTTTGTGGTTTAGGAAAGTTTGAGCCGGAAAAAGGAAAATCGCCGGGGAGGTGATTAGGGTTTTGTGGTCGATTTTTGTCTCGGGGTTTTAGAGAGCTTTCGTGCTGATAACGTGTCGTGAATCAGTGAGTAAGCTTATATTATTCCATAGCTTAAAAGCTCCATATATATACAAGGTTTAGACCATCATAATTAGACTGTCATAAGATAAATAGAAAACTAACAATTCCTAGTCTAACTAGGAAAATGTAAATACAAATATGGAAAAATACAAAGTAGATAAGTAAAAGGAAAATATAGTATGAGCCGTCTCTCTCTCCTCATGGGCCGGTCATGGACCGGGTCTGGTTATGAACCGTCCACCATGTGATTTATAACATTTTTATAGTTTTGTCATTTTTCGTGAGCGATAAAATGATATTAAGTTAAGTTTGTAATTTGTAAATTATATCAAAAATATAATAGTCATTATGCCATTTTGAATGAATCATCTTCATTTAAATGATCCAATTTGGATCAGCCAGCTGATTTTCAAAATTAAACCTAAGTTTTTAAAACTCATTAAGATGAACCATTCAGATGACTTATACTTTTAATACCTAAATGAACAAAACTCTCATCTCCGTTCAGATGACTCATTCAGATGGAGAAACGAACAGCCCGTAGATATCTAATTTCCACATAAAAAAGTCAGATTTATCTCTCATCGGTATGCCAACCAAGATTAGTCGGTTGAACTTTCGGGTTCAGATACTTTCGAATTATAAAAAAAAAAAATTTGTTTACACAGATTGCTCATGTACGATCATCATTTTTTTTGTCTTCGTAAATTATACATCATCAATCTAGTTTGCAAAATCCGTTTACATCTTTTCTTTTATCTTGTTGGTAAAAATTCAAAATAATTATCTTGATTTACTCATCAAAATCTTAATCTATAAGTCAGTGTAAAATATATTTATATAAATTCAAAAACTAAACTAAATCAATAATTAATAAACCAAAATTTACTGAAAAAGATATCAAAAACTAAAAATTTGAAAAAAAAAACAAAATGAAAATACTCAAAGAATGAAGAAGGCCTAAATAAACTTGAGCCCACTATTCTGTTAAAAAAAAAAACTTGAGCCCACTATTTACTCTCCCGCGTATCAACTCCCTGTCTTAGCGCCAGAGAGAGTGAGAGAGTTTCACAAATCAAACAAAAAAAAACAACAGTTAGGTGAGGAACAAGGAGACTTTACCTACCAAAAAACCCCAATTCCTTTTCTGCGGTTTCGATTCTCTTTTTGGGTATTTCCCCAAAGATTCTTCCTTTCGCCTTTAAATCGATTTTTTTGATTGTTTGGATAGTTATCGAGAAATCGGCCAAAAAAACACTGAACTTTGCGGGAATTGCCAAAAGAAACCTGTACTCGAGCCTGACCAATAAAACCCAGATCTTTTGTTGACTTTTTTAGTTAATTCACAAACTTACGGTTGACTAACCAGATTAACACACCGTTAACCGACAGTTAAGACAGTGTTAACTCACCGTTAATTACTTCCGTTTAGTGAAACTACGTCGTTTCATTCAGTTGTTTTGTTAAACACAAAATCTCAAGACGACGTCGTTTTGCTTAATTAAAATTGTTGTTAGCTGGACTCGAACCCGTGCACTCGTGGTCCTAAGGGGGTTTTGCCACTGAGCTAGTGGACTTTTCGGAAGATTATCACACATGATTATTTTTATTGATCAAAAGATGTGTTTGATTTCAATCAAACAAAATGAAACCCGTGTTTGAACGTAACCCTAATTTCTCAAATCGATTTGGGGATTTCTCTTGTAATGGTGAGGAGATGGTAAAGACGAAGTTCACAAGGAATGGAAGGGAGGTAATGATTTTCGGAGCGATGAGGAATTTCGATTACGGGAGTGACGAAGCGGTTCAAGAGTCGAAGAAGGGTGGAGAACGCGATGCTTCTGTGAGTTTGTCATCGCCGGAGAGATCGAGGATTCGTAAAAGCGTTGAAGGGATATCGATGTTGGCATCTACAGAGGTGTCGAAGGCGTCGAAGACAAGGCGGGGAACTTCATATGGGTCGCCTGCGTCATCTCCGGAGAAGACCACGAGGAGGGGAACTTCATATGGGTCGCCATCTCCGGTGAAGGCCACGAGGCGTGGTTCAACTCTGTCTCCTAGAGTTTCGAAGAAGCAGAAGGTAAATGTGGCTCCTTCTGGTGATGACAGAGAGGAATGGCCAGAGAGAATAAAAGAAACGCCGTCGTTTCTTTTTGATTCATTTAACTCGGATTCAAAGAGAATAAAAGAAACGGTGTTCGTACATACATTGCAAAGTCCACTAGCTCAGTGGCAAAAACCCCTACCATTAAACCCGAGTGCACGAGTTCGAGTCGATGGAATCCCATCTTTTTAATAAAAAGTTAATATAAAACGCGTCGTTTCATTAATTTGTCTTTAACTCGGATTCGAAGAATAAAAGAAATTGTGTTCGTAAATCTATCGCAAAGTCCACTAGCTCAGTGGCAAAAACCCCTACCATTAAACCCGAGTACACGAGTTCGAGCCGTAGGAAACCCATATTTTTAATAACACAGCTATATAAACGACGTCGTTTGTCTTTAATCAGACAAAGTGATGAAACGACGTCGTATACTTTAACACCCAAAATAAACGTCCGCTTAATTAACAGTTAACTCGGTTAACGGTGTGTTAATCTGGTCAGTCAATCGTAAGTTTATTAATAAACCCGAAAAGTCAACAAAAGTTCATGATTTTATTGGCTAGCCCATATGTCCAGGTTTCTTTTGGCAATTCCCGCAAAGTTCAGTGTTTTTTTGGCCGATTTCTCGATAGTTATCACATCATTTTAATCTTAATTTCATTGTCTCAGCTTCTGCTGTCTCAAACCACAAAGTTTTGATTTTTTCCACCATGGAAACCACTCTCAATGCCAACACTACCACAACTCCAGAGCCTCAGAGGACTTACCAAGTCGTGGTAGCTGCAACCAAACAAATGGGTATCGGCAAAGACGGAAAATTGCCATGGAACCTCCCCACCGATCTCAGCTTCTTCAAAGACATCACTCAAACAACATCCGACCCCGCCAAGAAAAAAAACGCTGTTGTGATGGGTAGAAAGACATGGGAAGCTATCCCCAACAAGCACCGCCCCCTTCCTGGTCGCCTCAACGTTGTTCTAACTCGTTCTGGTGGGTTTGACATAGCCAACACCGAGAATGTTGTCACTTGCAGTAGTGTTGATTCTGCTCTTTATCTCTTAGCCTCACCGCCCTATTGGTTGTCTATTGAGAGGGTGTTTGTCATAGGAGGTGGTGATATTTTGAGGTAATGTGTTGATTTGCTTTTGTTCAGGACCGGTTCTGAAATCTTGTAACTGTAGACGATTTATTAAATATTAAAAAATTATGGACTTGAGACGAATATTTCATTTGGCTTTGCTTAGGATCCGGCCCTGCTTTAGGTGGTGATTCCTTGTCTTGTTGCTGTTACTTATTGTTGATTGTTATTTGTAGGGAAGCATTGAACAAGCCTAGTTGTGATGCTATTCATTTGACTGAGATTGATACAAGTGTTGAATGCGATACGTTTATACCTGAGATTGACACTTGTGTTTATCAGCCTTGGTGTTCATCTGTTCCTATAACTGAAAACGGACTTCGGTTTCGCTTCACCTGTTTCGTCCGTGTGAAGAGTTCTGCTGATGAAGAAAGCAATGGGCCGTCACAGTCTCTTCAGTTTGATGGGAAGAAGTATTCGTTTCTTCCCAAGATGGTTTTTGATCAGCATGAGGAGTTTCGGTATTTGAATATGGTTGATGATATTATCTCGGGTGGTAACGTGAAGAATGATAGAACAGGGACTGGTACATTGTCGAAATTTGGAACTCAGATGAGATTCAATTTGCGCAGAAGCTTTCCGCTTCTGACAACAAAGGTAATGCTCACTTTGGAGGCTTTGTCTTATGTCGTATATCTTGAGGGTTACTATCTCATATTAACGCAATCTGTTTCGTATCTTGTGTTTAGAGAGTGTTTTGGAGAGGTGTTCTCGAGGAACTTCTATGGTTTATAAGCGGCTCAACTAATGCAAAGGTAACAAATAAAGATGTTTTATCAATTATCACCAAACCTTCTCTACTGTGCTCTAAACTATGCAAATGAATTAGATGGTTCTCTGAAAGGTGTATCTATACATTGGCAGGTCCTTCAAGAAAAAGGTATTCATCTATGGGATGGGAATGCGTCAAGAGAGTATCTTGATGGGTAAGATTTTAAATCGTTTCGAGAAATGTAAGCTTCTTGTCACTGATACATCCTCACTTAATTTCAGTATTGGTCTGACTGAGAGAGAGGAAGGCGACCTTGGACCTGTGTATGGATTTCAATGGAGACACTTTGGTGCCAAGTCAGTAAACATCTCTTAGCTTTTCTTCTCTGTCTAGATGAGTTTCTTCTGGTGAAAAGATCGTTCTCGTCTTTTACAGGTACACAGATATGCATGCTGATTATACCGGCCAAGGATTTGATCAGCTCCTAGACGTAATCGACAAGATCAAGAACAATCCTGATGATCGTCGTATCATATTATCGGCTTGGAATCCTTCTGATCTCAAGTTGATGGCGCTTCCTCCATGCCACATGTTCGCACAGTTCTACGTGGTGGACGGGGAGCTCTCGTGTCAAATGTATCAGCGTTCAGCGGATATGGGCCTCGGTGTGCCGTTTAACATTGCTTCCTACTCTCTTCTTACTTGCATGCTAGCTCATGTGTGCGATCTTGTTCCTGGTGATTTTATCCATGTCATTGGGGATGCTCACGTGTATCGAAATCACGTGAGGCCTCTGCAAGAGCAACTTCAGAATCCACCAAAACCTTTTCCTGTAAGTACCAATAACAGTGATGGTTTGAGGAATGCATACATATTCATCTATCTTTAATGTTTTTTTTTTTTTTTGTTTTTGTTTTGGCAACTGCAGGTTTTGAAGATAAACCCTGAGAAGAAACACATTGACTCTTTTGTGGCAGCTGACTTTGACCTCATTGGCTATGAACCTCACAAGAAAATAGAGATGAAAATGGCAGTTTAGTTGGCTCATCTCTCAAGTGTGCTGATGTAAATGTAAAGATTGAATGGGGTGAATACCCTTGTGTGCGGGTGATAACTTTTCACTGATAGTGTGATTATGATACATGTGTGTTGGAATCCTTTAGTTCCACAGGGTTCTAAAGCGATTTAGGGGGTTACTCTTTTTTCTTGATGCCAGTTTCCTTTATGTTCTGAACTACTTCTGGTCTGATCTTACCATCCTCTGTCTTTTCAGTTATTCTTTTGAATAACCTTAGTTATATAATAAGCGCAAGATGCCTAAAAATCCTCGGCAAATCCAAAATTTCCAAGTCCTGAAATGGCCGAAGACCATAAGTGACAGTTGTGTTGCGACTGTAAAGATAAGAAAAAATAGATCTAGAGAAGTGAATGAAAAAATCATTGCTCAAAGTTCTAGAACTAGGAGTCCCAACATAACTTGGGTTCTGCTACTTGATCATTCTTCGAAAACCATTGTTTGCTGTAAATGAGTAAAGAGTCTATATATATATAGGATCAACTATGCTAATTGGTGGTCAAACCTCTCATTTCAAAAGTAAAAGAAGCCAAAAACATAATCATACTAAAGCTTTAAATCGTACACAAGAAAATCATATTAGTTATTATTTCTTGAAAATTATTCAATTCCACAAAACAACGCAATGGCAAGTTCTGAAGCAAATAAATACACATTGCTTGTATTGTCGGGATAATATTTTTTTGACGCTGAATTCAATCAAGGTTCGAAGAAAGATACAAGAAACCCCTAACGCACACACATCTCTAAACAGAGGATTGGGGATAAAAAACATCAAAGGAGAAAAAACATAAAAACACCGGTAGGTGCTATTTAATAGAAACTTAGAAGCTCGAGCAAAAGTAGCAGACGGACCGTCTCAACCATATTCAGTGATACTATGCATGCACTTCCTCCTCCCGCAACAGAGAACTCAACCACGAAGGACCTCCTGTAGCCACGTAAGATTGGTAGCGCTGGTCCCTTGTCACACTTTGAGCTATGGAGCTAGCGATCCTATTCCTGCCCTCCACTACATGTTCCAGACTCACACCATCAAATTCCTTAAGTAAGAGAACGATGGTATCAATCAAATGTCTCCATTCAGAGTGATCATGTGGTGGACCTCTAATTGGGATCCTTAAGCATTAATGATCCTTTTTTTTTATTTTTTTGAATTGTTAAGGATCATAACAAAAAAGTGAATTCAATGGTGGATTCTATTTTAAAATCCTTAGGAAAAAAGTTATTTCAACCACAATTTATTTACATTGAGAGACTGTCAATCCCTCAAAGGTAGACACCAAAGCCTGGTGTTTAATATCTACCAGAAGAAAATATGCATACCAAGTTGGTTAAGAATAGAAATGTTTTAGTACCTCATGCCCAATTTGGAACTCCTCTAAGCAGATTAAGCATTCGCCGCAATCATCTGGGACAGCTTTTAGCCTGAACTTTGGAAGTTCTTGAATGAGTGCCTCAAAAGCTTCTGTCTGTTTATCAAAAGCATCAAGCATCAGATGATTGAAATGATGGATGGTAAAAGTAAATTTGGACTTAATCAAACGATCTTGTCTATGGAATCTGTCCATCAGGTGCTTGAATGTATAACTCTTGAGGATGTGAGATTGAAACCACGGATAGAGAAGCACATGTTAAAGCAAAAGTTACTAAATGCTAAAACCTACTGAGACCAACAAAGGAGGGGACTTGCCTGAGCTGGAGTCAAGTAAAGTCCAGGATGGTAAGTAGCAGCATCTTGACTCATGCTTCTCAACTCTTGGCCTGCCGCTTCAAATGCCCAGTCCGGTACCCTGATCATGTCAACCAAAATCTAAGCACAAGAAAAAACAGACATTTAAAAGAAAAACTCAGATGAGGGTCAAATAAAAAGACTCAAATGAAACTTACGCCAAACTCTGAACTCGGAACTCTGAACCCCATTTTTGGCCATCTTCAGGTAACTATATATCAAGTGAAACACATAATAGTTAAGAAACAGGATATGCAGCAAGAATAATGTTTACGACATGATCATATAAGAAACTGCTTACACAGCTTTTCGCCCTTGTAAACCATATAGTACCGATAACAGTCCAACCCCACAGAAATGGATAGAGCAGCAGAGATAGGACAGAGAGCACCACCACTCTCCCACAAAACCCAATGTTCTGCTGCTGACTTCCAAAATCCCTAACAGGTGTTTATACAAGAATTCAAGGGTAAACAAAATTAACGAGACATTCCCTAGTATCTTTCTCCTGAAAAAAAGCATCATTGAGATGATTCATCTAATTGACATCAAAAACATAGCAAATCGAACACTTACATTGGAACTTGGAGGGAGTTTTCCGACCACGGTGGTGACGAAGGAGGGAAGAGAGAGAGCATGGCGGAGGAGAGGCGATGAGATGAAGCCCAGAGGAAGTCGGCGATGAGGCCGAAGGCTAAAAGGAGCCGCTGGCTTCACCATATCTCTCTCTGTCTTTCTCTAAATTGGCATCTCCCCGAAGGGTTTCACGAGCTTCGAGCAAAGGTTAAACCTTTGGATTCAGTCGAAACGAAACACAATGGTGTTGGAAGATGCAGCGGTGACGATCTTGTGACGGAGAGAGGACGTGGAGGACAAAACGAGAGGACACGTGCACTAAGGATCAAGTCCTTCTATTCCTTATTTACGGACTGATACTTAATTATTTTAGCCAAAATATTATTATTATATTAAAATTAGTAGCTAAGGATTCCGCACGGACCTCCGTTGCGGATGGTCTAAGCATCTTGCACCCAAACATTGTTTAAATGATCGGTCAAAGGCCTTTTTGTCTTTTGTTTTGGGCTTTCAATTGTAACGAACAGTCGAAAACGCAGAGTTTTATTAACGAGCCTGTTTACAAAAACACTCTCTCTCTTTAGGTATTGTTTTTCAGCTCCTCTCCCCCTTGTGTAGCGCCGCTCTTCTGTTCAGTCAATCTCTTCAATGGTGAATGCTCCGTTTCTGTCTCCATCTCCATCTATCTGTCTGCTTTCGTATTACGATGATCTGATAAATGGTTTTTTGTTTGGTGATTCCAGGCACCCAAGAAAGACAAAGTTCCACCACCATCCTCTAAACCCGCCAAATCCGGCGGCGGAAAGCAGAAGAAGAAGGTCATTTTCCATTGAATCACATCTTATTTGGCATCGTATCTACGTTGATCCGTGCATTCTTTGCTTACGTTTGCTCCTTTTATATTTTCGTTGATTTGATTAAAACAGAAGTGGAGCAAGGGAAAGCAAAAGGAGAAGGTGAACAACATGGTTCTCTTCGATCAGGCTACTTACGACAAGCTTCTCTCTGAAGCTCCCAAGTTCAAACTCATCACTCCTTCCATCCTCTCCGACCGTCTTCGGGTAAATTCACTATCAAAGTTTCCAACTTTTCACTAGACATAGGTCGAATTAGTTAATTGGTACTCTTGTAATGAGCCTAAACAAGATTACAAGACATGTACTCTCTTCAAGTTTCCAACTTTTTGATAGATAAGCTCTTTATGATGTGGGTTTTGAGCTTTGATTAGTCTAACTTGATGGGTTTTTAGATAAGTTATCAATGTCTTAGCATGTGTTTGTTTATACCTCAAAAGCTTCGAAATTAGTGACTTTCTTTGTTATTGGGTACGCTGGGAAATGATCTGATTTTATATTGATTCTTTCATTGATTAGAGTTAGGGACCTGATCATATTTGTGTGATGTGCAGATCAATGGGTCACTTGCTAGGAAGGCCATCAGAGATTTGATGGCTAAAGGAACCATCAGGATGGTCTCAACTCACTCAAGCCAGCAGATTTACACTAGGGCTACCCACAATTAAGTTTCTTTTCACAGTGTTTCCTCTCTCTCTCTTTTGCCACATGTACTTTTCTCAAGTCTTTTACTCAATGTTTAGACGTTGTTGATCTTTTCCCCTTCAATCAAGATTTTCAAGAATTGGAGTTTTAATTGTGCTGTTTTCTCCCAAGAAAGATTTTATTAGTTACATAACTGAATTGTGATAAGTATATTGCCTAGGTATTCCCCCAATAAGTTTTGTGATACAAATAAGTTATTCATACATAACTGATGGAATAACGAGACCAACGCTCCTAAATAGACTTAATGATGGTTCTGGTGTTCTTTGTCTCTATGAGATCAAGATGATGGTTTTGTGTTTTTCTACCTTAAATCCCGAGCGTTCCAGACCATGATAGAGTCTGTCTTTCTAAGACCATACGGGTTTAAACCGCTCAGAGCCTTCCCCATCAGTGCAATGGCTGCTATACTCGGATACTGTTTCTTTACCATCTCCTTTTGGTTCTCTGGCTCAAAGCTACCATCTTCCCCTTCTGGTTGATCCGTTGATACATCTTTCTTCTTGCACCATCTCTGGATCCATGGATGCTGAAGTGTAATGTCATCACCTCCCTGGCCCCCATTCTTGATTTGTGGAGTGTCCGGTTCTTGATTTCTTGGTTGGAGATTGTTGATACCTGACTTCAAGATTTCAAGAAATAGGTTGTTGTTGTTCCCTTCTTCTTCAACCTTCATCAGGCTCTTGGTTTCATCATGTCCGCTGGAATCAAAGGAGTTTCTCTTCAGACGCTTGACCCATCTACTGCTGGCTTCCGGTTCTTGTTCCAACCGCACACGTTTGCAGTCTCTTGAGAGAAAGTGGTCCACGTTCATGCTTTGAGTAGCTGAGTTGCTTGTTACTGAGTTCTCTGTATCCATAACCATAGGCGGTTCTTCATTCATGTCAGGTATTTCAGTCCTAGGAACGGCTGAATCGCCTTTTCTTCCTCCCTACAAAACTCTCAAAACCAATCACTAAGGTTCCTGGAAAACGCTTTTGAGAAGAGAAGAAGACAGAGTTTAGATTAAACAACACCTTAGTTGAGGAAGAAACAATGGAGCCTGCCAAGAAGAATGAGAATCAGAAAAGTATGAGAATAAACAGAGCAAAGCAGCTAATGGTAAGACCTTGAAAGTTTTTCAATATACCAGAAAGATGCATCATGTGAAGTTTATCCATTTCCAAGGTATCGGTCTCAGCAGATGATTCATTCTTCCCTTCTTGGGTATCCTTTGAGCTTTCCAGAGATTCCAGCCTAACTCCCCCTTTATGCTGGTGATCAACATTAGGAAACAGATCAAGACACCCACCAAAAATCTTCCCTTTCAGTTTCATGGAGACCTTGGAACCCTCTTCTGGCTCTCCAGAAACTCTTTGAACCGAATCAACCGTTGCATAAAACCTCACTGGTCTCATCAACTCGAGCAGGTTCTGTGTAGTCTTTTCTTGAACATTGTTATTATCTCCTTGAGCATACATCCAAGGCATTCTATTATTAACAGCCATAGCTTTCGAGCTTGAACCCACATCGTCTTTGGTAGTATTATCTATCTTCTGCGAAACCTTGAACATAGGAAACGGCAAGACCTCGACTTCTTTGTTTCCACATTTTATCTCTTTGACATTATCTTCAGCCCTAATCAACTCCTTAGAGTCTTGAAACTCCACTTCATTACCTAACTGAGTCCAACGACCTAACCAAGCAGATTCCTTTTTCTTGCTCATTCCTTTGTTAACTTTACCCATAACCATAAACTGTTCAGACATGGTTACCCAAGCCAGAGCTTCACAGACTTCTCCAGAGACCTGATCAAATCACCTGCAAGTAAAAGTCACTTTCTTTATCAATTACAATGGATAAACTTCTAAACGAGAAGAAAATATCATCATAGCTTCCAGATTGAACCAAAAAAGTCACATTTTGATTCGAATTTCATCAAAAAAAAAAACAAGGGTGGACGGTTAAAGATAAGCCCGCAGAAAAAAAGACACAAGCTTCACTTACAGACAAGACATTTGAGATTGTTACCAGAGACGAATACGTGGAGAGAAACTGTCTTCTTCTTGATGAAGGAAGAAAGAAGAATCAGAGCGAGAAGGGGAATATCACCAAATCCATTTCTAACAAGAAGTTGAAACCTCGTATAGTAGTCGCACAGCATCAACTAGTTACAATTATTTTCTAATTCTTTATTAAATTTCGAAAATTTGTTTTTAATTGTAAAAAATGACGTGTTCTTTTTCCTGCCATGTCTATTGCAAATGGGGGAACAATAAATATCCGAGCAATAACTGTATTAAACTGTGCATATATCTAGCTAGATATTATTTTGTTATTGTATAAGAGCAGGAGCATCAGCGAATCCCTCGATTCCCCATGTAATTTTTTTTATTATTTTAATCTTTTTTTTTCGTTTGACTTTAAAAAAAAAAAATTCATAACCGAACCTATCGCGGACCACCACGTATCGTGGGGCTCACAGAATAGTGACGATTCGGTATCACTAGGGTGAACTTCTACGACCCGGATTCATCTACTTTTATTATTATATTTTTTTTTTGAAAAACGTGTGAACCCCACGTTAAAACTTCTAATGCGCCTACTCTAAGGTTTAACAAACTTTGGGTTAACAACTTAACACATGTTTGAGTTACAAAAAAGAAAATTATAATCTAAGTGCAACATGAAAGTTGATGATACTAACTTTTATTGATTTTTTGAACACCTTAAAATAGGTTAAAAGAGTGTTAATCATTGGAAACAGATTTAAAAAATAACCGAGATAAAAAAAAAATTAATTATCTGAAATTTCACATGTTCATAGTCTAAATAGAATATAAAATGTAATTTTTTATATTAACATGTAATTTATTTAATTACCATCTATTGACAATGAATATAGTACACGGTAAAAACTCCAAAAGTAATAACGTTTAAAATATAGTTTATTGGTTTACTAGGTAATTCTTTCTTTTGTCTCTTATTAAACCCTAATTCTAGTGGTGGAAATAGCTACCCTCTCTTCTCTTCTAAAGAAAGAGAATGTTAACAAAATCGATTAACCTTTTGTTCTTGTGTCAAACTTATAATAGATAGCTCTATCATTTTTAATTGATAAATAAATCAGAAATGATCACCATTACATCAAAATCCTAGACTGAATATCGAAATTTTAATTAAATCATGAAAAGTACGAGTGCAATCTCACATTCACCCTCTTGAGACAGTTTGTTTACTAAATATAAAAATGTAAGTTTCTCATTTATTAATAAATCAATAACGAACAAGAGGAAACATAGACTCACCAGCATATCATAAATGAAGAGAACCAAGTTGGACCGATCATGTAATGGAGATAAACCTTGTTAACATTGAGAGAATCAAAGATCAAGCTTAACCGGGTATTTGTCAATGCAATGTTCCCAAGGGCTATTAACCGAAGGGTTGACATCGCGTAAAGCCACCCACACCGCACTGTTACACTTAAAACCCGAACCTAAAGCAATCTGCCAAGCTTTGTTTCCTTTCTTCATCCTACCTTTAGCCTCCGTATAAGCCAACTCATACCAGATAGAGCTCGAAGAAGTGTTACCAAACCTATGCAAAGTCGACCTCGACGGCTCCACGTCGACCGGAGATAGCCCCAAATTCTTCTCCAGCTCATCGATCAGAGCTCTCCCACCCGCATGGATACAGAAATGATCGATGGTACGTTTAAAATCGGGGACGTAGTGTTTAACCTTGTCGTCGAAGTACTTCTTGTGCATATAAGTCTTGAAAAAGAGGAGCTTCTCGGTCACGGGAAGAACCAACGGACCCAACGTGGCTATGTTTTTGGTAATGGTCCTCCCAGCGACAGAGGTTATATCTTTAGTCAACGAGATTCCGGTTTTGCCCTTCTCGTCATCTTCTTGCTTCACGCATCTAAAAGACTTGTCGTCAGCTCCGGTATGTGTCCGAACCGTGTGGAGCAGTTCGTACTTGGAACGTCTCCTGTCTCCCGGTTTGTTAGATAGCAAGATCGCTGCTCCACCGAGACGGAACAAGCAGTTAGCGACGATCATAGATCTGTTGTCGCCCGCGTACGCGTTGCGGCTGATATTCTCTGTGCTGACGACAAGTGCGTAAGTGTTTTTATGGACTCGCAACAAGTCCTTAGCGAGATCGATGGCGATGACGCCCGCGCTGCAGCCCATGCCGCCGAGGTTAATGCTTTTGATGTTGCTCCTGAGCTTGTACTTGTTGACAACCATCGCAGAGAGCGAAGGCGTCGGGTTAAACATGCTTGAGTTGAGGATGATTATACCGATCTCGCGCGTGTTGACTTTAGTGTTGGATAAGAGGTTGTCGATGGCGTCGAAGATGACTTGTTCCGTCTCTTCGCGCGCAGCCGCCATTGTATGGAGAGGTGGGACGCTGTGGAGTGCATCTGGAATGTATGTCTCCTCCCCCAGACCTGAACGTTCAAGAACCCTGTAAAAGAAGTCCAAAGACGAGTCCTCGCCTAGTGGTTTAAGAGAAGGATTTATTTCAAAATTCTTTTTGATGTTATCTCTGATCTTCTGGACCGTGATCTTTTGATGCGCGGGAGGAAGGTGGCAGGAGTAGTCAACGAGGTAGACAGGTCTAGGTCGGGTCAAGAAGTAGACGGTTGACCCGAAAGCGAAAACAGCAAAGAGAATGGTTAGGGTTAGGAGGTTGTGTTGGAGGTGGAACCAGAGATTTTGTAAATCTTCTTGTGTTAGGGTTGATGCTTTAGTGGCCACAAGTGCTATTAATGGGAGCAAGCAGAGCTTGAAAAAGTGGGTTATGAGGTAATGGTAAAGAAGCTTTACGTTAGCCATTAGAGAGTATATGTGAGAACAAAGAAAGAAAGGGTAGTAGGTTAGGTACGCTCTCTCTATCTCATCTCTTATTTTTGTGCACTCTGCTTCTCGCTCTCTTCACATGACAAATATTTATACAGGCGAGCATGCAAAACCTGCGAATATTATATTTTCTATATGGCATGTTAAGGAATCTTCAAATTGCATTTACTCTACCAGAAACGTAATCAAGATGATTTTCACTGAGGCTTATATAGTATATAGATTTGAATCTTTGATACATACAAAAGCAATATATAATAATATATTGCAGGGGGGAGGGGGTCAAAAACTATTTTAACCAAATATTTCACTAATTTACTTCAACTTACGCAAATTAGTGATCTAATTGATCACATCAAATATCTTCTTACCTCAGCGGCTCAGCCACTAGATGATTTTGATGATTTATAAATATATTAATATAAAAACGGTAGCGCCAGTGATTAGTCATGTGGTTTTGTTCTAGTACACGACGCTACAATATTAATTATGTTGAGGGTTTAATACCCCAGTGCACATGTTCCCACGCTGTTTTTTTCTTGGATCGGAAGTTCCCCAATAAACACTCAAGTCTTAGAAAACCTATATCTTTTCTTGTTTCTCAAGGAATTTGGGTTTGATTCCTTGTGTTCCGAGAAGTTGTGTCCTCAGTTTCATAAAATTAGTCTTTAAAACCCAAATTATTTACTCCTCTTTTTCTATGCAGGAACCAAAAAGACCCGCATAAGGCATACGAATGCAGTGGCTGTATCGAGGCGTACACAAAGTATAGTACCTCCGGTGCTTTGTGGTATTGTGGTGCTGCCAAATCGAACAATGCGCATCTATGACTTTTTTTTGGTATGAAAGCATCTATGACTTATTAAGTGAATCTTATTTTGCGTCCAACTTTGTTCATCTTCTAGTTTGGTCGATTGTAACCATCACATGATTGGTGGGTTTAAAGAATATCTAAGACATGACTTCATTTTAAAAAATGGACATGACTACGGCATTTACCGATTGTGGAGGCTATATCGGCGGTTTGGTATATATATCTGAAATGTCTAGTGTCTGTCTTGTGGACTTCGTACGAAGCCAAACATACAACAAGAAATCGAGGGTCAGATTTCTTTCTTCCACTTCATTATACTTTCACTTTTAAATGGCTTGAGACTAGAGAGTTGCGTTCTTCGACTGGATAGCGAAGATGGTAGAGATTTGGCAGCTGTGGCGGATGTGTCAGGGGTTTTAATGTTATACATAAGCCGTGACTAGAAGTGGACTGAAATCGACGGTCAGATTCAAACACATGAAATAATTTCCTTCAAAGGTAAGTCTTATGTTGTTATCAGGCAACATATCCTCCCACTGGTCGTCGAAGAATAATATAATCTTCAACTATCTCAATTGCAAGGATAATATAACCTCCGTGTTTAATATTTGACGTTGTAGGGAAACTTTTTGTTGTAACTAGATGATATTTTCATTTTTTTATATAAATTGTAATGACAATATCTATAATATTATTTGATGAGTCAGTTATATGTCTAGTTCACGTTAACTCTCACGATGTTTAATTACATAACTATCTTTAATGAATTAAATAATATTAAATCTAATTGCAATTATCAACTTTTCTAATTTTTTTTTATATTATTTCCAAATAACATATATAATAAAAGAAAAAAAAATTCAAAGAAACAACTACTATTTTAAAAACGAAAAATTAAATTATACATTCATAAAAAGAAAATTTCCCAAAAAAATAATGATGAATTAAAATAATTTATTTCTTTTAAAATATAATCTTAAATAACATAATATATATATATATATATATTAAGTTATAGAATTATTTTCTTTATCAATCTGTTTTCTTGTGTGATTAATAATAAAGAGATGTTTTATTTATATTTTCAAAATAGATTTTTTCGTTAAATTTTAAATTTGATTTAGACTTTCTTTATATATATATTTTAAAATTACATAGATAAAACTATCTATAAGAAACTAACATATTTTTTACTATAAGTTTATTTGGAACAAATAATTCAAAGTATATAATTATAGAAGTCATTTTTCTACTTGTATCACTCATTTTAATTTTTACGATGGTTAATTACATAGGTAAACTTAATAAATTAAAATATTATATCTAAATTTTAATATCAAATTTTTTATTTGTTTTTTAATTGTTGTTTCATTTCTTTATTATTTCTAAATAACATATATGATGAAAATAAAATATTAATTGAATGAACCATGATAAATTTTATAGACAAAATATATATTATACATAATATGATGTCAAATAAAAAGTTTCCAAAACTAATGTTGATATTAAAATTATATATTTCCTTTAAAAATAATCTTAAATAATTTATATACATATGTATTGTTTAAAAATTTTTATTGATATACCAAAGTACAAATATAGTTAAAGAATCGTATACAACACAAGAAAATACAATTTATTACATAAACAGAAATATGAGACATATTATATATATATATTTAAACTAATAAAAATATTTATTTATATATTAAGTTATTTTCTTATATGAATGTACACAAACTTATTAAACTATATTTACAAATCTAAAAAACAATCAACTAGATGCAAATAATCAAATTATTAAAAAATCTAATCTGTTAAAAATAAAAAAGGTTATGGTTGAATTTAGAAAATTATATTCAGTCTAATATACCTAAATAATTATCAACCTAATTAAATATTATATATCCAAAATCACATGTATAATTAAAATAAAATATTATTATTTATAAATAATCATACATACAAATTACATAATAATTAAAAAATAAAATAAATATTAACTATTTTTAATAGTATATTTGTTTTGTTAATATTTGTATCCATGTATGAGCATTGGAAAATCACCTAGTTAATATTATGTGATCAATGATATTGATAATCAAACTTTAACATAATCAATTAATGATGCTTTTGTTTATTTAAAATATAAAAAATTAAATATTCTTTAATTTATATGCATAATTCTAAAACGTCATATATTAAAAAACCAGAGAGATTACATATTATCAGCAGGCGATTCTAACAAATGGAGACTTACAAACAGCTTATTTGGTTAGTCTTCGGATTCCATAAATTTTCGGGCCTGGTTTGTGTTTGCCATTCGGATTTCAGAAATGGGTTCAATCGATAGTGGGTGTATAATTACAAATGCTATTTTTGAGTAATCGAACTTCATTTTCACACGTTTGGTTACATATTCTAATTACATATGTAGAATAAGTCTGAAATAGATTGTGTGGTTTAATGATTCGAATAATTTAATTAGAAAGTTTCCTTATGTAAGTTGATAGTCTGAGGACCTGACTGGTGTAACCGCTGCGGTTGCGGATGCGGTTGCAGGAATTTGCGGATGCGGGTGGTTGCAGTTTTAAGCGTTTTTTAGAGATTTGTACGACTGGTACATTAGTTAGAAATTAATGCGTTTGCGGGGACTTTTATGACTGGTAAACTATCAAATGCAACAACTGTTAAATAATAAATTAACAATATTTATATTTTATATAATTATAAAAGTATTAAAAATCATAATATTATAATAAATATGAAAATTTTATTTATAAAATCATAATATTAAATTTTTTAAAATTATAGAAAAATATTTTTATTTTAAATTTTTATAATATAAATTTAAATATAATATATATACATTTTACATTTATATTATTTCAATTTAAAATTTTTATTGAATATTCTTAGTTTTATTTTTATTTTTTAAGAAAAAAAGTTAATTTCCCGCAAACGCTAGTTGGAACCAGTTTTTGATTTTAAGAGGTTCGAAGCGGTCTGAAGCAATTTGTAATATTTTCTATGATTGTTTCAAAACGTCAAACCCGCTATCAACCACTACTAACCGCAAAATACATTTGTTTGCGGGTAATACCGGAAAATCCAGTCATGCTGTAAGTCTGAGAGGTATCAGTAACAGTGACAGTGTGCGGGCTCTTTTTTTTTTTTCCGTTGGGCCAAACGGAGAAAACAACACACAATTTTGTGTAAAGCTCAATACACAATTTTGTAGTCGACCGGAAAAGACAAGACTGCTCTCTCGTGTATGTTCAGAAATTCGTTCCGTTTCCACTATCGATTTCTGGTAAAATCTCTAATTTTTCCTCAAGAATGGCGGTTCTTCACTTATTTGATCAGTAGCTACGATTGATTTTGCTGGCTAGGTTTTTGGTTGGATTGGTTAGCACCACACTTGTTTTTGTACATAGTCATAGAAATTGAAGTAAACTCTGCTTGGGTGGATTGCAGCAAAGTCGTATTGTCCATACTGTGCGCAAGTGAAGGAGCTTTTTCAGAGCTAAATTCATCGCCGTTGAGCTCCACAAATCAAGTAAGATCACTGATTTTTAATGTCTTTGTCGTGATGGAATTTGTTCTCTTGTCTTGATTCGAGTTTTGGTTTAAGTTTGATCTTAGTGTACGTTTTGTTCATAATCAAAGATTCTTCTGTGTTTATTGTTTTCAGAAAGTTGTGGCTCTTCTCTTGCCTATAGATTCAAGTTTAGGTTATTGATTCTCGAACCCGAGAGTTTGTATGCTGTTTCTGACATCCAAGTTTAGGTTCTTTTATGATCCTTGTATACGTTTCTCTGTTTCCTTTGAAGAGATTCATGTTTAGTTATTGATTCATTTTAGGTGTAGGTTTCGTTTCATGTTTTTAGTTTTCATGGATCAGTCCTTTCAATAAAAAAGAAGAAATTTAGGGGTTTTCTGTAGACAAACTTTCTCGTTAACTATAATGAATTTAGAGATTTAACATCGTGAAGAGTTTGACTAGGTCACTGATATCTGATCTTGTTCAATGCAATTTACTTGAGATATCCATATTGATGCGGCAAGCGCGTCTGCATCTCCTATGGGTCGTATGGGCTAGGTGTATTAGGCTTTTTATTAATTGTACTTTTAATAATTAACGTGGCTTTGGTGGTTGGATTAGGGTTTTCATTAGTTTTCTTATACAAACTTTGTCTTGTGTTTGTTGTCAAAACAGTTTGTGACGTTTAATAAAAATACAGCTAAGCTTGACTCTCAAGTCTCAACTATCTTGACATTTCTCTAGGTATTCTAACAATCAATAGGTTACTTGCTTGTTATACGTAGCTTCCACTACGTATGATCATTTTGATTGATATTTAGAAGTTGGTTACTACCTATTTAGCTTATGTACAATTTTCTATGTTCATGGCACGTCGAAATAATGCGAGCGTTTGTATCAGAGAACCGAGATTGCAAATTTGTATTATTAATATATGAATTTTTTCAATAGGTTACGAAGATTCATAACTGGCGATGGCAAGGAGAGGTGGCGGAGGCTTTGGAGGAATTAATCAGAGAGAGCTGAGTCAGTTTATTGATTCTTGCAGCAAGGATTTAACTACAGCTGACGATATCGTCTATCATCTCCCTCCCGTAGATACGAAAGGTTGTCCCAGAATGTGCTTCTGATGAACGTGAGAAAAATCCTTAAATCCAGCAAGCGCCTCAAAGAAGAAGAAGAAGATGACAACAGTGGCGACCAGGGCAAGAGGAAGAAACAAAGGGAGCGGTCAGTGTCTTCTTCTTCGGAAGAAGACAATGGTGATGTCTCGACTTCTGGGGACGCCTAGAAGTTGAGTCCGCGGTTTGATTTGATCAATATAAAAGCCTACGAGATAGCTACGCCAAGCTGAACACCTCCTATGAGAAACCAATCGTAGAAGTTGAGACTGTGACCAACAAAGGTAGCAGCAAGATGACTACCATGGGGTTGAGAAAGGAGGGTAGAGTCTCTCGTTCGGTAAGTGGATCTACTACTACTGGTGGTGATGTTGATTTGGAAGCTGTTGAGGGGAGTAAAGGACCTACGTTTTAAGATTTTGGTGGGATAAACAAAGTGTTGGAGGAACTGGAGATGAATGTTCTGTTCCCTATTCTCAATCCTCCACCGTTCAAGAAGATGGGTGTGAAGCCACCGAGCGGGATTCTATTCCATGGACCACCTGGCTGTGGAAAGACACGGTTGGCCAATGCTATAGCCAATGAAGCTCGTGTTCCCTTTTATCAGATCTCAGCCACAGAAGTGGTCTCTGGTGTTTCAGGTATAGACTTTCATTTGTCTCATTATTTTGTCTCTCTTCTCTTGTACTAATCATGGTATGCTCTCAGGTGCTTCTGAAGTGAATATCCGAGAGCTGTTCTCTAAAGCATATAGGACTGCGCCTTCAATTGTGTTTATCGACGAGATTGATGCGATTGGGCCAAAGAGGGAGAACCAGCAAAGGGAGATGGAGAAGCAGATCGTAACGCAGTTGTTGACTTGTATGGATGGGCCTAGTAACAAGGATCCTGGCTCTAGTGGTGATGGATATGTCCTAGTCATTGGAGCTACAAACAGGCCTGATGCTCTTGATCCTGCTCTGAGGAGAAGTGGGAGATTTGAGTGTGAGATTGCTCTAAGCGTTCCGGATGAAGATGCCAGGGCTGAGATACTCTCTGTTGTGGTCCAGAAGCTTAGAGTAGAAGGTTCCGTTGACTTGAGAAGAATAGCTCGTTTAACACCTGGTTTTGTTGGAGCTGATTTGGAAGGTGTAGCTAACATGGCTGGCAGAATAGGCATAAAGAGAGTCATGGATTCAAGAAAACGTCAGCTCTCCGGCGACGGCGTAGATGATAAATCCTGGCTGAGGCAGCCTTGGTCGGAATAGGATTTGGAACAGCTCTTTGTCAGAATGTCTGACTTCGAGGTAAGGCACTTAATCTGATGCCTGATTCTTTACTTCTTCAATGGTTACAATGTTTTGCTCCTTGATTCCTTACTTTTGTTTTTTTCTTCTCCACTAGGAAGCAGTGAAGTTAACTCAGGGATCTTTAACTAGAGAAGGATTCTCTACCGTGCCTAATGTCACGTGGGACGATGTTGGTGGACTTGACCATCTACGGCGTGAGCTCAACAATTACATAGTCAGACCCATCAAACATCCTGATATTTACAAGGTAGTAAAATAACACTTGTCACCGTTATGTAGTCAAGATTACTTCCTTGTTCTGCTGAGGTATGAATGTACTGCTTTGGATCTTTTTAGGCTTTTGGAGCGAACTTAGAGACAGGTTTCTTGCTCTATGGACCACCGGGTTGTGGAAAGACGTTGGTTGCAAAGGCAGTTGCAAACGAGGCAGGAGCTAATTTCATATACATCAAGGTTATTGACATGTTTTCTGGATTTTGCTTTTCATTTGAATTTTCTTTGATAATGTGGTTTGTTTATCTTCTATATTTGGCGCTTTCAGGGTCCAGAAGTTCTAAACAAATACGTTGGAGAAGCCGAGCTTGCTATTCGGACGCTGTTTCAACGCGCCAGGACATGCTCGCCATGTATTCTCTTCTTTGATGAGGTTTTGTATTTCACATATTTAAAAGAATTAAACTCAAACGATCTTCCAAAGTATACATGAGTAATGTCTTTGAATATCAGGTGGATGCTTTGACAACAAGTCGTGGCCGAGAAGGTGGATGGGTTGTTGAACGAGTGTTGAACCAGGTAATAAAATAAAGGCTTTCTTGGTTATAGTGAATGCTCGTTGATTAAATGGATTACTTTGGTGTTCCACAGTTGTTAACTGAGCTGGACGGTGGAGAGAGGCGTAATGTATATGTAATCGGAGCTACAAACAGGCCAGATGTGATTGATTCCGCTTTCTTGAGACCTGGAAGTTTGGGAATCTTGTGTATGTACCTCTACCTACCGCAGATGAGCGTGCTTCAATTCTAAAAGATATTGCAAAGAAGAAACCCTTAGATCCTAGTGTTGACCTGGATGCCATTGCAAAGATGAACTGTGAAGGTTTCAGCGGAGCTGATCTGGCTAACCTGGTAATTTTTTTTGTTTTTCTTGAATCATTAGATGACTCTGATGTTCTGTAATGAGTTTGATTCTGATGGTTTGGTTTGAATTGGAAGATGGACAAAGCTATACACCTGGCAGTGGAGGAGAGATTCCAGTCCATTGAGTTGTCTGAAGGTGATGATGTTATTGGTTCAAATGAGTGTACCATCAAGGCGACTCATATTCAGCAAGCCGTCTCCTTAGTCTCACCTTCCGTGAACAAACAGGTTATAATGCTCTTCTCTCTTTGTTTTCATCACTTTGATCCTCTCATTGAAATTTAAATTGAAAACTCCACTTTGTTGTGGTTCTGCAGCAAATAAAACACTACGAGGAGCTACCAAATAAGCTACAAAGAAGCGGTAGGAGGAACAACGAACAAGCCACCATGGGACCATCTTTTGCCTTTGAGTAATAAAAATATGTCTTACAATAATTGTTTGCAAAATCCCATTTTTTTTCTACTCTAGTATTAAATGTTCCGAATTTAATCATCCAGTTATTAATCCTTTTTAATCTCTTTTTCTTATCTCTATTTTCTTCTCTTACACTTTTCCCATTTCTTTGGATAAGCTTGTTTTTATCAGATTCTCAAATTTTGTTTCCAGCAACTGTTCTCATCAAATACGTTTAACTACAGAAAAAAAATAATCCAGGACTCTAGAAAATTGTATACACGGAGGAGATAACAGAAGCTATAAGTTTATAAAAAGCATGCTTAAATGGTTTTTTCTTTTAATAGAAAACTAAAAAGTACTTTTTCTCAAGAAAAATAAATACAATCGTGTTAGTACACTTTTTAGCAGAACCGGCCTAAAGTCAGATCCTTGAGATTTTTTAGTTGACCAGTGCATAGTGTATGGCTAGAATTTTCGTGAAAGTTCCCTTTGTTGGATCATTTGATTGTGATGTGAGAACTTTTTCAACTGGTGTTAACAAAATAAAACAAAAAAGAAAAAAAAACTAGTTTTTCTTCAACTAGAAAAATCGGAGAACCTTAATCTCCCTTTTCTTTTCTCGTTTCTAGAAAAGAAAGAAGATTTGGTTTTTATTGCATAACATGTGACCACCCAATAATACGATGTGGTAGTTGGAACAAGTCTATTAATTCAAATAATTCGTAGCATAACTTATTCTAAATAATATTTTTAAAATGTTTTTAAATTTTTGTTTATGTGTAGGTATTATTTTAATAAACAATTACAATATAACCTCGTTTTTAAATTAGAAATTTAAATAATATTTATATTTTTAGTTGGAAGAATATAAATTTTGATAATCCAAGGTTAAATCAATATAAATATTATCTCATTATCTCAAGACTGCCGAATTTAGTGCATGAATATATCATTTCTTAGAAAGAAAAAAAATCCGAAAAAATTAAATTTCGAAACAACCAAGGAAAGAGAAGGGGAACTTTTGTTCCCAGCGTTTTACTATAGAAATTGGGCAACTGGCTTTTACCTAAAATCAAACCAAACAAAAAGGACATCACCTGTAAATGTAATGTATGTAACCATACATGTTTTTGAATTAAATGCGAATAATTTTTCTTTCATCATTGATTCATTATGCGTATCATTACATTACACACTGATTATGGAGTATTAAAATCTATTTTAATTATTTCTCTAAAAAAAAAGGAGAGAAGTGTTACAGTCTTCAATTTGTTTTCTCAGCAATCTCGATCTTCTTCTCTCTCTCCAAGGTTTTTCGCAAATCCCTTTTCCAGTTTTAAGGATTAGTGATATTCAAATTAGGATTTTAGAGAGAGAGAAGAAAAGAGAGAGAGAGAGAGAGAGAGAGCAGTGTTTTAATGTCTCTGTGAAGGTAGGAAGGAACTGTAATTGGATCCAGATACAGACTAAAACCACCTGTCTTAAAATCCAACATTGTTTCTAGGGTTTTTAACAGCACAATTCCAGCGTTCGTAGTGATACGATGTTGTTGGAGAGTGGAAGAAGATGAGAAATGGTCGATCATCGGAGAAGCTCATTGTCGTTATTGTTGTCTTTATTGTGTTTGGTACTTTCCCTCAACTGTTTAGTTATTGCTGCGAAATCACGGACTCGATTCGACGAGCGTCTCGCTCTCCTCCGTCTCAGGTCCACTCTCGGTCTACGAGGAACCGATTGGCCGATCAAAGGCGACCCCTGCCGCGTCTGGAGAGGGATACAATGCGACGACGACGGAAGCATCGTCGGGATCGACATCTCGCGTTTCAGGAGGACGAGAATCGGTAAGCAGAATCCTCGGTTCTCCGTCGAACCGCTCGTTAACCTCACTCGCTTAGCTTACTTCAACGCGTCTGGGTTCGCGTTACCCGGTTCGGTTCCCGATTGGTTTGGTGTTAGTTTAACGGCGTTGCGTGTCTTGGATCTTAGCTCTTGTTCCGTGAGCGGCGTTGTCCCTGTAACACTCGGTAATCTAACTACCTTGAGGAGTTTGAATCTCTCTGGTAACAGTCTTACCGGTTTGGTTCCGAGCGGTTTAGGAGATTTGTCGAGTCTCTCCGAGATTGATCTCTCTAAGAACTCACTCACCGGACCTCTTCCACAATCTTTCACCTCGTTGCTGAACTTAACGACTCTTGACGTGTCTACGAATTACCTCACTGGTCCGATCCCTCCTGGCGTCGGATCGCTATCTAACCTTCTCTATCTGAACCTGTCAAGCAATAGCTTCTCTTCTTCGATTCCTCCGCAGCTAGGTGATCTCGTTAATCTCGTTGACCTCGATCTCAGCGTCAACTCATTGTCTGGTTCGGTTCCTAAAGAGTTTAGAAAGTTAACCAATCTTCAGAACATGGTGGTTAGCGATAACCTCTTGAGCGGAGCTTTGCCAGCTGATTTGTTTGTTGCTAACAGCCAGCTTCGGAGTTTGGTTCTGAGAGAAAACGGTTTCTCCGGTAATCTACCTGATTCTTTCTGGTCTTTGCCTATGTTAAAGATCCTCGACGTTGGTAAGAACAACTTCACAGGAACGCTACCGAACTCAGGTAGCTCTGGTCCGAACCAGACCAGTGCAGAGATGGTGGATATCTCCTCCAACACGTTCTACGGCGAGCTCACACGGATTCTCGCGAGGTTCAGCGCCATGGACCTCTCTGGTAACTACTTCGAAGGTAAGGTTCCAGATTATGCGCTGGGAGCAAACGCGTCTGTCACCAGAAACTGTCTTCATAACGAGAAGAGACAGAAGTCCTCAGAAGACTGTTCGTCGTTCTATACAGCGAAAGGACTAGACTTTGATGATTTCGGACGTCCCAACACCACACAACCTAAGAAGGCTTCTTCAAGGTTAAGCCACAGGACTGTGATTATTATATTAGCATCAGTTGGTGGAGGAATCGGTTTTATTCTGATTTTCATCCTCTTGCCAATTCTTGTGGCTCTATGGATACGTCGAAGAAGAAGCAGAGGGAGCAGTGATAGGCCTAAACCTGTGACGGAAGCGTCTTCTCAGCCACCTAAAGGAGGGGCACAGACTTTTGACCTGTCACGTCTTGGGAATGCGTTTGCGTTTGAGCAGCTTCTCCAAGCAACAGAGGAGTTTAATGAAGCTAATCTGATAAAACGTGGCCGTTCCGGGAGTTTGTTCCGTGGGTTTTTGGATAACGGAACACCTGTTGTTATTAAAAAGATCGATATGAAGGAAAGTAAAAACGAAGGGTATATATCAGAGCTTGAGGTGTTGAGTAAGGCTGGACACCAGAGGCTGGTTCCTTTTCTTGGACACTGCTTGGAGAGTGAGAGCCAGAAGCTCTTGGTGTACAAGTATATGAGGAACGGAGATTTGGCTAGCGCTTTGTTTAGGAAGTCGGACAAGGAAGGTGATGATGGGTTGAAGTCTTTGGATTGGATAACGAGGTTGAAGATTGCTCTAGGTGCAGCGGAGGGACTGGCTTATTTGCATCACGAATGTTCCCCACCTCTGGTTCATAGGTAACTAAACTCTTGATTCTCGTGTCTTGTAAGCACAAAAGCGAGAGTAACTCATGTGTGTGT
Source organism: Brassica juncea (assembly GCA_018703725.1). NCBI lineage: Eukaryota > Viridiplantae > Streptophyta > Magnoliopsida > Brassicales > Brassicaceae > Brassica > Brassica juncea. The sequence continues at coordinate 7,668,306 of CM031936.1, read as the reverse complement.
GTTCAATGTTGCATAGGGATGTACAAGCGAGTAGCATACTTCTTGATGATAAATTTGAGGTACGTCTGGGAAGCCTAAGCGAGGTATATGCTCAAGGTGATGTTTATCAAAGCAGGATTTCTCGTTTACTTCGGTTACCACAGTAAGTTTCTCATTTACATTAAACCAAACTCTGTATGCTGTCTCCTCACTTTCAAGTTTAACGTATGTTCCTCCCGCTTCTTTTCCCTCTCTTGCAGATCGTCTGAAGCCTCTTCAGGTATGTATGCGATATAAACTAAAGTCTTCTAGCTTTTTGAAGTATACCTGTGTGAACAGTTTAGTTGCTCCTTGTCTTAAAATTATTAGGCTTTAGTAACAAAGTAACATGTGTTTCAAAGAGGCAATTGCTATGAAGCCATCTGATTTATTATCTCCCTACAGGTGCAGCAAATGCAACTTGCTCCTACGATGTCTACTGCTTTGGCAAAGTGTTGCTTGAGCTAGTCACTGGGAAGCTCGGGATCAGCTCGCCAGACAACGCAGAAGCAAAAGCATACATGGAAGAAGCTTTGCGATACATAAGCACAAACGAGAAGGAACTAGTGACAAAGATCTTAGACCCGTCGTTAATGGTGGACGAGGACCTTCTAGAAGAGGTATGGGCGATGGCTATCATCGCAAAGTCATGCCTAAACCCAAAACCAACAAGACGGCCGCTAATGAGACACATTGTGAACGCTCTTGAGAATCCGTTGAAAGTAGTGAGAGAGGATAACAACTCTGGCTCGGGCTCTTCACGGTTGAGAACAAACTCGTCTAGGGGTTCTTGGAACGCTGCTATATTTGGGAGCTGGAGGCAGAGCGCGTCGGATGTTCAAGCTGGAGGTGGTGGTAATGGAAACTCGGGGTCGCAAGGGAGCAGTGGAAGGAACAATAACAATGGGAACTCATCGTCGAGAAGAAGGCAGTCTAGTGAGATTGTGCCTGAACCTGCTGGTTACGGTGAAGATGTGTAAGTGCTTATGGGTAGAGTCTAAGAGGATAACGTTTTATGATTCGTTCATCGATTCTTTGTGTTGATAATAACCAGAGGCACAGGTTGCATTATGTTAGAAGGGAGGATATGTTTTTTTATTTTATTTATAGATTTGTCATTTTTCTTCTCTCTTTTTTTGCTGTCTTTTCTTTTTGTTTTTTAATTAATTTTTTTTTTAATTTAGATTGTTACTTTTAGATTATCGTTATTGTAAATTGTAATTCTTGGAGGTTGGGTTTCCTCGGGTTCTTTCTTATTGAAGGCCGGGAAAAATAAGGTGAACATTGGTTTCGTTTAAATGTGTCAGTTCCCTTTTTTTTTTCCTGCGTTTTGATTGGATCTGATCTTATGTGGATTAAAATATTAAACTATTTAATTTCATTTGGTCCACATGATGTGGGAAGCTTCAGAATGTATTCGTGGACAAAAGAAAAAAAAACAAGAATAGGTTCTACCGAGAATTGAACTCGGGTTACTGGATTCAGAGTCCAATGTCCTAACCGCTAGACCATAGAACCACTTTGGGCAAGCTAGTGTGTCTTACTTTTCATAATGAAACTCAAACATCTATATGATTACAAACTACCTTTGTTTTTATTCTGTGCCAGTTTCCCTTAACAACACTTACATTTATGATCAACTAGATCAAACCCGCCCGCCCTACGGACAGGATATGCTTTACGAATGATATATAAACCTATATTATTTTATATTCTCATTGCGTATATTTTATGTTGGATATGCAAAATAAACGTAGAATAATGTTTGTGGTTGTCTAAGAATGTTGGGTTGAGAGATTATATGATAAGATTTAGTATTCATGATCTTGATGGTTGTGTTTTTAGTAAGAGATTACTACGTAGAACATATTAATTTAAGTTAAATAATTTAAGATGTAACGTCAAATAATTAGATGCTATGTAATTTAACCAATGTTTCATAAAATATGTCAAGTTACTTGTGTTATAAGGTAATGTTTATACGAGGATGGTTAGACGGTGTATGGTTTTTCTGTGTTGTTATATTGTAGAGTGCTTTTTACCCATAAGATTTTTCAATATAATTATTATTGACAAAAATTTTGGATACAATATGTGGTTGAGTGTTTTATCTTTTTTTTTGTGTTGGTTTTATATTTTTTTTTTGTTTATAAGCGCAGTTTTTCAATATCCAATCAAGCTGACTTGTAAATATGATAATAATATTGCTCATATTAAACATGGGGAAGTTGCAAATATAATATTTAATATGATAATTTGTTAGTTTAACATTTAATCTGTGTGTCTATATTTCTAACTTTTTTAGTTATTAGCTTCTTCTTTTTTCTTGTTATCGTTTTTTTGTTTAGTGAAAACACATTCTCATCTCATTTTTCTCATGTGTCTAACTAAAATTATTTTTATATTTTTATTAGTCTTATTAGAGATCATAATTTTGTAAGTATGAAATTTTTTAATGATTGTAATTGTTATACATTTTCTTAAATGTTTGTTCAACTCGTATATATAGTAAGTAGAATGGAGCTTTTTTATTGCTGTGGTTAGATTTAACACTCAAAACATTGATTTTTTATATTTTTCAATGTATTTCTAATTTTATTTCTTTTTATATTTTTTGTTTGTATATTACAAATTTAAATAATGCAAAAACATATAATTCACAGTAATAGGAAACTATTTGTTTTTTTTTAAATAATGAAAACATAGTTCTAATTATTAATATTTAAATAAATATATGACTGAATACTTTGTATATCTTTATTTTTGAAGACTAAATAAACAATATTATCCAATAACCGATTAGATTTTGTAAGAAAGTTTTACTGATCAAACAAATGCAGCAATTTAACAATTCAAGGTTACATCCCAAATTAGTAGTTTCTAGTTCATTATATGTTCATATTATTTTTGTAATCTTTTTGTTAAACGTTAAGTCAAACACAATATGATCTATATAATTATATAAACAAACCAAAACCGACCTAGTTTATTTTTTGTAATCTTTTTGTTAAACGTATAAATGAACCAGAACCGACCTTAGTTTTGGTTGGGATGAGTTGGAATTTTAGAAAGCACGATTCGGTTAACTCCACTTATACAATTTGAAACCCAATCTGATCATTTTGGTAATCTGATCGACACTCCCAACCACAAAAACTAAACCAAAAATGCCGAAGAAGAATCATGTGAATCTTTCAGGCGATGGCACCGCCGCTCCGAACGACACTTGGTGGTGGCTACCACACAAAGGAACCACCACTTATTTCCTCTGCATCTCCCTCTTCGCATTACTGATCCGATCAGCCGTCTCGATGTTCCCCTACTCCGGCATTGGAACTCCACCCAATTTCGGAGATTTCGAAGCTTAGATACAATTGATGGAGATAAACACAAACCTCCCAGCCATCGATTGGTACATGAACGGCACTCACAACGATCTCACTTACTGGGGACTTGATTACCCTCCTTTAACTTCTTACCAGAGTTACATTCATGGAATCATCTTCCGAGTGCTCAATCCCGAGTCCGTATCTCTTTTCAGTTCCCGCAGGCACGAATCTTATCATGGGTAAGTCGTATAACGATGGTATACAGAGATCAAATCATGCTTGATCTGATCGAATGTTAAAACTTTTGTGTAGAAAGTTATTGATGAGATGGACGATTTTATCGTCTGATGCTCTCATATTCTGCCAACAGTAAAGTGGCGTGGCATATTGTTATGAGAAGAACCGCAAATGTCACCTCGTTCCCGCACGAATAGGAGAGACGAAGGTCATTTCTTCACTTCATCTGGCCGGACACGCCGACAAAACTCACAGCCCAAACTCACTTTACACGATCGAAGCCCATGATGCCACATGTTAAATTAAATGCTGAGTTTTAACTTATGAGACACGTGCACGCTCACAAAGCCTGAATTAATGACATGACATCCTAGGTGTCTCAAGCAGGAGAGAACATACTCTATTTTATATAAATAGATAATGCCTTAGCTAGGGCTGGGACTTATTATCCGGGATCCGGATTCGATCTGAGATCCGATCCGGATCCGCTCCGAAAATAGGATATCCGGGGCGCCCGGATCCGAATCCGGATAGTAAAATCAAGGATCCGTCAAAATCGAATCCGAATCCGGATATCTTAATTTTTAGGTCCGGATATTCGATCCGGATCCGTAATTTTAAAATATATTAGTTATTTTTAATTTTATTTACAATTATATTTGATATATTAATATTTATTCATAAAATTAGTTTTATAATACTATATTTTAATTTTTAAATATTATATTCATACTTATATTTATAAATCTTGTATAAATATTTCATTTATGTATTATTTAAGAATTTTAATATTTTTTAAAATATTAATTTTATTTTATTAATTATTTTTACGTATCCGAATCCGGATATCCACTGATAGTTTGATAACTAGACGGATATCCAGAATTCGGATATCTGGAATCCCCGAATCCGAATCCGGATACTAAATCAATGGATCCGGCGAATCCGAATTCGGATCCGGATCCGGATACCCCAAATTTCCCGAATATCTGGATCCGTCCCGCCCCTAGCCTTAGCATTATTATTTACTAGGTACTGAACCTGAAATTGCGCAATTTCACTCGAAAATTCATTTTATATAAATTAATATACCACACATTTTTTGTATAACATATTTTAATTCGGATCCGGATCCGGATACCCCAAATTTTCCGGATATCCGGATCTGTCCCGCCCCTAGCCTTAGCATTATTATTTACTAGGTACTGAACCTGAAATTGCGCAATTTCACTCGAAAATTCATTTTATATAAATTAATATACCACACATTTTTTGTATAACATATTTTAAAGTAAAAACTGCATATTTTTGCTTTCAAAGAAGTTCTTCTGTCATAAATGTATAGATTGCATGGGCCTATATCCCCTTACATATAATATTAGTTTAAAAAAAAAAACAAAAAGGCTTGAATCTGCGACCATTATGTTAAAAGCTCAATGGTAGACAAGATCTATACACCCGAATAAAGATGAGTAGTCAATTAAGATCGAGGTTTATTCTTCCTTGCCCCAGTCACTCCCATGTGTATTCTTTCTTGCCCTATCCATAAAAAAGATTATATTTTTAATCTTATTTTAATCGAAAACGTGGTAAAAAACGAAAGTATCCTTAATGAAATCCAATATTTACAGATCCAACCCAAATATATTTGACCCGACTTAGACGATCCTGGATCCGTGGGCGTGACCCGCCTATCTCTCTCCCAAACCCTCTCTTTCTCCCCGTGTCTCTCTTCCAAATAGACCAAACCTTCCCAAAACAAAACCAAACCCTCTCTTTCTCTCGTACGTGTTTCTCAGTCCCATTTCCCCCAAATCGAAAGAACCCTAGAACCCGACGAACTCGACGAATTCGACCGAAATCCACAGAAACCCAACGCAATCCACAGAAAACCACCGCCTATTCTCTTGTCCATCATCAGAATCACCATCTTCTTCCGCGTTAGGCTTCCTTTTATCCTCTTGTAACGGATCTTCCATCACCATTCTCGGTGTGTAAAAGGTAACGCGTTTTCATACCTTTTTTCATAGATTCAAATCGTTTAGATGTGGGTTTCGTTGGTATAAATGATGTGTGCTTGTTGAATCGATTTGGTATTGGTAAAAATTGTGAAAGTTTAGTGTAATTTAATTGAAAACCTAGTAGTAAAATGGTTAATACAATTATTGAAAATGGTTATGAGATTATGGAGAGAATGGGATGTTTGGTTATGAAGTTATGTAGATCGAAAGTGTTGTAATGAGATTAGAAGTATCTGTTATTTGTTTTGTGGATATTGAATGGGTTTGTTAGCTTCGATGGTTGTTGTTATAGGATATCGAGATGATATAGATTTGTAAATATATGATAATGACAAATCAAATGTTTGTTGTTATAGGATAATGACAGGCCAAAATCGTGGAGGAAAAAAGAAAACTAAGCAGAGAAAGGAAAAATCTAAAAGAAAAAGTGTACATGTAGAAGAGCAATATTTGGAAGACGTTACAGGGAATGATGAAGAGTTTGGTCATAGAAATGAGTCTGGTCATCCGCCTGCACACGAGAATGAGACTGATCATCAGTCAGCTTCATCTGAGGTAAATTATTCTCAAAATTATTCCTTAAAAATTGTTATTGGAGTCTTACTGGTGTGACTAGTACTACTAAGACAAAAAATATATGGCTTAATCTGTTTTTGTGGTTTACAGGAATCCCAGCCATTGCCCCCTGATGAGCTATACTTCAAGAACACCGAGTTCACTCAGAAGTGTAAGATACAGAGCAAGTGTTATGTGAGCAAGACGGTGCAGATCCTGAAGAAGCCTAAGTTTAAGCCTGAGCTGGAGTGGTTTGAAAACCACCCTCAGTTTAATCATTTTTTCCACATGCCGGATGAGCCAAACTTGAAGTTGCTGGGTATGTGGATGCTTCTACTGCGCACGATTCCTTTACACGAGGGAGAGGAAACATCTTGGTTTGCTGTTAATGGCGTGCCCATTCGGTACTCACTGAGAGAGCATGCACTCATCTCGGGATTGGACTGCCGTGCATACCCGCCTAAGTATAAGAAGATTGGGAGCTTTGCTTTTGTAGACAGGCATTTCAACAAACGTAGTGAGATTACGATGACATCTGTGAAAGAGAAGTTGGTGAGCATGAGTGCGTGTGGTGATCGACTCAGGATGGCTGTGCTTTACTCCTTAGGCACTATTATCAGAGCCAAGGCAAGATACAATGCTCCTTTTGACTCTTTCATATTAAGAGTCGCCAATGATGTGGAGCTTACTAAAACCTTTCCTTGGGGTCGGTTGACGTTTGACGATGCTCTCGGGTCCATCAGTCATGTGATGAAGCTTCTGAAGGGGAAACCTAAGAAGAATGTCAACTTTCCCGGGTTCATAATTCCTTTGGAGGTAAATCTAAATTTTTCATCTTTAAATAATTGTTTTTATTTTGTGAATCAGTTCTAATTGCTTTGTTTTGACATTTAGGTATTGGCATTTGAGTGTATTCCAGCTCTGAATGCAGAATTCAGAGAAGATGTAGATGGATGTTTGAGTAAGTGTCCGAGGATGTGCAAGAGGCGGTTCCAAAGTAACAGCATGAAAGGTTTCCCACTTGAGGATTTGTACCACACACTTGGAACAACTAATGTATGTGTAAATACTGTTTTTCTAGACTAAGTGAATAAAATATAATTTATGTTTGATAATGTTTTGGTATTATTTTCAGGATATTAAGAGTGTTCTGGTTCCTAATGTCAATGAGGAACCTCTCATGGCAAGCATAACAGAGAAAGAGCCAGACTATGAAAACGAAGAAGGAGTAAGTAATTTGTGGAGCACATGGCTTACTGTGAAGGAGAAGCCCATCTTTTGGCAAGAACTCTATGAGTTAGATGTGGCTGCAAGGGAGTTTACTGATAAGAAAGGCAAAGGTCCTCGGGTTGAAGAAGCATCCTCCTGTAATCATGGTTTGGAAGACGTTCTGAAAGGGTTTGAAGAGAGATTGATGGGTAGTTTGAGTGAAGTGTGTGTGACGGTGAATAAAATGGACACGAGGCTTGGTGTTATTGAAAAGAGCCACAAAATTTTGAAAAGAAGGTTTAAGAAGATGAAAGTGGAGAAGAGGCTCACGTCCCTTGAGGAATATCAGCGCAGGTTAATAAAGGGAGCCAAGAAGCAGAAGGCAATAGAAGAGAGGCTTGATGGCATTGAGAAAGATATGAAGAGGAAGGAGAACGAGAACGAGAACAACGAAGGTTTTGAGTACCAAAACACAGATTTTGACTGGGATCTGGGGCGCTCCAACGAAAAAGGAGAGGAAGAGAAAGCTGAAGAAGAGGTGGAAGCAGAGCTTCGGGTTGAAACTGAAGAGGTGGAAGCTTATAAGGAGCCAGAGGTGGAAGAAGAGGGTGGAGTAGAGGTGGAAACAGAGCCTCGGGTTGATGCTGAACAAGACAAAGAAAAACAGAAAGGTGAAGAAACGATGAATGAAGGCAATGAGATGGGAAGAGAGACTCGGGTTGAAACTGAAGAGGTAGAAGCTTATAAGGAGCCAGAGGTGGAAGAGGAGGGTGGAGTAGAGATGGAAACAGAGCCACCACGTGGTAGAACTAAGGCAGCAGCCGCGTATATGGGGAGAGGGTCTAGGACAGTTTCTCTTAAGTGGGATGATGAGGTTTCTGCTGTTGATGAGACGGCTCTTTCAGGGAAAGATAAACAAGGGTGGATTCTTACAGTTTTCAAGAGCAAAGATGGAGCTTCTGCTGTAGATGAGACGGCTCCTGCTGTAGAGCAGACAGAGCAGGGAGCTCCTGCTGTAGATGAGACGCCTGCTGATGTAGATGAGACGCCTGCTGCTGTAGAGCAGACGGAGCAGGGAGCTTCTGCTAAGGAGACGAATGAGCCTGCGACGGATAAGGGAGCTGAGGGAGCTGAGAATGATCCTAAGCCGAGGGGTAGACCGAGAAAGTCTACTGACCCAAAGAAGTTCACAACGCCAAAACAGAGGACACGTACACGATCACAGTGGATTTCCTCTCCCTACACTGAAGCTGACACCAATGAGATTGAAGGGCGCAAGAAGAAGAAGCCAAGAACTGAGGCTTAGTGAACTTTTCTGTGTTTAATATTTATCTCGGATTTGTTGTGAACTTATGTAGGATGCTATGTTGTTGTATGTAGGATGCTTGAATGTTTGTTGTGAACTGAATGCTTATTGTGAACTGAATGCTTGTTTGGTAGAATTTTCTTGTGTTGTGTGATTGTCTTGAAGCAGGTTTGGTCTAATCAAGACAAGACAAGACAATATATGGCCCAAAAATCAGAGAAGAACTACTAGGTTTATAGGTATTACTAAGACAAAATCATTGTCAACACTTCATGAAAATAAAAAAAATAAACCTAAGACACATGTCTAAAACGTGAAGCACAATGTAAAATAAAAAATATATGTATGACACATGTCTAAAACGTGTGAAAAGATAATATTAAACAAATATTTATCTTACTCTTAGTAATACTCAAGGTAGTAGTAATACTTCATTCTTCATAGTAATACTTTTGCAGATTATAGCATTTTTTTAGTAATACAACGTCATTAAATTAAATTAATTAGTAGTACCAATTCATTTAGACATTTTTAAACTGAATATAACACATTGGCAGGAAATGTTTTTAGAAAATATGTGTTTTCAGAAATTCATCTCATCATGGTCTTCCCATCAAGACATTAACAAGGAAGTATAAGGATGTTTTCTATTGAAATGAGAATTTTTCTACCAACTTGAGATTTTAAGAGCATTTTATGTCTATTTTAAAAAATAAACACATGAATGGACATATAATCACGTTAAATACGAGATACATCTTCTAAAAATAAATAATAAGAAGAAAATTAAGGTTCTTAGAAACATGCATAACACATAGTAATACAGTGTAGTTTTTGGTAGTTCATGGTAGTACTCGGTAATTCATAGTAGTCCATATTACACATAGTAGTTCCAGCAGTCCTAGTAGTCCATATTACACATAGTAGTTCCAGTAGTAATACTAGTAGTTCCATATTACACATATTACACATAGTTCAAATCACAAGAGTCCCATGCTACTCAGCGGTTGCAGAAGTACTTCCACTCTCAAAATACTCATACAAACGTCCGCCTCTCCTTCCTCTGCTCCTTCCCCTGCTCCTTCCCCTTCCCCTTCCCCTTCCCCTTCCCCTTCCCCTTCCTCGTCCTCTTCTTCGTCCACGAGATTCTCCGGCTGATGGAAACCTTTGCTTCTGAGTGGGTCCTTTCTTTTTATCATATAATGGAGGAAGAACTTTGAGTGCTCGAATTTCATCTGGTATAACCCATTCAGACTGATGTGGCACAGGATAAATCGTCCTCCAATATGCCAACGCCCAAAGCTCCACCGTATAGTATTTCGAACAATACTCTTGTAGATGGAGGTCCGTTCCAACACTCAAGAACTTCGCAGCAGCACATGCATGAACACACGGGATTTTGTCTATATCAAAGCACCTGCAGCTGCACATTTTTCTTTGCAAATCAACAGTATAAATCTTTCCGTCTTTACCATCGACATTGTACTCATGTAGAAAGCTGTTTATCTCAACCACATCTAAACACCTCGCTTCCAAACATCTTTTTGACAACATGGTTTCCACTTTAGGCACAAGCTTCTTTGTGGCTGGTATTTGAGCTGCCTTCTTCCTGTGTTTGTTAAACCATTCAGCCATTTTCTTAATGATAACATCAATCATTGGTAGCATGAAGTATTTCCTCGCTTCCCGAAGAACACCATTGATAGATTCTGCTGCATTGGTCGTGTCAACATTGTATCTGTCTCCTTCAAAGTAACATCTTGCCCATTTTCCCACTTCAACACTCTTCTCTAGATACTCGGCAGCAGAAGGATACTTTCTGGAAAAAGCAGCATAGAGAACATCGAACTCAGCCACTGTATAAGCACATGCGCATTCTCTAAACTTGCTTGCACAAACGTCTCTGTTGTTGAATACATGTCCTTTGACATTTTGAGCCAAATGCCAGGTACAATACCCATGTGCAGCCGTTGGGAACACCTCATGTATTGACTTGATCAAGCTCACATTTCTATCCGAAAGAAACACCAATCCGTCTACATCTGATATCACTGACCTCAAATTATTCATAAACCACGTCCAGCTGTCATCTTTCTCACCATCAACTACACCAAATGCAATAGGGTAGTGGTGACGATCAGGATCTTGAGCCGTCGCAACAAGCAGAACTCCACCATAAACATGCTTAAGATGTGTTCCATCCACAATGATAACTTTCCTCATCGCTACAAACCCTTCTATGGAAGCTCCAAATGCGAAAAATAAATACTTAAATCTTTTCGCCGCATCCACTTCAACATAACTTACCGAGCCAGGATTCTTCAACTTAAGCATGTGCATATAGGAGTGTATCAAAGAATAACTCTCTTCCGGAGTACCTCGCACTTCATTAGCAGCCATCCTTTTTCCTCTCCATGCTGTGGCGTATGATACATCAACACCAACCTTGTGTATAACCATACTGATCAGATCAGCTGGTGTTGGTGTGTCATATCTACCGGGATATTCTTCACCCAAAACAGATGCAACAACCTGTGGTGTGCCTCTCCTTCTATTTCTAAGGGTACTTGTAGTTACCACTGAGCATGTATGAGACTTGATGTAAGTTCTTACCGTCCAAAGATCTGAATTCTTAAGCTTTGCTACACGCAAATACCACTTGCAACCTTCTTTCGCTGCTCGACATCTTGCCACAAATCTCCCAGTATCGGACTTCATTGTGTCATACTCAAAACCATTCTTATGCGCACCCCTCTGAACTAGAACTTGCATGGCTATCTTAGTTCTGAATTCTTGACCCTTAACCAAATCGAGACCATCATCCCACTCTTCTTCTACTACTGTTGTGGCTTCAACTCCCGCTCTTGCAGCTTCATCTCCCATACCGACTTCTGTACCTTCATACACATGCTCTAAATCCTCATGCATCTCAAAGTATTCATGTTGTTCAGCTGTGTAAGGCGTGATCATGCCCCCAATCTCACGATCCTGCTCTGTTCCATCTTGCTCAGCTCCATCTATCTCGGTCTCATCTTCCTCGGTCCCATCTTCCTCTGTCCCATCTTCCTCGGTTTCATCTTCTTCAGTTATGTATGTATCACTTCCATCACCATCAGAAAGACCAACATAGCTATCATCAGTTTCATCATCAGTTCCATAATCATCTTCTGAAAGCGGCAGAGCACCATATGTATCATCCATGTCACTGCTGATCTCCACATGTAAAACACTTCTACATTTATCATGATTTACTTGCATGAGATAACCCAAAACGTCTTCGTCACACCAAATATATGATGGCTTGTTGGAATACAATACCAATGGAAAGTAACTAATCTTCACCATCCCATCTCCATTTGCCTTAATCTTTCTGCATATACACTCGACCAATTCAGAATATGTAACCTCTTCCACAGATGTTTTCATCACTAGAGTGTGAATTTGATCTTCTCCCGAGATCCATTTTATCTCAGCTCCATCCTTGATGTAACTTCCTCCATAGTCAAAACATATGATTGTAATAGGAGAAGCCATATAATTCCCTGAAAAGAAATAAAATTATGATTAGTTAACCATTTAAAGAATCTAAGTTGTCCAAGATCTTTGGTACAGAGTCGTTCCAGTAATACAAGTAATACACGTTTCACTTTAGTAGTACCAGTAGTTCCAGTAGTTCTTATAATTTTTTGCTTTTGTCTATTTAACACTTTTAACTGACCAAAAGGGTGTTATACAATCCACAGTACCGTATACTACTACTGTAATGCATTATTTTGCTTTAAAATAGTGGTAAACAAGAAGAAATATACAAAATCGTTCTTAAGCATCCTTTTTCATAACAAAATACCTAAAACTTCCATTTTTACCTAAAACTTTAGTTTTTCATCTTTTTAAGTCTTTTTAATCAACTCATAACGTGTTACATTACTCAGATTATCGTCTAACATAATTTTCATGTTTTTTCCTTTCAAAACCGTGTTAAAAATAGAGAAAAATATAGATTTTTTTGAAATCTAATATTTTTGTTTTTCTTTGAAAACTCTCACGAATTTTACAGCAATACTTTCATTTTTCGTTACACATAATACATAGAACATAAGTAGTATATTATTATGAAAATTTCGTAAAAAAAAACGCATGATTTTACCTCAAAAAAAGCTTCAAAATCGCCAATCTCAAATGGAAGAGGAAAAGAAGTTCGATGGTGGTTGGGGAAAGGGAAACAAGATGGGAGAAAGGAGACACAAGGGACAGCTGTTGGAAGGAGAGAGGTGGGTTGATGTGGGGTCGGCTGTTAGGTTGTTGGATTTAAGGTTGGTTTTATGAGGAGAGAAGCGGAGACTTATTGAAAAAAAAAAACATAAAACATGTGGGGACCGCTGGAAAAAGATAATAATATAATAATTGAGGGTAATAAGGAGAAGGGAAATATAGGAAAAAAAAGTAGGGTAGATAGAATTTTGGTAGGGTAATGAGAATGAATTTTTTTCAACTAGGTCAAATTAGAATACTTTCCATTAAGATCGGTGTGGAAATTCAATCCTTAAAATACAACATCCACTTTTCTTTTACTACTCAAGGTTTCAATATATTTCGATAACTTTTTTACTGAAGTGGCTGCTCTCCCCATTCAGACGAGGAAAATGAGCTGGCTAACTCCTGTAAGTAGCTTTCTTATCATATACTATTTCACAGAAGGTCATGGACAATACCGCACTGTAAATTTTCTTTTTTTTCGCTCTCTGGCTAGTTAGTATTATCTAAACGTACCGTTCCTAACAATTATATTGTAGGTTTTAACTGAGGGTTTAAAGAGAAAAATGGATGTGGTTGATATGGAAAATCCTCAAAGGCACTAATGCCGAAAATATTTTGTTTGAAAGGTAGTAAGCAAATTCTCAAAGAACAGACGAAGCATTTGCTCACGTTCTGCCCAAGCTTGGTTGAGGAAGAGCTTCGACAAAAGACATAGATAAGTACTAAAACAACAAACGAAAGTAGCAGAAAGATCTATTGAAAAATGCAGATAGGAATGATCATTTTGAACATAAGAAATTAAAAAATGGTGTTCATATAGCGGAAAAATCTACCTCGATGATTTGACTAATTTCATGGGATTACGAAGACTTTCAAAAGATAAATCGACTTTCAGTAATTTATTCGGTTTGAGATATAAGTTGAGTTGGTGGCACATCGTTCTCGAGAAAAAATAAAATATGTGTTACACTTACATATATACCGATGGAATTTTTAAAGTAGAAAATTTATTAGAAAAGATCAGAGATAAATACATGAAAATATTAACAATGCATAATCTTAGTTATGTGGTCAGGATAGCACTTTGAGGTTTTTAAGAGAGATTTCAAATTCTGATTTTTTTCAAGAAAAAAAAAACAAAAGAAACCAAATTGACTTAGGAATGAAACCAAATTAAATGGCCTAACATTGGGGATTCTTTGTCCTTTTATTCCTTAGGAATGCATTGGTGCCACAAAGTGACTTATCTGAAAGAGTTTGGCCCATGAAACCAAACTAAATGGCCTAACCTTGGGGATTCTTTGTCCTTTTACTCCTTGGGAATGCATTGGTGCAACTAAGTGACTTATCTGAAAGAGTTTGGCCAAAAATGCCTTAAGGCATAATGACTCGATATATACAGAAAATTTTGTATTTTAGCGGGGCTCATTCCTGACCTAAGATATGTATCATCATAGAAATTATTTAATTAGTTTTAAATATTAAGCAAATAAAAAGTAGTCAAAACGCATGAAAGTAAAAGTAAGTGATATGGATTTCACAAATGAGAGAGAGATTCATAAAAAAAAAAAAAAAACTCAAAAGACACATGGCTTTCAATCAATCGTTTACAATTTTTTGTTAGCTTTATAAAAAAAACGTAATTAAATTATATTTAAAATAATAAATATATTAATGGGATACTCATATGGATGTTCAATTAAGTACAATAGGAAAATATATATCTCTTTAGAATCCGATAAATGTCCCATTATTGAGAAAGATCTTACAAACACACAAGAGGAGTCCTCTATTACGTAACAATAACTCTCCCACACAAACATGTGGTACGTTACGCATTAATTATTTAGATTTTTTTCTTTTTAATTATTTAGATATTGCCAGGCCGAAGAGCCTTTATTCCTCAGATAAGAGGTATCCGTCGACCTGTTTAGTCACTTCGACCAAGAACTGGAGCAGTCTCTCAGGGTGAGCAACGTTCTCATCAATCCTCTCGTACTTCACGTTCCACTTCACCGTACTTCCTGGTCCTCCATGGTTAGGGCTCACTTTCATCGTTTTCAAGAGGCTTTTGTATTGTGTCTTAAGAGGTCCCTCTAGCACTCTCCACTGAATCACTTTCTTCTCAAAATCCATCGCCTCGATCCTATCTTTCGACACTCTTGCCTCTCCATCTATACCAAAACATGTTTTATCGGGATTAAAATCAAAGAAACAAGCAAAACAGAAAATCTTTTAAAATCTTATGTTCCAGCTATATCCAAGTCCTCGTATGATCTAACACCATTTTCAACAAAAAGAAAAGATCTTCGGATTCAAATCAAATAATAATAGAACGAAAACAAATTGATAAATAAAATTTTAAAAAGGATATAGTGATGCTATTACCAAAAAGTAGTTTCCACAAGACTATGCTTCCAACCGTGCCCCAGTCCCCTTCGAGCAAATCACATCCCTGAACGTAGCGAGTGGCTTTGGGCACATGTTGTAATCTTCCGACGAACGTGTGGAACTTACTAGCCGGAGATTTGATCTCCACGTCTGCCTCAACTTCCTCCTTTACCATTATTTATCCCGTTGCTTTCTTTCTCAAGGCCTCCTATTAGATGGGATTTCGGTGAGACTTTACTACCCTATATCAACTTCATAACTCCTTTTATAGAGATATTGGATGAAGAATATGAATGAGGAGTGGATTCCTTTTATTCTGGATGTGATTCAGTACTTAGTTATTTGTCTACATCGTTAATACCTCGAACTAATTTCTTACTATGTATAACTACTCGATCTTTCATCCGTGATACGCACGGATTATGCATTATAAAACTCTTACCAATAATTGTTAATGCCTATATTTAAAGTAGTTATACCTACCACAACGTTTAGTACATTACAGCATCTCCAATGGTGTTACGACCATTGGAGTCCTTAGCATTATTAAATTATTTTTTTAATTTTTTTTGTTTGAATAGTTAAAGACTCTAATCAAAATTGTATGTTTAATGGTGTTCTCCAATTTAGAGTTCTTAGGAATTAAAAAAACAAAATTTTATTGCATGATTAAATATAAAGATACAATAATTATTAATCTTCATCACCAAATTTGTTCCAAATATTTTCAAGTAAATCATTTTTCAATTGTTCATGTATATGCCTATCGCGAATATGATTCTGTATGCCAATCATATTACCGAAATTTGTACGCATGTCGGTACTATAGGACATATCCACCCATGAACTTCTGCTTACGTCTCTTTCAAATTCAGATATATCGTACTGAGTGTATCCATCTCGTTCATTTTCGACTATCATATTGTGTAGTATGATACATGCTCTCATAATCTTCCCTATCTTTTTCTTGTCCAAAGAACGAACCGGGTTTTCCACAATCGCAAATCTAGCTTGCAATACTTCAAAAGTCCGCTCCACATCTTTTCGGGTTGCTTCTTGAACTTTAGCAAATAACTCTGCTTTAGGACCTTGAGGGAGAGAGATAGATTGGATAAATGTTGACCATTTTAGATATATACCGTCTGGAGGTAGTACGCCAACTTATACATGTGTCCGTTGACCACGTACTCTAACCTGGGAGCTCGACCTTGTAAAATGTCATCAAAAATAGGAGACCGATCGAGGACATTAATATCGTTTAAGGTACCTGGAGGACCAAAAAAAGCGTGTCATATCCAAAGATCGTGTGAAGCTACAGCCTCTAAGAAAATTGTCGGTTTTCCTGATCCATGTGTGTACTGTCCTTTCCAAGCGGTTGGGCAATTTTTCCACTCCCAATGCATACAGTCAATACTTCCTACCATCCCAGGAAACCCGCGTTTCTCTCTAATATCGAGTAGTCGTTGAAGATCCTCTGGTCATCTCCAAATAACAGTATTATTCCTTCAGTGAAATTATGTAAACACGAAATTGTCGTGCTTTCACCAAGTCGAAGATATTCGTCAACCGTGTCAGCCACAGAACCATAAGCAAGCAGACGAATTGGTGCCGTACATTTTTGTAGTGGAGAAAGACCAAACCTCCCGGTTGCATCTCCTCTTTGTCAAAAGAATGGAACGTCCTCTGAGAGGCGATGGACTATACGCATGAATAATTCCTTATTCATGCGGAAACGGCATCTGAATAAATATGCCGGAAATGTCGGATCTTTGCTGAAGTAGTCATTCCATAAACGGTTGTGTCCTGCTTCACGGTTTCGTTCAATATAAGCAGGTTTCCTTCGCTTATTGGTTTGGGCCTCCACTATGTTGTTGTACGTATCTTCGAAGATATCGTCGAAATCTTCGTTCAATCTTTCTTCGAGTTCATCGGATGAAGATGATGACATTTTGCTAATCCCTCCTTGAAACAAAAAAGATATCAAACCAAACGGTTTATAATCGTTTTAAAATATCATCTATTTTTGAAAATTAATAATCTATTGTCTAAAATATTCAAAACACACAGCTACTAGCATTTTTATCTCTTTCTACTATATTTAGTTCCAAATTTTCAAAAACTCAAATCAACACTTGTCTAAAATTGGATCAAAAAGATGGAATCGTTTAGTTCTTCGTTATATATAATATGGGTTCTGTAAGTTTTTTTAAAAATGTTTTTAAAATGTCTATGATACAAGTTCAGATTCTATAGACATTTCTCATCATTTTTTTAACGCAAAACACATTTGTAGTTTTTTTTTTAATTACAAATTTTAATTTTGATTAATACTCTATCTAGTATGTGATTAGTTAATTGAATAACTAACTAGTGTAATTAGATACATGTGCACGCACGCAGTTGCTACTTTGCACTTGTATGTATTATGGAGATCGAGTTTGTTGGAGTAAAACTTTGAATGAAAGTTGGAGTAAAATCGAATTGCTAAACGACATTTCTAAACTTTGAATGAAAGTAAAACCGGATTGCTTATTTATTATTATGTCTTGAAATGTTACCTAATTAAGAGATTGTAGTTGTTATCTTTGGAGTTAAAGAGAAGCAGTACTTGTGATCTTTGGAGTTAAAGAGAAGCAACTTCTTGGAGTAGTAGCAAAAGATTACAAGAACTTGGTAGCAAAAGATTACAACTTGTTCGAGAAAACACAAGAAATAGTAGCAAAAGGAAACAAAAGGAAACAAGTTCTGATGAAGAGGAAACAAAGCAAAGGAGATAGCTAGCTAAAGACAGGCTTGAGAGAAACTTATAGAACATAAAGTGAAACAGAAGAACCCATAACTTGGTTCACATGAGCTAAACAACAACACACTTTCACAACTCCAAATGCACCCGTGACTTGGTTCACATGTCTTACTGTTGAACCTGAAACAACAAATAAGACAAGAGTTAGCAAAGTATTAAAGTCATAACTACTCAAAACAACATTAATACCTTAAACTGAACATATAACATCATAACATCTCAAACATAAGTTTGAGTTTAAGAGATGTTTCCATGTCAGAGAGTGACTCTTTTTTGGCAAGTAAACGATCAAGCATTCTGTTTAGAGATTTTTTCTTTCATTTCCAACATGGCCTGTAACTTTGACAACTCCTCTTCTTTACCACTCTTCTTCCTCTTACTAGCAGCTTTAGCAGCCTTGACCCCAACAGGTCTACCCTCTGGTTCTCCCACTTCCTCTTCTCTATTAACCTCCAACACTTGTTTGCGCTTTTCTTTCACACCGTCCTTAGCCAGAAAGGTTGAGCACCATTTCCTGTCATGCCTCAGCTCCCTCCAGGCATGTTCCAGGTTGAACTTGATGGAGTAGTCATTGTGGAATATGTCTAGGGCAGCTTTCATCACATCATCATCATTTTGACCACTTCTCTGCTCCCTCAGAGCCGTTTCAAAGCATCCAACAAACTTGCAGACTTGCTCGTTAATCCTAGCCCACCTCTGCTTGCACTGACCAAGCTCTATAGGTATTGTCCCAACCAGGTGAGGGCTTGCGTTGTAGTAGTCTTGAATCCTCTTCCAGAAAGCACCAACTTTCTGCTCATTGCTGACCACAGGGTCTTTACTGGTGTTAAGCCAAGCACCAATAAGGATTTTATCCTTTTTGGAAGACCATTTCCTCCTCTCCTTGACACCAGACTCATCAGGACATTGGCTACCGAACCAAGCAGGTTCGGGTGAATCAAGATCAACTGAAGATTAACTATTCAGTAGGTTAACAAAACCAGGGATGCTATCCATGGTTAGAGAATGCTCTGTGTCACTCTACTAGCAACACAGAGCCTTAAGTAAGCGATCTATAACTAAGAAACATTTAAAGCCAATAAAATCCGAGCAGTTAGGAAGGTAGAAAGCAAACCAGTAGCATTTAACACCAATCAAATCTGACTAAGTACTCTACTAGCAACACAAAGCCTTCGGAAACCGATTTCTAACTAAGTATAACATTTAAAACCAATCAAATCTGAGGAGTTAGGAAGGTAGAAAGCAATTCTGTAGCATTTAACACCAATTAAATCTCACCAGTTCTGAAGTTTTACACCAAATGAGTTTTAGCTTTTATAAACATTTCACTTTATATGTTTTTATTATTCAAAGAAAAGAGACTACTATATGTTTTTATATTCAAAGAAAAGAGACTAGGAAGTTGTTTGTAGAGTACCTTATAGACACTGGCGAGGTCAGACACTCGGGTTTTAAGCCTTTGAAGCTTTTCTTGAAAACACATGAGATAAAACAGTCAAAAGTTTTAAAAACTTGCAGAAACAACAATCAAAAGCACAAGGAGAGAAACTAATCAGGCAGAAACATGACCACAAAACCTATTAAAACTAATACACAAACCATTAGACAAACAACTAATTCAAAGCCATTTGTAACCCCTGATTTCTTCTTAGATAACTCACACACTGTCTTCTCTAGCTTAAACAGCTTCTGCTCACTCTCATTACCTTGATCCTTAAGCTGCCTAAGTTGTGTCTGAAAGTCACTCATCTCCTCCATAACCGCCACATCCCACCATTTCCAAACATGGCAGTCTCCATCATCAACATTATTGCACGTGAAGTACCTTCTACCTGGATCTTTTCTAGTGTAAGATGTTGCGACAACAGGCTCACCACCACAATAGCATGTCGTCGGGATTCCATCATCAGCCTCAGGTTGAGGTGGGTACTGAACCGGCTCTGCAATATTGTAGCTACTCTCAGCTTCATCCGCGTACATTTCAGCTTCTGCTTGAAGAAGGCAGGTTAAACCTATGTCATACTCGTCTGATGAAGAAGGCTGGTTGTAGCTATAATCTTGTCCCATGTTTCGTTAACCTGATAGAAATAGACAAGGTATATATTAGACATGAAAAGTTAAGAACTTGTTGTCCTATACAATCTCAATCGTTAATAATAATCTAAGAGAAGAAGATAACTCCAGAGTAACAATCTTAAGAACACAGTTAAACAACAATAATCACAAAGTCAGAGCACATAAGCTCAACATTTGCTCGAAAAGAATCACAGAGTCAGAGCACACAAGATCAAAAAATCGTTTTGAAACCGTAAGAACAAACGAAAAGATCACCAAATTGATTGAAACCAAAATCATTTTGAAACCGTAAGAACAAACGAAAAGGTCACCAAATCGATTGAAACCAAATCGTTTTGAAACCGTAAGAACAAACGAGAAGATCCCCAAATCGATTGAAACCAAAATCGTTTTGAAACTCTAACTACAAACGAAAAGATCCCCAAATCGATTTAAACCCAAATCGTTTTGAAACCCTAACTTCAAACGAAAAGATCTCCAAATCGATTGAAAACCCAAAACCGAAACCTAAATTGAGAGGAAAACAACATGCAAGAGAGGGCTTCGATTTACCTTGCTTATCCGAGGGGAGCAAAATCGCCTTTTCGTGGAGAGGATTTTTTTTTTCTCGTCTTGCGTCGAGAATGACAAATTTTTTTTTTTTGCAATACGGAACACATTATTCCCCTGACCCAATCAGACAATGCCACGTCTCTAAGGACCAAGTCCTTAAAATCCTTAATTACGGACCAATCCTTAGCTAACTTAGGTTATATAATATTATTGTATTCATATTAACCTAGGATTAAGTGCTAAGGACTTGTGATAATCCTCCGTTGCGGGTGCTCTTAGACCATCTTTATCCCGGGTTATTAGGGGGTTTCTTAATCCGGGAGCCCCACAAAAACCATTAAAACCGATCATAAAAGTAGTGAAACAAGGACCGATTATGGAGGATTTTTTGCACTGTTTGCGGGTCCCACCGATACGTGGCGGCCCACGATTGGTTCGGTTTTTAATTTTTTTTTTCTGACAAAAAAAAAAACTAAGAAACCGTGATAAGCCACGAGATAAGCAAGCTTCATCCTTTCTTTCTATCATCAGTTCAATTGGCACAAAGTGGCTCTTGTCCCGTAACTTATCGTTCTTGTTTCTGCAAAACAATGATGTAAATAATAACAAAAAAGTGTTTAAGATGATAACGTAAGAAGTAAAAAATTTAATTAATATTGATTATACTAAAAATGTATTTTAATGACTATTGCTCGTATTGTTTTTAGGAATCATATAAATTTCATAATTTTTTAAATAATTACAAAAAATCATTTTTTTTGAAACTATAGCTATGACTTCTTGAACGAAAAAATAACTTCTTGGAAAAAATAATGTTCAATACAGCTTTGCCTTTCTAGGGGACTGAGGCAAATATAAAATGAAATGGCATAATCTAAGAAAAACAATCGCCTAACAAGTGCTTTAACTATGGAATTCAAAAGAAACAAAGAAAACACAAGAGAGAGAACTGCAAGATAGTCAAAGTATTCAAATATTTCTCACTTTTAGTTTTCTTGGTCGACCATGTGAATATGGAAAGTGGATTTGACCGAATAAAGGGATGAATGTGGATGTTTGCATGAATATCTGATGAATTGTTGCGTTTTGGCTCCTCTCTTGGCCTTAAGATGCTGCATTTCGTTTAGGGTAAATGACAACCATCGATCGAACTCCTTATTTGATTGGGAATAATGATCAGGTAGGTGTATAACCTATAGTATTCATACCTTGTCTGTTTAGATCGTTCTCGGATGGTTCTTGAGCTTGTGAGGCTTCGCCCATGGCCTTTTGGTCGAGGATGTGCTGGTCCGGATGATTGTTGGGTCATAGAGGATCATCTTGGCCGACTAAAATATCAATCACCTTGCTGAAATCCTTTCTCATATCTTTAGTTCCGGACTTGTTCCTGGTGGCTGCCTCATGCTCGGAATTATCTCACTTGAGATGTCCTCATCACTTGATCATGTGACAAAGCCAACTGCAAGGGTGAGGATTGTGAGATCAGAACTTAGCTGATAGGTGGAGGTGATGTCTATATTCTCGTTTGTGGCAAGTATTACATCAAATATCAAATTTTCGTCATCGCTTCAAAGAAAATGTTGGATTCTGACAAGGAAAAAGCTAAATTTTGCGTGGTCACCCTTGCTTCTATATATGATACAACAATCATGTGTGGAACCAGTTTCAAATGAGTGAATGCAACAACATCGTTTCGTTATGCTTTATTTTTAAGATTAATTGCAAGGTTCGTGCAAGGGTCCAAAACAATAAAAACAAAAAGGCAAACAAAAAAAAGATAGCAGATGAACATAACAAATCTTGAGATAGCTTGATACTAAATCGTTTAGGGGAAGATAAGCTGACACGCAGTTGAACCTCTAGACAAGTTTGTGAGGTAGGTGCGGATTCGAAGTTTCTCAATATGACCAGCGGTGGATACGGGGACAATCTTGACCTTTGTTAAACACGTAGCATTCTTGAGGAGAAAAGAGATAACATCCTTGTCGAATTGAGTATCTGTATAACCTCTCCATTCCAGGGTTTGAAGCGTGGATGACAAGCACTCGGGAACGCTATTAGTAATTGGCTCCGCCCAAAGAAAACAACGTCTCAAGTTGCAAGACTGAGAAGAAAGAAAGTGAAGCAGATGTTAACATCATATACTAAAGCTCTAATTTTATTTAACAAAATTTCAAAAATCGAACCTTGGTTAGCTGGAGATAGCGTAGTTTAGGCGAATAATGAAGAAATGCGATAAGCAAATCCCACCACAAGGGTGAACATGTGCACATACAAAAATGATCAAGCTTTTTAAAGTAAGGGCCAATGGTGACGGGATCCCACTACATTTTTGAGTTACCGTGTGAGTATCCATATATATTCTAAGTACTTAATTAATTAAACACATATTGCGTAATCTTTTTAATTACCTCTGATGAGCACAATGTAAAGCTCTTCAATGAGTTTCTACGTGCCATATAATCAAGAAACTGATTATTGTAGATATTGTCACCGTGTACCACCGACTTTTTTAGAAGAGGAGCACCAGCGGTAAGCTTACCGATAAACATGTGGCCCGACACTTGGCTTGAGACAGAGATGTACAAGTAACGGAGCGACGCGAGACAAATTGGATATTCTTCAGGTATGTCGTCGAGTACAAGGGCCTTTAGCTTCAGACAAGTTAGTGTCCCACAAGTGTACAGACTCTTTGGAAGAGTCGTGATCATCGGTTTCCGGGCGGCCGTAAAGTCGATTTCGAGGTCACGCACCCTCCGGAAAACTGCGAAATCAATCCAGGTTCCGACTTTTCTTGTTCCGCAACATGGACTGACCGATAACTTGAAACTTCTGAAAACATGACCCTCATGTAACTGCAAAAAGATGTCGACAAAGTCTGAGAAGTATTTGCCATCGTTTTGGCTAAAATCATGATCAAATTTTGGCACTTGCTTCCAAAGAAACTCCCATCGTCTGGACAAAAGCATTGTCGCCACCACTTGTCTTGTTGGAAGCCATGAGAGTATCTCAATGAGCATCTGGTCGGGTAAGTCACTAATCATACCCATTCTCTTGGGTAACAAAAAGTAAGTAGAGTGGAACCCTAATTTTTTATCTCATAAGATCTGCTCAGGTATGTGTGTATATATCGCCGATTTGTTATATAACACAGCCCATGTGACGAATAAACAAAACCCTAAATAATTAATTTAGTTTGTTTGCAACTTAACCAACTTTGTCTAACCAAACTCAACCGGTTAAACCAAGTAAACACCCAAGAACGTGAAAAAGTAAGCAAAAAGAAACAAACAAATGATCATAACAAAATCTATTTCTAAAAAAATTGGATATATTTGTACTTCTTTTTTAGATGTTAATTGGTTTGGGTTAGTTATAAAATAAAATAACATTAATTATTGAGAATGAATTATTTTTTAATCTATAAACTTAATCACTTCTACGATAAAATTTTAATTAATAAAATCATACCCAAGAAAAACAGTATTTCGAATCTTTTTTTTTTAAAATGGGCGTAAATTGTTATGTTTTGTCATCTTTGTGTTAAATCCAGAAGTGGCTTCTATCAATTTCCCTTTTGTTCTTTTTCCTAAATACTGAAATAATTAAAAAAAAAAAGAATGGTTGAAATTTTTGTGGCCGTTGATGAAAAGCAGGAAAGAAACAACATAAAGAAATCTGAAATCTGAGTATTAGCCAACCACAGTCACGCGTTCTGTTTTCACAACAACACTCTCTCGACGCATCCAAATCAAAACTCGTCTCTTCCCTTCCCCTCGCTACCTTACAAAAACCCTAACCCCCAATTTTCTCTCCTTCACTCGCTTGCAAATGGAAGACGAAGAAGGTATCGGGTTGATTCTAGCCAGAGCCACCGAGCTCAGACTCAAAATCACAGATTGCATCGACACCTCCAGCACCTCCGTCGGCGATGACGGCCACGGCGGCGGCGGAAACGAGTTTTCTTTTCCCGGAGAAGGGAAGAAAGATAAGGATTTTGATTCAATCAGCTCTGGAGATGCAGAGGAGGAAGAAGAAGAAGAAGCTGATGAACAGCTTTTGCGTATACGCGATGCTCTTGAATCCCTAGAGTCTCAGCTCGCTGCTTTACAGGTTCTAAAACTCAAGATTCCACCTTCTTCTTTGTCTTTTTGTCTCAATTAGCCAAAACCAGACCAATCTTGAAGATGGTTGTTCTGTTCATTGTTATGGAACTCAAAGTTTGTGGCTTTTAGTTTGAAACATTGATTTGGTCTGAATTGTTCTCACTGTCTTAATTCTTAGTTAAGAGCTATCTGTCATGGTAATTGATTGGTTTTCTTTGTAATAAAACCAGAATCTACGGCAAAGACAACAGTATGAGAAGCAAGTGGCTCTCTCTGAGATTGATTACAGCAGGAAGGTGTTGCTTGAGAAGCTCAAGGACTACAAAGGGAAAGAACTCCAAGTACTAGGCGAGGCTTCGACTTTCGCTGGCGAGAGAGTTGACTACGAGAACGATCTCCTCCTTCCTCCTTACCCTGTTCATCCTCCTCCTCTCTCCCTCGGTTTAGATAACAACAACAATGGCTACTTGCCTCGTTTACCCTCTAAGCAGAACATATCTGATGCAAACGGGTTTGGGTCAGGACATGTGAGAAAGGAAACAGAGGTGGAAAGTCCCCACGGAGGCTCGAATCATGGAGTTGTTCGCTTCTTAGGCTCTGTTGCCAAGATCATGCTTCCAATCATCGGTGTGATTGCAATCTTGTCTGCTTCTGGATATGGTCCGGAGATCAGGAAAAGAGGCGCATCACTGAAGTTTCTCCCGCAGAGAATAGTCATAGGGAAAAGACCAGTGAATCAGTGTCCTCCCGGGAAAGTTCTAGTGATTGAAGATGGTGAAGCAAGGTGTCTTGTGAAGGAAAGAGTCGAGATACCATTTGATTCGGTGTTAGCGAAACGAGATGTAACTTACGGATATGGTTGAATTGTAAAAACGCCCTACTCTGTAATCTTCATTTCCTCATGAGTTCAGTGTGTAAAGTTTCTATCTTCCGTCTCTTTTAGCTGTGAAGCTACAAACTCCCCCAAAGTTTTGTTCTTGCTTGTGCCCCTCAGCACATAATCTTAAAAGACAGAGTATCACAACTATCACCACTTGGGTAATGGTAGGCAAATGTATTACTATTATTAGTAAAATGATGAGAGATTTTTTTACTGTGGTTTCACCAAAACTTGATCAATTACAGAATACTAGTACATAGTTTTCATTTGTTACCTTGTTTAGAACTTTATCTGGAACTTGTTTAACAAGTACTGTCTCTTGGATAACTCAACAGGGTCATTTTCAAAACCTATATATGCATAGTACATCTTCCCTAATTGAAACAAGATCATAGTTATAGAAAGTAATTGTCTATCATTCATTCAAGTTTAAACAAGATCATAGTTATAGAAAGTAATTGTCTATCAGGCATTCAAGTTCTGTAAAGTTTCACTAAAGTTTAAATATTTGGTTTTGCAACATTCCGTTTTGTTATATATGTTAGTATATTTTAAAAAGTTCAAAAGAATTAATTTGATTATTTATATTACCAAAGTGTACTTATTTTCGGACATACAACTAAAAAGAATTAGTTTGGAATTAGTTGACCTATCGAAAAATGAATCGTGTTATGTGGTGATTATGTGGTGATTGCATATTCTAGTAAATAAACATTTTAAGCCTCCAAAACTAATGCACCAACCGTAGGCCAAGTGAGAGAATCCGAGTTTTGTCCTACTCAGAAATGTTATAAGTTGTTGGTGAAAAGGTGTTAAGAAAAAATGAATTGTTACTTGTAAGAGTAATTAACTTGTTGCCCAAAAAAAAAAGAAGAGTAATTAACTTATACAAAACGACTGAGTTTTTGCCACTCTAATAGTTGGAGAGTTCATTCACTATTCAGGTTCAGATGGTGGGAAGAGGATTTATTTAAGCCCAGTCAAGAGGCGTACAAAGCGTTTATCAATGGGTATGGAAGACGACGTGATGCAGAAACATCTGCACTGTTGGCTATAGAATTGGCTGAATCACTTAAGCTACGAGGAGAAGGAGAAGGAGAAGAAGAAGAAAGCTAGAAATGACAAATCTCAATTTTATCCACACTAACAAACACCTCGTGGCCTTTCTTATTGACTAGGTTCAAGAGCGTAGAAACTTAAACCACACAGGTTGACAAGTTATGAGAGACAGAATCGTACAAATCATCACACTATTACATTAAAGAAAAAAAAACAAATGGGAAACCAAACAGAGAGTTGTCTTAAAAGGCAAGAGCCCAAACGGGAAAGACGACGAGAGCGATGATCCCAAGCGTGTTGGAGATGCCATGAGCTTTTGTGAATGCGTTTCTAAATCCACCTGAAGCTCTAATATGTTCTTGAAGCAAGTAACATCCGATCAATAAGCATACGACTAAACCAACCCAGTTGTCTCTGAATGTGCCGGCGATTAGTCCTGGTGCCACCACGATGAGTAGAATCAGAGCCGCCGGTAATTCAAACCATTCTTATGAAACAACAACAACAACAACAACAACAACAGAGATTATTAGCCAATCAGCAATGAGCAAAGGTCTTGTTGTGTACAATGGAGAGTGTGAAGAAGACAAACCTCGGAAGTGTTTAGGGAAGAAGAGTTGTAACACAACGGCTACAAAGGCGATCCATTTACCGACATCTCCTCTGTCAAATTTTAAGACACGAGTTAGAGAAAGAAAAAAAAGTCTTCTGTCTGAATCAGCTTTGTTTTTTTGTTAGTTATTTACCTGAAAAGGCCAAAGATGGAAGAAGGAAGACTGAAGAAGATGTAAGGAATCAGAAGTGATGTGAGCATATTCGTCTTCCAATTAGTTCGATCCAAGACCAACAAGTATCTGCCAAATAAAAAAAAACAAGATTCAACATAAAGTAAGAGAAGGAGTGAGAAAGAAGAGAGAGAGAAGGGAAGAGAACGATTACATGGCGGCGATTGAAGCGATCCATTCGAGGATAGAAGTACCAAAGCCTAAACCAGTGAGCATGAAGGTGTGGTTAACGAGATTCTTAGCAGCTGTAGCGAGCTCGTTGAGATCGGACCCGACCATAGATTGAAGTGCTCCATGGTCTCTCCTCATCGCTGTGAAAGTCATCTCTTGCCGGAGATTACAGAGGAAGAAAGAAGTAAGAGAAAAGGGGGCTTAGATGACGAATGTTGTGAGAGACTCGTGATTCATGTTGGAAACATATAGAAAGGGAATCAATGGATGCCTTTGTGCCACGTGGGAGATTGGATTCCATTACGGAATTATTTAGTTATTTAATAGGAGTAGATGTGTAATCATAGATTACTAATCAATGACGAGGACGTTGCACATGTCGGCTCATGCTCTTGACACGTGACGCTGGACCTTTTACGAGAGTGTGTGATTGGTGGACGTAAGCTAGCAGCAATGGTCCGAGCCAGCTATATTTTCTAAATAATTGGTGAAAGACCAAAACGGATATAGCCACTTTGTTTTGGACATCTAATCTGAAAAAAAGACTTTTAATTTGTATTTTATTTAAATGTCATAGACAAATAAAAATGACAGGGTCTTTTTTTAACAAACAAATATGATAGGGTTTTGTAGTTCAGATAATATTTATTGAGCATTTTAGTTATAATATTTTGAGGGTATCATGTTTGAATTTGGAACTTCTTTAATACAGTATGTCATTTAAACATTATTGGTATTGATGATTTGTTTATGAATTTTTTTTTCTTGATAATCAACACTTCAGAAGTTTGAAAGCTATTAAAGCACCTTTTAAAAAAATGAAAATTGTTATCAAACACATAAAAATTACTTATTGTGTATGGTTGACTATTATGTAGTGATTGTCACAACTCAAAAAAAAAATTGAAGATAAAATTGATAGAAAATTATTTGCAATTTAACATGTTAACGAGAAGATTAAATGGATAGCTTTATTTATCAACTGAGACAGTTATGATAGAAAGATTTAACTATGAGTTTATTGAATTATTCTGTACTAAAATTTACGAAAGTAATATTTTGTTTTTAAATTTACTGTTATATAATCAGTTATTGCTACTTTCTTGTTTTATAAAAATTTAAATTATTTTTATATTATTATTGCTTTGTAGTTTCGAATAAAAATATAAATGATATATTTTAATTGGATTAGAGCAATATAAATTTTAGAATACATAGAAAGAGAACAACTAATAATTTATGTGAAATCTATGAATTGGAGAAAAACATGATAATTCTTAACTTTAAGCAAAATAATACTAGTAAACAAAAAAAATTAAGATTATACTAAAAAATAAAATAAATATAAAACTATTACTTATGTTATATAGTTTACAAATAACTATACTACTCACTACAAAAAAATATGGTTTAACATCATTTATTTTAAATATTTGCATTAGTTATAAATGATTCAAAATAATTAACATCATTTGATAAATAACTGATTGAAAAAATTAAATATTTCCATCAATTATCTTAAGTGATGTAAATCCATATCAGTTGTTAGAAAATGATACTAATATTTACATCAGTTTTCTAAATGATATTAGTTTTAGTATCAATTAAAATAATTGATTTTAATTATTAATATCATTTGTCAGTAACTGAAGTAAATTTAATTAAAATTTTCGAAATTAGTTTTAAAACCATATAATTCATAATTATCGATTTCAGTTATAATTATTTTAAAGTAATAATAAATGGATTAAAATACATTTTGATAAATCTTTATTATTTTTCTTTTTTATTGACAATAAAATCTGAAGAACAATAAAACAAATTAAAAATATACAGAGGAATGAAAAAACTGGACGAAGAAAAAGATAAATTCAGAAAAGAGAATGTAAAACAATTAAAACAAAGTCTTCTTCTTTTTATTTTCATCTTCAAGCTTCATTGTAAAGGAGAGACTGAATCGAATCAGTAAACTATCCATCAACCGCTTTCCATGTAGGCTTCTACTCGATTACTCCTTTGAATTTGCAAGAGATTCTTGATATTTGCCACTGAAAATAATGAATTCCAACAAAAATGGATTCATAAACCATAAACAGAAAGAAAAAAAAAATGCAGTTTACTAGAAAAGTGAACTAGAAGAAGATGAAAAAACGAAAAATATTACCTTTACATCAGATAAGGAGACTTTAGATTTCTTTCAAATCATGCGTAAGACTAATACATTTATCTCATAAGAGAGATAATTGATTCTTGTTGCTTCGTTTATAAATCAAACTAGGATACGACCCGCGCCTTGCGCTGAGTTAGTATATAAATTTGAAAATTTGTAAAATTAACATTTTCTCATGTTTTATAGTATCTTTTTCGATAGGTACGATTTTCGCTAATTATTTATTTTATATAGCCAAAATTGCGAAAATTTAGCATAATATTAGTATGTGATAATATAAGGAATGTTGTAGTGACTGAGGAGACTAATAGCTCTAAAATGTGTATATAGCTGAAGCTCCTTCTATCAGATCCGGAAGTCCTATTCTGATAATATGGGCCAAAAACAATGCCTCAATTTAATGTGTGAAGCCCAAAACAATAAAGTATAAAACATGTTCTCAAAAGTGATTCCAGGTACGATGCATCATTTGCTCTCTCATTTTTGTCGGTTGTCATCTTTCTTTTCTTTCATTGCTTCGCACTTTTTCTTCAGATATTATCATATATCCCTGATTGAACGCATTGGAAAGATTATACGGACCGACGAAATAAATACACATCAGGAAATTTGCGTCTACAATCAAAAGAGAACGCGCTAAGGTTAGTCGGCCATTCCCAATTTTGGATCTAGGAATTATAATTTCGGATCTGATAATGAAAACGGTATTGATACTTGTATATTTCATATTGAGTGCTTGCTATCTGTCCTTGTAAGCTGTAGATAACCCAGCAAATTATAACATGAAGATTTGAAACAACGCAAATCATTTAAGGCTGTATAAATCGATTGGGCGTATTCCGCAATTGATATTTGCTACATGTCTAATATATGTTGTCTTCTTAGTTGCACAGATCTACCTTGCATGTGCTAAGGTAACACTATGAGGAAAAATAATTTAACAAATTTTGGTAAATCCCTTTAATAAAATCAAAATCAACAAAACATGCAGGTAGGGGAAAAGGTTAGTAACGCAGCTATTGGAAGGATCTTGATAACAGAAACACTCGTTGTTGGACTATGAAAGTAAGTGATTTATACTTTGTATTATTTGTGCGAACAAATATAATTATGTCATGCTTTAGAATAGAAAATCTTGCCGTTTCTATTTGAAAAAAGGATCAAAAGGAGTCAAGTGAAGAAACTGGAAAAACTTAACACGTAAGTTATATTACTTCAATCATCCTAACGTATGACTCAAAATAATGTAAAGCTGTAAACGTTTCACGCAGGAAACAAAGCCAGGGATAAAGAATTCCTATCGACATAACAGTTCTTCAGAACTGTCCGCGCATTGTGAACAACCTTTGTTCAACTTGTTATAAGGTTAGCTTCGAAATGAATACATCTTTGTGATTTTGTTTAGACAGGGCAAATCTTGCTAATGTTTTACGTCAACGTTTGAACTGAACTGCTTTCGTGTTTATTTATCTGGTTTATAAAGTGGACATGAACTCATAAAATGTAAATAATGAGAATATGAGTATAACTATCCATCACTCTGCTTTTGGAATTTCTGAAAGTTGAACAGAGATATCAAGTAGAAATATAACTTAAATTAATTAGAAACCCGAAATGACATAATTCATTATAGCAAAGATAGGTATTAAAGCACATAAGCATAGTTTAAAAGAAAACCATAAACTTAAAATTCAAAATCTTGAACAAACGCTGCGTAAATAAATAAAAAAACCAAACATTCTTCTCAAACTGTGTGTCTTGGCGCATGTCATCAATAGACATTAGCTGGAATCCTACAAAACATGAAGAAATTTATATAACTGAATATAAAATCACTTTCAGTGGATTAGCTTCCTTTATCGAAATACAATTTAAAAATACTACTCACCTCTTCCTAAATTCTTCAATCTCTGGAATGTTAGGCTCAAGTACAATCTTTGAACATTCTTCAATGTTGGTCATGTATCTGAATCGACCTAGCGATTTCAAAATCAAAACTAATATATTAGACAACAAACAACTATGACTTATATACATTGTAATATAAAGTTTTATATAATAATTACCTTCGTCCCATTCAATTTGCCAAACACTTAACACACACAAAACAACATTGGCTTTTGTTGAATTCCAATAAGCATGTAATTCAACAGCATTCGTTCCATATGCAACACAATTAATGTGAGCGTACCTGCCAGTTGATGTAGTAAAACAGTGTGAGATTAAGACAAATTTATAATACAATTATATTTAAAATTAGAAGTGAAAAATTTAAAATTTTACTCTGGATTTATTAAGCTAAAAGCTGTTTTAGGTTTCACAATTCCAGCAGCCTCTTCAACAAATTCAAGGTTCCCAAGAAACAACAAAGATTCATAGATGTCTACACGTTTAAGTAAACCGCAGCTCAAATTTACGATGTAAAAGACATATACTAAGTACCTGTCTGTAGAAATTTATGCGCGCTGTAATAAATCAATTAACAGCTAAATGCAAAATAACATACCTATACAGAACTTTGGATGGGCAAGGCCTCGGATTATGTTTTTAAATTCTTTAAAAATATAGTAGTTGCATGATAATGGTGTTTCTAGCTTGGTAATAACGGTGTTTACTTTGGTTACAATATGGTAGCGGTTTGTTGTAGTCTTAACCTTACGGAAATTGTAAATCAGTTTGAAATCATATATTTCATACCATTCACCTTCCTTGATACTGATTTTGTTTGATTCCATGCATTCATCATGAAATGTACCTTGAATTATAAAGCCCTATATAAACAAAAACATTTGTAAGGTTAGTTATGGCGCAAAGGAAAAGACAATCAGCTTATGAAGAGAAAACACTAACCATCTCGTCCCCAACTAACAGCTCTGTCTCTGAAGCCTTAGTCCTCCATTTGCTGATTACGTGTACACGAATTGCAGGTTTCTTGACCTCATACTGCAGGTCCGACAATAAGGTGAATGCAGACATCATTAAAAGAGGTAGAGAGAAAAGACTTTGTTTGTGCTTTTGGTGCAATGGTTTGGACGTATATATAGGTCTAAGAAGAATTAGGGTTCTAATAGAATTTAATGACGTGCATGGCAAAGAAAGCAAAGATTTAAACCTAGATTGAGAAGATAATAAGATATTCGTAAACTTGTACACGAAAGTTATAATATTTTTTTACCATTGCGCAATAGTCGGAGGTAAAAAATTCATACCAAATGCATATTCCTGCAATTAATAAGGAGGATTTTTTGAAGGTGCGGTATTAAATACTTATATTGTTATGGAAAATTTATAATCTCTCATTATTTATTTCTTCCAGTTTATTTAAAAAGGATCTCATGTTCCGTGGTGGACAAAGCGAGTTCCAGGGCACATCAATGACGATGCAGCCATAAGTTGGGCCTTATTAAAAGTTGCACGGTACCTTTTTTAGTACAATTTATTAAAAGCCTTTACATATCTCATCATGAGAAAATAAATGAATACTAAATCCATTATGCTGTAGTTAATGACCATTATATGACAAACAAATAATATATAGGAGATGTTCAATTATAGTAATGGGCTATACAATATTATAAAGGTTATGTACTATAGTCTCTATGTATTTTATATTAGATTAGTACATGATAATGATGATCACTATACTCATCTGATACGCAAGAAAGGACCGTCAAATGCATTCATAAATAACAACAGTATATTACTCATTACAAAAAATCAAGTTTTACCTTTCCACACTTTAATCTTCCCAAACCTTAAAACAAAAATGACCGACTGTCCATTGCTTTCCTGGATAGCATCATCAATTTCGTTGGTAAATTTTTCCCACAGAACAATTGTGAGCCGATCATCCCTACAACACAATATTTAAATGAACCTATCAGATAAGATAATAAACACCGTTCATCGGTGGGAAAAAATGCGTATCATACACTTACTCTGAGTCACGAATTTGCAATGCTATCTTATTTGTATCCTTTCCATTGACAGCAACAACTTCAACATTACTCACCTCGACAACCTGTCCAATAACATCTGCAATATATAACACATAGAAAATTGTTTCACTATCAGTACCGCTATAGCAGAAACATATAAATTCCAAAGAAGAGTAGAAATGCACAAAAAATAACAACTAACCAACCAAGTAATCGGGATTCAAAGCCCCTTCAAGAACCTCTCTGTACTTCACAGGTGTGAACTCGGGGACATTCTATGGAAAATCATCACAGTAACGCACACGGGTTGTCGAGAGGATCCTATTTTGTAAGGATGTTTGGATGTTCGATAAGAACCAACAGATTGGGTTAGTGCAAAATTCAGGAGTATTTTCCTGTAACCTTGTTTAAGAGCTGGTTCAAACTGTGCAACCAGATCTTTCTTCACTGATGCATGGATTTTGTCACCCTAAGACATATAACAATATATAAGAGAATAAGTTAGGTCATTGTGATGAAGAGAACAGGAAAACATAGAGCCAACAATTTAGTACAGTAAAAGAGCTTGTATAGTTGTTTAAAACTTATGTTTGCATCCATGAGCACCATCTCCATAGTTTCTCCACCAGCACCCGAATATTGCTTCCATAATCGAATCACTTTAACCTTAATCATCCACATCGACTTGTAAGGTTTAAGTTGAGAAATTGCACTCGTAGCCATAATTTCTGTTTTTTTTTTTGCGTTATAGATGAACGTGTTTGTGTGTACTGAATTCACAAACTCTCGAACTGGTTATATAGTCATAGTATTTAGGGCTTCCCTTGACTTCGACTTGAAGACAAAGCTAAATATTAAATGACAAAATAATAAATATGTTTCCATAAAAGTTTGCTTGATCAAGAGGTAGGAAAGTGTGACGCCATAAAGGTTTTCTTGCTAAAGAGGTAGGTAATATGAAGGCATCTCGTTGCAGGATCTACTCCGTGCAGTAACGATATATGTTAATATCGTAATTTATCCTTAATATATCGTTTTATAAAAAAATTCTTCATAATGTGTAAAATACACAGGGCATAATTTTAATATTAAATTTTCTTTTTCAAATTGTTAAATTCACATCCCTATTTTGTCCAGTTCTTCTTTAACGTATATATAAAACGAAATATTACGAAAATTACAAATCTACTTTTTACGTAAAATATACTTATTGATCAAACAATAGCATTATTGAAGGGTAGGACACATGAAGTAATGAATCATAAGTAAAAGGAAATGAAGAAAACGATAGAACCAATGGAAACATTTTTTACAAAAGCTTTGCTCCACATACGTATAGTTGTATGATTAAATGGTGTGATTATGTGAATGTTGTTTCCACATAAATGCAAGTGGTATGATTATGTGATTCGTCTTGTGCTAAAGATGCAGGTCAACAGAAGTGCTACTATTGTCGTTTGGAGGGACAATGATGCATAACAATACACATCTTATAGAGCATGTGTAAAAGGTTAACATTCCAAACAAATCAAACGTTATTAGGAAGTAGGTCTTAGAAGAATTATACAACAACTCAGACAATATATAATGGAGTATAATGAAAATCAAGTCAATATTCATAAAGAGATTTTATTTATATAATAATAGATGAAATAATAAAACAGAAAACTAAAGCCATATTAAAATAGTACGCAACATTAAAAAAACCAAACAAAATAATTTGAATGTATAGTAAAAAGCAAAAACCGAAAGCCTCTATAAATCTACTAACTAAACTAACTTCAGCCACTTGTGTCTAACTTCTCCCTCTTGATCCTGACGGAACTGAATGCACTTGTAGCCAAATTCTGAGAATTGCGCTCACCGAAATCTCCGTTGAATGCCCTTATTCGTTTAGCAGGAGTCATAGTAAAAGAATCTGATATCTCTGCTGAATGCACTTGAGGGTCCATATCATCACTGTTGGTGTCTTTAGTTCCCTAAAAAAATACACAAATATAAAGTCAACGAAAATTAAACAAACCACTATGTAATACCTGAGACCAACGCGAAAAAGCAAGCTTACATTCATACACCAGCTATCCTGAAATGCATAAATCAAATCCTTATCTGCGATTAGCTTCAGAACCGGGAACGATTCATGTTT
Source organism: Brassica juncea (assembly GCA_018703725.1). NCBI lineage: Eukaryota > Viridiplantae > Streptophyta > Magnoliopsida > Brassicales > Brassicaceae > Brassica > Brassica juncea. The sequence continues at coordinate 7,632,297 of CM031936.1, read as the reverse complement.
GTTGAGAATATTCTCTCGTTCAATTCCTATCTTGAAGAGGAATGTTTTGCCAACTATAGTGTTAAGCCCGGGGTGGGAAGACGTCTGTTTCAGCAATCTACAAAATTGAAAACAAAAGATCACAACTTATTCTTCCTAATTAAACATATGTTTGACGGACACGTTAGGTTACAACCTTCGGTTTATCGGATGTTCCAGCTAGATGAAACAATGGTTGATTGAGTAGTTGAATAACATGATTATCATACACCACAAAATTAGTGTTGCTTGTGTTATCCAGCATTACCAAATGTAATCTATACCTACTTAATGCAAAGTTGTTAGTATCACTAATTCCTTAAAGAAAAATTTCAACGTAGTTAAAAGAGTACTATTTCCAATACCTATGTCAGAATCAATGGCAGCTACTGTGCACAGCACAACACACACAACACACATGTCGACCTTACATGAAATAAATTGTTCAAGTTAAAACTCACATACAAATTTGTAGTAATAATTTTTTTTGGTCAAAACAAATTTGTAGTAATATTTTTTTATATTTTGAAGAAAACATATGTGAATATAAAACTATTTTACATAAAATAATTAAAGTATATGAATTTTAAAAATGAAATATTTAAAAATATTTTTGTCAAAAAAATATTTTTAAGTTAACAATTTTATAAAATAATAAAATATTACATCCACAACATTATTAATTTTTAGAGTTTTCACTCTTTCTCTTCTTACTCGGATAGGGTGAGTTAGTATTTCTTTTTATATAGTGCTTCTAAAATATGACTTTCTTGTAATGTTGCTACGTTTTCCATTGTTACAGATTGGATGTTCTCGTCGACTTGGGTTGAGATGGATTGCCCCAATGTTGAGGCTTTAGTTCTTAATCTCTCCTCAAGAAGCTATGCATTACCAAACTTCATTACTACAATGAAGAGACTGAAGGTTGTGATTATCATAAATGACGATTATAATTATCCTGCAAAATTGACCAACTTGTCGTGTCTCAGCTCGTTACCCAACCTAAAACGGATCAGATTTGAGAAAATTTCAATCAATTTGCTGGACATTCTCCTATCACCACTCGGCAGCCTCGAGAAGCTATCTATGTTCAGGTGCAGATTCCGTGAGGTTTCCTACAACGTAGAAGATGTAGCAGCTCTACCGAGTTTACAAGAGATTGACATAGATCACTGCTATGATCTTGATGAGTTACCGGATTGGTTCTCTGAAGTTGTTTCACTGAAGAAGCTAAGCATCACGAACTGTGGCAAAGCTCTCTGTACTTCCAAAGGCTATAGGTAACTTGAGTTATGAGCTGCCTGAAACGACTGAGAGGTTCAGCAAATTACGGTTTCTGGATATTTCTGATTGCTTAGCATTGCAAAAGTTGACTTTAGAGATTGGGAAGTTGCGGAAGCTGGAAGAAATTTTGATAAGGATGTGTCCGGGATGCCAACTACCATCCTTTTTAGCAAAAAAAATAAAAAATAAACTACCAGATCCAGTGAGTAGTTCAGAGAATTCGGAGGTAGACTGTGATGAAGACCAGAATGAGGAATTCGAGAGTGGAATATAGCAGTTTGTCTGAAAAACATGCTGTTTTGCAAAAGCTAAGGAAAGGGGAGAAAGAGAGAGAGTGAGAAGCTGAACCAGAATCAATGGCTGCTTCCAGGTACTGGGTGTTGTCTCTTACAGTGAAATACCCAACGAGTATATCCTATATATAGTTATATAAATAAATGTGTGTGTAAAAGTGCACGGGTATGTTTATTATAACCATGACTTGATGGTTAGGTTTGGTTACGTTTCATTTTTCAGTTTCCAGAACTTACAGACGGTTACTTTTCTGTTATAATCTAAGATATTTATTTAAGTATGTGTTGTCTTGGTAAAATAATAAGTTTCAGACTCTACTCTCTGTTTTTATATTTCTCGTCCAAGTCTCATTGTTTTCAAGTGTTTCACAAATCAATTGCTCCTAGAAGGTTTTGGCACGAACGAAACCCTTTTAGTCAGACAGAGATAAAGGAGGACTAGACACAGAACAGAAAAAACGAAGCACAATGAGAAATAAAATTCTTTCCAGAAACTTTGCTAAGACGCAAACAGCAAACGAACAGATTATAGCAAGTTTATAGTCGAAGCTAGAGATAGTGCCCAAACAACAAGGAACATAGACACGAGGATGAAGGAACAAACAAAATGGAAGAAGATGTTTTTCTCGATTCAATAAAGATGTTTATTTTATTAGGTAATGATATATCAAAAATAAGTTTTTAATAAAACATATAACATTACAATTGAAAACATAATAAAATTACAAAGTTGCAAAAAAAAAAAAAAAAAAAAATTACAAACACCATAAATAAAAGCAAACACACATTTTATTCAATTCATAGAAACTTAAAAATTATATGTTATTTGGAAGATGTTCAAACTTAGCCCATATATTTTCAATCAAATCGTTTTTTAATTGTTCTTGGGCTTGTCTATTCCGAACGCTGGTTCGACGATCCATTGCATTGCCGAGATTTGAAGGCCTAGTAACGGTAAATGTATCCACGTCTTCGCTTTCTTGAAATTCTAAATCGTTATACTGAGTGAATGATGATCGTTCATCTTTGACAATCATATTATGGAGTATGATGCATGCTCTCATAATATTTGCTATTTTGTCTTTATTCCATAACTTAGATGGATTTTTCACAACGGCAAATCTAGCTTGCAAAACTCCGAAGGCACGCTCAACATCTTTTCGAACACCTTCTTGGGTTTTAGCAAATAATGAATGTTTCTCACCTTGTGGTAGTCGGATAGATTGAATAAAAGTCGCTCATTTCGGATAAATACCATCCGTGAGATAATATGCCAAATGGTACGGATTACCATTAACATAGAAGTTTACTTGTGGCGCTATTCCGTTAATAATGTCATCAAAAACAGGTGATCGATCAAGAATATTAAGATCGTTCATAGTACCTGGAGCTCCAAAAACGCGTGCCATATCCAGAGGTCATAAGAAGCTACCGCCTCCAACACAATTGTTGGTTTTTCGGTTCCTCGTGAATACATTCCTTTCCAAGCGGTGGGGCAATTCTTCCATTCCTAATGCATACAGTCGATGCTTCCAATCATCCCCGGAAATCCACGTTCTTCTCCGATATGTAGTAGTCTTTCCAGATCCTCCGGTGTGGGACGTCGTAGGTATTCATCGCCAAATAAGGTGATTATTCCGGCGGTAAAATTGTGCACATTTTCGAGCTGTTGTTTCAGCAAGACGGACATATTCGTCTACTGTATCAGCCGCACAACCGTATGCTAGTTGACGAATTGCTGCAGTACATTTTTGTAGAGGTGAAAGACTTGACCGTCCTATTGCATCTTCTGATGGTTGAAAATACGGTATTTCGGTGGAGAGACGATGCACAATTTTCAGGAACAAAGATTTATTCATTCGAAACCGTCGCCGGAATAAACTGCGACAGTTGTTGGATTCTCGCTAAAATAATCTTTCCAAAGCTGGTTGTGGCCTTCTTCCCGTTTTCTCTCTATAAAAATACATTTTTTTCTCTCTTTTGGTTCTGGAATAGGGGCATAGGCGTTAAAAAATTCTTCAAATGGGGTATCAAGATCAATATCATCATCATCATCTTTATGGTAATGATAATGGGATGAAGATGCCATTATAAATATATCGAGAAGTGGTTGTGATTGTTTAGGAAATAAGCAAGAAGGAGGAATTGTGTAATTGTTTAGGAAATAAGGAGAGAAAAGATTTGTGTATTTGTAATCACAAGAGCAAGCTCATATTTATAGAAGTGAATTTGTGAAAGAAACAAGACCCGTGTGAAAGTCCGTGAGGTTGTGATTTAGATGTGTGATACTTTTTCTTTGGTTGGTGATGAAGAAACAAAGACATTTGATGGAGAATCTATTCAAGGGTTATTAAGAAGTGTGTGTTGGAGATACATGTGATTGATACTTTCTCTTTGGTTGGTCATGAAAGAAACAATGATACTTTTGTTTGGTTGGTCATGAAAGAAACGAAACACATGTGCAAGAAGTGTGTGTTGGAGATACTTTTTGTTTGGTTGATATTAGAATACGCAAATCACATGATCAAATACAAATACATTTTACAAGTACAATTAGAAGACCTAATATTAGAATACGATAACGTTATTACAAGTACATATTGTTCAGTTCCACTTAAACACCTTATAAATTACATTGTTCATACCACAACCATAACACCTACAACGACAACCATAAAACCTACATACGAGCAGCTAGTCCAATGCCTATTAGCACTAAGACAACAACCATAACACAAGCAATTCTCTCAAACCTAGATTTATTTCTCGCTAAGTCACAAGCAGTTCTCTCTACCCTTAACAACTTCTGCTCTAAATCAAACTGCAGATCCTTTAACTCACGCAGATGGGTGTCGTCGTCACTTACAAACGAAAGGTAATCTATCTTATCAGAAAGCTGACAATACTGTGTACCTAAGGCTTTGATCTCCTCTGTAGCCGCCACATCCCACCACTTGTATACATGGCAGTATCCGTCGTCAATGTTGTCACAGGTGTAGAACCTTCTCCCCGGGTCATTTCTTGTGTAAGAAGTGGCTAAAAGCGGCTCGCCACCACAGTAGCATTCCTTGGGGAAGCCAAACTCCACTTCAGGCTGCGGAGGGTACTGATGCCGCGAGGCTTAGATCTCAGCTTGGTCCAGCAGTATATTCATTTCTGTGGAGCTGTATCCACTGTCTGTTGAGTTCCCTAAACCATAATCCTCCGAATAAGACGGCTGCGTGTAGCTATAATCCAATCCCATAACCTGAGAATAATAAAAACGGCACACGTAAGTTTTGTATGACAGTGAACAAAGGAACACATTACATCATGGCAATAGAGTATAGATATAAACACAAGAACAGAGAACAGAGAACATAAGAACATCGAGAACATTTAAAAGTTCACACACGCATAGTTATAAACACAAGAACTGAGAACATAATGTTTTTAAGAACATCGAACAGAAGACACAAACTGATACGAGAACTTCATAGAACACAAGACACAAGACACAAACTTAGTCCAAGACACAAGTATATTTTAATAGATATTACACTAGATAGAAACTTAGAATTTAAAAACTAGAAGCATTCGGCCAACAGCTTGTTCTTGACAGCTTCTTCACTCTCACTTAGTGGATCCTTCTTAGCAAGGAGAGTGACTAAAATCGCCAGCTTCGACAGCTTCTCTTTCCTCGCCAAATCCTCCATCTTAAGCTCCCACATGCTCTTATAGTCCTCGACAGCTTTCCCTTGACTACTATTCCTTCTTGCTTTTGCAGCTTTGATACCTTCAGGACGGATCTCTTGCTCACCAACATTAGTGCTTGAAGATTGGGAACCAACCTCACCAGTCTTTCTCTTTGAACTGCCAGACTTAGGATTGTTCAGGTTTAGCCATTTCTGTTCGTATCTCAGCACACACCACACATGCTCCATGGTGAACTTGGTGCCGTGATCAGAAAAGAAGATGTTATGAGCTTTCTTCAGTAAGTCAATGTCATTCTGACCGCTGCTTATTAGTCGATCTGCAGCTGCGTATGCGGCACAAAACTTGTTCGTCTGGTCATTGATTCTATGCCACCTCTGCTTACAATGGACTCCATCTCTGTTCTCATGATGAGTTGCTGAAAAGTATTCTCCTACGCATTTCCAGAAGGTCCCTGACTTCTGTTCATTGCCGACAACAGCATCTTTTGATGTGTTTAGCCAGGCACTGATCAGGACCTCGTCATCAACAGGAGTCCATTTCCTTCTCACCATCCGCTCCACTGGTGTGTCCACTGGTGGGTCATCAGGCTGGGATGGAGCCTCAGATTGTTGTGAACTGAATGGAGGAATTTCCGAGGCTCCAAGGTTGAGACTGGAAGGAAAACTTTCATAAGGAAAGTTTTCCTGAACATTATTTCCTGCAACGTTGTGAAGTAACCCTACATAACCAGAGAACTGGCTAGCTGGATTCGTTGAATCCATGGCAAGAAGGACAGAGAAGAGGATTTGGAGATAATAAAGCTCAACCATATTCTATCGGATTTAATAGGAGAAACTTAAGCAGGTAATAACTCCATAACCACCTAACAATTATCTACCTAAGTCTAATCAGAAGTTATTACAAAACTACAAGTACATAGCTATCAACTCTAGTTTAAAATGTCAATATCAAGTTAACTACAATACAAGCAGACCACACTATTTTTTTAGTTACTTCTAAACTGAACTACAAAACTATCAAGTTTCGTTAATGTTTTATCACAATTTTTTAAATAAAATTCCATATTTTTTTTAGACCAGAAACTATCAGGTTTCGTGCAATACATTTAAAGTGTGATCAGAAGCAAGAAGACTAGGAAATAAATGATTACTTCAATACACAACTACAAGCTATACACTTTCGTTCTAAACAAGCTCAAGCAAGAAGCATACGAAACCATATCATCACAACCTATCAAGTTTCGTTTTCAAACGATACAGAAACCATAACATCACAACCTATCAACGAAACTATATCAACTAAAACATAGCAACGGAATAATCAACGAAACCATATCAATACCCAATCATCGAAACAACAAATGGTTAGATTCAGAGGAGGTACAAAACGAAACCTGGAGTGGGTTAATCTAACATGCAGATTCGATTGGTTGTCTAAACTAAACCCAGACTCGATTGAGATATAAACACAACACAGATTCGATTGAGGTATAAACACAACACAGATTCGACAAAAACCAACATGCGGCCAAGGTAGATCGACAACGACATCCTACGGAAGAGGAACACATACCTTGTTCAAAGGAATCTACGGAGAATCCGAGGATGTCAAGGCTGGAGAGAGATTCGGGAGAGATTCGGGAGAGATTACGCCGTGATTTAGGAGAGATTACGCAAGAACCCTATCACCATTTGCTTCGCCGTTGAGAGCGAATCGGGAGAGGAAGAGTTCAGTTTCGGATGAAGAAAGTCGACTTTCCCCTACACGTCTCGGAACCTTCTCACAAGCCGACAGGTGGCAACTAAGGACGAGAAAGAAAAGCGCTTAATTAAGCTCCGTCCTTTGCATTTTAAGCCTTTTTGATTTATTTTTCGGCCCAAAAATCACAAGGACCCAACGGCAAGGACGCCGATACTGATGGTCTTACTCCCTCTTCTTCCTTCAATCGAGAAAAAAACATCTTCTTCCATTTATATTTTCCTCCTCATCTTCGTGTCTCTGTCCCTACGCAAACTATAGAAACTTCGAAGAAATCACAAGTCCGTAGAGGATTAGACACCGACGGTAAAAAATGGGCCGTCGCCGAAATCTCTATTCGGGTTTTACTGAAGCCGGTGAAGACCAAACTGAAAAGGACCGAATTATATTTATAATTTTATTTCCATTTTATACACACAGTTACGTAAGTATAAAAATAACTTAAATTTGCTACGACTACCTTGAATATATGTCGACTAGACGAGCAGTCCTTTTGATTTTTTTTTTTTTTGTCAGCAGAGTAGCCCTTTTGATTAACACAAAGGAATGCCACTTTATAAGTCGACCTAATTCTTATAATTACAGATTTTTATCAATTGAATATTTATTTATTATATTAAAAATAAATTTATTAATTAAATATTAGTGTTTTTACCTTTACACATGCTTAATTACATTTTTTATATATTATAAAAAAATCAACAATTAGAATCCTTAAAAGTTGCATTGCGCGTCGTGGGGTCACACGGAAGTCGTTTGGTTGGTAGATTGAAGTTTCGATATATATGCACTATTTGTATATCAATTATGAGTAATTCTTGCATCCACCCCCTTGTGTGAACCTTTAGGTTCACCTAGCCATTAGCTAATTGACACATCATTTTCAGATTTTAGGAGGAAAAAAATGGTAAAAATCAGAAACTGAATTATCGACAAAATAAAAAGAAAATGGAAAACAATAATTAAAAGAAAAAAGGACGCTATTTTTTAACTCCGTCGAAAGAAGTTAGAGCCATCTTCTTTTTTGTCGACAAAAAAGACACGAAGCTTTCAGTTGACCAGCCAATCAAACCATGTTCATCCTTTTAATTTCTTCTTCTTCTTTTCGAAAACATTCATAACTGGAGATGGTTGGGTATTATTTTGGTTCGATCCTCACCAATTTAGAAAACCATTCCCATGATGTTTTTTTTTTTTTTGATCTAAGATTTTAAATTAAAAACAGAGAAGCTAAGCCTGGGTTATTGTCAATAGAGAGACTGAGCTTGTTGATCTAAAGGTTGATAGCATGATTCAGGACCTTGAGAAGCAGAACTTTGTTACAGAAGTTGAGTACCAAGAAGTTCCAACGACTAAAAACAGAGAAGTTAAATTGAGGTCAAGGGAACTGAAAATCAGAAGTTGGTGATCAAAGAAGACATCAAACAGAAAGAAGAAGCACATCTGAGAGGGAGCAACAGCTGTAACCGTTGTGAATTCATATGAGGCTGCTTCAGAGTGTGTGCCACTTAACATCATTAAGAGCTTGACTTTCCAACACAGCCAAATTACAGCCACAAAGAACCAAAGTGAGAACTCCGTAACTAAAATAAATATGTATACATGTGGGTAGAGAGATTAAAGATGGACCTTAGAAAGCCAATAAGTGCAACACGTCCATGACCCTACGTTGGAACTTCAAACCCATCTCCACCTCCAATAGAAATCAGGTATTTGGTATATATGGGAGAGAGCTACAAAAAAATAGAAATAAAGCGTATGATACTCTGATTCATCTACAAGAGCACACATTTGTATACAGCTATATTTATAAGAACTTGAACTTTAATTTGGAGGCTCTAACATACTTGACAACTAAGTAACTATCAAGACACTTTCTTTTGATCATTATCTCCAGGTTGCTTTAAAACTCGGTAATCCTTTTGCAAAAAGGTCGGTATTCGCTAGAGTATTGAATACATTGGTCGAAAATGTAAGCTTCTCTGTAATAAAAAAAGTCAAAGAATATGCAGAGAGTTCGAAAATGACCACATGTATATATTCATCAAAAACGTAATACCCAATGGCCAGCTTGCCCAAAACATCAGTTATTCAGAAATAATAAAAAAAAGTATAAAAACATGCGAGCTTATGAATCATCGCCATAATTCTGATCAAAGTTCTTCGATGAACCATCGCCGTAGTTCTTGTCGAAGTCCTACAAAACAAAAAAAAAAATCTACTTTTTTGAAAAATGACATATATAACTTAATTATATCATATAGAATGAAATATTTACCTGGAGTAATTGCGAGAAAAATGACCCACTCTGTAATGTCGGATTAACAGCATCAACAACAGATATCTGGGTACCGGGAGTAAGAGTTGGTTCCTGAATCATTTATGAAACTTTTAAATATTGACATATAGCTAAACTAAAAATACTAGACATAATGAAATTTTACCTGGAGTACTTGAGAAAAAATGGCTCATTATGTAAGATCGGACCGTTGGTAGCAAAAGATAACTGGGTCTCGTAAATAGGAATTGCTTCCTGGAGCATTTATCAATTTATTCAATGATTAGTATATACATATTTACCAAGTCACATTTTAATGAAAAATTGACATAAACCAAAAAATTATAATATATATCAAATACCTGAAATGATAACTTTTTCTTTGTTGTAGCCTTACTTGATGATTTTGATGTACCACGGGTTTTTTTCCGAGAACACCTTTAAATCGACCATGGAGTCCATCTTTTTGGTTCTTTGGTCGCCCAATAGGATTTTTTCTTTTTATTCCACGTGCATTTGGAACATCCTCGTCTTCTTCTTCTTCCACAAGTTTATCCTCTAAACTATAGGGCATCCATTTATTAGCTCTCATAAGTTCTTTTTTTTTCTTTTCCTCCAGTTTCTTAAGCAACTCAACCGCATCTTCATCAGTACACATTGTCAGTTCTATATGTTCAGCAGCAACGGATGCAATCTCACGGAAAATACGACAAATATGACTATATCGCTTCCCAATCGATTGCTTCACTGCGTCATTAGGTATCTCTGAATGATAATAAGATATGGTTCGTGCTTTTGCCTCTTTACTCCATCGGTTCAGAATGTGTGTAGGTGGAATTCTTCTAACATTCTTTTTGTCCAACACTTTCAATGCATGACGGCATAAGATCCCAGCAAATGAAAACTTCATGCAACTACATTGTATCGCGTTTGGTCTGCAGCATTATACTTCACTAAATGCTCTCTTGCAGCACCACGATAAGATACATTGTATTCATACACCATCTCAGACTTGCTGGTCTTTTTTGCAACATAATCACCAATGACTGTGTATTCCTTTTGGAACAAGGTAAGCACTTTTGGTGTATACACTTCTTCTGCATGCTGCAACATCTCTACAGAAGCAACCAATACTGGCGAAGTATGCATCACACCGAAGTCAGCGACTAGTTCTTTATATCGCCTATCATCCAACACTCTCTCATAGTGTTTGAAAAAGGTCGACAAGTCAAAACTGCACTTCAAGTATCTTTTCAAAATACTATTCATACTCTCACTACGCTGTGTGCTCACCATATCGGCTGTAAAAGTATGACGGCCATATACCATTGCCCATTTTTCTTTCACCTCAAACAAACTCTTCAACCATTTATTCTCTGTCAATTTATGCTTATTAAGCATATCGCTCCACGCCAATAACCAGTCTTCTTCTTCCTCATGGTCATATACACACTTTCCAAAATCTATGGCAAACTGGTCTGGTCCGTGAAACACACGACTCAGATTCTTTGCAGCATATTGGTAAATATGCCAGACACATAACCTATGCTTTGTTTCTGGAAACACCTTCACTATTGCATTCGCCATTGCTGCAGACTGGTCTGTAAGAATTGTTTTTGGTTGTTTTCTAGACATTGTTCCAAGAAAAGTCTCAAAGAGCCACTTAAAAGACTCAGTGGTTTCATCATATAAGAGAGCAGCTCCGAAGACAACAGTTTGCTTATGATGATTGACCCCGACAAATGGAGCAAACGGTCTATCATAATCATTGGTCTTATAAGTTGTGTCAAAGCAAACAACATCTCCAAAGAGATTGTAATCGCTTATAGACCGATCATCTGCCCAGAAGATATTAGTGATCATATCGTCCTCATCAAGTTGAATTGAATAGAAAAATGATGAATTATCTTATTTCTTTTTCCGAAAGTATTCCAAAACTGCTCCAGCATCTCCCTTTACCATTGTTGACATCCGCTTACGGTATATGTAATTGCGATAGTCTTTCTCCAAAAAACCCAGATTTCTCTCCCCCCAACTTCCATGGTCATCATTTCAACAGTTGCTTTTGCTGAAATTTCTGACATCTCGGCATCATCAGCATGTTGTTTCTGAGAGACAGTGACTGCTCGATTTCCCTTGAACAAATGCTTCATAGGCGTCTTCACTAAGTCATGGTTATGATTCTGCTCGAAAGACACAATCTTATATTTTCCGCTACTCTGAAGATAGCAACCCATATGAGCTTTACAACCATACCTTGTGATTGGTCGGGTGAAAGATCTCTTGACCGTAGATTCCTTCCTAAGCCCCTCTCTTGAGCATACATAGAGAACCCTTGTTACCTTTTTATCTTCTTTTCTTTTTTTCGTCCTCCTTTGTTTCCTTACGTTGAAACCATGCTTGCCTGCGTACTTAATATAAACTATATGCGCAGTCTCATCAGAACTAAACTCCATCCGAATACAAAGTTCATCTTGCTTCTCATTCTCATTGTTTGATTCTAAAGCATCAACAGTTTCAACTCGATCGTCTTTGTTGGCTATTTCGTATTCTTCCTCAGATTCGCTGAGTGAACCGTCATCTTCACTGAGTGAAACGTCGTCTTCCTTGACCAAAAATTCAACCAACTTTTGATTTATCATATTGGAATCACCTGAAAAAAAGAGAATACAACAGATTGAAAAAAAAAAGAACTCATCATCTTTTTTTGTCGACATGTGAGAACAAAAGTAATCAAGAACCCATATTTAATCTGTTACTTCCAACTACTAATATAAATTGATTAAAGGAGAACCAACTTTGCCCGTAGCAATAAAACCTCATGTCCCTACCACCTAAAGTCATCGTTTTTTGCACTACAAATCACTTTCTCATTCCCCACAAAACACACACCAAACCGTATTGAACATGTGAACTAAATGACGAATTCAACTCTTTTAATTATGCATTTTCTTATTATATAATTTGGAATATTCAGAGTTAGAAACTTGTAACAATAACTTTTGATATATAAAATTAGAATCACCTGAAACTTGTGAAGTAGATCCATACTGAGCACCAAGAATAATTTCTCGACCACTTAATTGATTGTTCTCCATTCTTTCTCAAACTTTCTGTATAACCAAAGAGAAAAACAAACTTATATATAGAATGTTAGGGTTAGTTGAAAAAAATAGATTGTTAGGGTTACAATTACATCGGGGACAGGGGCGGACGTACGTTGATAACAATGGGGTCACGTGCCCCCGACTCATTTCTTATTTTCCTTAACCAATCTTGTGATACTGCTTTGTAATTGATTCAAATCTTGTGATAGTGCCCCCAACTAGCTTAAATTCTATTATGGTGCCCCCAACTTTACACTCTCCTAGATCCGCCACTGATCGGGGATGGAGGTGAATTTGAGATTGGATTTGAAAGAAAGGAATCGGAGACTCAGAAAATCACAAACACAGCTTCATCTCCTGTGTGATCTATTTTCTGTTCAGCCGATGATGGCTCTAACTTCCTTCGACGGGGTTAAACAATAGCGTCCTTTTTTCTTTTAGTTATTGTTTTCCATTTTCTTTTTATTTTGTCGATAATCCAGTTTCTGATTTTTACCATTTTTTTCCTCCTAAAATCTGAATATGATGTGTCAATTAGCTAATGGCTAGGTGAACCTAAAAGTTCACACAACAGAAGGGGGTGGATGCAAGAATTACTCATCAATTATTGGCACAAAAAATCACTTTGATGGAGATCCCCTTCTTAACATCGTAGCTAGACAAAACATCGTAGCTAGACAAAAAATCTGAGAGTTGTAAGGTTCTGGGGGTTTGTGAGAGTGAAGAAATGAACGATGTGTCTAGTTTGGTAGTAGGTTCTGTTGCAGGAGCTGTGGTCTCTGAGCTCCTTAAAGGCGTGATTGAAGAGGCTAAGATGGTGTTGGCGTTCAAATCTGTGTCTATGGAGCTCGCATCGAAGATGGATAAAGTGCGTTTAGTATTCATCGAGATCGAAACGTTGCAAGGTGGTGCTGAAGAACTAAAGGAACTCAAGGATATAATCGATGAAGCTCGTGTACTGGTTCGGAAGTGTTCAAAAGTCAAGGGGTGGAATCTACCCGCAAAAGCTAAATATACAAGAAAAGTAGAGGAAATCAACAAGAAGCTGCTCGAGTTCTGTCAGATTCAATTGCAGCTTATTATGCTTCGGAACCAACGGCTGATGATGCGTAAAATGGGATTTGGTGGACGCTCCGCAAAGCTGTCTCCCAGGCCGTCTGACAGTCATCTCGAAAGCATCAAAAAGGAGCTCGACGTTTTGATGGCCTTTGAGAGTCATCTCGAAAGCATCAAAAAGGAGCTCGACGTTTTGAGTGTTTCTCCGCCTGTTTATATGGGTCTTTGTTCGGTCCCAGAGATTGATAAGGTTCTCGTTGGTTTGGATTTGCCATTGTTGGAGGTAAAGAAGAGGCTCCTTGATGATGATCCTGTGGTTAGTCTCGTGGTCTCGGCTCCTCCCGGGTGCGGGAAAACCACATTGGTTACTCAGCTTTGCCATGATGATGAGATCAAAAGTATTAAAAGTCTTTTTAAAGTTTTATCTTCTTACTCTTTGAATTTGTATTTCTGGTTTCTCATAGTAATTTCCATTAATTCGCAGAAAAGTTCGAGTATATCTTCTTTTGTGATGTGTCAAGGGTTCCTACCTTCAGGACCATAGTACAGACTTTACTACAGCACAATGGTTACGAAGCACCTACATTTGAGAACGATTCTCAAGCAGTCGATGGCTTAAGAAACCTGCTTGATGAGCTTACAGAAGATGGTCCTATATTGTTGGTGCTGGATGATGTGTGCCAAGGAGCAGAATCCTTGCTTCAGAAATTTCAGATGAACATAATGAATTTCAAGATTCTGGTGACTTCTCGGTTTGAGTTTCCGAGTTTTGGTCCCACTTATCATTTGAAACCTTTGGGATATGAAGATGCTAAGTCCCTTCTCATTGAGCGGGCATCTCCGCGTCTTTACAGCATAGCACTTAAGCATGAAGATCTTCTACAAATGGTATAGTAACGACAATTCTCTTATTCTAGATTCTACATTCAAGTTTTAAAGCTTCAGCTATCACACACTAGTTTCATTTCTTTTGACATGGTGCGGGTTACAGATTTTGAAACGTTGCTATGGATTTCCACTCTTGATTGAAGTAATCGGCGTTCAGCTTATAAGAAAATTTGTAAACTGGGCCACACGCGAAGTGAAAAGCTGGTCAGAAGAGGATACAATTATTGATAAACCTCAACCTACTGTGCTAGAATGTCTGCAGCCTAGCTTGAATGGCATGGACCCTCATCTTAAAGAGTGTTTCTCAGACATGGGATCATTTCTTACGGAAGGAAAGATACGTGCTTCCAGTATAATTGATATATGGATTGAATTATACGGTAAAGGTAGTACCGTGTACGTGAAGGACCTCAATGAGCTGGCTATGCATAATCTTCTTAAAATTGTTCCTCTCGGGTATGTTGTTTCTGCGGCAACGCTGTTTTTTTTTTTTTTTTTGCACCTTCTTGTCATCTACCATTTAATGACCTGTTTATTTACTTGCCAGGAGATATGACCACAAAAACATCATTGTTGGTTGTGGTTACATGAATATGTTCATCTCTGAGAATCTGCTTAAACTTATTCCTCCCAGGTATGTTGTTTTTGTTTCAACATCGATTCTTTGCAGCTTGTTGCATAATACCATCTAGAGGTTTTTTTTTTTTTGCTCAAAACAGGAGAAACGATTCCAAAGACGAGTTCTACAATGATTTCTTAGTCACTCAACATAGTATCCTAAGGGACTTGGCTATCTGTCAAAGCAATTCTGAGGAACACCAAGAAAGAAAAAGGCTCAATCTGGAGATAAGAGAAGATAAATTTCCAGATTGGTGTTTGGATCTTATGCAGCCTATAAGTGCTCGTCTTCTGTCTATCTCTACGGGTACTTTTTTCTTGTCCTTTTCTGAAAATTGAGTGTATAAATTTTGATCAAGTCAAAATAAGGTAAAAGATGAGAACCGAATATGAGGAAATCCTCACATTCTAGGGTATTCTTTTACGTACTAACCTTTGTCAAATGAGTACGATGACCCTAAAAACTGTTGAAACCTCCGCGAACTAAAAAGTCGAAGAGTACAAAAAATATATATATAGAAAACAAAACAATTCAAATACTCCGTTCGAATAGGGTCAGTTAGTATTTCCTTTTATATATACAACGAAATTTTTAAAAAATGATGCTCCGTTTTTCTTTGTTGTAGATGATTTGTTCTCATCGACTTGGGCTGAAATGGATTGCCCCAATGTTGAGGCTTTAGTTCTTAATCTCTCCTCATCAAGCTATGCATTACCAAACTTCATTGCTACTATGAAGAAACTGAAGGTTGTGGCTATCATAAATCATGGTCTTGGTCCTGCAAAACTCACCAACTTGTCGTGTCTCAGCTCATTACCCAACTTAAAACGGATCATATTTGAAAAAATTTCAGTCACTTTGCTGGACATTTTCCTCTCACGACTCGGCAGTCTCGAGAAGCTATCTTTGTTCATGTGCAGTTTCGGGGAGGTTTCCTACAACATAGAAGAGATAGCTGTCCCTGAAGCTCTACCAAGTTTACAGGAGATTGACATAGATTATTGCTATGATCTTTATGAGTTACCGGATTGGGTCTCTGAAGTTGTATCATTGAAGAAACTTAGCATCACAAACTGTGGCAAGCTCTCTGCGCTTCCAAAGGCTATAGGTAACTTGAGTAATCTTGAAGTCTTAAGGTTGTGTTCTTGTATTGATCTATGTGAGCTGCCTGAAACGACTGAGAGGCTCAGCGATCTACAGTTTCTGGATATTTCTGATTGCTTGGCATTGAAAAAGTTGCCTTTAGAGATTGGGAAGTTGCAGAAGCTGGAAAAAATCTCGATGAGGATGTGTTCGGGGTGCGAATTACCAGATTCAGTGAGAAATTTAGAGAATTTGAAGGTATACCGTGATGTAGAGATTGCACCTTTTTTGAAAAGGTTGAAAGCCCGAAATGAGGAATTTGAGAGTCAAGGAGGAATATAGTAGTTTATCTGAAGAATATGCTATGTTGTCCAAATGCTAAGGAAATGAGAGAGAGAAGCTGAACCAGAATCAATGGCTTCTAGGTACTGAGTGGTATCTTTTACAGTGAAAGAGTCAACCTTTCGAGTATCCTATATAGTTATATAAATAAGTGCGTATGTAAAAGTGCACGGGTATGTTTGCTATAACCATGACTTGTTGGTCAAGTTTGGTTACGTTTCATTTTTCAGTCTCCGGAACTTACATATGGTTACGTTCAGTTATGTAAGATGCTTATTTAAGTGTCTGTTGTCTTGGTAAAATAATAAGTTTCAGACTTCTACTCTCTGTTTTTAAACTCCTTGTCCAAGTCTCATTGTTCAGGTGTTTCACAAATCAATAGCTCTTAGAAGGTTTATGCATTTAGTTCAGTTTTCTTTTTGCACTTTGCGTTACAAATTTTTGGTAATTCATTCAATTTTGTTAAACTAGATATATATAAGATATTTTGGTCAAACAATGAGGCTCAGGTTGCTTTCAGTAAAAGGGAAGGGACAGCAGTATCTTGACCAAGGTCTGATTACTTGGCTTGGGATCCAAGAGATAAATGCAGGAGCTGGATAAGTTCTTTTAGAATAGATTTTTTGATTCTTTAAATATAGAGACAATTAGCCAACTATCCTTATTGGGGGCCTATATTTGAAGTTTGCCCATGATGGGACACATTCAGCCCAACCCCCACAACTGGAGATGCAAACTTACCAAACAGCCCTTTCGGCAGATGAGGGTTTGGCGTTCGCGTGTCAGGGACGTCTGACTCCGATAGAAACTGCTACGGCTACGATTTGTCGAGGGGATCAGAGTAGGAGTGCAGGTCAATCCAATCTGAGCCGTTCATCTTACCCCATTAAAAGTGAACTCCAGTGTAAGCACTACTATCTATAATACATCGAGAAGATGAATGGTAGAAAATATCCTAAGTGTTACTCTGCATTCAAATATATACAGTGAATAGAGAAAGTTAGCAGTTTAAGAAAAACTTAAAGAAGAAACAGAGAGAGAACGAAAGCTGTTAAATCGAGTTTTAAAAAAATAAACTCAGCTGACAGAGCTCGTTTTCCTTCGGGAATCAGGTGAGTTACAGAACCGAATGCTGTCATCTTCATGTTTTTCTATATTTGTATCTCTTTTTTTTACTATCGTGACTAAAATGGCTTCTCTAACCTTGTGTTTGTCTTAGATTTAAGAATGAGTCACATAGTTCGGCTCGTTGTGGGAGACTGGTAGCGAGTGGGCCAAGGAGCTTGGCGGTTCAACTTTGATCATACGCATTTCGCGCATGACATAGTGGTCAGAGAGAACGAAACATATGCTTCTCTACTCGGCATGGTCCGTACGAAGTATCATCTCGACGAAACCTTACTACCGTCTGACCCAGTACTCCTTACATACGAGTTTCCAGACTTGTCAAGGGACCCTACTTCTTATATGTCGCCTCCGGTGGAAATGAAGGAAGACGGTGACGTCGAGTTGTTTATGTCTGTAAGGATTGAGTATGCGTGGTTGAAGTTATATGTCACTTTTGGGGAACGAGATGTCGGCTCCTATCGCCTGCAGAGGAATGAGGAGGACGGGATAACGATGGGAGTAGCTGACCGTAGCGAAATAAGCCTCATGGAGGTGGAAGGTATATTTTTTTCGTAGAGAATAACTTATATTGTAACACGTAATAACAATGGTGTTCGTTAACTTATGTTTAAATGATATACAGATTACAGAGAGAGGGGGTTCATCCTCGTAAGTGAGCGTGTACTTCACGAGATATGCACGCCAGATGAACTGGAAAAGATAAGAAGAGCCTCCTACGCTTTAGCGCAAAATATACCACCACCACCTATAGTAGTTAGTGATGACGATGATTCCTCTGAAGATTCTTCATCACCACGTCCTTCTTCTGTTCAACGTATGCCTAGTATTGGGGTTATTAGTCTTCAGGACGGAGCTTCACCCGAATGGCTACCGCCGGACAATGGTGCTGTCTTCGGTAAGTTGGGAATGTTGTGTGTTAAATGTTGTGGTTAGCCGTTAATATCTGTCGGCAGCTGATAATAGTAAATGTGCCAGGTAAGAATCCCACAGTCCAAAATGCAATGCTATATGGAGAGGGAGGCAGTAACCAAGACGGTAATGGTTTCGGAGACCAACATGAGCCTGCCCTAACTCAAATGGGTATGCTCTCTATTAGGAAAAATCTAGATTCGTTAGATGTAACTAATAATTGTCAATGTTAACTAACATCTTGGGTGCCAACAATGTCCGTGGCAGGTACATGAACTGCAACACAGCCAAACTTACAGACGGAGATGGACCGAAAGGGTAAGGGGATTGCTGAGGAAACACCAATAATCCGGAATCTGACTAAGGAATTCGACAACTTCACAGGTGAACCCCACAACACTAAAGGGAGAGGAAACACCAATAATCTGGAATCTGGCTAAGGAATTCTTCATCATGCTGTCTGTGTTCAACGATACGTTGCAGTCAAGCAAGTGTATTGAAGAGCATTTCATGTCAACGCAAACAGCTACCCAGTGAGTCTGGTCAATGTTAAATGGGAAATATATCCTCTCGGCTGTAGACGCAGAAGGAGTAGAAACATCGTCGAACAACTTAAGCTTCAGCCTATCCTTCACAGCTGTTTTGACAAACCTAGAGTGCATGCGCATGAGGGTTGCTGGTAGCGTTGTGTCACAAATGAGACAATTATTTTCGGCTGACTTGAGATGTGCCGATAAATAACCCATAAGAGCATCCATTACCTAAAGCGGTAACACAATAAGAATGTATATATGTGAAAAGATAATTCGAATAAAGTAATCTTAAGTTAAAGCTAACCTTAGTAGGCATATGTTGTCTCCTAAATGCTAGAGGAATTCATTAGCAGAAACAGAGATGTGGCTAGACAGGTTTACCGTCCTACTATATAACTTAGATGTTAATGACAAAAATATCTTCAATAAACTACCTTAGCGGCTATAAACTGCCATAGCGGCTAAAGACTCACTCCATCGCCAAGACACGCTTCTGCACATCTGCAAACAGAGTTTCAAGCTCGGGTAGAAGGGAATATTAGACCACAATTTTGGGGTCGCATTGGAAGTCGGTGTAAGCTGTCGGAACCGTCTTTGGCCTCTTGCTTTTCCTTGGCTCAACAGGAATGGCAGCTCCTTTTTCTTCAGGAAGGACAAACTCGATTGGCTGCGCATGGACAACGTTATCAGAGATTCCATCCTGCATTAGCCCAATGGAGAAAGACGGGGATTCAACCTTGATGAAAAATATTTTCGAAGTTAATTACTCCTCACAACGAGATCAATAGAAATACCTCTGATGGTACAAGGTTATCAGATGCATCAAGCTCTTCAGAGTCCGATTCATCGAGGTCCCTATGGTCAGATGTGTTGATAAGGGGGTTACCTATATCATCTGACACACGGTTATCCTGCATTGAAGGCAAAATTACAAAAAGAATTACCAAACAAATGACCAACAAGTTGTTTGGGACAATATTCCAGATATTGAAATACCACTGCACTGGTGGATTTGTTAAGATCCTCTGGTGGAGCCGCTTCCTCGTGATGGAGTGCAGGCATTGGTTCGATGCGTACGACCTACCAGAAATAAAAAAAGTGATCATTAACTGTTAAATAAAAACTTGGTGTTTACAATTCATTGTAGCTTCTAATGAATTAGTTTCCTTCTAATAATTACCTCTGCGCCAGCTGCTTCTTCGTCCAATTCTGCGATGACCCTTCTAACAGCATCTGCAGCTCCTCCAGTGGTGTATGCCTGATCTTGACCTCCATTATTTTGGGTGGAATTACAAGGAGCCGGTTCATTTGACACAGAGTTTTATCCACCGCCTTGGACGACAAACGTGTTTCCCTGACCACCAAGAACATTTGAAAGCATCTTGTTGTAGCTTTCAGAAACGGCTTTCATAACTGTTTCCTGAATTGCCTTCAAGGAACTGGTAATAGTCATATTCATCCTATCCTCGATACCCTGAAGAATGGAAACAGCAGACTCCAGAGCACTCACTTTACTAGCTAGACCTGAAACACGGATTGTTTCTGCAACATCTACTTCAATTGCCTTCAAAATACGTGATTCCAAACCACCAATCTCATTTGTTATTTGAGCAGCAACAAGGTTAGCAATAGAAATGTGGGAAGAAGGGTCAGGAGATTCCTCTTCTGTTGAAACTGTCGGGTTGTCTTTGTCGTTGATCTCTTTCCCATTCTTGTCTATCTGTTTCCCCCCCCCCCCCCCCCCCCCCCCCCCCCCCCTCAGACGCTCAATATCAGCTCCAGTAAGGCCGCCAAGGAACATTTCATTTTTGAACTTAAAACATTCGGAAACAAGCTTGACCAAAGTGTCAACGATTTCATCTGTTTTCTCATCCGGCCATGAGAAGTCATGTCCCTTGTCCCACTCTTTAACCAAATATGTATGTCATCAGTTTTACCAACAACATATTTCAAAAGTTAACATATACAACATTATCCGTTAACATTAACATTATATGCTATAATTATTGATAACTGGTAAGAGGAAAATTATCATTTACCTTACACTCAGCATTGAGGTCTCTTGCGTTTTTGGGGTTGATGACAAATCTCGCAGGAGCAGGGGGTTTATCCCCTACGCCGGTTTCTACGGCCCTCTGAGCATCATCACCAACAGACTCCTCGGTCTCGCTTTCGATTCTTCAAGAAGCAGAGGCTGGTTAGGGACAACCTCTTCTTTCAAAGCAGGAACGGCTGCAATCATTACTAACTGAATCGCATCAACATAACCTCTCAGTGCAAAGGAATCCTGGGCTAGGGCAATTTCATCTTTTTTCAACAATGATGACATGAGAAGCTGAAACGAAACTCGGCCCCAAGGGTAAGCCATAAACTGATCAATGTCTCTGATGAGTTCAACATGTTCAGGGATGATCTTCGGGGAGTGCGATGATGGGAGAAGAACAGAGGATGTGATAGCAAGACAAGCGTACTTTATCCTCATATCTCTGTCTTTCACCTTCCGGTTCTTCAGCATGTCAACAACCATCTCGATGGAACAAGATTTAAGAGAACCAAATAACTCATTACAGTAAAGCTTCTCATTCAGAGGATTTTTCCTCTTTCTCCTCGTCGACTCCGGTACCTTTCCAAAATTGAGACCGGTGACAATGGCGAACTCTCTGAGTGAAAATCTGATTGGGTAACCAGCAAATAGAATCCAGATTTCGTATTTTTTGTTAGTCTTCAGACGGCGAACGAGAATGAAATGCCCAAAAGCGCCGGAGAATGGAGGGTTTTCATCTAACGCGATAACTTTGGCAAAAGTCGAATTCTTCAAAAAGGCGAGTTCTTCAGGGTCGAGAGCATCAATAATCGACTCTGTCCTTCTCGCCCGGTGGTATGAATTAACTCTCTCGCCAGATGGTTCTTCCCCAGCGGCGAAGATCCTCTTCGGGAAAACAACAGAAGACATCGTCCTAAGAACCCTAGAAAAAGGATATGAGACGATGAGAATCAAGATGAGGAAAAGGTAGAGATTTGGGGTATTTAGCAAAATGTGGAGATGGTAAAAATTGTTTCTGGTTGCCTTGATTAAAGAGGTGCCTTTCGCGAATGACGAGGTGTTTTTTAAAAAAACACAGCGAAAAAAAAACGAACGGTGCAAATTTGCACCCATTAAGTCTCTTCAGTTACAACTTGGTTGCTTGTCTCGGGAATCGATTTCCGACAATAACAGAAGGAACTGACACAGCTATGCAAAGGGTTCGACATGCTCAGATAGGGCTCTTTCCGGTATGAAATTAATTATGTCATTTCATGGGTAGTGATCTAATTAGGACGCAGATTTGAGGCATAAATGCAAATATTCTCTTAAATATAAGAAGAGCAGATCCACTTGATGTTAAAAAAAAGAATACTTGAATAAATTTTATATTCATTCCAAAATATATATATATATATATTTCGGTCAAAAAACGTTGGTTAGTACTAGGCCTACACCAGGTTCGAAAACGCGCCGAGTTATCCGAGTTCTCGGCCAGGTAGGCGCTGGGCGTGCTGCCACCGTGGCGAAAAGGATCTGATCGCCGTGGCTAGGCGGTGACCCGCCGTTTTCCCGAGTTCGCAGTCCATCTGACAAAATCGCCATCTAAAATTTGAATGTCGAGATACTTAAATCTAATAATTTTGTAAATTGTTGACCCCAGATTTCTGCAAACACCAATCGAATTTTGCAGAAAAGCACGTCTAGGGTTGGTGAGAGATTGGGAAATTGACGATGGCAAAACTGTAATTTTCATCTAATAAAGCAAACATAAGTAAAAATTGTAAAAAATATACACAAAAGGTCTAGAACCCGAAGTACACCGAGAGTAGACAATGTTAGCATATTGATAACGGATACCAATTTAATTAGCAGATGTCTTAAAATTACTCTTCAATTAATCTCCAATTAATCTCAGAGTTATCGATAAATCGCTGGGCCCGGACTGAACGCCCTACTCGCACCATTGGGCCTAGTTAATACCATTCAAATATTATTATTTTTTCAAGTGAGAAACTTAATAGCATTTCAACGAATGAAGATGACCTTACCATGATTTTGTTGGGTAAGAAAATAAGGAATTTTTAATTTTAATTTTTCTTTTCAAAAAATAAATATATAAGGAATTTAAGCAGAAAGTGGCGGGAAAAAGAACGTTATAATCTAAAGATTCAGCGCCAAAAAAATAGACGTAAACACGTTATTAATTTCCGATTTCACCCGTAACTCTTCTTCCACCTAATCAATAATCTTCCTCTGAAAGCTTACCTGTCTTATAATTCCCGGGGAAGCAAGCAACTTGCAAAAGGCAAAAACGTGTCTTTAAAAGCAAGAATCTTTCACATACTTTCTCCACTTAGTCCCTTTTCTTCAAAATATGGGATCTTCGAAGAAATCTCAAGTCAGTGCCGACGGTAAAAAATGGGCCATCGCCAAAATCTCTATACGGATTTCACTGAAGCCGGTGAAGACCAAACTGAAAAGGCCGGAGAGAGACACAGAAGCTGAAGATGAACATTACAGTGGCAGCGAAGATTACTGCATCACACCCACGGCGAAAGAAGCGAAACTCTCTGAGAAACTGATATGTCCACCGGCGCCAAGGAAACGCCGACCAGCGTTGAAGTGTCGGAGCAATATCCGTATAGAGTACTTTGTGCCTCCTTCAGATTTGGAGACCATGTTTTTACGACGCCGTTAATGTAAAACGATAAGGACTCGGGAACGATAAGGACTCGGGACGTTGTCACTAGCTTCGCCTATAAACTTTGAAGATCATTTGCCTTGTACTATATAATAAATCACCCTATTCATATTTATAATTTTATTTGCCTTTTATACACACAGTTACATAAGTATAAAAATAACAAACATTAAATTTGCTTCGACTACCTTGAACATATGTCGAAAAGACGACTAGTCCTGATTGACTCAAAGGAATGCTACTTTTTATAGATTAGCTCTATTCGTTTATTAGACACGGCGACAATAATGTGCGATCAAAAATATCAAAGGCCAAGTCAGCAACTAATTAAAAACAACTCGTCTTCAAACGCTACGACTCAATTCATGCACGGAACACCTGTCGCCGGCGACAATAATGAAGTCGCTGTAAAAATCAGCGGCCATTAAATGGATGAAAGAGCTTTAGTGTCAGTTACCAGCGACTGTTATATAGCATGACCATGTCATTATTTCTCTCCATTGTTTGTTATATTTTAGACGCTCATCTTTGCCGCCGTGTCTAAGAAACGAACGGGCTATTACAGAATACAGAGCTCACATAAGAGCTATTAAGCGGACTATTACAGAATACAGAGGTCACATAAGAGCTATTACAGAATACAGAGGTCACAAAATCTATCAATACATTTTCATGAATACATAATATCAGGTAGAGTTTTTGTTGGGATTGCGAAATCTCATGTCCAACTCTTTATTTTCCGATTAGTACGATATTGTCCACTTTACATTAGTTGCAAGCCCGCATGAATTTACTTTTGAGTTCCTTCCCAAAAGGCCTCGTACTAATTAGAGTTGGACTTCTCTTTATATATTAGACACTCTTTGTCTAATTCTCCAATGTGGGACTTAGTTTGATATTTCATATTCTCCCCCTCAAATTAAGGATCACATTCATCTCGTGTCCCACAACTGACTTCCAGGATCTTCTGACTTGATTTCTGCCACACACCTCTCGTTCCTAACTCATAGGTATACCATTCATCTCTCGAAGGGTATTTAGGTCTTCTTGCAGATTTCTCATCAACCGCTCTGATACCAATTGTTGTGATTGCGAAATCCCATGTCCAACTCTTTATTATCCGATTAGTACGATATTGTCCACTTTGAGCCTTAGTTGCAAGTCCGCATGGATTTACTTTTGGGTTCCTTCCCAAAAGGCCTCGTACTAATTAGAATTGGATTTTTCTTTATATATTAGACACTCTTTGTCTAATTCTCCAATGCGGGACTTAGTTTGATATTTCACAGTTTCATCATCTCATGCATCATAAAATATTATATAAGGTCACTAGGTCAGAAGTATGGGGGATCTTCACACACAATATATATTGCGATAGATTGCACTGAGCTGAACCTCGCTTAGTTATTGTGACGCTAAGTCCGTGCTTCATCAATCATCATGCGAAGGACAATACCAAGGAGTGGATTGATCTTCTGACCCTCCATTAGATGAATATCATAGTTTTGTAGTATCTCCACAATGACTGTCTTCATCAGATTCATAGTTAATTGCTTACCAAGGCAGCTTCTCGGGCCAGTGTTAAACACTAAAAACTTGAAGGTAGGTTCATGCCTTAAGCTACCTGTATTGGAAACCCATCTCTCTGGTTTGAATTCAGATGCATCTTCTCCCCATACAGCTTTCATCCTCCCAAGCGCATAAAGAAAGATAATTATATTGGACTTCACATCGACTTTATGTCCACTTGGAAGAACATCAGCTTTTACAGGCGACTTGCGTTCGAATGGAACTGGTGGGTACAACCTCATTGATTCATACAACACGCCGTGTAAATACACTATTTGTTGAGCTCATTGGGATAAAAAGATGACTTCTCCGGGCCAGTTTTGGAATTTGGGAGATTCTTGTTGATTTTGTGGCGAATCTTGGCAACCACGTTAGGGTAACCAAGAGAGTGCAGAGGTAATAGTATCTCTCCCGCCTGAAATGTATGTCAAAATGACATCTTTGAGGAACTGATCATCACTAGGGTTCAAGATCTCGTGCTTGGTTGTTTCTAGATTTATGTAGGACGTCAACAAATCTTCACATTCTCCTTTAGTGCCTTGCAGAGTTACCTCCTCTCTCTTAGCTTATATGTATTCCGCACACACACGATCGAAAACGGCACTAGCTTCTACCATTTTCGTCTCTATTCCCAACCCCATCCATCTTTTAGCTTCCACAAGAATCTTGGTTTTATATGTCTATACATAGTCCCCTCTCCAGCAGCAGTAAGAGCCTTGGCGAACTCGTTCTCTGGCATTTCGATGGAGAGACTTGTAGGATCAGATCCAGCTATCAGAACCATGGATAAATCGAAAGTGAATCTCTGGAACACGTCTTGCAAATTCATGATCTTACCTCCTTTGAAAAATGATCGAAAAGAGGCGCAAGCCCGTTCTTGAGTTTAGTTCTTGTGGCACTCACTGAAAGTCTGAGAAACTCTTGATGGTTGGGTATGACTTGCGCAGTCTTCCTAAAATGCTCCCAAGGCTCTGAGTCCACGTTGAATATCACGTCTTTGTAAACGTCAAATACTTCTTTGAAGTCAGGGCCTTTTGTGTAGTTCAATAAGTCTGAGCTTAGTATATAGTGAATATCAGCTGGATCAACCGTGACCAACATATACCAGCCAACCATGGACCCTTTAATTGAAATGTTAAGTTGGAGTTCTCAAGAAGCGCCACGGTGAAATCATAGATCCGGTGGAGCACCATCAACAGGCCCGGAAGCATCCCGAGAAGGGGCCAGCTCGTCGTAATGAAGCTTTTAATTGGTTTCTTGATCAAGAAATAAAGTGAGATGATAAAGTAAACGATGGGTATGCATATAAAAGCCATTAGAGAATATTTTTCAGTGTGCAACTTATTTACACACTCTTGAGCTAAACTTCATTTATACATACACTATAAACCACTTGTAACGCTTTTATGGCACCGACAGCCACACTCGCACGGCTTCTGAGTGACTCTATCAATCATGGGAATGCACAATTAACTAAACGTGTGGATGTTGAACTGCCGCGAATGGATGGGAAGAACAAATACGGGAATGAGCATTTTTACTAAATTTACATAACCATGCACAGAGATCATTCTGCTTCACATAAAATGACAAAGAGTTGCTATAAATGATAGCTTGGGTAGTTCGACTAGGGATCATGCTATATTTGACGCAAAAGTAGATCCAAGAATGTGAGTTTTCATCTGACAATCTTGATGATTATGGAGAGAGAGAGAGAGAGAGATGAGAGAGAGAGAGAGAGAGAGCGAGAGAGAGAGCGAGAGAGAGATCGAGGAAAGAGGAGAGAGATGAGAGAGTCGAGCGAGATTCATCGCTATAGCGCGACATAGCCAGAGCGCTCGCTATACGTACGCTGTAGCTCTCTCTCGCTCTCCTCTCCTTACTCTGCTCCTGCTGGCGTCTAGCTCTCTCTTCTCTAGCGCTCGCTCGCTCTCTCTCTGCTCTCTCTGCGCTCTCTCTCTCTCTCTCTCTCTCTCTCTCTCTCTCTGCTCTCTCTCTCTCTCTCTCTCTCTCTCTTCTCGATCTCTCTCTCTCTCTGCTCTCCTCTCTCTCTCTGCTCTCTCCTCGCTCTGCTCCTCCTCTCGCTCCTCTCTTTCTTATGTGTCTATGGCTCTCGTCTTCTATATTCTAATAGTATAGATCGGATATCCGGATTTTCGAAAGTATTTGTGATATGCTTCGTATGTCAAGGATATCTAAATTTTCGATTTGCTCTGCTTCGGAAAAGTACGGATATCCGAAAAGACAGATATCCGGAAAATAAATTGATATTTGCGGATATTTATGAATACTTACGGATATCTCATCTGTTTTGATTAGTACAAATAATCTTAAAAGTTCGATACAAATTTATTTTGTAAAATATTTGTTTGTATGATATATAAAATAAAAATTAAAAGAAATAGTGAATCTACATATATTGTAAATTTTCTAAACTTAATTAACAATTATAATAACACAAATAAGAAAAAAAAATTATAATTGTCATAATTTTTTTATGTAATAGTTTTATATAAGTAGTACTCAAATCTAGGGCTGGGCAAAAAATCCGAATCCGAAAAACCGAACCGATCCGAAAAAGTAGCATCGAATCCGAACCGAAATTAATTAAATATCCGAACGGGTTCAAAATCCATGAAACCAAAACTGAACCCGACCCGAACCAAAGTATTTCGGGTATCCGAATATACCTGAAATAGATTTATATATCTAAATATATTACTTATTTTTAGATTTAATGTATATTAAAAATATCCAAAATATATAAGGTACTTTTAAGTTGTTCAAAATACTTGAAAATATATACAGATAGTCAAATAGTAATGTTTAAAATAGTTCAAGTATATTCAAAAAATCAAAAATACATGAAATATCTATTGATTATTTATCCAAATATTCAACCCAAAACCAATTTATATTTTAAGTTTAGGTATTTTGACATATGTTATTCAAATTTATATGTAATATATTACTTTTTATAGATTTTGAGAAATTTAAAGTATATAATGGATTTTTAAATTTTAAATGGGTTATTCGAACCCGAACCGAACCCGCAAAGATCCTAACCAAACCCGAATCAAAATTTAGAAATACGCGAATGGGGCTGAAACTTTTGACCCCGACAACCCAAAACCCGAATAGAACCGAATCGAAATCCGAATGGGTACCCGAACACCCATCCCTACTCAAATCATATGTTAGAATAATTATTATATAATTTTGCACATTTAAAATTTTAAATATAATCAAGATATAAATGTATTTATATATTGTCGGATTGGAGCGGATATCCACTTCTCAAAACTTTATTATTTGTGATTTGCTTCGATTTTAACGGATATTGATTTTTAGTATTTGTTTTGCTTCGAAAGTTTACGGATATCCAGAATTTTCGGATCGAATCGAAACGGATAACGAATCGAATCAAATTTAACGGATAAAATACCCAGGTTGCTGCATTAACGGGATAGATCCATGGGGAGTTTCTTATCTATATAAATAAATTTTGTTACTGAAGTTTGAACATACCAGGTAAGATTTAATCTGGAGAGGACACTTGGATAAATAGTTTCATTGCAAGTCACACTACTTTTTGAGAATCTCTCCTATGAGTAGGCCTGAGACTTATTATCCGAGATCCGCTCTAGATCTGTTCTGAAAATAGGATATCCGGGACGCCTGGATCCGAATCTGGATAGTAAAATCAAGGATCCGTCAAAACCAAATCCGGATCCGGATATCTTAATTTTTAGGTTCGGATATCCGGATCTGGATCCGTATTTTTAAAATATATTAATTTTTTTAATTTTATTAATAATTATATTTGATATATTAATATTTATTCATAAAATTAGTTTTATAATACTATATTTTAATTTTTTAAATATTATATTCATAAATATATTTATAAATCTTGTATAAATATATAATTTATGTATTATTTTTGAATTTTAATATTTTTAAAAATATTATTTTTATTTTATTTATTATTTTTACGAATCCAAATCCGGATCCGGATATCCGCGGATAGTATGATAACTAGATGGATATCCGGAAGTTCCGAATCCGGATTCCGATACTAAATCCACGGATCCGGCGAATCCGGATCCGGATACCCCAAATTTCTTGGATATCCGGATTCGTCCCACCCCTACTGATGAGAGATGACGATTCTCATTGTTTCACTCTCGTTCCTCTTTTTCCATTTGTTTTAGTTATTATTATATTTTTTTAGAGTTTGGTTGAGAGAGACTAGCAATCAAGATGATCTCACTATGCAACTCAATGATAAAATAATCATAAATTCAAGTGTATCAGTGTATAGATTAAGATTTAGGCTTTGAATGGGAAGTGATTTAAAAGTGGTTCAAGATAATTAACAAAACACTGGCAGTTCAAAAAATTATAACAATAAAAATATAATGATCTGTCTGTGTTTTTTGTTGAGTTATTTTGGGTTCACCCTATAGATTCACTAACCAATATGATTTAGTTATTTCAAATTCAATATCTTTTAAAAATAAGAAACAAAATAATAAGAATTAATTTATCAAGTTGTATTATGTTTTTTTAAAAAATAAATAAAATAATAGTAGTTACAATTTCTTTTAAAATATTGGTAATGTTGTCAGCAAAACACTAAACCCTAAACCATAAATCCAAAACCCTAAACTCTAAATCCAAAACCCTAAATCCTTGGGTAAATCCTAAATTTTTGGATAAATCATAAACTCTAAATCAAATATTTAAACTAAATCTTAATAACACTAAACCCTAAACCCTAAATCATTAACCTAAACCCTGAATCCTTGGATAACTCCTAAACCACAAACCCTAAATCCTAAACACTAAACCATAAACTCTTTGGTAAATCCTAAACCCTTAGATAAATGATTTAGAGTTTGAGATTTACCCAAAGGTTTAGGGTTTACCCAAGGATTTAAGGTTTATGATTTAGGGTTTATGGTTTACTGTTTTGCTGACGGTGTTAACAATATTTAAAAAAAAAATTCTTTTTTGTAATAATTGCTACTATTTTTTATTTATTTTAAAAATATAATATAACTTGACAAATTCTTAATATTTTGTTTCTTTTTTTAAAAGATATTAAATTTGAAATAACTAAATCATATTGGTTGGTGTCCAAGAATTTGTTCTCTTTTTTGTTTGTACGTGAAATTTAAGAACTGCTAGTGGAAGGTTAGATTTGTTGCATTTAGAGTGTTCCACAATGCAGCCTTTTTATTTTTGTACTGTTTTTTTTTTTGACATAGTTTATTTTTATACTGTTTATTTTAATTTAATTAGTTAGTTCATTTATTTTTATATCTCCATAATTTAAAAACATGTTTTCTTCTCTCATTTACTTATTTAATTTTATCCTATTTTTAATAATTTGAAGATTTCTACTTAACATTTCAGATACATATAATATAAATGGTATATGTATATTTTAGTTCTTATATGTTATAGTACCACTGTTTATGTAATGCCTAAACAAAAATTTAATTATTAATTTTATAATAATGTTATATTTAAAATTTTTAATACAAATTCAGTTAATTTAATATATAAAATTATATATAAATTATTTTAAATTTGTACATACTTTGAACCACTTTTTATCCACTTTTACCTTTCAAACATATGTTTTGGACCGTTAAATCCGCTTGATCCACATTTGTACCGCTAGATCCACTTTCGATCCGCCTGATTAGTTTAATACGCTAGATCCGCAATGCTTACCTCACTTTTCCATTCAGAGCCTTAGACACAACGCATATATCCAAAAAAAAAAAAATATTCGTGATCATTTCCGTCCAATCAAATATTTATTTTATTACTCACTTTGATCCAAATTTTTTAAAAACAAAATCTCAGATTATTATGAGATTATTTTTAAAACTTATCAAAATCTCTTTATTATGAGATTACTTTTATTATTTTTCAATAAACATATGTTAGATTTTGATTCAATACACTCATCAAAATATCTTAATTATGAGATTATTTCTTTCAATCCTAGTTAATAATTATGAGATTTTTTTCCTTCTACTTTTTATATACACACTAGGATAAGACCCGTGTCTTGCGCGTGGTTAGTATATAAATTTGAAAATTTGTAAAATTAACATTTTCTCATGTTTTATAGTATCTTTTTAGATATGTACGATTTTCGCTAATTATTTATTTTATATAGCCAAAATTACGAAGATTTAGCATAATATTAGTATGTGATAATATAAGGAATGTTGTAGTGACTGAGGAGACTAATGGCTCTAAAATGTTTATATAGCTGAAGCTCCTTCTATCAGATCCGAAAGCCCTATTATGATAATATGGGCCAAAAACAATGCCTCAATTTAATGTATGAAGCCCAAAACAATAAAGTGTAAAACATGTTCTCAAAAGTTATTCTAGGTACGAGCATCATTTGCTCTCTCATTTTTGTCGATTGTCATCTTTCTTCTCTTTAATTCCTTCGCACTTTTTCTTCAGATATTATCATATATCCCTGATTGAACGCATCGGAAAGGTTATATGGTCCGACGAAATAAATACACATCAGGAAATTTGCGTCTACGATCAAAAGAGAACGCGCTAAGGTTAATCGGTCATTCCCAATTTCGGATCTAGGAATTATAATTTCAGATCTGATAATGGAAACGGTATTGATACTTGTATATTTCATATTGAGTGCTTGCTATCTGTCCTTGTAAGCTGTAGATAACCCAGCAAATTATAACATGAAGATTTGAAACAACGCAAATCATTTTCGGCTGTATAAATCGATTGGGCGTAATCGGCAATTGATATTTGCTACAGGTCTAATATATGTTGTCTTCTTAGTTGCACAGATCTACCTTGCATGTGCTAAGGTAACACTATGAGGAAAAATAATTTAACAAATTTTGGTAAATTCCTTTAATAAAATCAAAATCAACAAAACATGTAGGTAGGGAGAAAGGTCAGTAACGCAGCTATTGGAAGGCATCTTGATAATAGAAACACTCGTTGTTGGACTATGAAAGTAAGTGATTTATACTTTGTATTATTTGTGCGAACAAATATAATTATGTCATGTTTTAGAATATAAAATCTTGTCGTTTCTATTTGAAAAAGGATCAAAAGGAGTCCAGTGAAGAAACTGGAAAAACTTAACACGTAAGTTATATTACTTCAATCATCCTAACGTATGACTCAAGATAATGTAAAGTTGTAAACATTTCACGCAGGAAACAAAGCCAGGGATAAAAAATTCCTATCGACGTAACAGTTCCTCAAAACTGTCTGCGCATTGTGAACAACCTTTGTTCAACTTGATATAAGGTTAGCTTCGAAATGAATATATCTTTGTGATTTTGTTTAGACAGGGAAAATCTTGCTAATGTTATATGTCAACATTTGAACTGAACTGCTTTCGTGTTTCTTTATCTGGTTTATAAAGTGGACATGAACTCATAAAATGTAAATAATGATAATATGAGTATAACTATCCATCACTCTGCTTTTGGAATTTCTGAAAGTTGAACAGAGATATCAAGTATAAATATAACTTAAATTTATTACAAACCCGAAATGATATAATTCATTATAGCGTAGATAGGTATTAAAGCACATAAGCATAGTTTAAAAGAAAACCATAAACTTAAAATTCAAAATCTTGAACAAACGCTGCGTAAATAAATAAAAAAAGCAAACATTCTTCTCAAACTGTTTGTCTTGGCGCATGTCATCAATAGGCATTAGCTGGAATCCTACAAGGCTACAAAACAGGAATCAATTTATATAATTGAATATAAAATAACTTTCAGTGGATTAGCTTCCTTTATCGAAATACAATTTAAAAATACTACTCACCTCTTCCTAAATTCTTCAATCTCTGGAATGTTAGGCTCAAATACAATCTTTGAACATCCTTCAATGTTGGTCATGTATCTGAATCGACCTAGCGATTTCAAAATCAAAACTAATATATTAGACAACAAACAACTATGACTTATATACATTGTAATATAAAGGTTTATATAATCCTTCGTCCCATTCAATTCGCCAAACACTTAACACACACAAAACAACATTGGCTTTTGTTGAATTCCATTTAGCATGTAATTCAACAGCATTCGTTCCATATGCAACACAATTAATGTGAGCGTACCTGCCAGTTGATGTAGTATAACAGTGTGAGATTAAGACAACTTTATAATACAGTTATATTTAAAAATAGAAGTGTAAAAAATTTAAAATATTACTCTGGATTTATTAAGCTAAAAGCTGTTTTAGGTTTCACAATTCCAGCAGCCTCTTCAACAAATTCAAGGTTCCCAACAAACACCAAATATCCATAGATGTCTACACGTTTAAGTAAACTGCAGCTCAAATTTACGATGTAAAAGACATATACTAAGTACCTGTCAGTAGAAATTTATGCACGCTGTAATAAATCAATTAACAGTTAACTGCAAAATAACATACCTATACAGAACTTTGGATGGG
Organism: Brassica juncea; assembly: GCA_018703725.1. Classification (NCBI taxonomy): domain Eukaryota; kingdom Viridiplantae; phylum Streptophyta; class Magnoliopsida; order Brassicales; family Brassicaceae; genus Brassica; species Brassica juncea. The sequence continues at coordinate 7,598,513 of CM031936.1, read as the reverse complement.
CAAGGCCTCGAATTATGTTTTTAAATTCTTTAAAAACATAGTAGTTGCATGATAATGGTGCTTCCAGCTTGGTAATAACAGTGTTTAATTTGGTTACAACATGGTAGCGGTTTGTTGTAGTCTTAACCTTACGGAAATTGTAAATCAGTTTGACATCATATATTTCATACCATTCACTTCCTTGATACTGATTTTGTTTGATTCTATGCATTCATCATGAAATGTTCCTTGAATTTTAAAGCCCTATATAAACAAAAAACATTTGTAAGGTTAGTTATGGCGCAAAGGAAAAGACAATCAGCATATGAAGAGAAAACACTAACCATCTCGTCCCTAACTAACAACTCTGTCTCTGAAGTCTTAGTCCTCCATTTGCTGATTACGTGCACACGAATTGCAGGTTTCTTGACCTCATACTGCAGGTCCGACAATAAGGTGAAAGCAGGCATCATTTAAAGAGGTAGAGAGAAAAGACTTTTTTTGTGCTTTTGGTGCAATGGTTTGGACGTATATATATATAGGTCTAAGAAGAATTAGGGTTCTAATAGAATTTAATGACGTGCATGGCAAAGAAAGCAAAGATTTAAACCTAGATTGAGAAGATAATAAGATATTCGTAAACTTGTACACGGAAGTTATAATATTTTTTTTACCATTGCGCAACAGCCGGAGGTAAAAAATTCGTACCAAATGCATATTCCTGCAATTAATAGGGAGGATTTTTTGAAGGTGCGGTATTAAATACTTATATTGTTATGGAAAATTTATAATCTCTCATTATTTATTTCTTACAGTTTATTTAAAAAGGATCTCATGTTCCATGGTGGACAAAGCGAGTTCCAGGGCACATCAATGACGATGCAGCCATAAGTTGGGCCTTGTTAAAAGTTGCACGGTACCTTTTTTAGTACAATTTATTAAAAGCCTTTACATATCTCATCATGAGAAAATAAATGAATTAGATACTAAATCCATTATGCTCTATGTAATGACCATTATATGACAGACAAATAATATATAGGGGATGTTCAATTATAGTAATGGGCTATACAATATTATAAAAGATTTGTACTATAGTCTCTATGTATTTTATATTAGATTGGTACATGATAGTGATGATCACTATACTCATCTGATACGCAAGAAAGGACCGTCAAATGCATTCATAAATAACAACAGTCTATTACTCATTACAAAAAAAATCAAGTTCTACCTTTCCACACTTTAATCTTCCCAAACCTTAAAACAAAAATGACCGACTGTCCATTGCTTCCTTGGATAGAATCATCAATGTTGTTGGCAAATTTTCCCCACAGGACAATTGTGAGCCGATCATCCCTACAACACAATATTTAAATGAACCTATCAGATAAGATAATAAACACCGTTCATCGGTGGGAAAAAATGCGTATCATACACTTACTCTGAGTCACGAATTTGCAATGTTATCTTATTTGTATCCTTTCCATTGACAGCAATAACTTCAACATTACTCACCTCGACAACCTGTCCAATTACATATGCAATATATAACACATAGAAAATTGTTTCACTATCAGTACCACTATAGCAGAAACATATAAATTCCAAAGAAGACTAGAAATGCACAAAAAATAACAACTCACCAACCAAGTAATCGGGATTCAAAGCCCCTTCAAGAACCTCTCTGTACTTCACAGGTGTGAACTCGGGGGCATTCTCTGTAAAATCATTACAGTAACGCACACGGGTTGTCGAGAGGAATCCTATTTTGTAAGGATGTTTGGATGTTCGATAAAAACCAACATATTGGGTTAGTGCAAAATTCAGGAGTATTTTCCTGTAACCTTATTTTAAGAGCTGGTTCAAACTGTGCAACCAGATCTTTCTTCACTGATGCATGGATTTTGTCACCCTAAGACATATAACAATATATAAAAGATAAGTTAGGTCATTGTGATGAAGAGAACAGGAAAACATATAGCCAACAATTTAGTACAGTAAAAGAACTTGTATAGTTGTTTAAAACTTACGTTTGCATCCATGAGCACCATCTCCATAGTTTCTCCACCAGCAGCCGAATATTGCTTCCATAATCGAATCACTTTAACCTTAATCATCCACATCGACTTGTAAGGTTTAAGTTGAGAAATTGCACTCATAGCCATAATTTTTGTTGTTTTGCGTTATAGATGAACGTGTTTGTGTGTACTGAATTCACAAACTCTCGAACTGGTTATATAGTCATAGTATTTAGGGCTTTCCTTGACTTCAACTTGAAGACAAAGCTAAATATTAAATGACAAAATAATAAATATGTTTCCATAAAAGTTTGCTTGATCAAGAGGTCGGAAAGTGTGACGCCATAAAGGTTTGCTTGCTAAAGAGGTAGGCAATATGAAGGCATCTCGTTGCAGGATCTACTCTGCACAGTAACGATATACGTTAATATCGTAATTTATCCTTAATATATCGTTTTATAAAAAAATTCTTCATAATAGGCAAAATACACAGGGCATAATTTTAATATTAAATTTTCTTTTTCAAATTGTTAAATTCACATCCCTATTTTGTCCAGTTCTTCTTTAACGTATATATAAAACGAAATAATACGAAAATTACAAATCTACTTTTTACGTAAAATATACTTATTGTTCAAAAAATAGCATTGTTGAAGGGTAGGACACATGAAGTAATGAATCATAAGTAAAAGGAAATGAAGAAAACGATAGAACCAATGGACACATTTTTTACAAAAGCTTTGCTCCACATACGTATAGTTGTATGATATGATTATGTGAATGTTGTTTCCATATAAATGCAAGTGGTATGATTATGTGATTCGTCTTGTGCTAAAGATGCAGGTCAACAGAAGTGCTACTATTGTTGTTTGGAGGGGCAACTGATGCATAACAATACACATCTTATAGAGCATGCGTAAAAGGTTAACATTCCAAACAAATCAAACGTTATTAGGAAGTTGGTCTTAGAAGAATTATACAACAACTCAGACAATATATAATGGAGTATAATGAAAGTCAAGTCAATAATCATAAAGAGGCTTTCTTTATATAATAATAGATGAAAAAACAAAACAGAAAACTAAAGCCATATTAAAATAGTACGCAATATTAAAAAAACCAAACAAAATAATTTAAATGTATAGTAAAAAGCAAAAACCGAAAGCCTCTATAAATCTACTAACTAAACTAACTTCAGCCACTTGTGTCTAACTTCTCCCTCTTGATCCTGACGGAACTGAATGCGCTTGTAGCCAAATTCTGAGAATTGCGCTCACCGAAATCTCCGTTGAATGCCCTTATTCGTTTAGCGGGAGTCATAGCAAAAGAATCTGACATCTCTGCTGAATGCACTTGAGGGTCCATATTATCACTGTTGGTGTCTTTAGTTCCCTAAAAAAATACACAAATATAAAGTCAGCGAAAATTAAACAAACCACTATGTAATACCTGAGACCAACGCGAAAAAGCAAGCTTACATTCATACACCAGCTATCCTGAAATGCATAAATCAAATCCTTGTCTGTCATTAGCTTCAAAACTGGGAACGATTCATGTTTGTTGAGAATATTATGTCGTTGAATTCCTATCTTGAAGAGGAATGTTTTGCCAACTATAGTGTTATGCCCGGGTGGGAGGACTTCTGGTTAAAACAAAAGATCACAACTTATTCCTCCTAATTAAACATATGTTCGACGGACACGTTAGGTTACAACCTCCGGTTTATCGGATGCTCCAGCTAGATGAAACAATGGTTGATTGAGTAGTTGAATAACATGATTATCATACACCACAAACTTAGTGTTGCTTGTGTTATCCAGCGTAACCAAATGTAACCTATACCTACATAATGCAAAGTTATTAGTGTCACTAATTCCTTTAAAAAAAATTTCAACGTAGTTAAAAGAGTACTATTTCCAATACCTAGGCAAAGTTTTTGGATTGTAAGTCTTGCACTTCAAACAATAACAACTTTGCTCGTTCACATCATCATCATACTTTGGCACGCTCACGACTTTCTTCGAACAAACTTTGCAGGTCAAGTAAAACCACCCCATGTCAGAATCAATGGCAGCGACTGTGCACAGCACAACACACATGTCGACCTTACATGAAATAAATTGTTCAAGTTAAAACTCACATACACATTTGTAGTAATAATTTTTTTTTGGTCAAAAAAAATTTGTAGTAATATTTGTTTATATTTTGAAGAAAACATATGTGAAATAGACATGTGTAACAAACCTGTTTCGTTTCCAAAACCTCCGCAATCGTTTTTGTAGGAGTATGTCGGAATAAAGCATCTTCATCTGAGACACCATTAATCACAGCCTGATACTTTGACTCCACAATGGCTAAAGGGAGATCATCCTCAGGCAAACTAAATATTTAAATTCAAAAAATATAACATCAGCCCATACTTTGAATAGAAAAATGCTAGGTTATTTTATCAGTATGAAACAAAAACAGCTACTACAGGCAGACAAACAAATCGGGATTACCTAGCAAGGAAATTCTTTACGTCAATCATCGGAGGATCCAATACAATAGCACTGATATTGAAAGCATTACTGACACTTCGTTCTTCTGTAAAAAAAATTATTACCGTTATAATCTGCTAATATTTTTTAAACTAAATCGTCAGCAACAACAATGCGTTTTCTTATTACAATTCCACATGTTGATTTTTCCAAAACGCAACACACATATGGTTGTGTACTCTCTCCGCACCTGGATTGCATAATTGACGTGACATGCAACGTTTCCCCACAGCACCAATGGAATTCTTTCATCACTGACATGTAGAAAAAAGTAAAAAAAAAAATTAGAATAACAAATACAAAAAACTTGCATCAAAATAATATAAGGTCTCGAACAAACAAAATACAAAACACTTACTCGGAGTTTCGCAACTCTAAACAGATTTTCTATGTCTCCTTTCCATGAACATTAACATGTTCAATGTGACTCACCTTAACAATATGGCCGATAATATCTGGACATACACGATTAAGTTTGTTTTCTAAGCTATATATAATGATTGCTATAAAGAGTTAGCTTTTATGAAACACACTTTTCCACTAAATAATCTGGATTTAGAGTGCCGTCAAACACTTCGTTGTACTTCACCGGTTGGAATCCGCAAAGATCCACAGGTAGTTGCTCACTGGGTAGGACACAGGTAGTGGATAGGAAACTTATCCCGTACGGATGCTTTGTAGTTCTATACGAACCAACAGAATGCAACAGAGAGAAATTGATGAACATGTTAGAGTTTCCTTCTGTCAAGAAGGGATCGAATTAAGCCACCAAATCCTTTCTCACAGAAGCATGAATTTTATTACCCTGTGTATAAAAACGGATACAGCATTAGGTGAAAACAATTATGGGTAAACCCTCTGGATTGCTATATAATAAAAGTACCAATATACACTATTCTTTATGTAAACCCTTCTGAAGATAAACTCATAATTATTACCAAACAAATAAATCAAACATCAAAACACTGGCACCTTTGAATCGCAGAGAACCATATCAATGATCTCACCACCACCAACAGTTGTTTGTTTCCACAATCGAATAACCTTAGCCTCGATCGTCCAGCTCGTTTTGAACGGTTTCAGATCAACAATAGAAGTTATAGACGACATTGTTTGTGACGTATTTTTTTTTGCGCCTTAGCTGCTTTGCTGCGAGAGACGATCATTTATATAGATAGTATATTAGGTTAATTGTGGCGACTGACGATGCTTAAAAGGAAACAGAAATATTAATAGATTCAAGAGTAATTAAGATAATATCAGCATATACTATGTGTAATATTAATGGATTTAAATAGAGAATATACAACTTAAAACGAATCTTCACAAATATATAAACTCAACTTGAAAGATATTCATTTATTTCCAAAAATATTCAGTGCAGTACTTAATTTTAGTTATTATAACTTTCCAAACATTTTAAATTACACTCATTAAAATCGTGCACCGCAAGTTATATATATTGCATCTTTATGTGTGACAACTATAAACTCAACTTGAAAGATATTAATTTATTTCCAAAAATATTCTGTTCAGTACTTAATTTTAGTTATTATAACTTTCCAAATAATTCTAATTTCACTCATTAAACTCCTGCACCACAAGTTATATATATTGCTTGTTTACAGGAGAAGGAGCTCATTCTGAGAGATGAACAATAGGAGCTCATCCAAAAATATTAAGCTTCATGCTGCAGCGGAAGACATAACCGGCGACGAAGGTGTCAATCCGGTGGTGGTGGTGGAGACATACTCGAGTAAATAATAGCCAACGTAAGATCTAATTTTATTAGAGCAAAGCTCAGAAAAATTTGATCTCGTCGTTAATGAAATAAGAGCAAAACTCAACAACGTAAGATCTCGTCGTTAATGAAATACAATAGGTTTGTATTTGTATTAATTCATATCATTCATATCATATAGATAATGTTATAATCTCTCTAGCATCCCCTATTAATTGAATTAGACCTCTTTTTTCAATTAGCTATCTAATTGTTTGACACATCAGTAATGGACCTCTTTTTAATTCTTACAAAATTGAGATTACATCTTTTGAAATGTTCCTCTATTAATATATAGAGGATAGCCCAGAATTTTTTGTTTAAACTGATAAAAAGTTAAGAAATGGAGTGAACTATGTTGAAAACATCTTTAAAGGGCGGAAGAAGATGACGTTGTGAAAAAATAACTAAAGGATCGTGGTCTATATTCAATTTGATTGGTGTTGCTAAAAAAATTGTGTGATCTAGGGGTGAGAGAAAATAGGGGATACTACTGTATTTCTGGTAACAATTATATATTTATATTGGTGTACACGAAAATTACGATGAGAAATATAAATTTCAAGCATATTAATTGTAGTTTTGTATTCTACTACTTATTTCCTTTAATCAATAAAATATTTTTATTTGCATATAGTTAGTTAAAACAATATAAATTTTCATATTATTTATTAATAAATATTAAGTCAATACATATTCAGTTATTATTTTAAAAATTCAAGATATCAATTTATTTAAATTGCTTATCAAACAATTAAATTTTTTATCAATTATTTATTGAAGCATTAAAAATCTCATAAGAAAATATTTATTGATATAAATTAGCATGATGAATATTGAGTATTTTAGTTTATAAAAATAAGTTCTGGATTAAATTTATTCAGCCAACAATTTACTTACGTACATATTAATTTTAAATTTAAATTATATTAGTACGTACTTTTTGATTACGTTAGTATCATTTTATTAGTAATATCAAATTTGCATCTTTTATCAAAATGATGTTACTTTGCATCATTTTGTTAAGTAATCCTAATACAAATTAGTATACGTGTTAGTTATTTAACTGACGCAAAGTTATATTTTGTATCAATTCCTGAAAATGATGTAAATTAATATAGATTTGTATCAGTTTTATTGAAATGATACCATATAAATTAATAACCACATCATCTACCATAATTGATGTTACAACATATATTTTGTATCATTTACTAATAATCAATTCAAAAGAATATCATTTATGTAAGTGATTCTATCTAAGTGATGTACTAAATTCTGACCCGCCCTTACCGCCAAGGGCGGGTATATTTTTTGTTTTTAATTTTTTTTTAGAATTTAATTTTTATATTTGTGTTTTTATAATCATTTTTGTGTTTAATATTAATTTAATCTAATACAATTTTTGATCACTATATTAAATATGTCAAATTGCATAACTACACATTTGTGTCATATGCATTTTCAGAAATTATATTTGAACTTTATTCCTAAAGTTTGCAACATATTATATTTTCTTAATAGTTATAATATTCGTACTCAAACACCCTGACTCAGAATCGAACCGAAAATCAAAGTCTCATACTTTGTTAGACATAGCATATATACTTGAACTGTTTTTAAATGTTATATCCGAAAACCAATATCAAATCCAACCTGTTCTGAAGACCAAATTTTTTTTTTTTTTTGAAAAATGTAAAAAGTAATTTTTATTCTGTTATATATATATATATGTGTGTGTGTGTGTATGTGTTAATATGGTCTTCATTAACTTTAAGTAAAATCACATTTGATAAATACTTTTAATCAAATAACTTATTTAAAAACCCGATAACTAAATGAGTTTATATGAATATTTATTTTTTATTAAAAATCTACTTAAACCCTGTTAAACCCTATTCTATTAAATCAGGATCATGACCTATTGATATATGTTTAATCCAACATATTTATTAATTGCATCTAAATTTTCTGAATGAAATAGAATCTAAATATATCACGTAACCACCTTTAATAACTGCCTTCTAAATATACTATGTCGACTAAATCGCGTAATCACCTTCGATAACCACCTTCTTTTTGAAATTTGAAAATGCTTTTTAAAACTATTTTTAATTTTTTCTCAAACTTTTAGTATTTATTTTTTTAATTATTTAATAAGCTTAATCCCAAATCCCACCCCTTAACTTTAAATCCTAAAACTTAGATTAGTTAACCCTAAGAGTGTAAATGTATATTTACTTTTTTAAATTAAATATTTTGGTCATTTTGATTTTTAGTGGCTATATCTGTGACAACAAAAATTTTAAAATAATCCTTAGAAATTTATCTAACAAATATTATTTATTTTTGTCTAAAACTAACAAAAGTAATTAAAAATGAGTAAATAACTAAATATATATAAAGCCCAAATTTGATCCATATCATTCTATTGGGCCTAATAATAAAGCATGTAACAGTTATTCTCTTCTCTCGTTCTTTTAGTTCGTCAGTCATCATCGCAAGCCTTGACGGCAAAAGCAGAAATTAGAATGACAAACCGGACTGGCCTCGGAGGAGAAACCGGACTACATGGGGGACCTGACTCATTTGTTTCCCTTACATTACACAAACTTCGGAAAGAAGATTTTCTTATGACAAAGTTTTCAATTTTCTAATTTTAAATTTATTCTTTCGCAGAATTAGACTGAAAGCAGACTGAGATTTTGGTAGGCATTGTATAGGTATTTCAATTCATGGGTTTGTAAGAGATGAATAAAAGGAATGACATGGAAGAGTTTAAACAGAAGTTTAATATTTTACGAAATACATTACGGTTAGTTTTAAAAGAAAAGAAATATTATGGTTGCATAAAGTTCTATGTTAGTGGAAGTGGTTAATTTAGATGCAGTTATATTTTAAATTGGACACAACATATATCAACATGTTTGTGATTTTAATAGTATTGATTACGAACCTTTTTTTTTTGTAGTGACTAGGTATTACTATATAGTAATAAATCGGTTTTAGTTGGTTTAATCGGTTAGTAGCTTAATCATATTCTTTTTTTGTCACAGTAACTTAACCATATTCTTTTTTTTTTTGAAACAAACTTAACCATATTCATATACTAAAGTTTCTATATAAATACGGTTTATTTGGTATAATTAAATTCAAACCAGATTTTTCATCTCAGTTCAGTTTTGGACGGTTTGGTTTACCGAATTGGATTCCTAAATCCGACGCCAACAAATGGAAATGACATTTTGAATCTGATTGATAATATGGCGAATTCTGGAACAACGAAGTTAACCAAATAAATAAGAATCAGCATGCTACCCGATCATGCTTATTGTAAAAATAACTCTATGATTGTCTTTAACCAAAAAAAGTCCATAATCGTCATGTGGATGGTAATACATAAAGTGATAAAGATGGATAATTTTCTCCCTTTTTATTTACTACTGCATCAATCATGATTGACCCTTCTGAATCCTGAAATCGAATTTTTGTTTGTATTCTTCCTTCCACATGTCATATAAATTAGTTTGGGTTTCGCCGAAACTAACGAGGTTATCAAAAGAAAGCTGTCATCATTTTTTATTATAATAATCATACACTATATATTTGACTAAATAAAACAAATTATAACTCTCAAAACACATTACTCTCATAGATTTACATGGAAATTTAAGAACATGTTCTGCATATACAACATCTATATACATATATATACATATAACTCTAGATATATATAAACATCAACAAAAGGGAGATCTAAAAAATACTATATTCGGAGGATCACCATGGAACAAAACGGTCCATGAGAAGACATACAGTGAGCTCAGACATGGTTGTATCCTTCTCTCTTACATTTTGAGCAACTCCTCTTTCATCTTCTCCTTGTTGTTTGGACACAATAGAAGATGTACTCTTCTTGCTTTGCATCAACGTGTTTCTATGGTTTATCTTCTCACCCAGCTTTTTCATCTCTCCAACCCAAACCTCCATAGCTTTTGCCATTCTTCTTGTTGATCCCAGTATGAAATTATGAACGAGAGAGAGAGAGAGAGAGAGAGAGACGCTTTGAGCTTTATGTAGATAATGAAAAGAGGGGACATTTTAGTCTTTTTACATAGAAAATCATAGCAAGTTTGATGAGTTTTCATATAATTGTACGTTCTTGATCAAGAAGGGAGAAAAAGTGGACATCTTGGTGGTGGTGGGGTTTGCACTTGGACAGCATCCAATAATACAAAGTCAAGAACAGTTGTCTTTTTGATATGTACACCCTTCCAATATTGCAAGTCAAGAAGAGTTGTCTTTTTGAGATATGTACAACGTATTCATCTAAAAGCCGGCCAAATCATCAAAGTATCTTGAATTTTCCAAGTTATGCAAATAAAGACATTTCACTGACCAAAAGAAAAAGCAAAACAAACGACACGTTTCAAGAAATTTTTAATAGATATTAACAGTTTTGCTCACAGATTTCAGCGACAGACCTTAGCTTCGTTGTTAGAGCGAGCGGAAGACTCTAGTTTGTGACAACAAACTTTTAGGTTGCTAAAGTTGGATTCCGGCAGGTCGGATTTTTAGCTAATTTACTCCTAATGGTAAAAGTGAATTTTCTATTTGTTTGCTGATAATGTTTCTTTCAGGTGTGACGTGTCATTAATGGTAATGTGTTTCTATTTCTAAAGATAATACAAAATGAAAATCGAGCTGATTCGTTGCAATTGGATATGGTCTGGCCCAAGCCTAATGTTCTTCTTATCTTATTCCATTATTACTTTTTCTTCGAACCCCACTTGGTACTAGTCAGTTTGGTGAATGATTGCTTTCTGAGTTGGATTCTTATCTCTTATTATCCATTTCTTCGTGGTTCCTTTGGTCTTATAGTTGTTAAACATTACACGTTTGTTTCATTGAAAAGTAGTTTGCTATGTTTTGAAACTGAAATCGCAAATATCAGTGTTTGGTTCAAACAATAATTCAGAGTGTACTCATACTTTGTTATTTAGAATGTGATACTAGTAAATATGCAAACTGTTTCCAGTAACCACCAGACCCAAACTACACACAGAGGCAGATTGGAGTTTAACGTCGTGCTGCTTCATCTGAAAGGTTAGGAGCAAATCTGAGTCCTAGAAAAGAAGCCTCGAGAAGTTCTAATCAAATGTCATTCACCCTGTTCAGATGATGATTCCACGAGCTTTAGTTCGCGTTTAGTAATCTGAAAGTGGTAGCAACATATGAACATGTAGTCAGTCATTCTCACCCCAAAAATGGATCTGAAGAGAAATTTATTTATTACACCTGGATATGTCTCTTTAATTTTTCAAATAGCTTACCTCGATAGCAATCCACGACGTTGAAGCTTAAAACCCGTTTATAGACATGCCTCTTCCCATCACAAAGGTCAAACCGCTTCCTAACACGAGAGATCAAATGTGCCTGCTATAACCTGATGTGGCATCTCTCCGAGACTTGTGGCGACAAGTTGGTCAGAAACTTCAGTCTGAATCAAATCATTTATCTAAATCCACGGATCTCTCCATGGAGTCCAGCCATCATATATAGTGCAGAGGCAGGGTAGCCCTAAAATTTTGGAAATTTGAAACAAAATAAGAAACAGTCATTAGGGATAATTTGGATAAATACATTTACTTGAGATTTTATTTTGAAACCTACAATTTTATGAAAACTACACTTTTATTTAAGTTAAATGACTAAATTACCCAATCTAAATAAATATATTTATTATACAGATTGTTTTTTTTTTATAAAAATAATACTCCTAAATCAGTGTATAATATCTTATTATACATATTTTACATTTATTTTTATAAAAAAACTAAAAAATTGACGTTTTTTCATTTTCCCTATCTCCTCATTCCTCTTCCTCTTCCTCTTCCTCTTCCTCTTTGGGTCTCCATTTATTTGTATCAACTTCTTCTTCCTCTAGTTCTCCATTTTTGTAGTGCTTATATGTTTGTGTTATTTTGTCATCAATGTTCTTAGGTGTAATTTGATTTTGTATATTCTCGTCAATCTCGGAGACATCATCTCTTTGTATAGCCAACATCTATGGCTGCAGTAATTTTCATCATAAGATTTCTTATCATATTAAGATTATCAATACTATTAAAAGGGAAGTAGTGCTAAAAAATCTACTTACAAAAAGTTCTTAGACCTATCAAATATCAGTTACTATTAATTATTAGTTTAATGGTTGTACAATTAACTATACTAACAATAATAATTACTCTAACTATGCGGATGAAAATTTAATGAAAATCTCTAATTTCGTGGATCACATTAACTGTTTATATCCAAAAATATATAATATGTTCATAATAATGTAACTTTAGATTGACATTCTCAAATATACGACACCCGCCATATACTCAATTATGAAATAAAATGGGATATAAATGTGTGAAAAGGAACGAATTATAATATTCATTTGCTATAACCTTTCCATATTAACAATTTTTTTTTTTTTGAACACATTCCATATTAACAATTTATATTCCAAATTAAATTCATATTACTAAACCACGAATGAGTCTACTAAACTATATACTATATCATGTATTTATAAATTTTAAGTATTGATCAAGTTCATATTACCACGATAAGTTCACATTTTTTAAGTATCTCATCTTGAAATAGATGGTTTAAATAAAATATTCTTCAAATATAACTTCTTGACCAAAAAATACTATTCCATATATATCTGTAACAAAATATACACATCAAGATGTGGAAGATTAAAATATTTAAAAATGAATATATTTTGAGATTTCAATTTAATTTTATTTTAGGATGTAAGATTTTAATAATAGGGATACTTAATATACCAAAAACAAATTTTAAAATTTTGTAACTCTCTATACTATTAAAACAAAAAACATTCATTTTTTCTTTATTGAAAATTTTAATTCTTCAAAAAAATACCCATGAATTTACAAAGGAAAATTAATTTCATTAATGATAATTTGGTCTTTTGGTTTTTGGGTTTAAGACATATTCATTAATTTAATTCATTGCATCAACGACCACTTAAAAAACACATTCCATCAACCATATTTAATTTTATAAATAGACCTAAACTCATTGTATGTTTCTAACAAAAGAAATAAATTATCTAAATTTAAATTGTAGTATCATTGATCATTATAAAACCTATAAATTAAAATGCATAACATAAGTAGATATGACAAATATAATATCTTATTAAGTTTTACTATTATAAAGTATACGAGAAGTTTAATCAATATTTTAAAAAGTATTATCATGTTTTCTGAGTTTTTGTCGGGTCAACCATTATCGGTTCATGGGTTAGTGGTGAATTTTTGGATTTTATCAAAATTTTAATTAATAGGTTTTCATTAAATCTGAATTTTGTGAAGACATATCACTTAGTAGAACCTTTGATTGAATGTTACATGAAGAACATAATACATTCCTGATTATATATGGCCACCAGTTTCACCGCGGGTCAAGATTGGATATGAAAACACTATTTATATCTAAATTCATCTATAAACCACATATGTATCCCTACTAAAAGGAGTTAAATAATTTGTATAAATATAATACTTTCTTCTAACCATTTAAATGTAGATGCACTATTAGTCCACAATGTTCGGTTTTGGTTTTGGTTTGGGTATTTTTGTTTTTGGTGTTTTGGGTCTAGAAATTTAGAAACCATTCAAGTATTTACCAAGTTTGGTTTCAGTTTGGTTATTCCAATTTTCGGTTCGTTCAGTAGCAAAATTGGGAATCGACTAATAAAAAAAAAAGCTCGGTCCAATTTGGTTCATGTTCGATCCTAATTATCAGGTATTTTCATTTATAAATAAAAATATCAGATAATTTGGGATTTTCAGTTTGAATTTCGAGTAATTCGAGTTGTTCGGATAAATGTATTGGGTAATACAGATGATTTTTTAATATTTTGAATAACAATATTCTGATAATTCTGTTTTTCGGGTAGTTTGGTTTATAAATGATATTTTAGGATATTTGGTTATAGAAATTAAATATAATTAATATTTGTAAGTATATAATTTGTATTTAAAATTCAGGTACCCATTTGTTGTCGGTTTGATCTCAGTTTTTCAGCTCCAAAGATATAGGATTTGCTCGATTGTTTATGGAATTTCTTTCAATTTTGGTTTCGTTTTTCTTCAGTTTGGTACTGTTCGGTTCGCGATTCCAGATAAATGTATCCAGAATTATACACTATTTTATATAAAAATTTGTTTAGAAAAGATTATTTAATTTTGAAAATAAACCTGTGTTTTCTAAGCAAGGGTCAAAATCTAGTTCACCTATTAAAAGAAGACCTGAATAAGCTTTCTATAGCCTTTTGCTTTTCTTTTGATTCAGAAAACACCAAAAGTAGTATCCTTTGTACAGTACGATAATCTTTGTATAATGTTCGATGTACCATGAGTGATATATCTTCTACACTCCAATTCTGTATTCCACGGACATCAAAGTAAGTTCCCAAAATGTTTGGACTGCTCAACACACATACTTTGGACCTGGGAAATTTAGACCATTTTACTGAGATCATCATACATAAACAATTGGGATACATTTCCTCTGAAATTCACATAATGAAGTAAGTAAGCATATACATCCAAGAAACTTTTTGCACTAATTCAAAGATTCACATACTTTGATGCTTCTGTGATAGATTTTTTTTCTCTCACTACTGCAAAGATCTACGAAAATACATGAAATCAGTAAAATTGTATTATCATAAACATAAACAATAATAATACTAATTTTGAATTGTAACTTATTAGTTAGAATACGTAATTTTTAATTCAAATCAAACTATAATTAAAAGGAGAATATCCTCAATGGAGAAGGTGTCCACCTCAGACTAAATAATCAACCAATCATATGCCTTTAACTTTCCACGTCAGCTCACTCATTTTGTTAACACAGATTTCCACAATCTTATCGTCTCTTCCTCAAAACGTTTGTTGGTGACTTTTCCTTTACTCTTCTGCGGTTTAAGTTCAAGACAAAATCTCCGCCGATCGACCTCCCCAGTATCAAGATCAATAACTTTACCATTCAACAAAATACTGTAACGCCCCGACCCGCCCACGGCTAATGGGCCACCCACGTCCGCTCACTCGGCCCGTGGGTCTCATCCCATCCGACGGTCGGTTGTTAAATTTCCGAAGGCTCGAAATCATTGTTTACTGACCCTGCAATCACCACATGACCTTTTCCCGTGTTTTGGCCTCACTCGCACGCTATCGCGAATCACTTCCCGATAGGTCACCCATCCTTCCACTACTCCAGTTCAAGCACGCTTAACTCTGGAGTTCTTTCAGGATGTGTTCCGGAAAAGGTAAGTCAACTTTGGTGACATAGGTAGCCAAATCAATTCTCTTAAGCCTTTCCACATATCACAACTCAGGATGTTACAATTCACCCCCTCTCAAAGAACGCAACGCCCTCGTTGCGCTCCACGACAGGTCTCAAGACACCTCTCAGGTCAGAACTGAGACGGCTAACCAGCTCTGATACCACTTGTAACGCCCCGACCCGCCCACGGCTAATGGGCCACCCACGTCCGCTCACTCGGCCCGTGGGTCTCATCCCATCCGACGGTCGGTTGTTAAATTTCCGAAGGCTCGAAATCATTGTTTACTGACCCTGCAATCACCACATGACCTTTTCCCGTGTTTTGGCCTCACTCGCACGCTATCGCGAATCACTTCCCGATAGGTCACCCATCCTTCCACTACTCCAGTTCAAGCACGCTTAACTCTGGAGTTCTTTCAGGATGTGTTCCAGAAAAGGTAAGTCAACTTTGGTGACATAGATAGCCAAATCAATTCTCTTAAGCCTTTCCACATATCACAACTCAGGATGTTACAATTCACCCCCTCTCAAAGAACGCAACGCCCTCGTTGCGCTCCACGACAGGTCTCAAGACACCTCTCAGGTCAGAACTGAGACGGCTAACCAGCTCTGATACCACTTGTAACGCCCCGACCCGCCCACGGCTAATGGGCCACCCACGTCCGCTCACTCGGCCCGTGGGTCTCATCCCATCCGACGGTCGGTTGTTAAATTTCCGAAGGCTCGAAATCATTGTTTACTGACCCTGCAATCACCACATGACCTTTTCCCGTGTTTTGGCCTCACTCGCACGCTATCGCGAATCACTTCCCGATAGGTCACCCATCCTTCCACTACTCCAGTTCAAGCACGCTTAACTCTGGAGTTCTTTCAGGATGTGTTCCGGAAAAGGTAAGTCAACTTTGGTGACATAGGTAGCCAAATCAATTCTCTTAAGCCTTTCCACATAT
Source organism: Brassica juncea (assembly GCA_018703725.1). Lineage (NCBI taxonomy): Eukaryota > Viridiplantae > Streptophyta > Magnoliopsida > Brassicales > Brassicaceae > Brassica > Brassica juncea. The sequence goes on along the minus strand of CM031936.1, from coordinate 7,581,862 downwards.
CACAACTCAGGATGTTACAAATACCTTCTTCAATTTCTTCCCTTTCCCCAACCTAACCATATATGTGGTGAGATTCAAGACCAAAGGTCCTCACATCGTCATCCCCGAAAGCACCAGCCTGATGAAACTACAAAGCTAAAGCACGACTATGATATCAGGTGGGATGTGCACCTTTTTATTTCATCTTCAGTTCTGAACTTCTGATTGCTTCTTAATTAAGTTCCATGATTTGAACCTATCTACTGTTTCTTATGCAGATCAACCATTAAACGACTACTCTCTGTTTATATTATAAAATCTTACACCACGAAATCTGATTTTGGTGGTTTCACTTTCTTTTATTGCAGTCATCAGCTGGGATGTTGGGTTTAGTGTACGTGGAACCATGAGGTTTGTTAATATTAGTTTCTGACTTTATATTACAAAATTTACATTTTCTTTTCCTTGACGCAGAGAGATTAAGAATTCAAAGATAACATCAATGCTTTATAGTTGCGACTTGACAGACAGTGCTGAAGAAGACTGGACTATGCATGACGGTAATTCTTGGCCCGATCATCCTGCATGATCTAGGTGAGATGCTCAGAGGTGTCAACTGTTTCATTTTGTTACAACTGTGGTGTGTATACATTACTCCCAAACGTATCTGTTTAATTTTCATGTTTGCTCATTCCAAAAGTTCTTCCTTGGAAACATTAGTGTTTGCGATGTAGAAAACCTTGAGCTTCCTAGGCTGGTTTATCTTCTCGTGAGACCCGTATTCGACCATCATAAGAAGGCTGGCGCCATGAATTCGTTGGTAAATAATTATGCTTAATCCTTGATTGTATATTTTTAACTGATATATAATGGTCTCTCGCAAACTTATTGATTTGTTCGTCTTTTCATGTTGTGCTATTCAATTGATTAAATGAAGATACAAGTCTCGGGGGTTCTATCAATTGTGCCATATCTATTGAATGTCGACTGTGATCACTATATCTACAATAGTAAAACTCTAAGAGGAGCAATGTGTTTCGTGGTGGCTTCTAAGTCGGGAAAGAAGATTTGTTCGCTACCCTCAAATATTCGATGGGATCGGTTGACACACAGATACAGTAATGGCAACGGAGTAAGTACACAATACTTCTATCCCTACCTTCCTTCTCTTGAGTCATAACCTAGGTCTTAGTAATCTTAATTGCACCCCCACTTTGGCACTGGTTTTGTTGCTACCATTAGCTTCATTGAAAGCAAAAAGAACAATAGCATCGATGTTGGAGCTTCGCACGAGCCACCGAAGAGATTTTTTAACGAGGTATTATAAAGACACAAATATGTTTTTACCGGCCAGTTTACACTAATTACTAATATACTATTTGCAGCACTGAAAGTTGAGCCTACAGATCCAAAACAAGGCTTTCTTGGAGTAATGGTTGTAGTTTACTGGCAACAAGATGGTTCGGGATAGATGGCAATAGTCCACATCTTTTTTTTTTGGTCGAAATGTTAAATATTATAGTAATGTATATGCATGTTGCAGTTTTCTGATTGTTCAACGTGACAAAAGTCTCGCAATGTATATGCATGTTGCAGACACAAATTCGTGACTGATTTATTTGCTGACATGTGAGCAACCTTTTTATGATAGGTTTTGTCTTTCTCAACAGATAGATGAACTTATAGAAGATGTCAAACAATCTAACAAATTTTAAGTTTAACTCTTTAATTTTATAGGTAAGTATATAAGCTCCATGAAATTTTTATGTTTTTGTGGCCAACATTATCATGTTTTGTTGATATATATATACTTTCTCTTTCTGTATTTAAATTGATGTTACAAGTTTTTCACATATAATGAATAATTTTTATTGTTTTGGATTTTGTTTTACTATTTATTTTAATTTATATTTAAATATAAAAATAAAATTGATTAATAAAAACTTTTAAAAATTTAATATAAAGAAATATGTATCATCATTTTAAAAATACAAAGGAGTAGTATTTTCCTTCATAGATATCTAATGATTTTAAATTTATATAATTAAAGGGACAAAAGCTACTAAAAAGACATTCTAACAAACATGAGTTTACAGGTAGCTTTAATATGAGTCGGAAAGTTTATAATATTAATAAGTTTATTTAATATTTTTGCAACTGACTATTTTCGACCATATTATTTCAAAATCGAGATAAATGATTAAAGGCAAATTATCTAATTTCATAATGACCAACACAAGGAAAATTTGATGAAATCTCATTTTATGGTATTTTTAAATGACAAAATACATGCTAATTTTAGACAATCACAAAGTATGAATGATCGAAAAAAAAACAAATCTTTGATAACAAACATTAACAGAAAATAACTAAAGATAAGAAAAAACATAATGAAACTACCATGTATGATATTTTATAATTTTGGGAGACTTTTCAATGGTCACTAGCAATTAGATTTTCGTCTTCTCTCAGATTATTGATAGACTCATATGTTATATATCTAAGTAGTATTAAAATGAGAATATGCATGACGAATTATGACACTTTTAAGTTATAATCATTTAGTATAACTTAGAAGTGTGTAGATCATGGAGGACTTCAAGTTCTACATCTGAAGAAGGGTAAATTAAAAAGTAAGAAAGACCTTATGATTATTATGTTGATAAGTTTACCGCTAAGAATATGGGTCATGGTTATCAGGAGAAAAATACGGCAACAGTGTAATATAAGTTGCTTCACCATGTAAATTGGATTGTGTTATGTAAATAGCACAATTTTAATTGTTTATTACCATACATACATAGTAAAAACATTCTACTTTCTATATTTACTGGATCAAACAAAATCAGACATTGATGAAATTAAGACAGAGGAATTCAATATATATTTTTCATTCAAATAAGTTCGTAGAAAATTATTTTATATTATGTGTGTTATAAAACGATGATAGTAAATAATATTATTAAAAAAAATTATTTCTAAATAATTAATTTTTATATACGAGAGTTGGATAAGAAAAGTATTTAAGTAAGTGATTTTCATATTCAATTATTTCATTTATTAGTTTCATATATTTGTAGTAATTTTACCTTTTGATCTCTTTTGTTTACTCAAATTATATTAATAATTAAACTAATTGTATTTTATCATTTGCATCCAAACATAAAAGTATCTAATATAACATGGAATTTCACTTCAAAACTAAATTCCAAAATAATAAAACATAAGATGACATATACACTCATATACTAAGTTATTTTTCACATACTAAAGTATCTAATATTTTCTAATAATACATCTAAAATAATAAATACACCTATCTTAAAATACATAAATGTTTTTTATTAGAAACTCCACATGTCAACATAATAAAAAGTTCAACTTAAATAGAACAAAGATGAAAATTTTCTGATAAATATGACAACAAGAGACTAATAGGATATCAAAGTTGATTTGTGTAAGTGTTTTTGTTTGATACTACATTATTTAAGATTCATATAACATAAGAGAATTCTGGCATTTTGTCTGAATAATGTTTTCATTGAAAACAATGCTCAAGTTAAGATGATTTAAACATATAAATGTTAATTAATTGTTCATAACAAATTATCATATTTCATTTTGATTTGTCAAATATTATATCAAAAAATTAAATGATATAATATAACACAAAAATAATTAATTATAAAAATTGATCTTTACATAACATTTAACATATCAAATATATCAATTTTATAGACAAATAAACCGCGCGTAGCGCGGTAAAAGCTCTAGTTTGGATAAAAATGTCTTATCACGTTTCAGAAAGTGTACTTTTCAAAACTTAAAAATATAAATATATGATTTAAATATCTATTATATTAAAAGAGAAGTCATGACTTTTCATTCATGTCTAATATTTAAAAAAATAGACCTCACTAGAAATCAGTTATAATTCATTTATTACTAACAATATGACTTAATAATATCATTCTAATGTAACCATCTAACCATCAACGCCTAAAAAACCGGATTGGTTAACATAGACAAATTTGCTTTCTTAATAAACTATAAATAGATATTCCTAGATTTCTCTTAATTACATCCGAATAAAATCTTTTCAAATCTTTTTTATTTACGATATAAATAAATATATTCGTATTTATTTAAAATATAAATTTATATTTTGTTTTTCACTTGAACAAATCTTTTTTTTATCAAAAAACAAATCTTTTAAATAATTAATTAATTTCATAATTAATAATAGAATAGATGTATATTTCATTTTTTATTAAAATAAACCTTTTAAGTATCTAATTAAATTTGTAACTATATTAAACCATTTAGAATTTTGTATTAAATTTGTGATATTAATTTAATATAATATTTTCAGTTAAATCTTTGACTTCTAACAATTAAGATTTGTTAATATTTTGTACCACATTATTGAAAAATATGTCATCAATATGAACAATAGGTCTACAAATGCTATTTTGAAAGTGCATTCAATTTCTGTTATTAAATATAATGGATGGTTTTATTTTATATTTCAATAATAGAAGTATGACTGCTTCGTTTAAAAAATATAATCAAGCTTATTTTTACATATACCATATTCATATATTATTCATTAATGTGACTGTTTTGTATCTTTTATCTTGTGCAATTTTGAAAATGCATTAGATATTGTACCAATTTTTGTCATTAGCATAAATTACACTTAATTTAGGTTATTCAGTCAAATATTTAAATCATACAAATAATTCGATTAACATATATGTATGATCTAAACCTAAAATACAAGTATAATCTTAAGAAAATTAATATCTAAGTTAATATTAAGTTGAATGGATTTTGTCGTAAATATCAAAGAATGTAAGATTTTAGTTAGTGCTCATGTTTTAATAAGAGAGATATCACTAATAATTTGAAACAAAAATAAATAAATTATTGCATGCAAACTATAAAATTGTTGTATTTGAAAATGTTATAATAACTATTAATGATATGGTAAATATTGAAATTATATATCACTAATCATGTAAACCAAATGGTTACATGTATAAAAATGAAAATAATTACCCGCACGGTTGTGCGGATCGAGATCTAATATACTCTATTAAAATAGAATCCTATTTTTTATCAACTTGTTATTAACTTTTGGACCCTTTCATAAGTGTTACAATAATATAATACGTTACTTATATAAAATGCACAAACCAATTAAATTAAACCCATCGTTGTCACATCCAACTAAACCAGCGTCATATTAAATGTACCGTTGGTTAGGGGTGGGCAAAAAACCTAAACCGAACCGTACCGAACCGACCCGACCGAAGTTAAACCAACCCAAACCAAACCAAACCGTATTCTTTATATAACCCAATTGGTTTATGTTTTACTCAACCCGAATGGTTTGGTTTGGTTTGGGTTATAAACCAAACCGAACCAAACCAAACCAAACCAAACCGATAATCCAATATAATTTTTTTCTATATATATATATTAACATATTGTAAATTTTAGTTAAGGATTCGTTTTCCATTTTTTCTTAACTTCCATATATTTTTTTAAAAAAATTCAGATATGATTCAAATAATACTATTATATATATATATATATATATATATATATATATATATATATATATATATATATATATATATCTAATCCCAATACCTAAAGATTGTACTAAAAATAAAACCTAAAAACTCTAAGCATCTAAATCGTAGTCGTCTGGTCTCGTTCATCTTCACCAATTTCCGTTGTCTAAAGGTAAAATTATGTAACAAAGTTATTCTATGGATTTTTTAGCTATAAAAGTTTATAATTTTATATTCTCACTCTATCTTTTATAAGTTGATTATTTTTTATAAAACTGATACCATCATATTTTATAACCAACCCGAACTATACCGCACCAAACTAAACCATAATAAAGTAAATCGAACTAAATCAAAACCAAACCGAACTAAACCGAACCAAATCAAACCCAAACCAAAGCTACTGTGGTTTCAATTGGGTTGAGTTTTATAAAACCCAAATTAACCAACCCAAACCGAATCCGAAACTAAACCGATATGCCCACCCCTACCGTTGGTTATCTACTAATAGAAAAGTAATACAAACCCGAAACTAATCAATACACGGCTCTACTTATAGTATGAATACCTGTTCCAACTGGACATTAGGTTAGTATACAAAATCGTGTTTTTAGTTCACTAACTGCACCTGTAGCATATCAAATTTAATCAATTTAGATTTGTCCATCTTTCATCGTTGACAGTGTCCTTAAGTATCCCACTGTTGTTTTCTTCACCTCCCTTTTAGACTAGGTAATTATATTGGTCTTAGCTGTGAAAAACAACAGTGTATTTTATGTTTAAATTCTATATTTTTACCTGCTTTCACTTTTTCAAGAGCTTCGTCAGAGTTTTATTGTTCTTCCTTTCCTTTTAATCCTCTGTCATAAGAAGAAGCTAAAGAACATTTTTTTTTTTGAAAATGAGAAGAAGATAAAGAACATGAACTGTTAGTTATAATTAATACCAGGAAACGAGCAGACATGTAATCAACACATAAACTGTAAAACCATTTTGTGTTTTGGGAGTTGCAAACATAAATTACTTACAATCAGTGAGATCAATTTTGACTTTGGGAATGATAAAGAAGAACTAACAAACAGAAATAGAACACAAGAGGATAACCAGAGAATCAAGAAGAACTAAACAGATAGGCATGGGCATTCGGGGTCCCAATCGGGTTTCGGTTTTATCCAATCAGGTCTCGGTTTTTTGGATTTATAAAAATCAGCTCCATTCGGGTTATATGAAAGTTCGGTTCGGGATCGGTTCGGGACCTTCGGGTTCTATCGGATTCGGGTCGGGGTTAGTAAATCTTCAAAGAACCGGTACAACCCGATATACTTTCGGGTTCGGGTCCCAATCAGTTCTTCGGTTTAAAAATACCTTATTTATACCTATTTTGTAACCAAAACATAAGTAAAATCGATTCTTCAGTTTTAAAATATTTGATTTTTATCTATTTTGTAACCAAAACATAAGTAAAATCGATTCAAAAATAAGAAAGAAACATCAAACTTGATCATTCAAAATCAAACAAAAGGTAAACATAGTTATTGATAGAAACAAAATCAAATATATGAAAGTATAAACGAAAACCAAGTTCTCTCATGAAATGAAAACAAAACCAAAACCTAATAATTACATTAGATGTTCAATAATATATTAGTGTATTTTGGATACATATTAGGAATTGAGATCATGTTTGGTACAAGTTATTTTTTCAGATTCTGAATGTTTCGGGTTCTATCGGATATTCATTTAGGTTCGGGTTCGGTTCGGATAATACTCATAGCCCAAAATACCATAAAACAAGATCCATTCGGTATTTATGCCGGGTTCAGATCGGTTTGGTTGTATTTTTATCGGATCGGGTTCAGTTTATTTGCCCAGCCCTATAAACAAACACAAAAAAGAAGCCAAAGGAAAAACAGAGAATCAAGAAGTAAAAACAGATAGAAAAACAGAGAATCAACAAAGAAGCCAAAGGAAAAACAGAGAATCAACAACTAAGTTGACACACAAATATAGAAACAAGAAACACTAAACAATCAAGCACCAAAAACAGAGTTTATGACTTGATCTCTCAGACCACCTTGCGCTCTTAAAAGGTTAATTAGTAGATGAATGAAACATATTATTACAAGATCTATAATGTTGAAGAGCAGACAGAGTTCTATTGACATAGCAAAATTTATGCATGTCTTGAGAAACCAATGTCAATAAGATGAATTGATTTTGTAGAGATTTTGGGTAAATTAATGGACATTAAAGGCTATGAATTGATATTAAATGGGCCAATTGTATTTTTTTTTTCCACAAAAATGTAACCCATATAAATCCCTAAAAATCTGATATCTATATATATAAAGTTGGGTTTCTTCACTCCTAAAGTATGCCACATGGGATGCCACGTCACAAATTCGTCTCTTGACGTTGCGACACGTGACCCTGCATCCAAAACTCATCACTTTGTTAAATGAATATATCTCTTCGCATTTCCATATACAAATAGTGTGTAACTGTCACTTTAATGCACATCAATAAACGCTTATGTATATAAAGAGATCCATTACATCCACTACATACCCTGATAATACTCTAAGATCTTTTTAAAACAATTTTTAGTTATGGGCAGAAGATAAAACAGAGAAAATATTAGACTTGCACGCAGATATTGGAGTAACATAAAACGTTGTCATCTTTGCTCAGTCACAAGCGCATCTAACATTATCTATACCGCATGTAGCTCGACATCGCGTTCATACTGCTTATGTATCTTTAAAACATCCAATAGTTATTTTTTATAGATCATTGTAAAGTATTCTTATTCAGAGATTATATATTTGTTAGTATTGATTGTATAGAATGATTAGACATATATATATGAAACAACTACGTTTACAAATACAAAATAGTACTTGATTTCTATTACATATTGTAATAGTTGATTAGAGAAAAAGGGAAAATATGCTTATACTACTGTTTTAGTTTTGAGTCTGAGGGAAAGAAAAAAAATAATAATAATAATAATAATGATAATAATAATAATAATAATAATAATAATAATAATAATAATAATAATAATAATAATAATAAATAGATATAGTGTATTATAACAGGATTATTATGATTTTGAAACTAAAACAAATATATAGGAAAATTGTACATTTTGGATGCGAGTGTGATTCATATTAACCGGGTTTAGTTTAGAGTGAAATATTATCTTCAAAAAAAAATAAATTTAGATACACATTATATTTATATCCATAATCTAGATAATTTAAGTTTTATAAAAAAAATTAAAAAAATTATGTACATTATTTATTTTAATTTTTTTTAAGTTATGTTTTGAACTTCAGAGATATTATTATCACTATTTATAAATATATTCTTAATTTTAATATTTAAAAATTAAATAAAATAATTTATAAGAATGGTCTGTTTTTACTATCAATTTGAGATGTTAATATATTCATATTTTAGATTTACAGATAATTTTAATACAAATAACGAAAATTATATATAGTTATTCTATTAACTAATTTGTACTATAGCGAAATAAAATAATTTAAAAGTAATATTTAGTTTAATATGTATTTTGCTGATTTATAATATTTTTTTGTACTTAATAGTATATGGTCCTATAAGTTCTGTTTGTGCATAGTATTCTATAGCCAGATTAAAATTTTATGTAAGTATAAATATATAATCATTAAAGCATACTATTCCATTTATTTGGTGTGTTGTACATTTGTTTTAATTTATCTCTACTAAATTACTGACATAACATAAACTAAAAATAAATGTTCAAATACAGCATAAATATAAAAAAAACAACAAGTGTTAATAGTAGCAATTACTGATATTGTCCTAAACAACTATAAAATATATTCGACTAAGATCACCTCAAAGTTAAAACCTTATTCTCCATTGTATTAGTACTCTGACATAAAAATGAATTCTCGCATTTGAAAACTCAATCTCATTCTCTTAACATAATCACACTTTAACCAACTGAACATAGTATAAAATTTACACAAAATTATATATTTCATAAAAACCAATATATCGAATCCCGCACATAGCGCGGAACTGTCCTAGTATTTAATAAAATCTACATTTTTTTAAGTTACTAATCCTAATGTTTAATATGAAATTTATAAAGCACAATGTTTTTTTTTGGATGGGGGGTCAAATTTCTAAAGCACAATTAAGCATGTATATTTTTCAACAATAGACTTTGATAGCAACAATGTTCAAAATGTAATGAAAATCCAAATTAACAAATTAGATTAAACAAATTTATCATGGTTAAAATTATTAGAAATTGTGTTTAATTGAACTAAATTATTTTGTATAATCTAATTCAAAACAATGTATTTTTAACAAAATCACCTCCTTAATTTAAAAAAAATGATATCACAATTAATCCCTAAGTCAAACCACTAAATTTCTATATTTGAAACATTGTATATTATAGGGTATGAATGGTGACCAGGGAATGACGGGGAATAATGCATTCCTCAACATTCCTAAAAAAATTCACCATTCACAAGGAATAAATTTTCCTTCTCATTCCCTCTCATTCCTTTTTTTGTAGAGAAATAAAGAACAAAAATATTCCTTGTAAAATTTGAGGAGGAACAACCATTCTTTTTCATTCCTGCCATTTTATTCCTCAACGTTCCTTTTCTATTCATTTCTTTTGTTACCAGAATGGTCACCAGTCGGACCCATAGACTAACACCATATTCAACATATGTTATAACACAAATAAATTATATTCTTATAAAGAAAATATATAGATTTCCAAAAAAATAATATTTATTTTTATCCACAAATTATATAACACAAAATAAAAAGGATAAATTCAAAAATCGTATAATCTGCACAACTTTAATAAAGATCTTCCAAAATAATGTCCGCGCATAGCACGACTTTATATCTAGTTTTAAGTTATAAATCAAATATTTTTCAAATTATCCTAAGAAATAATAAAAACAAACTTATATATAACATACGTATTTGGATTTTTGATTTATGGATAATATGATTTCAATACGTCTATGTCAGTGTTTTAAAAACCGGATCAATTCTGTGGTTGGACCAGGTTCGACCATAAACCGATCATATAAATGAATTGGGTCTAATAATTAGTTCACCTATAAACCGGTTAAGTAATCAGATTGAATTTCAAAGCTAGTTAATTTAATAAAAACCATTAAAACTATCAAAAATACATGAACTAACTATATAAACAAAAAATAATAATTTATATTTATAATGTTTTATATTTAATATTTATTTATACTTTATTATGTATCATATTTACTAATGTTAATTTTAAATTTCTATATCTAAAAAATATTGAACCAGCTAAATGAAATCAGATTTTAATCCATTCGAACCATATTAAACTGTAATCTAAATAAATATCCGGTTCAGTTTCATGTTCGGTTTTATAAACATTGCATTTAGGTCGTTTGTTAATAATTCATAAAGTTAGAGAACTAAAAAAAAAATATCTCTCGCTTCGGTCATCAAACTCTTCGAATATATACACTTAACCCGGCGGCTGAGCTCACATACGCTGTGCCCTAATTTCTGCCGGAGAAGGAACCAAAAAACAAAGGTTTTTCAAACTTCCGGCTTGGGTTTAAGCGATGTCGTACGACGATGTGGAGATAGAGGATATGGAGTGGAACGAAGAGATCCAGGCGTACACGTACCCTTGCCCCTGTGGCGATCTGTTCCAGATCACCAAGGAGGATCTCCGTCTCGGCGAAGAGATCGCGAATTGCCCAAGCTGCTCGCTCTATATCACCGTCATCTACAACATGGAGGATTTTCAGAACGATAAGAATAACCAACCTAAAAGTAGCCAAGCCGTCGCCGTCGCTTGAGGTAAAAAAATCTTCCAATCTGATTTTTTAGATTCAATACGTAACTGGGTTTTTGAAATTGTATGTCAAAGTAGGAAACTTTGATTGAATAGTTGAGTTGTTGATTTGATTGTTATCTGTTTTTCATGTGCTTTGATCTTTGAAGAAGATGAAGCTATTTACTTTCTTGACTTGTATGAGTACAAAAAATTCTTGCTTTACTTTTTTTCATGCGAGTAAGTGGTGTAAATGAGTAAACTTGTTGTTGAAGTTAGCTATTCTAGAACGGCAGTATATTTTGATGCGCTTTCTAGTTTTGTTTGCACCTGCTGAATTATAAGATTACTTATGTGAGAAGAATTTGCTGCGTCTTTGCAGATTGTGTGATGGAATCGATTAGAAAAGGTGTTCAAGAGCAATAGAAGAGATCACATTGCTGTTGCGGAATAGTTTTGGAAATCATATATAAAAGTGTGTCACCATTCCTAGATTAGGGGTTTTGATACTTACTACTTAAAAAAGTTAACAGAGAAACAGAGATCTTGTGTTGCTGCTTATGCGTATGATTATTGAACCCAATTATTGGTGTTTTCTTGCACATTTTGATCCGATAGATTGTTTAAAACTGATTGGTTTGAAAAAGGATTGTACGGCTACATTGCCTTTTCTTTTCTTGGGCTGTTTTGGAGAGATTTTTGAGGAAGCAGAATGATAAAACATAGCTTTGCCACCAGTGATACTCACTTTTTCTCAGTTTAGTTAGTAGTATTGAGATCCAAAGCAAAGAGATGTTTCAGTCACATCTAGCTCATAAAATCTTCCTTTTTATTTCTTTCAGCTCATAAAATCTTATTATTAGCAGTGTTCTAAATTCCTTCTAGTAGCTGTCTCTAGACGCATATGGTGATTACTTTTTAAACTGCAAAAACTTATAATAATAATAGACTAATAAAAGTATTATGTATCAATTAGGATAATTGATATATTGTATCATAAAATTTGGAAATTGTGAATTACATTATTTTATATGTTATATTACATATATAGTTTTATCTGTATATGTTTAACCGGTCTAAATGACAATCTAAACTTCTTTTTAAACGTTTTGATGGTGGCAGCTTTTTGCACACTAATTGTTTGAACCAAATTGTATTCTTTAGAATTCACTAGAGAATGGCAAATAAAACAGCTCAGTTTTACCAAGAAGCAGAAAAAGAGTATACATTACCAACAATAGCAATACATTCAATTACTTTCTGTTAATAAGAAATTACTAATTTAAGGAGAGATCCAAACAATTAGTGTTCCAAAAAGAAAAAATGGAGACAGATCCATTTTTACAGCCGAAGTAACCGTTTGGTGCGTCTTAACTCCATCATTTCTTTTTGAAGGATCATCCTAAACCCAGAAAAAAAGCTCACCCTTTAAACAAATCTCATTCTGATTCTTATCCTTTCTTCACAAGATCAATTTAAATTTCGATAAACAACTCCTGAGGAAAATAGGATCTCTAAGAATGGTGAAACCAGCAACCTTAGGAAAGGTCATGACTACGACCATCATGTTGTTGATGGTAATGGTTGATGTTTTGGTTGGAGCCACGGACAACAACGTGGTGTACAGTCCATGTTCAGACACTCAAATAAGCAAAGGAGATGGTTTCACCGTCGGTGTTGCAATCTCAAGCAAAGAAGCCTTCTTCCTTGACCAAGTCCAGCTTTCCCCATGCGATTCTCGTCTTGGTTTAGCTGCGAAGATGGCGCAGCTGGCGCTTTTTAGACCTAAGGTGGACGAGATCTCTCTTCTCTCCATCGACACAAGTAAGTTTAACCCGGTAAGTAGCTCTCTGACGTAATCTAAATGAGACACAAACCACAAAAAAAAAACTAAAGAGTTATTTGGGATGTTGTTGTTGTTGCCTTCTTGTGAGAAAAGAGTGAAGCGGGAGGACACATGGTTGGATTCGCAGGCTCGAAATACGCAGCAAGATCTTATCCTGTGAAGGTCGCAGACGGAAGCCACACGATCACATCTTTCACACTTGTAATGATTAACCTTTAAACCCTTTTCCGAAACAAACAACATAACAACAGAGCATTTGAACTTGAAACTGTGTATTGGCAGGTGATGGAGTTTCAAAAGGGAGTGTTGCAGAATCTGTTCTGGAACAACTTCGGATGCGATTCGTGCAAAGGAGGATCTTCTTCCGTGTGTCTGAATGGGACGGATTGTGCGGTGCCAACATCAAAATGCAAGGCTAATGGAGGTGACGATAATTGCAACATCGGGATACAGGTGGCGTTTTCAGGGACAGACAAGAACCTTGAGTCGTTGAACTCATGGTACGAGGTGAGCAATCTGAGACAGTACTCTCTTACCGACCTCTACGCAAATGCTGTAAATTCTCTAAGTGGAGGGCTTCTGTAAGAGAGATGAAAGTGTATGCAGAAGCAGGTACTATGTAACTGAAGTTTCTAAATAGTTTTTAATTTTTTTTTTTAACTTCCATGGTTTAAACAAATAACTTGCCCTACAAGCTAATCAAACAAAAATTTACATTTCTATGGATCAAACAACAGAATACAAACTCGATAATATTTTTTCAACAAGAGCTATGTAATTTCAAATCTACACGAATACAAGTCGTGGAACAAAATATTAATCGTCAATACAACTTTGTGTGAACATCGCTTGTTACAATTGAAGAAAAGTGGTCGAGACATGATTGTAAGAGTAAGCATATGCTTATACATCAGCTACTAAGGTAAAGTAGCACACACGAGCGCACAAAGCAAAGTCACATTCAATGCGGTTTAGTGTTTCACTTATGGTAGTATGTGTTGACGTTTTGCAAACACAACATCGTCTTCGCTCTCCTGGTTTGGAAGTTAGGAACGAATTAGGATGCACATATATGACGTTCATGGACTTAATGGTTCAAAGGTTGTGGTGCACTGCATGTGTGTGCTACTTTACCTTAGTAGCTGAACACTTATCTTTGGAATAGCTCATGCCACCGTCATATCCTCCCCCACTAGAGTAACTAAGCAGATGCGAATGTATCGGATGATGCATCTTGCGATAAATATGTGCACATGTTGAAATCGCAATATAAGCAGTTACAGAAGTTATATACAAAAGATGTAAACCCTTATGCCCTTGTTGTAGCTTCATTTGTGCAATTTCCTCACAAAATATTTATATCCATACAAAACGTCAAAACCTGTTAAGTATATGACATTCAACATTCAACATATTAGAAGGCGAGTTAGTAAACCGGGTTGGTTCATTAATCGTTGGTACAAGATTGAGGTGGTTATAACCAGGACGGTTATTGAAGTCGGCTCCTTCCTCTGTACCGGTCTCCTCTATATAGCTGAGGGAGAACAAAGTTCATCATCATCACGAGAAAAAGAGAGTGAAAACAGCTGATCTAGAATTAGAGAGAGAGAGCACTAGGATCAATCAGGAGCTTATAGGTTTGTGTAAACCTTGAGTGATACGATTGATGTTGTACAATCTCTTGGAGTGATTGAGTAAAGCTGTTTGCTTGTGCCGTCAAGCACCCAGACGTAGAGATCTCATATCGAGTCTCGAACTGGGAAACAAATCTGTGTGCATACTTGTTCTTTCTTTTCTCTTTGTTCTTGGTTGCAAACGAGAGTGTGAGAGGTGTGAGATTCGAGTGATTGCAAAGCATAGATTGATCAAGGTTTACAAGTTCAAGATACAGATCTAGAGACGAGGATCGAATCGTAACAAGTGGTATCAGAGCCTGGTTCCATGGCGATAAAGGATTCGATGGCGAAGATCAAGATCTCGTGTTTCGACGGCCAAGGAGACTTCTCAATGTGGAAGAAGCGTATGTTAGCGCACCTATCAATCCTAGGCCTCAAGGATGCTTTGATCGAAGCACCGGCAACCTCTGGATCGGAGATGACGATAAAGAAAGGCGAGGATGATGATGAATTCAAGGAGCGCATCAAGAAACATGAGCTCGAGAAGTCATAGAAGGCTGAGAAGGCAATGAACATGATCATCCTGAATCTTGGAGATCATGTGCTGAGGAAACTTGAGGAGTGTACAACGGCTGCAGCAATTTGGTCTGCACTTGAAAGGTTGTATAATTATAAAACTCTTACAAATAGGATTCATCGACAGCACAAGTTCTATACGTTTAAGATGATAGAGTCTAAATCTATAGATGAAAACATAGATGATTTCTTGAAGTTAGTTTCCGGGTTAAGCAGTGTCAATGTTTCTGTTTCAGAGGAGGTTCAAGCAATCTTGTTGCTGAGCTCACTTCCAGCTCCGTACAATCAGCTGAAGGAAACATTGAAGTATGGAAGAGAGACGCTGACAATTGAAGACGTCACTAATGCTGCGAAGTCAAAAGAGATCGAGTTGAAGGAAGTAAAAGAGGCGTCAACATCTCAACGATCTGGTGATGCATACACAGCTCGAGATAATGCTCGAGGAAGACCTGATAGGAGAGAGTCCTACAGGGGAAGTAACTTCAACAAGTCGAGATCACGGTCGAGATCCAAACTTACCTGCTGGTACTGCAAGAAAGAAGGTCATGTCAAGAAAGACTGCTTTGCCAGAAAGAAGAGAATGGAGTCTGAGGATAACGGTGAAGCAGCGGTGATGGTGGATAAGCTTCACGAAGTGGATGCACTTACCATTTCTGATCAAGACCCAAGAGAGAGATGGATCATTGACTCCGGTTGCTCCTATCACATGAGGTCTAGGCGAGAATGGTTTATAGAGTTCTCTGAAGCAGCTGGAGGACAGGTGTTACTTGCTGATGACAGAGCCGTCTCAGTGCAAGGAATAGGAACAATCAGAGTCAATGCCACAGGAGGCACAATCAAGTGTCTCACAAACGTCAGGTATGTTCCTAACCTCAAGAGAAACTTTATCTCTGTGAGCTCACTTGATCTGCAGGGTTTTAAGCAAGAAGGTGGAGCCGGGAAAACGTCATTCTACAAGAATGGGAAGTTGGCTCTACAAGGAACTTTGTGTGGGAGCCTGTACTTACTCGACGGTGACACAGTGACTCCATCAGCATTAGCAGTGAAGTCGAGAGATGACACAGCCCTGTGGCGTAGCAGATTAGCACATACGAGCATCAAAAATCTGAAGCTACTTGCCGAGAAAGGTGCTCTAGATGGGAAAAGGATAAGTGACCTGGAATTTTGTGAACACTGCATCATGGGCAAGAACAAGCGCCTTAGTTTCAACGTAGGTAAACACAACAGTACAGAGGTACTGAGGTATGTACACTCTGACCTTTGGGGTTCTCCAAATGTACAATTGTCTCTAGCTAGAAAGCAGTACTCATGTCTATTATAGATGATTACTCTAGGAAAGTTTGGGTTTACTTCCTAGCTACTAAGGATGAGGCTTTTGTTAAGTTTTGTGAGTGGAAAAAATTGGTAGAAAATCAGGTTGAGAAGAAGGTCAGATGCCTTAGAACTGATAATGGTTTAGAATTTTGTAATATTGCGTTTGATGAGTTTTGTAAGCAGCAAGGTATCGAGAGACACAGGACGTGCTCATACACTCCGCAACAAAACGGAGTTGCAGAGCGCATGAACCGAACCGTGATGGAGAAAGTTAGATGCTTGCTGGATGAGTCAGGGCTGGAAGAAAGGTTCTGGGCTGAAGCCGTAGCTACCGCGGTCTATCTCATAAACCGTACGCCATCATCAGCAAACGACTTCAACATTCCTGAAGAGCTGTGGCTAGGAAAGACACCGGGCTACAGACACTTGAAGAGATTTGGATGCAACGTGTACGTGCATATCGATCAAGGGAAGCTCAAGCCGAGACCTTTGAAGGGTGTGTTTGTTGGGTACCCTACTGCGGTGAAAGGATATCGGGTGTGGCTTTTAGAAGACAAGAAGTGTATCATCAGTCGAAACGCAGTATTTAGAGAAGATCAGTTGTACAAGGATCTTCCTAAGGACAAGGTTGTGAGGTCTCAGTTGGGAAGCTCAGAAGCGCCAGAGACAATCAGGAACACAGTTGAGATTGGTGAGGGATCAGCATCCACTGAAGAACGGCAGGGTGTAGGTGGAGCCTCAGGGTTAACTGAGGAAGAGGAGCATCAAGACACTGGAGAAGTAGAAGATCAGAGCAACTATCAACTTTCAAGGGATCGTGTTCGCAGAGAGACAGTAAGGCCTGCAAGATTTACTGAAGATACGGAGGTGGCCTTTGCTTTATCTGTCGCAGAGTTAATTGACTCAGAGGAACCAAATAGCTATGAAGAAGCTATGAGTAGCAAGGAATGGGAGAAGTGGAGCGCATGAATGGATGATGAGATGTCATCATTGAAGAAGAATAAGACCTGGTACCTCACTGATCTACCAGAAGGGAAGAAGACCATCGGGTGTAGATGGTTGTACAAGAAGAAGCCAGGCATTCCAGGTGTTGAAAAGCCAAGACACAAGTCGAGGCTTGTAGCAAAAGGGTACTCCCAAAAGGAAGGAATAGACTACCAGGAGATATTCTCACCGGTGGTCAAGCATGTGTCAATCCGAGTTATGCTATCTATAGTTGTTGATCAAGACCTAGAGCTGGAGCAGCTCGACGTGAAGACGGCATTTCTTCATGGTACTATAGATGAAGAGATATATATGGATCAACCAGATGGATACGTGGTGAAAGGTCAAGAAGACAAAGTGTGTACGCTGGTGAAGTCGCTCTACGGATTAAAACAAGCACCTCGTCAGTGGAATAAATGCTTTGATCAGTTCATGGTCAAGAATGGGTTCATGAAGAGTGAGTTTCACTTATGTGTCTACATAAAGAAGATAAGAGACGATGACTACATCTACTTGCTTCTTTACGTTGACGACATGTTACTGGTAGCTAAGGAAATGTCAGAGATCAAGAAAGTTAAAGAGATGTTGAGCAGAGAGTTTGACATGAAAGATCTGGGATCAGCGAAAAGAATCCTTGGTATGGAAATAGAGCGTGACAGAGTAGGTGGAGTTTTGAAACTTTCACAGACGAAGTATCTCAAGAAGATATTACAAGTGTTTAGAATGGGTGAAGCAAAGGCTGTTACAACACCTATCGGTGCTCAGTTCAAACTAATAGGACTTAAAAAAGGAGAACAGGGGTTTGCGGGGTCTGATAAAGAGGTTCCATACGTCAACGCAGTTGGAAGTATCATGTATGCCATGATAAGTACGAGACCTGATCTTGCTTTCGGAGTAGGACTTGTGAGCAGGTTCATGAGCAACCCAAGTCAAGAACACTGGGTAGCAGTTCAGTGGATATTAAGATATCTGGTGAAGACGCAAGACGTGGGTCTGGTGTTTACAAAGAGGACAGAACAGTTTAGTGTTGAGGGATTTTCAGATTCTGATTTTGGAGGAGACCTTGACCGAAGAAGATCAACTACAGGATTTGTGTTCAGAGTTGGAGGTAACACGGTGAGCTGGAAGTCTGGATTACAACAAGTTGTGGCGTTAACAACTACGGAGGCAGAGTATATTGCTTTGGTGGAAGCTATCAAGGAGGGATTGTGGTTAAGAGGTCTAGTAGAAGATCTGGGTTATGCGCAGTCTGAAGTAGTGATTGGTTGTGACTCGCAAAGCGCGATATGTTTAGCGAAGAACAATGTCTTTCACGACAAAACAAAGCACGTTTCAGTGTCGAAGAATGCAGCATTAAAGATGAGTTTTGTGAGGGATATGGTAGAAGCTGGAGAAGTCGTGATTCAGAAGGTTCACACATCCAAGAATCCGGCAGATATGTTGACTAAGGTCATTCCGAGTAACAAGTTCGAGCAGGTACTTGTGGATCTCGGAGTAGCTAAGTGCTAAATGCATGGCTATGTTTGATGGCATAAGGGATGAACGTTGAGTGTTGATGTCAAGGTGGAGATTGTTAAGTATATGACATTCAACATTCAACATATTAGAAGGCGAGTTAGTAAACCGGGTTGGTTCATTAATCGTTGGTACAAGATTGAGGTGGTTATAACCAGGACGGTTATTGAAGTCGGCTCCTTCCTCTGTACCGGTCTCCTCTATATAGCTGAGAGAGAACAGAGTTCATCATCATCACGAGAAAAAGAGAGTGAAAACAGCTGAGCTAGAATTAGAGAGAGAGCACTAGGATCAATCGGGAGCTTATAGGTTTGTGTAAACCTTGAGTGATACGATTGATGTTGTACGATCTCTTGGAGTGATTGAGTAAAGCTGTTTGCTTGTGCCGTCAAGCACCCAGACGTAGAGATCTCATATCGAGTCTCGAACTGGGAAACAAATCTGTGTGCATACTTGTTCTTTCTTTTCTCTTTGTTCTTGGTTGCAAACGAGAGCGTGAGAGGTGTGAGATTTGAGTGATTGCAAAGCATAGATTGATCAAGGTTTACAAGTTCAAGATACAGATCTAGAGACGAGGATCGAATCGTAACAAAACCCTTAGGTCATCGTTGTATACAAAGATAAGCAGCACAAAAGAGATAGAAACAGGTGAAGTTTAGTTCAAACATGATGTCGGATCCAGAAGAGGACATAAACAGATGATGATTCAGTTGACTCCTACACAAGGTTAGGGGGAAAAAAACTTTATTCTTACATCTTGAGCCCAACGTATTCCATGAGCTCTTGTGTCTTCACTCCGCAGCCAACAGATCTCTCTCAGGAGCCAGTCATCCAC
Source organism: Brassica juncea (assembly GCA_018703725.1). Classification (NCBI taxonomy): domain Eukaryota; kingdom Viridiplantae; phylum Streptophyta; class Magnoliopsida; order Brassicales; family Brassicaceae; genus Brassica; species Brassica juncea. Next base: position 7,561,755 of record CM031936.1, on the reverse strand, counting down.
AGCATCTTCCATAACTAACTGTAATATTTGCTTCGATATCCAGAAAACATGCCTCCTACAATAACACCATGCATACAAGACTATTCAAAAACGGCATGTGATAAAGGGGACCTGTTCAAACAGAACAGCATGATGTACAACATATAAGATCAGGAAGAATAACAACTTTGTCTCACCGACGTTGGGCGGCATCCACTGTAAAGTATTCCAACATCAAAATTTAGAAGATGCCAAATAGAGTTAGACTAACAACTTAAAAGATCTCTTAGACCATGTACAATGGTTTCAACACTGATATACCATGGATTTTATCCGTTTTTACCCATGGTATATGAGTATTTTTACTACTATTATCTATGTTTTGGAGTCTATTAGGTATGTTTTCAGGTTCAGGTACGTTCTGGAGAAATATGGTGATTTTGGTGTCTTTTGGAGCCTTTTGAGTGCAGAGCTGCGCAGACGTGTCAGATGTTTAGCTATGGATGGAGACCTTCCCACCGTTAGATTGAGACCATCTTTTGACACAAGATAGAGATTTTAGTTAGCTTTCCAATGCAACCGGTCTCAGGTCAATCAGCATCCTGTAGCAGAAGTTAATGCCCGTTTTACTGAAGAGTGGTCAGTCTGCCTCGCGAAAGAAGGCTGTCGAGAAGAGGAATGCATATCGATCGATGCAACAGAGTGCATATCGATTGATATGGATCTCAGAATGTGGGCCAAGTATATTTTATGACCGCCTGAAGCCCAGAAGCTATCACAAATTACCAGAATGCCCTTGGACGACCAGAAACCCTATTTATGTTATTTCTAAGCCATTGTTGACGGCAACACACTTTCTACACTATCTTTACTTCATTGTTCTATTGTTCTTAGTTAGGAGAGAAGGGAGAAACTCCTATCAGAGTCCTCATGGAACTCCATTGGTTTTTATTATCTATTCTACTTCAGTTTTATATCTATTCATCTATGATTTCTGTGACAAACTTCATGTCTGAATAGATCCACCTATTGGATTTAGGGTTCAGATAGGTTAAAGGGTTTAGCCCCAACCTATATCTGCTATAGTTGTGATATTTATTGTTAGGATTGTTCTTAATGCTTGTTTCTAGAGTCATGAACTTGGATTGCATTATTCTTTTAATATAATTCCTGATAACATCCTAAACATGCTATGACCCTCTTGAGATATGCGAAAGCTGATCTAAGATCATGGTGAGCATTGTATCAACTCGCGCATAAAGCTTGCTTAGAGTCGTATCGATCGGTACTCCTATAGAGTAATCGATCGACGTAGCTAGAGGTGTATCGGTCGATATTTCTATCGAACCATCGATCGATACTATCGGCAGAGTAGCCGACCGCAACACCATTTAGCATCTAAGTAATAGATGGTCTAAATATTGCGAGAGCTGATGGATTCATTTAATAGTGTTGAGCTCTGACATATCATGCAAGTAACTTGATAGCATTTGTAGTACTTATAATCTTGATTACCTGAATAGAAACCCTAGATCTAGCAATCATCCTTCCATCAAACAACTCCTTGCCTTGTTGAATAATTGTTTTGTTCAACTTGTTTACTGCTTTATTTATTATTTGCTATATTTATTTACTGCTTTAAACCTATTAGGCTAGCTTAATCATATAACTATTAGATCTGATTGGTTCCCTAGCTCCTTGTGGATTCGATCCCTAAGTACTACAACTGAACCTCTTATTTGAGAGAGTAAAGTCATTCTTAGGGTAATTTGAGTGATATCAAACACCCATTTCATTATCAACACCCTCATTTTCTCTTTTTAATATGCCACATCATCTTCTCTTTCTTCCACCTCATTTATTCAACACCCATTTCATCTTAACCATCTACAATGGTTTATTTAAAAAAATTCAACACCTTATCCCACCATTTTTAATTCATACTTTTATCTTTATAATATAATACCAATATATTAATAATAATTTTGATCCTAATTAACTTTAAAACTAAAATAATATAACTTTTAATAAGAAGAATTTTGAATTTTAAAAAGATTATTATTAGGATCTATTTAACAAAAAAAAAAATTAAAACACTGAAGAATATTGAAAAAATGACATTTTTTTATGTATTCAAATGAAATGAGAATAGTCTCTATCTATAGATCGTAAAAAATTATGATATTTGATATAACTTTTATTATTTAAAAGTAAAAATATTATATAATAAATAAGTTTGCGTTATTTGATGAAAATAAAAACAAAATAAATCTACACAACATTTTTGTCCAATCAATTTGTGTCGTGTGGCAAAGCTGACCCACATAAAATTTTATCAACATGTTGAAACTTTACAACAGATGTTGAAACCACGTAGATTAACACAATTTATCAACACCCTCACTGCAGGGATTTCAACTGTTGAAAACTAGTTTCAACACCCTCATTGTAGATGGTCTTAGATAATAGGTCTCATTAACAATAATATGTTAGACAAATGTAAGCTTTCTGTAAAACACTTTGTACCTTTCACTTGGTCTTTTGGCTTTTGATCAAAACAGTTGTTGACAAAAGAAAATTAGTTGAAATATCCCAATAGATTAACTCAAATATAACTTAATCATATTTGGTAAACCATCGCACTAAAAAAAATAATTTGGATATATTTTCTAAATATTCAAAACCGATTATTTTTCTATTAGATAAGGGTGATTTAGTGATTTATGCTGGTCCTGCTGGATTCAGTGGTCTTTTGGTAAAACCACTTTTGTTTAAGATATTTTGGGTGTAGGACCAATCAAAGGATATTTATACAACCTTATCTTAAATTATGAATATACACAAATCAAATCAACGGCGCTAAATCTATGGGCCATATCAATAATTTATTTTGCTTTTTTTTCTTTTCTCTATAAAAAAGTATCTGAAGCCTTATCCACTTCACTCATCTTGATAATCTCTCCCACTTTAAAAACCAACTTCTTTCTTGACACTTGCTAATAATAATATCTTTCAGTGAAGATGATAAAGTCGGTTACTCTTCATCGTCCATTTCCTCTCCCTATTGAGTTTCACGGCAAGCCTAAGTTCGTCGAACCGTCGAAGTCTTGTTTCGCGGTGGTCAGGTGTTCAAGCACGAGAGACGTTCCTAAGCTTGAGCTCTTCAGCCGCGGAAAGTTCGACCGTATTCTTCAAGATCCGCCATTAATAGAAAAAGCCGAGACCGAACTCTCAGGTACATATTTTTACCGACCAAGTAAACGTTTCTTGTTCTGTTCTTGGATGTGTTACATATAAAAAGATGTCGTTAGAGAATATATGAAATATCCACTCGTGAATGTTATTAGATATTTGAGACATGTTTTTTTTTCTATTTCAGATTACTGTTCGACACTCGAAGGTGATGACTCTTACAGCTGCTGGAGAGCTTACTTTGAGCTCAAAGACCTTGAGAAAGAGAAGCCAAAGGTGGAAGTTGAGAATCTAATCTTGCAAACAGGCGGTGTGAAATCGCTGATCGGGTGTTTGCATGGACTTGCTTCAATGGAGAAGGAAAGCAAAGCCAAGAACGGTTTAGAGGTTACAGAGGTATCAGATTCAGAGAAAGGGATGAAACTGCACGTTCACGTTCCCGATGGTTTACCAAAATCTCAACAAGAATTGGAAGAAGAAGAGAAATCAAAAATGCCAGATTCTGCTTTCACAAGATTGCTTAGAGCCAAAGGAACCATCCCCGCTTGGTTCTCTCACGCTCCGGACCACGAAACAGACTGAAGAATCCATCTCACACAGTTTTACTTCTATGTACATATAGCAACAAGTGGTTTCTTAATATTTTGCTTTAGAACATATAATCATTGTAATATCTCTTCATGCTGCCTATAAAATATGGTTTGTCAATGTGTGATGATCTAGAATGGTCGACGACAACGTTGTTTCAAAGCCGTGTGCTTATTTTAGTAAATTAGTACCTTGTTTTGGTTACGAAATAGAGATTTCTATTCTTGATAATGTTCTGTACTCCGAATATTAAGCAAAATCTTTCAAAAACAAAACAAAAGTCTACTAAATATAGGACAAAAACTGTTGGTGATGCAAAATGAAGAATCGTTTTGGTATTTATTAATACTAACCCCTTTGGTGTCTCCATATCTGTAAGCAGCCTTGGGTCTTTTCCAAGGTTTTGATCAGAGCCATGACTAAACCTCCTCCGTTTTCTCTCACGGCCTTTGGCTGTGTCCTATTCTTCTTCTTCTTCTTATCCTCCTCTGTTGTTTTAGCACTCACCGACGCAGAAGCCTCATTCATTGCGCAAAGACAGCTCTTGACATTACCTGAGAACGGCGATCTTCCTGATGATATTGAGTATGAGGTCGATCTCAAGGAGACATTTGCGAACAACAGGCTTAAGAGAGCCTATATAGCTCTCCAAGCATGGAAAAAAGCAGTCTATTCAGACCCGTTTAACACCACCGGAAACTGGCATGGTCCGCACGTATGTGGCTACACAGGCGTGTTTTGTGCACCAGCTCTTGATGACCCTAACGTCGCCGTTGTGGCTGGTGTAGATCTTAATGGAGCAGATATTGCAGGACATTTACCTGTTGAGCTTGGTTTGATGACGGATGTGGCCATGTTCCATTTGAATTCGAACCGGTTTTGTGGTATCATACCCAAGAGTCTCGATAGGTTGAAGTTAATGTATGAGTTCGATGTCAGCAACAACCGTTTTGTCGGACCTTTCCCTTCGGTTGTCCTTTCGTGGCCGGCTGTTAAATTCATCGACCTACGATTCAATGATTTCGAAGGTCAAGTCCCTCCCCAACTTTTCAAGAAGGATCTCGATGCCATTTTCTTGAACAACAATAGATTTACTTCCACCATTCCTGAGTCTCTTGGAGAATCCTCAGCTTCAGTTGTGACCTTCGCTCACAACAAATTTATCGGTTGTGTCCCTAAAAGTATTGGAAACATGAAGAATCTTAACGAAATCATCTTTAAGGACAACCGTCTTGGAGGCTGTTTCCCATCAGAGATCGGAAAGCTAGCCAATGTCAATGTTTTTGATGCTAGCATGAACTCATTCACAGGTGTTCTACCGCAGAGCTTTGTTGGGCTTACTGGTGTTGAAGAGATTGATATCTCTGGAAATAAACTCACTGGGTTTGTGCCGGAGAATATCTGCAGGCTGCCTAAGTTGGTTAACTTGACATATGCCTACAATTACTTCAACGGACAAGGTGATTCGTGTGTCCCAGGTAGTCAGAAGGAGATTGCATTGGACGATACACGTAACTGCTTGCCAGATAGGCCTAAACAACGGCCGGCCAAGGAATGTGCGGTCGTGATTAGTCGTCCCGTTGATTGTAGTAAGGACAAGTGTGCTGGTGGCGGTTATAGCCCCTCTACACCATCAAAGTCAAAGCAACCATCACCGGTGCCATCTCGACCAGTACATAATCCACAACCACCAAAAGAGTCACCAAAAACAAATGACCCATCTGACCAGTCTCCTGTGAAGTTCAGGCGTAGCCCGCCTCCCCCACAGCTGCATCACCCGGTGGTTTCTCCTCCGTCTCATATTCAGTCTCCACCGCCTCCGGTATATTCTCCACCGCCACCACCAATTCATTCACCACCACCACCGGTACATTCACCTCCACCACCAGTCCACTCACCACCACCGCCCCCACCAGTCCACTCCCCACCGCCACCAGTATATTCTCCTCCACCACCAGTCCACTCACCACCACCGCCCCCACCAGTCCATTCACCACCACCACCTGTACATTCTCCTCCACCACCAGTCCACTCACCACCGCCACCACCACCAGTCCATTCACCACCACCACCTGTACATTCTCCTCCACCACCAGTCCACTCACCACCACCACCACCACCAGTCCATTCACCACCACCACCTGTACATTCTCCTCCACCACCAGTCCACTCACCACCACCGCCACCACCAGTCCACTCACCACCACCACCACCAGTACTTTCTCCTCCACCACCAGTCCACTCACCACCACCGCCCCCACCATTCCATTCACCACCACCACCTGTTCATTCTCCTCCTCCACCGATCTATTCTCCACCACCACCTGTTCATTCACCACCAACCTCACAACCAGAGTATTCATCTCCATCACCGGTACAGAAACCACAACCTCCGAAAGAGTCACCACAACCAAATGATCCGTATGATCAATCTCCAGTGAAGTTCCGACGCAGCCCGCCTCCGCCACATCAATCACATCCCCCGATGGTTTCTCCTCCACTTCCAGTTCATTCTCAACAACCAACTATCCATTCACCAGCACCCGCACCACAAATGTATTCATCTCCATCACCGGTTCAGAAACCGCAACCTCCAAAAGAGTCACCACAACCAAATGATCCATATGATCAGTCTCCAGTGAAGTTCCGACGCAGCCCGCCTCCACCACATCAATCACATCCCCCAATGGTTTCTCCTCCACTTCCAGTTCATTCTCAACCATCACCGGTATATTCTCCACCGTCCCAACCAGTCCACTCACCACCACCACCACCAATTCATTCTCCTCCGCCCCCAGTCCACTCACCACCACCACCAGTACATTCTCCTCCACCACCAGTCCATTCACCTCCACCACCCGTTTATTCCCCACCACCACCACCAGTCCATTCACCACCTCCACCACCACCAGTATATTCTCCACCGCCACCAGTCCACTCTCCTCCACCACCAGTCCATTCACCACCACCACCAATCCATTCACCACCTCCACCACCAGTCCATTCACCACCTCCACCAGTCTACTCTCCACCACCACCGGTATATTCTCCACCGCCACCAGTCCACTCTCCTCCACCACCTGTTCTCTCCCCACCGCCGCCAACACCAATTCAGTCTCCACCACAAACACCGGTCAATTCTCCTCCCCCACGAACACCGACACAGACGATAGAAGCACCACCTCCAAGTGATGAATTCATCATACCACCATTTGTTGGTCACCAATATGCATCGCCACCACCTCCAATGTTTCCAGGATATTAATATTATAGAGATATAAGTCTATATCATGAATCGTGTTGTGAGAAAAAAAAGATCAGAAAACTTGAGGATGACTTTTTTTTTGTGCAAACTTGAGGAGGACATAAGAATAAAAAATGATGGCAATGTATCGAAGTAGCATTAACTCCTTACAAGGAATCATATATGAAGTTCGTGTAGTAACAATTAACAACATATTTTTTGGTCCATGAAAAGTTTTACATTTTGAAAAGGAAGAAGTTGCTATGCTTCTTCTCTTGTGTTGTTAAGGCCGTTTCACGATGATGGTATCTTAGAATCTACAGTTTCTAATCTCGATCTTAGGTGAACTGAAAAATCTTGTCCCAAAAAAAAAAAAAAAAAATCTTGTCCCAAAAATTGAGGTGAACTGAAAATTAATGTAATCCAATAAGCATGATCTTCACGACGGGAGGTTACCAGTTCGCGTATAGCTTAAATTATAGCCTCAATTTCCATAATGTCAAAGTTGTGTTTGAAAACCGCTGTTAAGAGTTTTTCATAAATTCCTAAGTCTCGAACAAATGTCAAATGCAAAAAATCTATACTAATAAAAGTAATCTTTTGAGGCTCATGAGACATCCACATCATCAAAAAAAAATTTAAGAAGATGTCACGTGATACTATTACTAAAAAAATAAAAAATAAGTAAATATATATTATAAGAAAAAATATAAATATTACATTAAACATCTATCTTAATACTACTATTTGATATAAAATTAATTATAATAAGTAAATATACAATACAACAAAAATAAACAATAAGTAAATATACAATTAAGAAATGGAAAATCTAAATTAAACATATATCTGAAAAATTTAAAGTAAAATAAATAATAAGTAAATATACAATATAAGAAATAAAAATATTATATTAAACATTAATTGTAATATTAGAATAAGCAAATATACAATATAAGAAAAAATAGGCATTAAGTAATTATACAATATAGGAAATAGAAACATTACATTAAACATCTAACATAATATCTCTATAATATTATTTGAGAAGTTAGTTTCGTATGTGTCGCATTCACGATAATTCTCAAGATGGTTGATTACACTACTACCCTTAAGGAATTACAAATATTACATTTAAATATTATTATTGAATTTTTTTATTTAGTTTCCTCTTTAAATTTTTCCAAATAATATATATAATAAAAAGGAAATATTTATAAAGTTTAAAAATGAAAATATATGTATATACAATATGATTTCTTTAAAAAGGTATCACAAAATAGAAATATTCTATTTAAAAGTATTTTTCAATAAACATAAAATAAACAGTAATAAAATATTTCTTTATATCTATATTTTCTTAGATGAAAATATATATTTGCATATAATGTAATTTCATAAAATTCAGATAATCTTGATATTTGAAAAAGAAATATTATTTCTGTTAAAATATAATTTTAAACAGTACAAATATATATATATATAATAATAAAATTAATAGAAATATCTTTTTACATATCTATCTATTTTATTAGATGATTGCATAAAATAATTAATTATCATTAACTGATATATGTTTATTTGACTAACATAAGTTTATAATTAATATTAATGAAATGTTTTATCTATTTTTCATATATTTATTTGACTATAATATCTTTCAATTACAGCAAAAAATCTATAAATTATATTCTAATTATATAATATGATTTATTTTTAAGAGATATTAAAAAATAAAAAATTAACAATAAACATCTTTTGATCAAATAATTAAAAAATTAAAATAACATAACGCTATATATTTTAACGAGGTAGATATATTATATTTTATTATTATTAAAATTATTTTTTCATAATATTAAATTTTCTTTTAAATTTATGTTTTTATGTTTGTGGAACTTAATATGAATATAATTAAATTACCAAAGCAAATCTGAATTCTCATTTTAATATTATTTAAAATAAATTTCAGTTTACCGTTTAATAAATCTAAGGCTAAAATTATTTAGAATTTATTAAATATTTTAATTATTTTAAATACTGATACGTGTTTATGAGCTTCTAAAAATGTGTTTATGACTTCCTATTAATCATCTCTTTATTTTCTGATGTTTTTAAAAAGAGATCAACATATAATTTGGTAAATATTATGAAACTACATGCAAAATTAAACGATAAATAAAATTAATTGGATTTTACATAATTATAATAAATACAATTATACTTCAGTTTGAATTTGAAAGAATATATGTAACTCAATATACTTACAACATGAGTGACTCGACTAATCAAACTTATATCTAAATCACATATTTAATTACAATAAAAATATAAATTTTATAATAAAATTTATTTTATAAATGTAAACTATAGGATGAATCAAAACATATTAACAAATGAAAGTAAAATATTAACCAACTGTTATAATTTAATTCTTTTGTAAAATTTATATATTGCATGAGACTGTAGAATATTATCGTTATACTAATTTACGTAATTTGGAATAAGACACTCTATTTTATTTTTATTTCATTCTAAGCACAATATATCTTAAGTTATACACAATCTTCCTCAAATATATTTACATATCTAAGACAACAACCAACGTAAATGCAAAAAAAATCGTAATTTTAATATATTTAAAATAAAAAATATCATAGTTGAATTCAGGGAAATATATACAATCTAATATATCCAAATAATAACTAAATCAACTATAAAAATAAAAAATCGACTAAATATAATATATCTAAAATCATATCGATATTTAAAGTAATATAGTATTATTAATATAAATTATGCATACAAATTATAAAATAATTAAAAATTAAAAATAAATAACATTCAGTTATCATAGTCTATATATTTTATAAATATTTATACTCGTGCATGAGCACGGAAAAATCACCTAGTTATCAATTGGTATAAAAGAAAAAAATTGAATAAATAAATATACAATAAAAAGTATAACTAAATATACATTATTATAAATAGAAAAACTAAATTAAACATTTATCTGAAAAATATATAGTAAAATAAATAATAAGTAAATATACAACATAAGAAATAAAGATATTACATTAAAATATATATTATATTAGAATAAATAAATATAGAATAAGTAAAATTAAAATATAAGAAAAATAATAAATAAATATACAATATTAGAAATAAAAAACATTACACATCTATCTGAAAATGTGTAATAAAATAAATAATAAGTAATTATACAATATAAGAAATAGAATATTACATTAAACATCTACATAATATTAAAATTTGATATAAAAAAAATTAAAAATAAATAAATATACTATATAAGAAAAAACAAATAATAAGTAAATATACATTATAGGAAATGGAGGACAAAGCTTTGGAGGTGATTTGAAAATAAGAATTATATGATCTCTTACACATTTCCCTCTTTGTTGATTTACTTGTTAATAATAATTTGTACTGTAAATGAAGAAAACTTGGAAGGTACTCGCCATGGAGTATTACGATCCCAAACCAGGTGAATTTGTGGTTGGTGTTGAGGACTTATTGTTTCTGGTAGCGAAAAACAAACTTAATGTTAGTATATTTGCGATATGTTGACTAAGGAACTTTCACTGTCCGACAAAGAATTTGATTAGTTGGCCTTGTGATTTAAAGTACGATGCTGAAGATTCTTGGCTCTTGGTTAAGTACAGGTTGTTAAGGATGATGATGAAGATGGGTTGAAGTAGTGAAGTTTGCAAGGTAAGGCATGCCTGTGGTGGAGATAAGGACAATGATTTTTGCAGAGGTTTTAGGGACGACGTTGAGTGGAAGGCACTAAGTGAGGCAGGTCTCTTATTCTTCCTTGATTTCAATAACTGTTATTGGTTAATGTATCAAGAAGATTCTAATGAAGGATTAGTTGTTATGTTGCATATCAAGTAGCTTAATGTGCCCACTGACATCAAGATAACTGAATGTAATATTGGCGGGCTTCTCACCAGACTTAAGGTAGATTTCACATGTTTGCTTAGAGTTCATGTCATTTTAGTGGATTAACAGCTTTTCAAAAAATTCTAGGGTCTGAGATGTTTTATTCCAAAAACATGAGCTCACAAAGAGAGTGAATAGTTCCATAGAGTTAAAGAAAAAAGTAAAACAAAAGTTTTTTTTACTTGCAGCAAGCTTTTTGGTTTTATTGTTTTGTATTTGCTTAGGCTTTTCTTTGGGTTCCGGGTGAGTCGTAGACTGATTGTGCAGAGTACTGAATGAAGGCAAAAGTGACTTGATATTGAGTGAAAAAACAGCATGGTTTGGTTTCACTTTCTGTTTGTCTTAATAAGAAAACTAACGATAAGACTATATCGCATAATATTATAACAGGAGAAGTTGTACCACGTAAGATAGTGTAAAATGCTCAGACCAAATCAAGAATATAATTACCAAGAAGGCTAAAGCTTCTGGGTTAAAAACAATGTATATGGGAATGTATCCAAGGATTTGCTGCTAATGCATGAAGTACTCTTTACTTTCTGTAAAATAAATTATTATCTTTTGTTAATTAGTTCTCCTTTCGCTTTTGTATTCAGCTCGGTAAGATATTTGAGGAATTTATCATGGTCCACTTGTGAACTTTTTGCTCACAATGATGTATGTATATTGAATAACTGAGTCTTTAGTCACTGCAAACACGTTTAGATTGGTGATAAGTGAGAGCTCTTCCTCTTATTTTTATAATCTTTTTTGCTGTTGTATCGCATATAAAAATATTACTGATTGATAAAATCGTATACTCCCTTTTAAGCGTTACGAAGATGAATAGAGACATAAAGATGGAAAAAGATTCCTTTAAAATTTAAAGATACACATACATTCTAAACTGGCGTCCTGATATATTAACCAAATTTTGTAATGCTCAATTTTCATTCTTAGCCTATGGTAATTAGGATAGTTACAGATACACTTTTCAAATGTATGATTTTAAATATGAACAAAGTAAGTTAAAATTATATTTTCACAAACTCAAATTCTGTAAATTCATTAGATATTGATAATTTAGAAATCAAATTTAATTATTAATAAAAATTAGAGTTATGAACCCGCACTTATTTTAATTATGTTTTTAATAAATATTTGGTTTATTATCTATTTAGAGATTCAAAGTAACAAAACAAAATCACTTTCAGTTTTGAAAATTGAATAATAAATTAAATGAGATATCAGTATAAAATTTTCATTTGTATCTTTTTCCACGATGTAAAACATAAATATCTAATTATTATAATATTTTGCAACATTAAATATTAATACAAAAAATAACAAAACACTTATATATAAACATCTATATTCATATATATATATATATTTATAATTTTGAAGTATTTTTAATTGTTTTTGAAATCGTTTAAACTCTAGTAAATTAAAATGCAGTGTTTGGACTCATCCTACATTAAGTAATGGGAAGTTTACTAGAATTACGTTGATTTATTTATTTATTTATTAATAGAATGGCTTATTTTTTATAAATTACTTTACTATTTTTACGGTCTATAATTTCCTTGTCCTCTGTTTTAACAAAAGCTTTCATTATAGTTACCTCACCTAACTGAATCTGCGAGGTGTATCTTTCTATGATCATATTCACAAGCATTACCGAAATGCATAAAAGCGAAGCAAACTTAATTGTGTTTTGAAAATTGGTACTTTATTCAGTGATATACCAATCAAGATGTTGAAATTGAGCTGGAGAGAAAAGACAAATCAGGTCACAACGTTTTAACCTCCAAGTACTGCATATACATCAAATCACTTCTCTACACCATTCAAAAGAAGCTTACTGGTCTTCAGAAATTGATTCCAAGTTTCCCGACACAATCTGGTCTCTCCCCATCACCTGCCATTCAAGTTGATGGAACTGAGAACACCACCACAAAAAACATAAGCAAGTATGCAGGTCCTAGGAGGCTTACGTTTTCGAAAAACAGAATCTGTGGTCGAATCTTCAATTTTGCAAAACTGTTGAGAACACTGTTCCAATCTCCAATAACCTGTATAACCAAACACACTCCACTCAGTTCAACTTACAAAATCCAAGATAAAACAAGTAACTTGCTGCTTGACCTCATTCTGAGAACCAAAATGCATGACCCAGCTTCTGTTTTCATAAGCTATGCAACTGTACTGATCTCCATGCCAGCAAACCTGAATATTACAAACATTTGGAGTTGTTTCTGGTAGCATAAACCTCAATAAAATCCCAAATGGAACTTAAGGGAACTAGATACTTACCATGGACACAAGACGGTATTTAGTGAATAAACTGTCACCTTCGTATTTGTATATCTCACTAATATCAATTTCAGTAGCCAGAACAGAAGTGGTAGCAAATATATCTTCTTCAGTCTCATTCTTCTCCCACTCTAGAGCTAAACAATTCCATATAAAAAAAGTGCATTATGTTGTTGATGTCTACATAATTAACCAAATACACTTTGATAGAGCTCTTACCAATTGTGAAAACAGATGGAAGTTTATCGATCACACGCTCAACATAGTTATGTTTCCCACATCCTTCCTTGTCACAAGGCATCATCATCAAGGCGATTCCGATAACCTTAAGTATGTTCTCAAATGTGAAATCCTTGAATGCAGACTGTGTGATAAAAACCGAAAACATCATGTTCAGAAAAAAAATGGCGCTTAGATCATAATATAATTAGAAAAGTTTATTCTAGTAATATCATATATGATTTGAGTCATTATAAGTAATTTCTCATAATAATATAATAAAAAAAGTTGACTTGCCTTGATTTCCCTGAGTGAACTAGAAACCACGATTAGACCGTAAGAACGTTCAACCGGATATTCCATAACCAATTTGCACCGGTTACAAATCTTTTTCGCCACTTGGTGGTATACTTCAAACTTAGCACTCAGAGGTTCGTCTACACTTCTCCAGAGAGGTAAAAGCTCCAAGACGGTTACCAAGAAGTCGAATACACCGTTTGCTTCCTGAAGAGTTAAAAAATGGAGATTAAAGAAGGAGTAACTAACCAACCATAGACCAAAGTGTTTAGAGAGGTCAGAGCGTAGACCAGAGGACGAGTGACGTTTAGATTGCTGAGAAGAAAATCACGAAGTTGGGTCGAAGGAGGAACGGCGTATTCACCATCTTCTGTGAAGCTGTGATGTGTTTCTTGACAAAACTCCAACAGAAAATCGCTCAAGAAGACTCTGATTTTCAACAGAGACTGCAACAACAATCACATTCTTGAGAAATTTTAGATCAGATCACGACGAGGAAAGAAGATTAAAGCTGCGCTTTTGTTATAGTTTGAAGATAAAACCACCTTGAGTATCATATCAAGAGCTAGAACACGAGTGGCGTTCGGTTCCTCTGATTCTCTGAATAACAGATGGTTAAGATGATTATCAGAGAGATTCTGTGGAGAAAGCGTAAATGTAACTGAAAGGAGCTTAATTTTACTACTCACGGATCAACTTTCTGGTATGTTTCTTCGACTTCTTGAACCTTTGATGACTCCATCTCCACTTTCGATTTTGGAATCGGCGAAGTTTACAGCTGAATCTTGGAGAAAATCAACAATGGCGTCTTTTCTTTGTCTGTGGATTTTCCGGGGAAAACAGAGAAATTGGGGAAGCTTTAAAGAGAAGACGAGGATTCGAAGAGTCAGAGTCGGTTAGGTTTCTCCACGTGAGGGTCACGTGATTTGTTATGAAAGAGGCGCGAAAATTGGAGATGACAAGTATTGTTACGCATAAGAGTCGTAAATTCACAAAGCTTGTGATGTCTAAATTCCGTAAAAAATACTGTACTCAAATCTTGTGAAGTTTTTAATACCTAAATTTTATAAACGAATTATTTTTTAATTTACATATATTGACTTTAAACTATGTTCATTTTAATATTTAAACTTTATCGATTTTAATCAAAATATAGATAAGTTTCAGACAATTTTTAAAAAATCGTTCAAATTAAAAAACAAATCATAAAAATATCAATTTTTTAAAAAAGTTTTAGGAGTAAAAGAAACTAAATTATGGATAAACATAAAATTTTTATTTTTATTTTTATTTTAAATATCAAATTTAATTTATTTTCTGAAATTTAGTACTAAATTATTTAGATTTCATTCAAAATTGAATTTTCTAAATTTTAAAAATTTGATCCAAAATTTTTCATTTTTATTCTTTGAATTTAAAATTACATTAATTTTGTGATTTATTTTTAAATTCTGGAGAGTCTTTCGTTTGAAAGCTTATCAATATTTTGATTAATATACACGTAGTTTGGATATTAAAATGAACACAGTTTAAAAAATTGGTGTACTGAAAAGATAAAATAATTATTTGATGTATTAAAATAAGAAACAAAAAGATTTATGCATTAAAAAAGCTTAACAAAATTTAGCTGATGTATTTTTATGAATTTTTCTCTTTAAATAACACTTTTCACTTTATCAACCAACATTTGAAAACGACACATCATTGTGTTTATTGTGAGAATTTAAAATTTTGGATTTTTTTTTTTTAATATCGAACTTTGTATATCAGATGACCCACTTCAACATACAAAATAAAAAATGGAAAATAAATAATCTCTAATTTTTAAAACATAAAAAAAAATAGACATAGTGGTGGATGATCATTCTTTACTCGAGAAAACAAAAAGCAATCGAACCAGAGTTCATGAATCATGGTTCAACTATCTCGGACCAAGGTACTGTATCTTCTTGGATCTTTGTGGAAACGACGTCATTTAGTTTAAATCTAGGATCTCCCACCTTTTAAATTATCAACTAGTTCCTACTGGAATGTTATTTTCAAATCTAGGCAGTTAAAACTTTTCTGGCTATGAGAAATTCTTGGGTTCACCCCTTAGGTAAACTTATAGATTCACCAACCAAAATTGGTTATTTTATATGTAATTTTTTTTAAAAAGGAAACAAAATATTTAAAATTTGCTTTTTAAACAAAAAATAAGAAATAAATAAAAATAGTAGTACTGGATTTTTTTTTTAATATTATTAAAACCGTTTATACTAAACTCTAAACCATAAATCCTAAACACTAAAATCCTAAACTCTTAGGTAAACCCTAAACCTTTGGGTAAACCCTAAACCTTTGGGTAAACCCTAAACCTTAGGTAAAGAGATATTCCAAGGGTTTAGAGTTTACCCAAAGATTTAGGGTTTACCCAAGGGTTTAGGGTTTACCCAAGAGTTTAGGGTTTATCCAAGGGTTTAGGGTTTAGGATTTAATGCTTAGGATTTAGCGCTTAGGGTAAAAAGACATTTCAAGGGTTTAGAGTTTACCAAAGGTTTAGGATTTACCCAAGGATTTAGGGTTTATCCAAGGGTTTAGGTTTTAGCGTTTAGGGTTTATTATGAACAGTTTTAATAATGTTAATTTTTTTTCTTTTTGACAGTTACTGTTATTTTTTATTTATTTTTATCCTTTTATTTTAAAAAATAAATTCTAAATATTTTATTTCTTTTTTTTAAAAAAATCTACATATGAAATAACCAATTTTTATTGGTTGGTGAATCTATAGATTTATCTAAGAGGTGAACCCAAAAATTTCTCGTTGTTGAATACATTTACAATCGTAATCGCCTAAGGATATGATTAGTTTCTCCACTACCACCTGTAAACGTAGTTTTTTGCAGTTGGTAGCATTTTGTAAGAATCACACAGACCGCTCTAAACCACTCTGAATTGCTCTAGACCTCTCATATCTAAAAAGCTGGTTCTAGCTAGCGTTTGCGGTTGCGGGCGGGTAAAAATTCTTTTTTATAAAAAAACTATATAAATAAAGAATAAAAAATATTCAACTAAAATTTAAATTTAAACAATATAAATATTAAAATAAATATATGATATTTATAATATAAAACTTTAAAACTAAATTTTTAATTTTTTAAAAATATGATATTATAATTTTATAAATATAATATTTATATTTATTGTAATATGATTTTTAATATTTTTATAATTATATAAAATGTAAATACTATTAATTTATTATTTAATCATTGTTGCATTTGATAGTTAAACAGTCATAAGTATTCTGCAAACGCACCAATTTCTAACTGTTGTATCAGTTGTACAAATCTCTTGATAATGCTCAGAACTGTAAACATCCGCATCCACAAACGCTGGTAACCGTTGCGGTTAAACCAGTCAAATCCTAAGTCATTTGAACATTTAGTTTGAAATAAAATATGTTAAATTTTCATACAAAAAAAAGTGTGGAAAAAACTTAAAAACTCAATCCCAGCTGAACGAATATCCGAACTGCCTAAAAACTTCACGCACAACATTTTTACGGTGGTTCTTAGAGCATCAGCATTAGTGAACCCCTCTTAGGGTTCATATTTTTAATTTATTATTATTAAATTTTTTTATTGTTTGATTTTTTTAAAAAAAAAATTAATCGGACCAATCGCGGACTGCCACGTGTCGTGAGGTCCACGAAACAGGGTTGAACTCGTGGAACAGAGGTTCACTGGGAAAATCTTGGGAAGAGAAGGATTCAACACTATTCTTTATTTTAATTTTTTTTTTTCTGGAAATCTGTGTGAACGCTATGGGGATACACTGATGCATGATGCAGACGCCCTTATTACGACCACGAAGATCTTCAAAGAAAAAAAATAAATCTGTTGGGCCAAAGAATAAAGAATTGGGCTAAGGAAGAAAGATAATTACAATAAGAAAGTGTTTAAAACCATAAAACAATAAACGACAACGTATCGTGAGTGATGCTTTTGCTGCACGACGAAGCCATAAGCAAATGGTCAAAGTCGTGACTTTCACTCATCTAACTGACATACAGTTTCGATTCCAACCCTTTCTTACTATTTTATTCCTTCCCCTTTCAGAAACCCTAATCTCATTTTTTGGGGGGGAAACCTAATTCGATCTCTGAATCGCCAGCGACGATGGAGGAAGATGACAAACAACAATCGCACGAGGGGGAGAGAGAACCAACTCAGAGAGAGGACGCCGAGACGGATCCGCCGCCTCAGAACACCGGTGGATGGGGATGGGGGTTTTCTGGCTTCTCTGTGCTCTCCGATCTTCAAAAAGCGGCCCAAGACATATCTCGCAATGTAATCAAATTTTGACCTAATTTAATGCCCGGATCCGGCTAAATCTGATGGGAAGTGTTTATGTGATTTCACACATTCAGATTGATTTTTTGTTCTAATGATGTAGGCTGCAGCAGTGGCAGAGAAAGCAGCGAAAAGCATTGCGGATATGCAGGAAGAAGGCGATAATGACTCGGAATCTTCTGCCAAGGAAGAAGAGAAGACTGATACAGAGCAGGATAGTGATGATGATGAGAGTCAGAAGTTGAAGAAGTTGGCTCTTGCTAAGTTGGAGGATGCAAGTGAAGAGTCACTTCTTAGCCAGGCTAGTTTTTTCTTGCTTCTTATGTTCCAAGGCAATGGTGTTGTGTATCAGCTCAAGCCATTGTTCCTCGTTCGCTAAGAATTTCACGGGTCTTGTCTTTTTTTTTTCCAGGGTTTGAAGGTTTTTGATGATTCAGTTGAGAGTTTTACTTCTGGAGCTTGGCTGGCACTAGGAAATGCATTAAAAGGAGGCACGAGTCTGGTGCAAAAGTATGTTACTTTCTATTTTCTCTTTGTTTAACTGAAGGCGTTCAGTATTTAGTCTGTTTCAAACTTTGTGAATGGAAAATGGAAATAAAATTTAGTTCCACTGTTGCAACTTAAAAGGATTTATGAATGCCTCTTAAGGAAAGTGTGAATGTATATTATTTACTTCAGTTTCGGAGGCTCTAAGCAGTAATACTTGGCTGACTTAAGAACACCATGAACATTATTAATTTTTATAATTTTATGGATTCTGATTCTGGTAAATTTGCTTGTTCTTTTGGTTCTCCATCACTAGTAAAACGCTGGGTAGGCTATTTGTGTCATTTGCTGAAGATATAAGAATTCGTTTTTTTTTTTGCTGGCAACTGGTTAGACTGTGTTAGCTTAACGAACCCAGAGGTCTTGTGTTTCTTTAGCATGGACTCTTTTCGTAGGAAAGACAGTTCAAGTTAGTAATGCCGCATTGTTTCCTTTGTAGGCTTGAAAACAGTGTCCAGCAAGGCTCTTCGCCTAGGGAAGCTGGATCTGATGCACCGTCTCTATTGGAGGTTTGTGCTGTTTGTGTCTTGCTTCTGTATTTCTTTAGCTTAACGTTTCGTTTAACCCTACTTCTGATCTGCAGACGGGAAAAGCATTAACTGCCAAAGGAATGCAAGTTCTTGAGTTTGTGGGCAAGGAGACTATGGATTTGTTGATTACTGAGACTGGTCTTGGAGTTGACAAGGGAGGGGATGGCTTTAAGGATCAAACTATTGAGGAAGTGACCTTTGATCGATGCTTTTACATTTATGGTGGTCCTGAGCAGCTTGAGGTGAGATACTTTTTCAACAAAAAGTCACCTGTCAAATTTTGTTTTTTTTTGTGTGTGGATAATTTATATTGTTTTCCCTCATTCTTTTGTATGTGTGTTGATTTCAGGAATTGGAAGCATTGTCAAGCCACTATACTCTGTTGTTCAACAGGAGAAAGGGGAAATTATCACAAGATGAGAAATCGATGTATGACGGGAAGCTCAAACAGATCCAGCAGCTGTTTGGCTTCGCTGCTGAAATGAGTGGAATTAAAGCAGAGTCTGACAAAGGGAAGAAAATAGATACCAAAACTGAAGGCAGTGATGATGACATGAAGAATTTACATAACTCGAGTGTCAGCAAAGCTGCTGATATGGCTGCTGGGTAATCATGAGTATTCCCTTATGTGTCAGTATATTTGACTTTGATCTGTTTTCTTTCTTTTTAATTTGCTCCTCACTTTTGGTGTTTTTAGGTTCACAAACGCTTTAACTGGACTAAGCATAAACGATATGATCCAGCGGACTGGTGGCAGGCTTGAATCTCTTCACTCAGAAGGAGTTCATGTGCGAAGAATGTTCCCTTATATAGCTGTTAATATATTGAAGATTGTTCACTCTACCTGCAAGGCTGCAACTAATATGATTTTTCTGTACTGCAGAGACTTTCAGAGATGTGCTGTTTTGCAGTCACTCATCTGCTTATTCTCGGTAAGTCGATGATATCTCATGCTAACAAAGTTCAGGATGAAGACACCGATGCTTTGAAAATCGAGTGGCCAGAGGATCCTACTGAAAAAGCTAAGCTGATTAGAGGCAAAGCAGAATCAATGGCTGGATATGTTGAAGCAGTTTCCAACAGTTTTATAACAGGTTTGTCTACAGTTACCCAACTCACTTGGGCTTATAACTGCTCTATCGCATTTCTTACTGTGGATACTGGGTTGCCAGAATCATCATATGTAAGGGTAGTAAGTAGTATCTCATTTGTTATATTAGAAGGCACAAGGAACATCTTTTCTACTTTGGTAATGGGCCCTCCACGTAAATGCTTGTTTGTGAAAATCGAGAGAGCTAAAATACCCTTTTCCACATTGCAGGTATATCAGATGTGTCTGAAACATACTCAGCTGCAATCAAAGGAGCTTCCACTGATGATAATTCCAAAGATAATCTACTGAAAACATCAACCATGGAGGAAAAGGCAAACACTTTTAACGATAGTCTTCGCTCTGACCAAACCGCAGCCATCACAAAGATCCAGGAAGGACTTCAGTACCTATCCTATGTCGTGATATCTACCTCAATGCCCTCTGCTTAATATAATAAGAGAGTCAGAATGGTCTTATTTGTGGTTTTCCTTCTTTTTTTTTGTAGATATTATCTGTTTTGCTAGTTGCTCTTATGGTCAGTTTGATTCAACTTTAGCTCTGCTTCTCTGTTGTTTGGATCTTTGAAAAGTTTGATAAAATCTGGAAACCAAACATTAAAACGAGGGTAGATATATCAGGTTAGTTATTTTATGGTTGAGTGTTGCTTTCATAGTTTTGTTGCTTTCATAGTTTTGTTGCTTGGACGTTCATTTAATTGTGCTATTAATCTATAAACATTGCTTTCAATATTTGTTGACTTATCCATTTGCGTACACGTTTGAAAATACAACTCATCTTTCGTCGGCGTGAAGGGCAAGTGGTTAGCTAGGCTTTGACTTGAGCGGTAAAAATTTTCGGGTTAAGTAAGAAGTGGAATTTGAAGAAAGAATATAAGAAAAGAATACAAGTATCCATCACTAGAAACAATTCTGATCAGACGAAACGTTTTTATGAGGAGCATCTCTATCTCAATTCTATGAGGAGCATCTTTATCTCAATGTGTCTGATCTAAAATATCCCTGCTCCTAAATATGTGAAATAGGTTCATGCTCACAAAATTTCTCTGCAAACTACGAAACGTGTCAATTTCCAAAGCGATGATCAACCAGTTTATCGGACTTGTAGTTATATCCACTAGGTTTGAGCTGTTTGTCTCATCTCACCGAAAAAACCCTCACGTCTCTTATGCATAAAACTGTGTATTTGTGTTTAGTAATCCTTCTTTCTTAGCGTGTCTCATTTTGTCAGGCACATAGTCTAAATGATTTAATACTTGTTTAATCCTTAAGATTTCATCCTATACCATTAACATTGTCATTATTAATCTATGAAACATCAATTTTGCAAGTTGGGACTCGAAATATCTAATGGGGCATGTTTCAGCAAGTATAGTAGAGGGTCATCGGGATTCTCATCCACTTCTTCTTTTTGGTTAGCCTTTTGTCCAACATTCTACTTCCAAAGAAGCAAATTGGAGAATGTCAATCAAAACAGTTGACTTTTCTATTAAAGAGTTTGTTTGATATTCCTCAATTTCCAGATGTGCCGACAGTTCTATAGAAAGATGTCCAAGTTTGTGTGGTATCATTGGAACTATATAATACATAATTCAAATAAAACATTGAAACTATATAAAGCAAATAATACATAACGATATCATTGGAACTATATATAAAGCTGAGGAAAATTCTCAAACTGAGCCAAAATTTTTCTAACCTGATCAAATTGTCAAACCAATTTATAAAATAATTCGAATATAACAAAAATGTATATATTAAATTAACCGTTTTCAAATCAAACCAAATTCCCAGTTATATAATTCTGAGCTGAATATAAAACTAATCTTTTAACTGAATATAAAGAAATTATAGTAAAATTTATGTTGGAGTAATTCGCAGTCAAAATTTAGTAACGTAATTTTATTAAAAAAATATATATATCTGGAGCAAGTCACACGAAACAACAAAGTAATCAGAAAATACAAAATAAGCGCAAAATTTGTTGCTTGTACGTACATTTAATTTTGCTATTATTCTATAAACATTTTTTTTTTGTATTATAAACATTGCTTTCAATATTGTCGACTTATGGTTTTGCGTACACGTTTTGAAAGACAACTCATATTTTGTCGGTGTGAAAGAGGGAAAACGGCTTATTCATGCCCGAACTAGGGGTTGCTGAGAGAATACATACCTCAACTTTTACTGCAAGTCGAAACATACCTACATTAATCAAAAATTTAAAATTCATGCCTAAACTATGGGTTGATAAAAAAATACATACCCCAACTCTTATTGCATGCCAAAACATACCTTAACTAATCAAAAATTTGAAATTTATGCCTAGTCTTTAGAAGTCAACGCTAATTTTAATCTATACTATTATTTTTGAAATAATTTTATAGCAACGGAGCTCTCACGTTAAAAAACAGAGTGGCTAAAATTTATGTTATCCTTAATGAATTTTTATATATATTCTATTATATAATAAAAAAAAAATTATATTAAAAATCTTATATATTTTTTAAAAATTATGATGATTCTTATATATTGTGTTGTTATCTTAAAATAATAGTTTACTATTGTAAAAGTAAAAAAAATTAAGAGACATGATTTTTGCAATATTATATTTTCTTAAAAATATAGGATAATTCTTATATATTGTGTTGTTATCTTGAAATAATATTTTACTATTTTGAAAGTTAAAATTTAAGATAAAAATAATATCTAAGTAAATATTAATGGAGCAATATATTTGTATAAGGATATTTTCTAAGAAGTGATTTTAAGATATATTTGTATATATAAGAATTATCTTTTTTTTAAATATAATATTGTAAAAAATAACTTCTTTTAATTTTTTTACTTTTATAATAGTAAAATATTATTTTAAGATAACAACATAATATATAAGAATCATCATAATTATTTTAAAAAAATATATAAGATTTTGAAAATAAAATTCATTTTATTTAAAAATTCATTAAGGGTAACATAGAATTTAGCCAATTTAATTTTTAACGTGAGAGCTCTGTTGCGAAAAATTACTTCGCAAATAAAATTCATTTTATTATATAATAGAATATATATAAAAATTTATTAGGGGTAACATAGATTTTAGCTACTCTAATTTTTAACGTGAGAGCTCCGTTGCGAAAATTTACCTCGCAAATAATAGTATAGATTGAAATTGGCGTTGACTTCTAAAGACTAGGCATAAATTTCAAATTTTTGATTAGTTAAGGTATGTTTTGGCATGCAATAAGAGTTGGGGTATGTATTTTTTTATCGATCCATAATTCAGGCATGAATTTTAAATTTTTGATTAGTGTAGGTATGTTTTGACTTGCAGTAAAAGTTGAGGTATGTATTTTCTCAGCAATCCCTAGTTCGGGCATGAATAAGCCGTTTTCCCGTGTGAAAGATAAGTGGTTTCCTAGGCTTTGACATAAAATTTCCAGGGTAAAGGCAGATAAGAAAAATAAAGGGGTGAATGCAAATAAAGGAAAAGGTGTGGTATGTTCGATAAACAGTGAAATTGTTTCTAACTGTAAGGAATGCTTATAAAGGAATGCAAATAAGCAAATACTCCTTCCGTTTTATTTTAATTGTCGTTCTAGACTTATACACACATATTAATAAAACATGTAATTTTATATATTTTCAAAATAAAAACACAATTACCTATACACCTAACCATATTTTAACCAATAAAAAATATACTAGAGAATCTTACTAAGAAATTTTGCATTGAAATTCGAAAATAACACTTATTTTGAAACGAAATTTTTTCCCTAGAACGACAACTAATCTGAAACAGAGGGAGTATAAGCTTGTGTGGTACTCCCTCCGTTTCGATTTATTTTTCGTTGTAGAGCAAAATTTTCGTTTCAAAATAAGTGTCGTTCTATAATTTCGATGCAAAATTTATTAATAATATTTTCCAATCTATTTTTCAATTGGTTAAAATGTGGTTAGGTGTATTGGTAATGATGTTTTTATTTTGGAAATATGCAAAATTAAATGATTTCTTATATAAGTGCATAAACTTAAAACGACAACTAAAATGGAACGGAAGGAGTATATTTGTTACAGAACGAAATCATTGGAACTATACTTAAAGCTGAGAAAAATTCCCAAACTAAGCCAAAAATTTCAAACCCAGACCAAAAATTTCAAAAAATTTATAAGATATTTGAATATAATTAAAATTTGAGAAATTATCTAGAATAGCCCTAAAACATTTTTATCACAAATATAATCCACAAAATTACCAAAATAACATTTATTAAAGAGCTTAAAAATACATATATCCCAAAAGTAAATTGATTAAGAATTATGGTTTAGTTTTTTGTGGTTAGGTTTAGAGTTTGGGGATTAGAATTTTAGGGTCACAATTAAGATTTAAAATATAAAGTAAGTAATATTTTAACAATATTTTAAAAATATTTATTTATTAAATATATTATTCATCGAAAGTACTTTAATCTTTTTTACTTTTTCATAAAGGCCATTTAAATAATTTTTTCTCCTATAAACTATTTTATGATAAAATAAAATTAAGGCTCTTTTAGAAAACTGCCCTTAAAATTTATATACTCCCTCTGTTAATCAAATAGTGTCAATTTGACATTTTCACACTGATTTAAAAATTATTGAAATACATCTATGTTCTTATTAATTATACTTATTTGACTGACAGTATTTGAGATAATAAATTTAATCATAAGACCAATGCAATTTACAATTAATAATTAATCAGAAAATAAGTATGATTTGTACTGAAATTCTAAAATATACTTTTTATTAACAAGAAAAAATGTTGAAATAACACTTAAATAAATAGAGAGAGTACTAAATTAACATATTTATATTAAAAAATAAACTAACTATATAAATCTGAATCGAACTAACATTTTTTATTTAAAACTAATATTTTAACTGAATACATATAGAAATTACTAATTTTTTAGTTTTAATTAGAATTAGTAAATTATTACTTTATTTTATTTTGTCAAAATTTATATAAAAAATTCAAATGGGATACTTTTAGATTCCTAAAATCCAAATCTCACTAATCCTCAATAAATTAATCTAATTATAGTTTACTTTCGAAGGATACCTATATTCCAAAACTCAAAATTCTGATTTTTTTAATAGAATCGAATAGCCTAATACCCACCCACTCGTAAAATATGTTAATTTTTTGAACTAAGAACTTGGTTTTAAGATGTTTTGGCGGTGAAATAGTAGACATGGAAAACTCAAAAGCTTCATGCTTAAAAGCAAACCACATGGAGGCTGATCGAATTTATTCAACGCATAATATTAAAAAGTTGATAGAGATCTTAGATCTAAACTGTCTTAGTTTGCATGTTTTTAACAAACTTCAACTGATTTGGTTCGATAAAAAGTGTCATAATAAGCTCATTAGGGTGATTGTCGATAATTTTGGATATCATCTTATGACATGTACTCCCATTAAATCGTTGGGTATTTGTGAATGTAGTTGGTTTTTCCTATCCTGTTTTGTGAATTATATATAATTAAAATTTAATAAGCAAAGATAGTGGAAAAGCATTTGTTAAAAAGGCATTCTTAGAGTTAAAAAATTAGTACTAATTTTGGTTGAGCTAATATTTGATGTTTGATGAACATAAACAACAAAGCGGTTGACTTATATTTACAGTAATCTCTAGTCGGAAGTGACAAATTACCTGCTAATAAAATGTTGAAAATGAAGTGTTTTCTCAAGAAGTGGTTATACTAACTTATATCATATTATTAGTATTTTAGGATTTGATTTCTGAAAGTTAGTTACAAAAAAAAACTTATATCATACTTTAGAGTCGAAAAAGTCGAATATTATTTAATGCATGTTAGCTAAATGCTCAATTGATATATACAAATTAAATCTTTAATTATCATCCGACAACAAGGGTTTATACATTTAATATAATATGGTGAAGGCATCTTTTCGAGTTTGATGGTAGCTTCAATTTGAGGCACGTAGACGTGCATTTACTCCGTTCGACTGTCCGTTTGAACCAATTACTTTATAAATTGCAAAATTATTTTTTATTGTTTCGTCAACTTGGTAACTACCAACTTAATTTTATAAACAATTTTTTTTTTTTTTTTTTGAGATCGGTACATCAGTTTCAGTTTGAAAAGATTAATAGCAGACATACCAAATTTATCACAAAATTAAACAAGGTATGTATAGCCTAAATCACTGGCGGTCCCGGGAGAGATTTTAAGTGGGTTCAAAAAATTGTGAAAAGGGTCAGAGTGGCTATTGAACCCTGGCTTT
The DNA here is from genome assembly GCA_018703725.1 of Brassica juncea. Taxonomy (NCBI): domain Eukaryota; kingdom Viridiplantae; phylum Streptophyta; class Magnoliopsida; order Brassicales; family Brassicaceae; genus Brassica; species Brassica juncea. The sequence goes on along the minus strand of CM031936.1, from coordinate 7,535,154 downwards.
GGGGGTTCAACAAGCCAAATTTATCAACTATTCTAATGATTTTCGTGTATTTTAAGCTAGAATTAACTTTATATCTCGATTTTTTTTGTGGTGTCAATAGCGTGGATCGGCCACTGGTCTAAATCCTAAATCTTAACTTTAAAATGAAATTAGAAAACCGTATAAACTAATTTTTTCAATGCAAAAATAGTAGTATTTCCTTTTTTAAATAACTAATTTATTTTCAGTTTATATTTTATTAATTGTCCCTTGCACCTATTAATTAGTCGGAGAAATATATTACATAATTAGTTAACTTTATAATTTTTCGACTTTGAACATCTCGTTATACTTTTGGTTAGGCCTCGGCACGGATCGGATATCCGAGTTTTTGAAGGTATTTGTGATTTGCTTCGTATGTTACGGATATCTAATTTTTCGATTTACTTTGCTGCGGTATAATATGGATATTCGGAAAAACGGATATCCGGAAAATAAATAGATATTTGCGAATATTTACGAATAATTATGGATATCTCATCTGTTTGGATTAATACAAATAATCTTAAAAATTTGATACAAATATGTTTTGTAAAATATTTTTTTTACATGATTTAAAAAAAAATAAAAGAAGTAGCGAATCTACATATTTTGTAAAAATTTTAACCTTAGTTTACAATTATAATAACATAAAACTTAAGAAAAAAATTATAATTGTCATAAAATTTTTCTCTTCGTTTTATGTAATACTTTTATATAAGTAATAATGAGAATATATATTCTCAAATCATATGTTAGAATAATAATTACTCCCTATGTTTCATTTTAATTGTCGTTCTAGACTTATGCACACATATTAATAAAACATGTAATTTTATATATATTTCAAGATAAAAACACAATTACCTATACACCTAACCATATTTTAACCAATAGAAAAATAGACCGGAGAATCTTACTAATAAATTTTGCATTGAAATTTGAAAACGACACTTATTTTGAAACAAAATTTTTTTCCTCGAACGACAACAAATCTGAAACGGAGGGAGTATAAAATTTTATGCATTTAAAACTTTAAATATAATCAAGATATACATGTATTTATATATTGCCGGATTGGATTGGATCGGATATCCGCTTTCCAAAATTTTAGTATTTGTGATTTGCTTCGATTTTAACGGATATTGAATTTTAGTATTTGCTTTGTTTCGAAAATTTACGGATATTCAGAATTTTCGGATTAAAACGAAACGAATAACGAATCGAATCCAATTTAACGAATAAAATGCCAAGCCCTACTTTTGGTATATATCAACTTCAGAGATTCGCTTCGCCGTCCAACCCCGCCTGCAGCTCGTAGTCAACTTTTGTTTATTGCAAAGATAAAGAAAATAAACGAAGGCTCTGTAGTTATTGGTCATCTCACAAGTCACAAAAACTGAAAAAGAAAAAAAAAGAAGAAGTGGTCTTCTTATACTATAAATAATAAAAAAACTAGGTCGTACCTTATAAAATTGTGGATCACGTAACCAGGGGCGGACGCAGGTAAGCCAAAGGTGGGGCAGGTATTTTGGTTTTCTTTGTTTAATTAGTCAAATTTATTTGTATACCCCTAATCTTTAGGTTTGTTATAAGATGTGCCACATAGTAAATAATCTTCTAGTTCTACAACTAACACGTGTTTGCATCTGATCCGTTGAATCTGGATTAACATGCTCAAACTATTTCTACAGCTCCACAAATTACTTATTTCCAAGCATTCCAGAATCTGGGAAGGTCTCCTTTCAAATACTAACGCATCAATTTTTCGGTAACCAGAACATAGAGGATTAGAAACAAAAAGACATTTCCGAAATGAAAAGACTATGTAAACCTCTATCTATTAAGAACAAGAATTTTTTTACCTTTCACTTTTAGTCAACAAACTTGTTACATTCTCTTAAAATGGAAACTAAACCTTTCAGTTAGACTTATATTAGGCCTTTAAGAGTTTTGTGATATTGTGTTTGATTTACATATATGTAATTATATCACACACAATTTTTCATTCTACCTCGGCATGAGGTTAAACGTTTCACTGAGTTTAAGTTTTATTTTCTTCAAGTATATGGCAACCAATTTTTTTTTGTAAAAAATGTAAACCCTTATCATGTGTTTAATACTCATTTGACAAGTTAAGCGGTGGATTAATTAAGAATATGGTTGAATCTAGACATTTCTTGTCTGAGACGGGACCAGTTTTTCCTCACGTCTTCTTCGTCAACCTCTTTTCCAATATTTCGATTTTGTAACTCTATTTCAAACAATGTTCTAAAACCGGTTAAACAAGATGCTGGGTTTTCATTAAGCGAAAAAAAGATGCTAGGTTTTTAAAACCATGATAATGATCTTTTAAACAATCTAAAAATTATAATGCTATAATAATAAAATAAAATTAATTATTGAGAAATTTTATAATTTATGTTATATAATATAATAAAATTTCATTAATAAATTATACATATACTATATATTGTTTTATTTTGTAAATACTTACGCTGTTTAATTAACAATGTAGGCGTCCGATTAAGTGTTTTGGCATTTCCCTTCCAACATTCCTTCTTTTTCTATAAAATAAAATATTTATATTTTATCGTACGTTTGTTTTTAGTTCCACATCGGATTCGAACACTAGAACCCATAGAACAAAAATCAAAGAGTAAAACCCCAAGCGAAAGCAAACCAACATCACAAACAATACGGAAACCGAGGTGAAATATATAAGAAATGTGATTCATTATAAAACTTGGCAAATTACAAGATAACTACTCTAAAAAAAAATTACAAGATAACTTGGATATGCAGCTTTGTGGTTTGTGTTATAGCTGGTGGAATCTCCCCGGACAGGTTTAAATCTAATACATGTTGAACGAAACAAAGAAAGTATATAATTTACAATAATTTTTAACAATGTAATTTACAGAAATATCATACAGAATTACAATCTCATGGAAGATAGCCAATCATGTAAGGAGAAGGGCGAGGGGTCGAAGCGGAGTAATAGTAGGGGCCTTGGCGGAGGAGAGCGGGCGGAGCCTGAGGAGCGTGCCTTAAGAAGACTTTCGCGGCCTCAGCCACCACCACCGCAAATTCCATTGTTTTCTTCACTACCTCTATACAGAGCCCTATTCTTTTTATCAACATTGATCCTCTCTTTTCTTTTTCTTTCCCTTTTCTCGACCTCAGATTCTTACTCGTCTTCTTTGTCTTCGTATTTATAGAACAACACATGCAGGCCCTGTGACTTAATGGTTAAATAATTTTGTTTTTTTCTTTTTCTGAAAATAATTTTGATTTTTATTTGAGTAAAATAACCAAGAAACAATGACGTCCTATGGGTTTTAAAAAGAAGAAGTCAAGCATTGCCTTTGTTCAAAATGTAAAGCATTGACTTGGTTTTAGGTTTTCCAAAATACCCAATCAAAATTTCGGGAAATGGCTGTACTAGAAATAAAGAAAGTAGTTATTGAGGATATATATTTTTCGCTTGAGTTTTTAACTATTATAAACTATGAGTATAGTTATGAATCAAAATTATTATTTTTAGTATATAATCAGATTGAATAGTATTTGATTAAGTATTTTTTATTGTGTAGTTAACAAAAGAGAAAAAAATCAATTTTACATTCACTTTTATTGATAGTTAAAAGAAGTGTAATAGTCAAAGAAACTAAGGAGCAAAAATGTATATATATATATATATATATATATTTACTAGTGATTCTTAGTATAGTTATACTTATTTAGAAAGCTTTTACTTGTTATAGTTATAATATTAAAACTATATTATAACTCTTTAATTTAGTAATTTTAAATACTTAGAAAACGAAAAATTCATTTTGCATATCAGTGTTTTTATGAAATATAGTTAAAATAAAACATAGTATTCAAAAATAAAAATATTTGATATGAATCAAATATTATAAAACTAAAAACTAAAACAAAATTCGAAAGTAGTTCTTCTCTTCTATTTTTTTAGCTAGAAAGTTTAACATATATTCCCTCTGTTTTATAATAAATGTCATTCTAACTATTTTTTCTTGTTACACAAAAGTGTCATTTTACAATTTCAATGCAAACTATATCTACTTTCAGCTGAAAATTAATTGCAAACTGCATTGATTTTATAAATAATTTTATTTATCTAAAATACTATTGGTCAAAGAGGTGTAATAAATAATAATTTACATATATTTCAATTACTTTTTTAATCTGTGTGAAAAATGTCAAAGTGACACTTATTCAAAAACGGAAGGAGTATAAATTTTAACATCATTTTAACTAACTAATAACCCAAATGGAAGTATTTAAATAATTTCAATTTTTGAGAGGGATTGCTTTATGGTTAAATAATTATTTTGGTTTTTGATATAGCTTGGATATACCCATAATATTGTGCCTCCACAAAAAGAAAATAGAGTAGGTTAGTCCATACAGAGAATTAAAGGTGTCTGAAACAAACATAACCTTGAAAAACGAGCCTAAAGAATTCAAGGTGTCTGAAACAAACATAACCTTGAAAAATGAGCCTAAAGCATCAACCAAAAAAGGCAAATGAGTTAAAAGAGCTAAGCTCGCTAAATTTCTTCTTTCCTTGCAGATATATTCATTTGGTAAACACTGTATAATCACATAATCCCAACAAATTAACCAGTGTAAAATTTAAAATCTGCAAAATAAAAGCTGTACTTGGATCTTTCTCATAGGACTGGATAAATTTGTCAGAATGACAGAAATTAATTATATAGATCAAAATATATTATATATTCATTAATCTATTATAAGAAATAAAATATTTATAATTAAACTAATTATTACAAGATATGTAAATATTTAAATTTATTAAAATACTTAACTTTTTTGTAACTTTTTATGTAATTTTATTTATTACAAGATTTTCATATTATTTGATTATATGATAATAACATTTTTAATTTTTAGGTAACTTTTTTTTTCTTTGTTAAAAAAAAAGTTACCTAAAAATTAAAAATGTTATTATCATATAATCAAATAATATGAAAATCTTGATTTTGTAAGTAATCTACTAAATACTCACTTTTTATTTAATAAAACCTTTCTTTATATTTATGTCAGAAAAATGCTGACTTGTGTTCTTACTTTTTTTTTTAATATTCCACAAATTTTATTAATTGATAAAATATTTTGTAAAATCGTTTTAAACCGCATTTCTGTCTTTGGTATGTTACCAGTGAGGACCTAAGAAAAATGTAACAGTCTCAAATCAATATTATTTCCAGTCTAGTGTGGTAAGTATTTGTAAAATTCAATCTGTGAAGTATTTGTAACATTATGGATTTTTTTTATATGATGTCTGTTTCATAACTGTGCTTGTGGTATTAGGAATTAGCTCTCAATAACATGGATGCTGCTGCTGAAAGCCTTGAGAAAGCTCCTCAATTCAAGCCTAAAAATGGTGTCATTCACTAAGCAATCGCAACATTCACCATTTTGGGGTTTTGCTTGTGCCTCTTGATGTACCAGAAGGTTTATGTTATACACCTAAGCCTATTGAGAAAGAAACATAACTAGCATGTTTTAACGTGCATGACCTCAGATTATGCTGCTGTAATGAAAAAGGTCAGTACGCATATGACTTAGCTGATGTTAATGACTTAACTCTCTATCTCTCTGCATGTCCTTTAGCTGAAGTTAATAAATTAATATATGTCCAGATTGCCATTAGACAATGAAGGGAGAAAGCAGTACGGCAAAATATTCAGACAGAATGTTCAGCTACATTTTCCGGGGTAGGCATAAGCTAATCAATATATCTGTTGCATGGCTCTTGCAAGCTACCAGAAATGTAAGAAAAGAGCATATAAAAGAAAGAAATATTCAATAGACTTTGAGAAGTGTTATGTTTCCTTTGTTTTGGTCACTGTTTACTTCTACATTCCAGCAAAGACCAATGCATTTTTTTAATCCAAAAGACAGATTCTGTCTGACGACGACTAATGCAATTTTAATTATTGCGATAGCTCTTGTTCTTGCTCTCGTTTCTTGAATGATGTGTTAACAATTGTTGAAGAATTTGTACATCCAGAAACAGAAAACTCATAAGCAGATCCCTTACAAAACTTATGACTTCATATAGACAAAAGTCGCAAAAGGATTGCGTAACTAATCATTTGATATATAGACTGCAGTAATTGCTGAAATTGATAACCAATAAGAAAGCTCACACGTTTGTCCAGCAAGAAAGCAACGTTTAAAGTCTAGCAAGTTCTTTACGCGATTTAATTAAGATAACCAATAAGAGATGATATAAGAAAATCAAACTTTAAGAAAATCAAAGAAGACACAGTCTCCAGTTATTCCAGCGTGCTCTTCTTCGTTCCTGAAACATGATTGGCTACTCTTACTCTGTAGAAGATTCGTCAGAAGATTCATAATATTCAGAAGATTCCGAATCAACATCTCTGAAGCTGTCATGATCTTTATCAGCATGGTTGGGAGTATCCCACATTTTTTATCCATACGTTAATGGTATCGTGAGGGTGGAGCTCGAACACAAAACCAAGTTCGGTGTAAGTCATGTTCCCTGCTTCAACTTCGAATATGTACAAATGCTCTGAAAAATTTGGTTTTGGGAAGTATACCTTCTTGATTTAGTTTTAAAACATTTAATAATTAATAATAATAAAATCGTTCAACTATTTTTAAACCGGAAGACAACTTCTTAATTGTTTCAACACTAGGGGGGGTGTATTCAATCTAACATTTGAGGTGATTTGATTTTTAATGGAGTTTTAGATGATTTAAATAAGTTGCAGAGATTTAAGTGATTTTTGTTAAAGCACTCAAGAATATCACCTAAAACCATGAGATTTGGATTTCAATTTTTTTAACTAAGAAACTCCACTCAAACACCCTGAAATCACCTGAAAACTTTAAAACTCCATAACTTAAATTATGTTCAATAACAGTGGATTTCAGAGTATTTTACGAAATGTCAAGTTCAATAACAGTGAATTTTAAATGAGTTTTTAAAATTCATGTTTGAATAACAGTGGATTTGTCAATTTAATACAAATCACCTAAAAATCTCAGTTGAATACACCCCCCTAGGTGATTTTCATGTGCTAATGCACGAGTATAAATATTTATAAAATATATAGACTATAATAATTGACTGTTATTTATTTTTAATTTTAAATTATTTTATAATTTGTACGCATAATTTATATTAATAATACTATATTACTTTAAATACCGATATGATTTTAGATATATTATATTTAGTCGGTTTTTTGTTTTTACGGTTGATTTAGTTATCATTTGGGTATATTAGATTGTATTTATTTTTCTGAATTCAACTATAATATTTTTTATTTAAAATATATTAAAATTATGATATTTTTTTTGCATTTACATTGGTTGTTGTCTAGATATGTAAATATATTTGAGGAAGATTATGTATAACTTAAGATATATTGTGCTTAGAATGAAATAAAACTAAAATAGAGTGTCTTATTCCAAATTACGTAAATTAGTATAACGATAATATTCTACAGTCTCATGCATATATATAAATTTTACAAAAGAACTAAATTATAACAGTTGGTTAATATTTTATTTTCATTTTTAATATGTTTTGATTCATCCTATAGTTTACATTTATAAAATAAATTTTATTATAAAATTTTATATTTTTTATTGTAATTAAATATGTGATTTAGATATAAGTTTGATTAGTCGAGCCACTCATGTTGTGAGTATATTGAGTTACATATATTCTTTCAAATTCAAACTGAAGTATAATTATATTTATTATAATTAAGTAAAATCAAATTAATTTTATTTATCGTTTAAAGTGCATGTAGTTTCATAAATTTACCAAATTATATGTTGATCTCTTTTAAAAAACATCAGAAAATAAAGAGATGATCAATAGGAAATCACATACATAAGTAACTAATACATTTTTGTAAGCTCATGATCAGTATTTACAATAATTAAAATATTTTATAAATTTTAAATAATTTTGTGCCTTAGATTTATTAAACGGTAAACTGAAATTTGTTTTAAATAATATTAAAATGAAAATTCAGATTTGCTTTGGTATTTTAATTATATTCATATTAAGTTCCACAAACATAAAAACATAAATTTAAAATCAAATTTAATATTATGAAAAAATATTTTAATAATAAAAAAATATAATATATCTACCTCGTTAAAATATAGTGTTATGTTATTTTAATTTTTTTAATTATTTGATCAAAAGATGTTATTGTTAATTTTTTATTTTTAATATCTCTTAAAATAAGCAGATTAGAATAATTGTGTCATTATATTTTAAAAATAATATTATATAATTAAAATATAATTTATAGATTTTTTGTTATAATTGAAAGATATTATAGTCAAATAAATATATGAAAATAGATAAAGCATTCCAGTAATATTAATTATAAACTTATTTTAGTCGATTAAACATATATCAGTTAATGATAATTAATTATTTTAGGCAATCATCTAAAAAAATAGATAGATATGTAAAAAAATATTTCTATTACTTTGAATATATATATATATATATATATATATATATATATATATTTGTACTGTTTAAAATTATGTTTTAACAGAAATAATATTTCTTTTTCTAATATCAAGATTATCTGAATTTTATGATATTAAATTATATGCAAATATATATTTTCATCTAAGAAAATATAGATATAAAGAAATATTTTATTACTGTTTATTTTATGTTTATTGAAAAATATTTTTATATGGAATATTTCTATTTTGTGAAATTTCCTTTTAATGAAATCATATTGTATATATATATATTTTCGTTTTTAAACTTTATAAATGTTTCTTTTTTATTATATGTATTATTTGTAAAATTTTAAAGAGGAAACTAAATAAAAAAATTCAATAATAATATATAAATGTAATATTTGTAATTCATTAAGGGTATCAGTGTAATCAACCATCTTGAGAATTAACGTGAACGCGACACATAGGAAACTGACTTCTCAAATAATATTATAGAGATTATAAATTTTCAACATACAAACCATTAACATAGATTACCCTTTTTAAACGGATGGTAATAGACATTAACAAAAATTGAAATTGAAAATTTTTCAGTCAAAGTTTTAGTTGATGAGTTATTTTATGATTCATCTTTAATTAATGAATTTTATTATTAAAAATCTTTATCATTTATTCAGAATATAATTATTTATTTTTTCACTGGAATTAGAAGCCTGGAATTTATGTTTTAATATTAGTTTAGGTGTTTTATTTGAACTTTTTATTTTGTTAGTTTTATGGTGTTAGTTTTATGGAAAAAAATATAAATTATATTATGGAGCTAAAATAAAACCATGATATATCAGTTATTAGAAAGCATTTTTTGTTATTGTTACACTATTATTTTCATATTTAATATGAAGTTTTCAGCACTATTATACTGATATCTTAAATAAAGTTAATTATTTAATTATATTTATTGTTTTAAACAGTGTACCAATTAAAAAGGCACAAGTGCTACATAATCTGTTTAATTGACAATTTTTCAATAAAGAATGGTTTCTTGTTTTTCTATACTCTACATTATCTCACTTTTTTTTAATTAATAAATGTTGTTGAGAAATTCTTGCAGATATCATCACTGATGCTACCATACCTACTGGATAGAGATAGTGACTATGTGCCCTAAACCCTATCAAGTTCAGAGGAATAACTCAAACAAAGGCAATTCAAACTCCAACAGCTTCTTATTCCTAGCTTAAGAATAGGAATGAGTGAACAACAGAGTCAAGAAAGAGCTTTTGCTCGCGTTTAGTGTGTCTGGTCTCCTAAGGCTCTTTGCCTCAAGTTATGCAACAAGGTTTCATAATAAGTAAATTGTAACATCCCGAGTTGTGATATTTGGAAAGATTTAAAAGAATTGATTTGGCTACCTATGTCACAAAAGTTAACTTACCTTTTCCGGAGCACATCCTTAAAGAACTCCAGAGTTAAGAGTATCCACATTAGTGAACCCTCCTTTGGGGTTCATGGGATTTTTTAAATATTTTTTAGGTGGGTCCACGAATAGTGTTGAACCTCTTGGTATTGTGATTCTGCATTAGTGAACCTGAGAAGGGATTCATAGGAATTAAATAATATATTTTTTTTATTTTTTTTTAGTTTTGAAATTATTTTGAAAACATGAATAAAATATATTTTATAAATAAAATATATTCATTACATTGATAATTGATGAACATACAAAAATTATTCATCGTTTCCAAATTTTTGCCATACATTTTCAACTAAATCAGCTTTCAAACCATCATGTTTTCCTGAATTCCGAACTTCATTGCGCATGCCTAGCATGTTAGTGGAATGTAAACTTTCTCTCCTTTTGACCTTCGAACCTCGGCTTGACTCTCTTCTCTCGAACTGAGAAGTATCAGTTAGAGTGTATCCGCCTCGTTCGTTCTCCACAATCATATTGTGCAATATGATACAAGTTCTCATAATCTTCCCTAACTTTTCCTTGTCCCATAGTAGACCTGGGTTTTTGACTATTGCAAACCTCGATTGCAATACCCCGAAAGCCCGTTCGACATCTTTTCTGGTGGATTCTTGATGTTTAGCAAATAGCTCTGCTTTATCCCCTTGAGGAAGTGGGATGGATTGGATAAATATTGACCAATTCGGATAAATTCCGTCAGTAAGGTAGTACGCCATACCTTGAGTATCTATAAAAAGGATTTACTTCCTACGTTTCTAACTACCAAACATTCATTAGCCTTAATTACACAACAAGTTGTTCACATAATGCATTCATTACACATCAAATCAATATTTTTAAACTCAAACAAGTTTCAGACAGCTAGCATTTTATGACCATTCAAACCACAGCAACCAACCAACAACGATTTAATGAAACCTAGTTGAGTTCCTACTTAAAATCTAGGACAGTTACTACTCTACATATTTAATGAACCTAGTTGAGTTCTTAGTTAAGTTTCAGTTCAACTACAGCAAGCAACATACATATTAGCACACGGAAAGAACTACTTCAGTTTAGTTTCTGTGTTTACCTGTTCGATTTCAGTCGAAACGCACCCTCTCCAGAGCAGCCACCTGCACTGTAAGGTTATACACGTCGCCAGTGAGCTTATCAAGCAGCAAACTCAGCCTTTTAACTTGTGCCTGCACAAGGAAAAATAGAAACCTTGTTAATGACTTTTTAAAAACCAAAATTTAGAAAAAAAAAACTCTTAGACAAAGTGACAAACCTCAACACTCTCAATCTGTTTATTGAGCATTGGCACCGACTTCATCACCTCATCAGCCTCCTCCACACGCTTACGTAGGGTTACGATCTCCTCCTGCACACCACAAACCCAAGGCTGACGATAATGTAACCCATCAGCCTTGGTTAAACATTAAACACATGAGACAACATATTCCAAAAATTGAACTAATAATTCAACTGAAGCACAGGTTTGTATCTAACCTCGTAGTTTACACAGCTGAAGAAGCGTTTCCCAGGCTGAGTGTCGAACCCATCCTTGACTCGAACCTCGTCAATCATTCTGCCACCACAAGCACATCTTCTGGGCATCCCATATTCCGAATCGGCAACGTTTCCCAGGAGGTTTATGTACTCCAGTTTCCTCTTAGAATCTCTTCTCTCATCTGCGGGATCCATCTAAAGCACAAAACCAGAAATGATTAGCACAAAAAAACTAAAAAATACGATCATACGAACCGTCTATCGAACCCAGTTTACGATATCAAACCACTAATCGAAACCCCCAAAAATTTTTTTTAACCCTAATTCGAAAACCCCAATTCGATTTTCAATCCGCAAAACTCGAACCATTAATCGATAAATAGAACCCGTAGACGAGGTTATACAACCCTAGATCCAAACCCATCTCGATTTCGAACCCTAACTCGAGATCAGAAAATCTATTGAGAATTCCCAAAGGCGATATCAACAACAAAAGGCTTATATCTAAACGTAAATCGAGTCGGTACTCATCTCTGCTCCTGAAGGAGACAATCCGGCGTCGAATCGATCGAGAAAAGGGGAGAAATTCGGTGAGAGATCGGCGTCACAAAGGAAATCGCCTCACAGAGCAAACCCTAGTTTTTTTCGCGAAAATGAGAGAAATGATTCCCTCTCCGCGTTCAAGCGCGTGACGTCGACTCCCCTTCCCCACTCAGAAGGCCACACATATCCGGAACCCGTATCGGACGGGATCACTCGTAAGGGGCGGTTCGCCAAATTAAACCCAATATCTCATTTATTTTTATTACACAGGCCTAAAAACCTGAGCCTATGAACCTGTTTAAAACCCTCAATGGGGTTGCTCTAAACGTGCTTGAGCTGGAGTAGTGGAAGGATGGGTGACCTATAAGGCAAAAGCACGGGAAAAGGTCGGATGGTGATTGCAGAGTCAGTAAACGATGATTTCGAGCATTCAGAAATTTAACGACCGACCGTCGGATGGGATAGGGTCCACGGGCCGAGAGAGCGGGCGTGGATGGCCCATTAGCCGTGGGCGGGTCAGGGCGTTACATAAATATTTTATAACAAAATGATTTTAATCATTAGAAGCAAAATAAGAAGGATGAACCAGATCGTCGTTTCTGATTACAATATAACTGTTAGTTCCCTGATAATGAATGAATCAAATAAAAATCTATGAACTCGCTTACGAGAGAAAACTAAAAGATAAAAAAAAAAAAAAGAAACAGATTTGCAAAAACCTGTTCGTGACACTAGCAAAACTTTCCTACAAAACAAGTTGATGGTGTCTGACCAATATCCGAGAGAGGTTTATGTACATCACTCTCTCCTAGTGTTGTTAAATTCACTTGCGGTAATCTTCAAGTAGAAAGTTTTCAAAACCAGTCCCTTTCAGTGTCTTTTGAACCTCTTCCCAGTTCTGTACGTGCTGTGACAAAGGACCGTGATGAATCTTCACTTGCCGGCTCTTTAAATTGAGTTTTGGAACCTTTAGAAACTCTTGCACATCATCTAGTCTCTGCAAAAAAAAAAAAAAAGAAACAAGTTCAATTTATAAAAAAAAAACAATGTTTGTAGTGAAACTAATAAGCATAGTGAAAGAATATGTTCTCACGGTGCGGTTCTTGACAACATCTTCGTAATAGAGGAAGATGTGTCGAGTGGTATTGAAGTAAGAAAGTGCTTTTGTAGTCATCTCTTGAACTTGCTTCAGATCAGCTATCAAAAGTGTTGTGTTGATTAACGGTTTGTAGCGCGCCAATATCTCAGCCTGAATGAAACCCATTTTGTTTCACATGTTTAAAGTTTCACAAAAACAAAATGTGCAGAGAGATACGTAAAACAAGGAGACAGAGAAACAAGGAAAAACCTCTTTAGGAGAATGGACGTGGGACTTGTGAGTACCGTTCAATAGCTTAGCATCTTTATCGTAAGAGTTTGCAAGAACTGAAATCATCCGGCGCAAGAGGTTTCTTCTAAAGAGGAATATAGCAGAGACGCCTCTGGTTTTGAAGTATTCTACTATCTCTTCATGGTGTTTCATTAGACCCTACATATATTTCATTCCCAACCACATTACAACATTTCAACATAAACCAGAACATTATCCTTCTTTAAGTCCAATTTTCACAAAAGTTTATCATCATAACCAATCACAATGCAGTTCTTGCAAACAGAAAAAAAGTCTAATTTCAGGATATAACAGGAGAGATTAGAACTCAGCTGTTGTCTTATAATCATAGTTTAGGTTCTGTCCTAAGGATACAAACACAAATCTATAGTTCCAGCATCTTTCTTTTCTTTTACAACAAAGGCTAAACTAAACAACTTAACGTCCGCACCCGAAAGCCAACTCGGTGGAACTGAATCAACCATAGCTGAAAACTGAGTCCGAACACCACGTGCAAGCTTGTCCAGCATCTAAACTATACTAAAACAGTACGTAAACGTTCTGTATAAAGCCCAGGTAATAAACACAGAGAGTGGTAGCAATCCTAGTAGCAATTAGATATCATAATCTTTATCTTTTATTACAATAAATGATTTCAACATTTTTAGAGCCTTTAATGCATCTATAAGATACTAACACAGTAAGGAAACGTTCTGTAAGGTAATAAACACAGAGAGAGAGAGAGTAGTTGCAATCAAACAGATTTTTACTTTTAATTGCAATAAATGACTTATAAACATTTATAGAGAGTAGTAGCAATCAACACACAGAGAGAGTAGTAGCAATCAACAGATCTTTATCTTTTAATTGCAATAAACTACTTTAAAACATTTACAGAGAATAACCTGATTAAGCATCCACTTCAAACCAACGGCAGAAGTGCACTCGTTCTTGGAAGCACTACTCAACCAATCTAGATTATATACTTTGTCCAACGTCTCAAAGATGGTGGAGACATTAGCCCTCCTATCTTTAACCGAAAAGATCTCTCCGTTGGAGCTTATGTTAGTATGATTGTTTAGCAAAGTCTCAAACCAGCCGCTACCAGATCTCTGCATCGATAGAATCGCAAAGTACCTAACAGGATTGCACGAACATTCCTCCCTAACACACCATAATGCATTAGAACCAAGACCCAAACAAAAAGACAGACAAACATATCTCATTTTTTATTACCTGGTGTATGTCTTGGGTTTAGGGTAATGAACATATGGTATGTCCCATGGTTCGATGTTAGGCTCAGGACAAGGCTTCTCAAACACTTCAACGTTCAAGAAACCAGCAGCACTTTTTGGGACGACGCCGATTTGTTTAAGACAGATTGAGCAAATGTAGACAGCGCAGACCATCACAAACATGAGAACGACCATTCTCAACACAAGTGGGGATTTTTTAGGGAGCTTGAAGACGAAACTATCCTGTTGTAATTAAAACAAAATACATTGACTTGAGTTAGAAACAAAAAAAAAAGAAAGAAAAACATATACATCAAGGGCTAAAAACAACATGGGTATCACAATCAAGACCCTAGCTGCCTAAAGATTCGATTTTTATAGAAACCCAAATCGAATCAAACGAAAGTCCTAAAAGAACCTAATCGGATTATAAGATTAAACAGAGGAAAAGCGGCTTCAATACCCATAAAATAAAAAAAGGTACCTTTGGGATGAGAGAGTGTTCGTCGCCCATAGCTGCTTTGGTTTAGAGAGAGAGAGATTTAGAAAGGAAGAGAAGAGAGAAGCATTGAATTATTCAGACACACTCCTCCAGCTAAAAATAAATAAACACAATAATGAAAATCAAAAACACAAAAAAAGTGGCTTTTCTCCGATCAGCCCATACAATAAGAAAGAAGATCAAAAAATAAAAATGATAAGAGAGATACACGAGAAAGTAACGTTGTTTGTGGAGGAGCTTTTTCGATGTTCGGCGCTTGCACGGAAGAAAAGAAGAAACTTTAGGGGAACCCATATAATAAAAATAATATTTGAAGGCGCAAGGTTCGAGACGAGAGCCTATTGAGCAAATAAACGACATCGTTTTCAATGTTTCCGACACGAACACAATGCTATCTTCCTTTCTAAATTCTTTTTAGAGTATTTATTTCATATGATACTCCATTAATTTACATTTAAGAAACAACAATATGGTAAGAGTATATAATTAGCGTGTGACCTATTCCATATTTGTAGGTTTGACTTGTGCTTTTCTTTTTCAGTTATTGGAATCTCGGATTCTCGGGTTCGAGTTTGAATTGATCTAACCTGATTTACTTTTTTTATTGCCCCTGAACCACTAGTTCTTTTTTTTTTTCCAGTGCTCATACAATTCCTCAACCGACAAACTTGCATGCTCAGTTTTGTATATTTCGGAGGTGTTACAAACAAGTAATACATGTTATGTTGAAGGAGAGACCAAAACAAGCAACAAAATAGAGTATAGTGTTAAGATATTCCAATAATTGTAGAAAAGAGTTTTTGCACTAGATGACTATGAAGCAAAACTTTATTAGGCAAGTAGACATTTCTCCTTCCCAACGAACCGAGAAAATAAAAATACCATTTATACCCCTATTGCTGCGTATGAGATTTCAAGACAAAGCTTTTGTCAGGACAACATGCACGGTTCTGCCTCTCGTAATAATGATTTTATGACTTTTGTTGCAAAGAACCGATTTCCCCACGGTTCTGTATACAAGTTATGATAAGATCCCGTTTACATTAATGCAAGCAAGTGTTATGATAATCTTTGGAAGATCACAATCTAAAGTCTAAACAAATAAAAATGTGGATATATAGGCCCAACTCATATTTTAAGAAGAAAAATTAGGGTGTATATATACATACAAATTTGTAAAATTAGCTAAGTACCTAATTACTATTCTATGCACGGTTGTATTTTAAAGTATGATTCATTCAGTTAATCGAGGAAGGTTAAAAGTTTATTATTAAGTAGATTTTAAGATCGAAATCACCTGTTATCAGTCCTGCCTGTTATTAGAGATGGTAAAGGGGTTGTGCCACACCTGTTTGACATGCCCTGCCGCGGAATCGGTTTATGCAGGTCTTGGCGGGTCGCCCGGCGTGGGACACAGTCTTGAGAAGGACTGACCAATCCAAACCCGCCTATTGCATGGGCCTTAGCGGGTCGGCCTGCCGGACGTCCATTCTTTAATAACATGCACATGCCCAAAGTTTAAAATCAGACACGAGAGAACATAACTTATGTTACAATCGATAGTGTTTTGGTACTTGATAGTTGATACAATGGAAATATGGAATACAACAAGCTTGATAAGAAATCATAAACACATATGCAAGATTAAACACTTCAGGTCGACAAACTCTCCCTAGCAACCAAACGAAAGCTCATCCTTCTCTCCGGCGTCCGGCGGCGCGTGAGCGCGCGTTCCGGCGCCGGAGGCACCGTAATAGGCGGTTTAGTCTTTCTTGTTTGCTGCTCCATCGTTTCCATGCTCTCTTCTGTTAGGCTTGTGGATCTGGGTTAGGGTTTCGCCTCTGGAAGTGCTCGGTCGCGATGAGTTACGGCTCCGTCGGTGGTGCTGCTTCCTCTGGTTTCACGGCGAGGTTACGGAGTGGTGGTTCATGGAGTCAGTCGGATTTTTGGGTGAAGAAGTTAGGTCGATTTTCAGATCTAGATCTACTCCGGATTCATTGCAAGCGCGGAGGAGGAGCGGCTAGTCAACTCGACGGTTTGGAGGGTCTTCGCTGGTCTTAGTTGGTTGTTCTGGTGATTGCGGCGGTGACCTCTTGGTTCTTGACGGTGTCGTTAAGCACCAGTGTTCTCCTAACCGTAGTCAAGTGTGCTCTGGTGGTTCTCATTAACACGGTGGCGGATCTTGAGTCTAGTATGCAGGCGGGATGGTACGGGGCTCTGTTCAGGTCCGTGTAGGTTCTGAGAGTGGTTTTGATAGGTGGTCGTCTATGGCTCCTTGGTGGCTACTCTTTGCGCTTCTTCATTTGCTACTCCTCTACGCTTCTTCTCTCTCGTAATCTTCGGGCAAAGGCGATGGCTTTCATGTTCGGAGTTGTGCCTCTTGTTTTCATTGTTGTTCTGTCTCCCTCGACTTCGGAGATTGTTTCCTTTCAGCGCAGATTATGACACTTCGGTTCTCAAAGTCTCAAGAGTTGTGGCGGTTCTGCTGTGCAGTCATTGATCGCCATGGAGGTCGCTCTTGGTCATAGCTCACATCCCAGCACCTTGCGAGCTCACTTGATCTTGTGAGGTGGTGTAGTTAGACTTTTCTGTGCAGGTTTCAGAGGTTTATGGGTCTGGAAGTAGCGATGAATCAACCCGTTTCTTGCAAGTGTTCGTTGCGGATTTCGCAGGTGTCCAGCTTGGTCTGGCGTTTACCTTCTGTTCACAGGAGTTCAATGTCCTTGTAGCTGGTTCTTGTATGTCCGTGGCACCTTTGGTGAGGATGTACAGGTTCTGTTACGGTGGCTCGACTTCAGGTATGGCTGTCCGTAACTCCCTCTTCAATTGGTTGCCTTGTGCTTATCGTCAATGGAGATTATAGACTTTGGGGAGATCTTGAGACCCAACTACCTCAGGTGTCGCCTCGGGAATTCTGACATCCGAAGAAATGAGGTGAAACCCACCATTCTCAAGATTTAGCGACAACGGTTGAGAACGGGAATCAGTTATCTAGAGATTTTGGAATTGATTAGCGGAATGCTTCGGTTTAGGTGGTTGGTGCGAAGCTCGTTAATGATATTTGATTCTGGATAAGCTTTTGGTCGAATCGAGTCTGTAATCGAAATTGTATTTCCGTTTGCGGGTTTTCAAATTTATAATATATATTTAAAAAAAAAAAAAACAAGCTTGATAAGAGCACAATGTGTGTTTGCAACATGTACATTGGTGAAGAGATCGACTTGACCATGTACTAACGAATGTGCTTAATAAGTTGATACAAAAAGGTCCATAAGTGTGACCTAACTAAAGATACATTGGAACTTTCATTGTACAACTCGGTGAAGCCTCTACTTGATATTTGATAGTATCGAGTTCACACAGTGAGAGGTCCATAAGTTTGAATCCAACAAGTTTAATAAAAGCACCTTGCAATTTGATACAAGCAAGGAGCTTAATAAGAGTACCAACGTGTAGTACAAAGAACAATGACAATATTAACATGTTATTAAGACTTAAGAGTTGTACAAAGAACAATGACAATTACAACTGAGACTAAGCTAAGCACAATCACATCATAACAATGACATTTACAAAACAATCAACCAAAGATCGAGATTAAGCTAAGCACAATCACATCAGAACAATTACTTAATATCAGGCTTAGAATCATCAAAATACAATTAAAAGTAGTAAAAACTTATAAGGTATGATTTCTCCAAGGTCTTGCTCGAAGGTTTTCCTTCTCATGTTTGAACTCATCAACGGTACTTTTGATCGGAGAAGGTACCACCACTTCCAGCGTCAGTCTCCACATACATAGGTCCGCAAGAAGACAGTTATAATATTGATCACTAATCGCTGATACAGCGGCCATATAAAAAGAACATAGCTAGCCTAATTCAATAACCTCCATTGCTAATTTATTGTATAATTAATCGATATAAGTAAATATCCTGTGATTAGGAATATGTTGTGAGCTTTGTTCTTAAGTCCAGCTTTTTATCTTGAGCTGGATCAGAGAATAAATATTTTAGTAAGGCTCTTCCACTTTATATAAGGCGATCGACTTCTTAACTGCAAAATGAACATTGAAAGAGAATTTCTTGGTATCTAATCTTGGCCTTAGCAGGAGGCGTAGTCAGGAAGAAGACAAAACTTTTTTTTTTTTTTTTGTTTCGAACAACCAAAGAATACAAAACGTATTTCCACGTTAAACCCAAATGACGTGGCAAACGACATCGTACGAAAAAGGCGCACTATAAACGGAGCGAACTAAAATACGCACAGAACGATCTGACGTGGACGATAACAACAACCACCGTAATGGCGTAATCTCTCAAACTTTTCGAGTGGTTCATAAAAAAAAACCACCAAATCTCTCTGAGACGAGTTTCAGCGTCGATCGTCGCCGGGAAAATGATCGGCGGGGGGAGGGTTTACTGGGGGAAGAAGGCGGATAGAGAGATGGACGAAAGTGGATTTAACGGCGTCGTAGTGATCTTCGCTTGGAGTTCGATTAACGAGAATCGTCTCACGAGTTTCGTTGACCTCTACTCTTCCCTCGGTTGGAACTCGCTTGTTTGCCGCGCTGATTTCCTCACTGCGTAAGTTTCATTAAGATCCTCTGAGCTTAAACTTCCGACGACTAGCGAATCGGGAAATTTTCGAATAGAGTAAGATGAATCTTGCGATGTGTGTAGCTAGCTTTTGCTTCTACGACGTCGTTGCTGCATTATCAGAATCGGAATCGGAATCTTTTGCTTCTTATGCTGTTTAGATTCTGTTTAGTTCCCTTTTCAATTCGAGTGAGGACGATGAATTTTCGATGTGTGGATGTATCGTAGCTAGCAAGTAAATGGGTTTAGTTCAAGCTTAGGTTTTGTAAAAGCAACATAAATCAGAATCAGAATCTTTTACTTCTTATGCTGTTTAGATATTTTGATTCTGTTTGTTGTTTCAGAATCTCTTTAATTCGGTTTTGCTATTTTGTCTATGTTCTTCAGGTTTTACCCAGAGATGGCTCTCTCTCTCGCATTTCATCTTCTTGCTGAGCTCGTTGAGGTAAGATTGGGCCAAACTTAAAGGTTCTGGTTCAGGAATTTGCTGAATTCTTAAAAAAAAAAAATGGTACTGTTTGTCACTTTATTTGTGGCTTTATGTTATTCTTCAGGAGCTAAAGACCAGACCGTGTCCTGTAATCTTTCTAGCTTTCTCTGGGGCTCCAAAAGCTTGCATGTACAAAGTACTACAGGTAAGCTTAAAAAAGGATTAAACTTTCAGCTAATTTGTATCCGTCTTATGTATTGTACAATGGTAATTTCTAAAAATGTTATACAATGTAGGTGATCATGGGTGATTGTGAACCTCAAATTCATCCGGTGAGAATTTTCTTTTATAATGATGATGTTTGTTTCTTCTTCAGCTCATTCAACTCATTTTTTTTTCTTTCTAATTTGTGACTGAAGGATGATAGCCAGCTGGTTCGAAACTGTCTTTCTGGACATGTCTACGACTCTGGCCCATTGGATTTCACCAGTGATTTGAATACAAAATTCGCTCTACATCCATCCATACGACGAATGTCTGTGCCTTCAAGACTCATATCTTGGATGGCCAAAGGGATATCTTCAGGCCTTGACGGTTTATATCTTACAAGATTTGAATCTCAACGCAGTGAGTATTGGCAGGCCCTCTACTCATCTGTTGTAAGTCGTTACCTTCTTTGGTTATGGCTTCTCGAGTTGGCAGCTATAGAAGATAACTTTCCTTTCTGTTGTGTTTCCAGGAAATTGGGGCTCCATATCTCATCTTATGCTCGGAGAATGACAAACTGGCTCCCCACCAAGTGATTTCGAGCTTCACCCATCAATTACAGGAACTGGGAGGAGAAGTTAAAGTTGTCAAGTGGAAAAACTCTCCTCATGCAGGTTAGTCATATAACATATAACATGTTTATGTCCATTATCAATAGGCAACATCTGAGCTTTTTTTGTTCTCTCTTTCCTCAGGACACTACACACATAACCCTATACAATACCGAGCTGTTATCTCCAACTTTCTAGAGAAGGCCATATCAGTTCACTTACAGAAGCTCCGGCAGCTTGGAGAAAGAGCTCGTACGCATGATGAGATCTCTGAGTTAATATGCGACCTGCAGAAAGTAGCTGTGAACTCTAACCAAAGCCTAAAAAGAGTAGCCACTGGTCCAAGTGACCACTTTTTCTTACCAAGCTCAGCTCCGTATCAAAGCAACAACAATGATCCATCGTCGTCACAAGAAGAGCAGAGAGAGAGATCTTCCTTCCGCCCGCTCCAACCGACGAGCATAAACGCTCACAGCGTTCTTGGGCAGTTCCTGTTCGATTCATGTGTTCCTAAGAACATCGAAGGATGGGATATCAGATTTGGAGGTTGTCTCAACGGCCAACCGTACGCCACTTCCTCTTCCCGTAAGAAATCAAACCTTGGTTTCAAGAAACGCTTCTTACGTTCAAAACTGTGATGAACTCGGTTGGGTACATGCGTAATGGGAGGTATTGAAGTAGAGAGATGTCTAGGAAAAGGAGAGGGAAGGTTGTTTGTATGATGTGGGAAAAGATGTAAATAGAGTGGATCTTCGAAATGTTGTGGCTACACTTATCAAAAATAAGTCAGGTAGATAGACATATCGTTTTACTTGTGTTAATAAAAACAACACTGTAAAATGTTATCATTATATAGCTTCAGTTCCTCGGTCTCCACAGACTAAATTTTAAAGTATTGTAACTAAAATGAAAAAAAATTTACACTTCCCTTTATGTTCGTCTCACATTCAGCTGTTTTCTGTTGATTCATTGTAGTAGTTGACTTTAAACTAAACCAAAGGAGAAAAAAAAGAGAGCTCAGGATCATGGCATGTCATCTGGATATGACAGATTTAAAGCGATGGACCCAACCATCGGCAAGCCGTTTTCTTCATAGCCCAACTGGAATGCACCAGCCGGGAATCGAACCCGGGTCTGTACCGTGGCAGGGTACTATTCTACCACTAGACCACTGGTGCTTTGATGATGTAAATGATTAAAGTAGTATTATATCATATATTGAAGTTGGTAACGAATTTATTAGGATAAGTGGAATAGATTCATAAGAAAATGAAATCCCTGTGTTAAAAGAAAAAGTCATAAGAAAACCCAGTATGTAGTTAAACCTTTTTTTTGTCACAAGCTTTCAATACATATTTGGTCATATCCTTCTCTCTTGATCTTCCTCGTTTGTGCTACCACATCACAACGAACAGTCGAACAATATAGGATGACAAGATAATGAAATTATTAGTTTTGCATTAGATTTTGAGAAAACTCGGCTGGCATTTTGAAACGGATACAGTTTGACTAAATTTAACTAACCTTTTTTTTTTGTAACATTTTAAATTTGACTAACGAAACGAGAGGTTTTTGAAGATTTTATATTGGATGGAGACTTACACCGAATATTTGGAACAAAAAGGTGAGATAGGGAATTATTTAATACTTGAAGGATTATTTTGAAAACCAAAGATTCTTTACTGCGTTATCAACTAGGGTTTTGGTTTGTCGCAGAGTTTTTGCCTTTCATCATTTCTGCTCAGAGTGAGTATGTCTTCTCTAATGGCGATTCGATGCGCGCGGACCCAGAAGATCGTCACCGTAGGTTCTCTGCTTCAGGTACGCTCTTCTCTCCCCCATCTATCCTCTCGATTCGCCTCCACTACCAAAACCTTCGCCGTTAACTCAAGCAAAAACCTGAGCACATCCGCCGCCACGAGCGATTACCACCGGAACCCTCACCCCGTCGCATCTTACCCTCCGCCGCAGCGGCAGAATCCATCTCCTGGCTTCGATTCTCAGCGTTTTCAAAACCAAACGTACACCGATCAGAGATCTCCGCAGAACCAGAGGTATAACCCTAACCAACGCAATCCTCAGCACGGCGGTTACAGACCTCAACACGGTGGTTACAATCAGGTCAATTATCAGAATCAGAACGCTAATCAGGGGAACGAGATAGCCCCAACGGTTGAAGAGATTGTGCGTTTGTGCAAGCTGAGGAGATACAAAGATGCGATCGAGCTGCTCGATAAAGGAGCACTGCCTGACAAAGACTGTTTCTCTCTACTCTTCGAGTCCTGCGCCAATCTCAAATCCCTCGAGCATTCCAAGAAGGTGCACGATCATTTCCTCCGGTCTGTCTTTCGCAGCGATCCGAAGCTGAACAACGTGGTGATCGGCATGTTCGGGGAGTGTAGCAGCGTCACTGATGCCAGGAGAGTGTTTGATCACATGGCTGATAAAGATATGGATTCTTGGCACGTGATGATGCGTGTGTATAGTGATAACGGGATGGGGGACGACGCGTTGCAGTTGTTCGAGGAGATGACGACGAAACAGGGGTGGAAACCGAACGAGGAGACGTTTGTGAATGTTTTCTCGGCTTGTGCTGCTGTGGGTGGGATAAAGGAAGCGTTTCTGCATTTCGATTCGATGAAGAACGAGTTTGGGGTTAGCCCCGGGACGGAGCATTACTTGGGTGTGTTAGATGTTCTTGGGAAATGCGGGCATCTCGTCGAGGCGGAGCGGTACATCCGCGGCCTTCCTTTTGAAGCTACAGCTGATTTCTGGGAAGCTATGAGGAACTATGGTAGGCTCCACGGAGATATCGAGTTGGAGGATTACGCGGAGGAGCTAATGGTTGAGCTTGATCCTTCTAAGGCGATAACCAACAAGATTCCCACCCCTCCACCCAGATCATACAGGGAGACGAGTATGCTTTCTAGTAAGAGTAGGATTCTTGAGTTTCGGAATCTGACTTATTACAAGGATGAAGCTAAGGAGATGGATGCAAAGAAGGGAGCGGTTTATGTTCCAGACACGAAATGTGTTCTGCATGACATTGACGAGGAGGCTAAAGAACAGGCGCTGCTCTACCACAGTGAGAGGTTAGCGATTGCTTATGGTATTATCTGCACCCCGCCTCGGAAGTCCCTCACGATCATCAAGAATCTTCGTGTGTGTAATGACTGTCACAACTTTATCAAGATCATGTCCAAAATCATTGGTAGGACGCTGATTGTGAGAGACAACAAGCGTTTCCATCACTTCAGTGACGGCAAATGTTCTTGTGGCGATTACTGGTAGAGCTCGCGGGTTCTTGACTGGCGTGTTCCCATCATGTATAGCGCTCCAAAGTCTCCACAAACTCTGCTCGATGTTGGGAATTGAAATAGTATTTGCTATGATGTAACGAATTTCTTTTGCTTTAGACCTTTTACTTGAGGTATTAAGTTTGTGTTTCTCGTGTTATGGCAGAACACTGGAGATGTCGGTTTAAAGTTGCAAGAATTCATGTTTTTAAAAATAAAATAAAATAGATTGTATAAATAACTAGCTTGAATTACAATCTCAGAGAAGATATAAAGATAGATCTTTTAGACAATGTGCATAGTTTCAGACAATCTCTGTGTGTGTTTTTTCATTCCATATTTTTGGCCTTTTGGGAGATTTGGAAAAGTAGGTAAAAAAATCTGGCATTTTGTCCTATACATTGTGTTATTATTTTCTTTTAAAATAGCCTTAAACTGATGTATAAAAAAACCTTGAGTGAATAATAAAATTATCTAAAATAAATAATTTTTTATTTAAAAAAATGAAAAAATGTAAACCAGGAAAACTGGTTAATATGATTATTCAAATTTTTTTCTTAAAACAAATAATTTTAAAAAACATTTAAAAAAATTGATTTACTACTTTCAGAATGTATATTTTAAATTTTGAATTATTTTACCTTAAATGCAGTGTTTTTAAAACCGGACCAGAAGCTAAACGAGAAAAATTTTGGATCACGGTTCAATATGGTTCGACCGGATCAAACCTGGTTCAATAATCTGGTTTAATATATTTTTAGTATATAAATCTTAAAATAATATTAGTAAATATGATATCTAATTTAAATATAAATAAATTTTAACATAAAACATTATAAATATAAACTAGTTTTATGTTCACATGAATGATTTATAGTTTTTTGATAGGTTTAGTGGTTTTTATCAGTTCAATAACTTTGATATTCAATCTGGCTACATGATCGGTTCATGGTCGAACCAATTATTAGAACCAACGCGACTATATGACCGATTCATGGTCGAACCTGGTCCAACCATTGAATCGGTCCGGTTTTAAAAACACTACTTAAATGGAATGTATGACTTATATATTGATTTACTATTGTTAAAGAAAACTTTTTCTACAGTTTCTACATTATTATTATGAATCTTGAATATACATTCTACTTTTGCTGAGTTCCAAGAAAAAAAACATTTAACTTTTTTTTTTTTTGATAACCGTGGGACCCGGCTAACCGACCAACCCACGAGGCCCGCATGCACACCATTTTCAGACGGTGGCCACAATGTGATAAACCGTAGTGGGGTGCCTTCGAACCCGGGTCGCTTAGCTAATCGGAGTCCGCCTATCACTAAACCACCAGATTGTGGTTAAAAACATTTAACTTATTCTCTTCTCTACATAAAATACCAAACCTGTCAATTTACTTTGACAGAAAACATTTATACCGAATTAGTTATTGTTGAACTACGATCCTAGATCTCTCTCACAATCTCTCTTCTAATCGATCTCTCGTGTGTGAACAAAAAAATAAAGACACAAGATATGTATACCCGGTGTTCACCATACTCCTCCAAGTCAGAGAAGCTGCTATATATCACCGGGACCGACAGCTGCGGTAATCCACTAAACTCCGGTGACTCGTAAACTTGAGCCACCGATCGGATACAAAGTTCTCTCTTTCTGTTACAACTCTTTCTCTCAATCACACAAAGAGACTATATTACTTATCAACATATCAACACGCGAGCGAAGCCACGCGTCCCGAACCAGAGCCACTCCAATTGAACCAGAGATAACCGAGCTTTCAATAAACCAGCCGAAGACTCAAACCCTTTGTATCAGCCAGAGTCTTTTTATCCTCTTAGTATAAGTGATTACATCTTGACTATATCATTCAAATCTCCACCTTAGTCAAGATGTTCTTCATCAAAACAAGCTTAGCGATGACTTCAAACCGACTTCCTCTTCTACAAGAGAACTCTGAACTCTTGACCGAGTTCCCAGAGCCTTTGACCAGGCTCCACCTCTTCTCTTCATTCCTTAGTAACACGCAGCATCTTCAAAGCCTCCCTGAACTTGTAAACCAGAAGTGCCTTTGTAAAGCTATCTTCAGAACTTGAACTTCACCAACATTAATCAGAGCCCGAATAAAGTTGTACACTTGACTGCAATGTGTTTTGTTTTTCCGTGGTATACTGCATTTTTAGATAATGCAATTGCACTTTGTTAGTCACAAAACACCTCCACTGTATCCTGAGGAAATCCCAACTCTTCTGCAAACTGTTTCAACCATACACCTTCTCTTACTGCTTCAGATAAAGCAATATACTCGGCTTCGGTAGTAGATAAAGCAACCACTGGTTGTAGTGAAGATCTCCAACTGACAGTGTTTCCTCCTGCAGTAGTAAACACCATACCTGTGATGGACCTTCTGTGATCTAAATCTGCTGCATAAACCGAGTCGCAATACCCTCCGATCTTGAATTCTCCTTTACCTTGGTAGCTCAGTCTTGTATCAGCTGCACCCTTTATGTATCTGAGCACCCACTTAACAGCTAGCCAATGAACTGTGATGGGTGGAGACATAAATCCGCATATTAAACCCACTGCATACGCCAAGTCTGGTCTAGTTCCAACCATCGAATACATGATACTACCAACTGCGTTCTGATAAGGAATTGCTTCCATGTCTTCTCGTTGATCTCTGAGCTCCACCTCACTTGCTGATTTAAGTTTTAAATGAGCTCCCATTGGTGTAGAAACTCCTTTAGCTTAATCCATTCCGTATTTTCCTAACACTTTCCATAGATAGCTTTCTTGAGATATCCATAGCTCGTTCTTCACTCTATCTCTCGCAATATCCATACCTAGAATTCGCCTAGCATCTCCCAGATCCTTCATCTGAACTTGAGACTGTTTTTAACTTAAAGACCTGCTGACGCAATTAATATGTCGTCTACATACAACAACATATACACATATACTACCTTCTGAGTCCTCATGAAGTATACACACTGATCATATGAGCTCCTCGTGTATCCTATGCTTCTTACAAAATCATCGAACCTGTTGTTCCACTGACGTGGTGATTGCTTCAAACTGTACAATGATTTTCTGAGCCTGAAAACCTTGTCTGGATGCTTCTTATCTACAAACCCTCTGGTTGTTCCATCACAATGAATTCATCAAGACTTCCATGCAGAAATGCGGTCTTCACGTCCAATCTGTTGCAGCTCCATGTTTTAGGGAACCACGGCAGAAAGAATGTATCTTATAGAAATATGTTTCACCAGGGTGCAAAGATTTCTTGATAGTCTATTCTTTCTTTTTGAGAAAACCCTTTATCTACAAGTCTGCTCTTGTAACGAGGCGGTTCCACTCCTGGAATACCGGGTTTCCTCTTGAATAACCATTTGCAACCTATGGCCTTTTGATCCTTCGGTCTCTCTATCAAATCCCAAGTATGATTTGTCTTTAAAGAGACTATCTCCTCCTTTGCAGCCTCCTTCCACTTATCACTATCTGGAGATGACGAAGAAACAGGGGTTGAAACCGAACTAGGAGACGTTTGTGACTGTCTTCTTGGATTGTGCTGCTGTGGGTGGGATAAAGGAAGCGTTTTTGCATTTCGATTCGATGAAGAACGAGTTTGGGATTAGCCCCGGGACGGAACATTACTTGGTTGTTTTAGATGTTCTTGGAAAATGTGGGCATCTCGTAAAGGCGGAGCAGTATATCTGCGGCCTTCCTTTCGAAGCTACTGCTGATTTCTGGGAAGCTATGAGGAACTACGGTAGGCTCCATGGAGATATCGAGTTGGAGGATTATGCGGAGGAGTTGATGGTTGAGCTTGACCCTTCTAAGGCTGTGACCAACAAGATTCCTACTCCTCCGCCTAAATCATACAGGGAGACAAGTATGCTTGCTAGGATGAAGCTAAGGAGATGGATGCAAAGAAGGGAGCGGTTTATGTTCCAGACACGAAATGTGATCTGCACGACATTGACGAGGAGGCTAAACAACAGGCACTGCTCTACCACAGTGAGAGGTTAGCGATTGCTTATGGTATCATTTGGACCCGCCTCGTAAGTCCCTCACGATCATCAATAATCTCTGCGTGTGTAATGAGTGTCACAACTTTATCAAGATAATGTCCAAAATCATTGGTAGAACGTTGATTGTGAGAGACAAGACAACAAGCGTTTCCATCACTTCAGTGACGGCAAATGTTCTTGTGGCGATTACTGGTAGAGCTCACAGGCTCTTGAGTTGCGTGTTCCCATCATGTATTTGCTATGATGTAACAAATTTCTTTTGCTTTAGACCCTTTACTTGAGGTACTAAGTTTGTGTTTCTCGTGTTATGGCAGAACATTGGAGATGTCGGTTTAAAGTTGCAAGAATTCATGTTTTTTTAAAAATAGATTGTATAAATAACGAACTTGAATTACAATCTCAGAGAAGAGATAAAGGGTATGAATGGTGACCAGGGAATGACGGGGAATAATGCATTCCTCAACATTCCTAAAAAAATTCACCATTCACAAGGAATAAATTTTCCTTCTCATTCCCTCTCATTCCTTTTTTTGTAGAGAAATAAAGAACAAAAATATTCCTTGTAAAATTTTAGGAGGAACAACCATTCTTTTTCATTCCTGCCATTTTATTCCTCAACGTTCTTTTTCTATTCATTCATTTTGTTACCAGAATGGTCACCAGTCGGACCCAAAGATAGATCTTTCCAGACAATGTTCATAGTTTGTGTGTTTTCTTTCCATATTTTTTGGGAGATTTGGAAAAGTAGGTAAAAAAATCTGACATTTTGTCCCTATACATTGTGTTATTTTCTTTCAAAATAACTTTAAACTGATGTATATAAAAACCTTAATTGAATAAGAAAATAATCTAAAATAAATAAATTTTTATTTCAAAAAAATGAAAAAATGTAAACCAGGAAAACTGGTTAGTATGATTATTCAAAGTCTTTTTTTTTAACTAATAATTTTTAAAAACATTAAAAAAATTGGTCTACTACTTTCAGAATGTATATTTTAAATTTTGAATTATTAAACCCTAAATGGAATGTATGACTTATATATTGATCTACTATTGTTAAAGAAAACTTTTTCTACACTTTCTACATTATTATTATAAATCTAGAATATACATTTACTTTTGCTGAGTTCCAATAAGAAAAAGAAAAACATTTTATTTTACCTATGCTCTTCTCTACATAAAATACCAAAACTGTTATTTTACTTTGACAGAAAACGTTTATACTGAATTAGTTATAAAATTTCTAAACTCTAATAAAAATGGTTATGATATCTTCATCTCTATATTTGACATAAAAAAAACTCATCCACTACCTTTCTTTTTCGTTTGGAATTTTCTAAGGGTATGTATCAAGACGTTTAGGAAGTCCATTAAGTTTGGGGATTTGTGTGTTGAAATTGTGGTTTAAACTTGTAACTGGACTGTATTCAGGTTAAATTTCGGTATATTTTTGTGTTTACATGGTTAAGATATACTGTAATTGGTAACATGAAATCGGCATTAACCACATTTATGTGTAATATGGTTTCAAACTTTTATACTACGGTATGCGTTTAGAACTTTAGAGTTGTGGGTCAGTTAGTTTACAATTTTGAAATGATTGAAAATTATTTTTTAATTTGAGTGGGGAGGGGTAATTGTTCATCCAACTTACAGAAGTCACTTTTTGTTTTAGACCAAGTATCGTTTAATTCTGTTTGGAATTCTATAGTGAAACCATATTATCTCTAGTTTTCGGTGTATAAATAATCTAAAATGAACCCCCAAGATTTTTTGAATGTCCAACTCTAGTTGTTTGAGTACAATTTTTATTGTTTTAACTTGATTTCATCAATTTGCAGCAAATTTCAAATCCTTTTATGTTTAGGTCTAAATTCTAATTTAGAAATCTAATTGCAACTAGTTTTATGTTCTATAAATTTAATTGATATCAAAGGTTTACGGAATTATTATTTAAAATATTCTTACAAAAAATTATTATTTAAAATACCAGAAAGACTGCAGAAACTATGATTATGAGATTCAAATTATTATTTCTTCTTTTTAATTTTGAATAAATTTTCATTTTAAAATTTTGGTGGAGGACCAGGAGGAGACTTATATTCTTTGCAAGGAAAGTCGCAAATACAAGCACCACCGTCATAGCGGTAATCACAGTGACCCTCTGCACCTTTTCCATAAGCACTGCATTTTATTCCACATATACGACAATCACCAAGACTTGCCTGACATCCCATCTTATCCTCAACTACAATAAATAAAAGAGACAACATTTTATGTTTAAATAAAGAAAAACTAAGATTTAGGAGATATCAACACAGTAAAATACAATATATATACCAATGAATAAAGCCAAAACCAAAAAACTAAGTAGAATAAGGGGAGAATTTTTGAATATTGCTATGAGTAAACTATAAAGGATTATGTATATCTTTTTTAAAGGGATTATGTATATCGAAAGACTAATTAACATCACAATGAACTACAAATTTACAATATTCAAGGTATGTTCCAACAAACAAAACTGATACTAAATTAAATATTGTGAATTGAATACCCTTTTTGAGGAAAAGTTAACATTAACGCATACCTAAAGCAAAAATTACAAGGAAGATAATGGGGAGAACAACTGAAAATGTTGCTTTAGCCATATTTTGTATTCCAGATTAAGATATTTGTTTATTGAATATTGAAAGACTCTAAATTTTGGGAGACAGCAAAGAGAGATTTATAGGAAGATGAGGTGACCATTATAATACATTTTATTATTATTATTATTATTATTATTATTATTATTATTATTATTATTATTATTATTATTATTATTATTATTATTATTATTATTATTATTATTATTATTATTATTATTATTATTATTATTATATTTTTGAAAAATTGACTGTAATTATGATAATAATATATAAGTATGGAATATTAATTATGTAATATAAATAAAAGTAATTTTCAACAATTATTTTATCTTTTAACATTTTTAGATTTGACTAGTTTATCGCCAATTTATTTTTTTGCTGATATTAGATCTACTTAACAATAACAAATTATTTTTAACTTTTGAAATTTTTATTCTATATAACCAAAGAATTACTTAATTTAATTTCCGTAGAGGTACTAGTGTTTAGCAGATTTATTTTCTTTTAACTATGTACTAGAGCTTGATATGTGCTGCTAAGCAGATGTTTGTTTTAACATTATATATACTGATACTATTTAAAATATTTAATGGTTATTTTGAACATTTTCCATATATTTAAATGTTATATGACTTTTAAAGACAAAATAATATTTTACATTCAGTGATTTAATTTATTGTTATAAATTATAAAAAATTTATTATATATTTGTTTAATTATATTTGCATTTTGTTATTATAAAAATGGATAAATGAATAAAAGAACACATGAATACTAGTTTGTATTTTTGTTATTAATTGTTGTGTGTATGAATAAGACTATTTAATAAAAAAACATATAAAATGATTTTAATATGTTAGATTTGAAGTTTGATTATTTGTTATATATATATATATAATTGAAAGTGGGCTTTGCATAAATATACAAAATAATATTCTGGTCTAATAACTTTTATGCAATCATTTTTTTTGTCATCAACATAAACAGACTCATAAAGACTCTGCAAACCAAACTAGTAACTCCGCATTCATGTGGACGACAAATAACGGTTGTATCCTTGCACTCTATGCAAGGCTGTCCGCCCTTGAATTCTGTCTCTGGGGTATATGAATAATCTCTGAGTTGTGAAAACTTTCTCTTAGGATCTTGTTATCTTCCAAGTAGCTTGCAAAGACTGGCCATTCTTCTGGTTCGGAAATCATCTTCACCAATTGAGAGCAATCCGTTGTAAAAGTCCCCTGAAACTGATATAAATTCATCATGCATTCCATTGCCCATATGAGAGCTTCTATTTCCGAGTGTAGAGGTGAAAAACTAGCTCGAGTATTTCTATCCCCCATCAATCCATCAAAACCTTCTAAAGTACTATACCATCCTTTTCCCGAGTGACTTTTCTTATCCTTCCATGATCTATCCGTGAAACACCATCCTACCGCTATCGTAGGTAGGGTAGTAGCATCAACTTCCCTATGTGCAACAGTCCTTTGTGTGATTGAAATCTGTGCCTCTTTCCAAAGTAAAGATTCCATCGCTGCCAATTTAAGTGTATCCCTGGGATCCACATCTATATTACTAAAAACTTTATTTTTTTTCCCTTCCAAATATACCATAATATCCATGCAAATTGATCATCATCTATTTTGGGAGGAATTCTCCAATATAGATAATCCATATTTGCGAAAAGTGATTGTCGAGGGAAAATATCTGGATCCGAAGGGATTTTCGAGAGTGCCCAAACTTGAACCGCCGGAGAATATTAAAAAAACATATGATTTATGGATTCCTCTGATGCTCCACACCGAACACAACAAATATCTCCCTGTATTCCCCTCATCCTTATATTCTTCTTAACCACTATACAGCCATCACTAATTGCCATAGAAAATCCTTGATTTTAGGTGGGCAACGAATTTTCCAACAGTACGCTTTAAGAGGAGCGACCGTTGGTCCATACTCGGTAGGAGTTTTTTCTTTATCAGGATAAAATCTTTATCAGGATAAACTTTTATACAATCATTCAAAGTAAAATTTCTGTATAAATATTCATTTTTGGTAAAATAATTTAAATATACTGATAACTATTACTTCACGGTAAACATAAAATTTGATATATATATATATGAATATATTAATAAAACTAAACTAATATAATTACAGATAGATGATACTTTTAGTTCTAAGACTAACTATCGATTAATTATGTATGTAGTTCTATAATGAAATTATATTTGGTTATCTCTAGTTGGTTGTGTATAAATCATCTAAAATGAACCCCCCAAATATTTTTGAATGTCTAACTTTAGTTGTTGGAGTACAATCTTTTATCGTTTTAATTTGATTTCATCAATCCGCATCAAATTTTAAATCCTATTTATGCTTAGATCTAATTTTAATTTAAAAATCTACCTGCAACTAGTTTTGTGTTCTATAAATTTTATTGATATCGAAGGTTCACAGAATTATTATTTAAAATATTATGAAAGACTGCAGAAACTATGATTATAAGATTCAACATTGTGAGATATCAAACTAAGTCTCACATCGAAAGTTTAGACATGGAGTGTCTAATATATAAAGAGAAATTCAACTCTAATTAGTACGAGGCCTTTTGGGAAGAAACCCAAAAGTAAATCCATGCGGGCTAGCCTCTTAGGTCCAAAATGGATAATATCGTACTAATCGGATAATAAAGAGTTGGACATGGGTTCTCACAAACCCAACAATTGGTATCAGAACATGGTTGACGAGAAATCTGCAAGAAGACCTAAATACCCTTTGAGAGATGAATGGTATATCCTATGAGTTAGGAATGAGAGGTGTGTGTGTGGCAGAGATCAAGTCAGAAGATCCTGGAAGTTCAGTTGTGGAACACAAGATGAGTGTGGTCCTTAGTTTGAGGGGGAGAATGTGAGATATCAAATTAAGTCTCACATCAGAAGTTTAGACAAAGAGTGTCTAATATATAAAGAGAAATTCAACTCTAATTAGTATGAGGCCTTTTGGGAAGGAACCCAAAAGTAAATCCATGCGGACTAGCCTTTTAGACCCAAAGTGGACAATATCGTACTAATCGGATAATAAAGAGTTGGACATGAGCTCTCACAAACCCAACAAACATATCATTTCTTCTTATTAATTTTCATT
Organism: Brassica juncea; assembly: GCA_018703725.1. Lineage (NCBI taxonomy): Eukaryota > Viridiplantae > Streptophyta > Magnoliopsida > Brassicales > Brassicaceae > Brassica > Brassica juncea. The sequence goes on along the minus strand of CM031936.1, from coordinate 7,501,021 downwards.
AATTTTTCATTTTAAAATTTTGGTGGATGTTTACAAGGAAAGTCACAAATACAAACACCACCGTCGTAGCGGTAGTCACAGTGAGCCTCTGCACCTTTTCCATAAGCACTGCATTTTATTCCGCATATACGGCAATCGCCAAGACTCGCCTGACATCCCATACTATCCTGAGCTACAACAAAATAAACAATATTTTATGTTTAGGTAATTAAAAACTAAGATTAAGGAGATATCAACACAGTATAATACAATATATATATATATATATATATATACCAATGAATAAAGCCAAGAAAAAAAAACTAAGTAGAATAAGGCGAGCATCTTTGAATATTGATCTTTCTAAAAAACAATCGTTGAATATTGCTATGAGTAAACTATAAAGGAACTATAAAGTATTACGTATATCTTTTTTTTTCTTTAGGGATTATGTATATCAAAAAACTAACATCACAATGAACTACAAATTTACAATATTCAAGGCATGTTCCAGCAAACAAGACTGATACTAAATTAAATATTGTGACGTTGAATACACTTTTGAGGAAAATTTAAGATAAACGCATACCTAAAGCAAACATTACAAGGAAGATGATGGGGAGAACAACCAAAAAATTTGTTTTAGCCATATTTATTTATTTGTATTCTATATTTAGTTACTTGTTTAATGAGTATTGAAATACTATAAATTTTGGGAGACACTAAAGGGAGATTTATATATAGGATGATGAGGTGACCATTATCATACATTCGATAATAATAATTCTTATTATATTTTTCAAAAGTTGACTGTAATTATAATTATACTATATAAATATGGAATATTAATTTATTTTTCAACAATTGTTTTTATCTTTTAACATATTTAGGTTTGACTAGCTTATCACAAATTTAATTTTTCGTTGACCATATATCTAATTAATAATAACAGATTATAATTTTTTACTTTTTCAATTTTTTTTATTTGACCACAGAATTACTTGATTTAATTATTATTTATTTAATTATCACAGTATGTAATATTGTTTGGCAGATTTGTTTCCTTATAACTATGTACTAGAATTTGATCTGCGCACCTAGACAGATTTTTATTTTCACTTTTATATATATATATATATATTAATATTATTTAAAATGATTAATGGTTAATATTTTCAAAGATTTTTTCATATATTTAAATTTTTAAATGTATAAGAATTTGAAGGACAAAAAAAAATATTTTACATACACTAATTATATTTTTTTGTTATTAATTATAAAAAACTTTTATATATTTATATTATTAGATTTGCATTTGATTATCAGGAAATGAATATATGTATAAAAGAACACATGAATATTATTTTCTATTTTATTTGTTATTATTTTAATTTGTATGATCAAAATAGACTATTAAAAACATATTAATATGTCTGAAGTTTGATTATTAAAACATAATTTTATTTATTTATTTTTTTAAAATTTAAATATATATATAAATTAAGATATATAAATTGGAAGTGGGCTTTGCATAAGTATAAAATATAATATTCGGATCTAATAACTTTTATACCATCATTAAAAGGTCAAATATAAAATATTTATTTTTTTGTAAAAATGGTTCAAATATATTAATAACTAATAATCCATAAAAATTGATATATATATATATATATATATATCAGATTAATAAAAAAAAAAAAATTTAATAACATTTGAACTTTTTACATTAACATTTATCATATATATATATATATTTATTAGAGTTAATGTAAGTGTGCATTAACACATACAAAAGTAAATATATACTAATCAAGTAATTTTTTGTTGATGATTACATTTTTAAATTATTATAAGCATCTATTTATTCATTTAAGTTAATTAAAAAAATTAATTTTTACCAGTTTAACTTACTTTAACCTAAGCAAACAAAAATAAAAAATAATATAATTACCGATGATAAGACACTTTAGTTTTAAGACCAACTATCGATTAATTATGTTTGGAGTTCTATAATGGAACTATATTTGGTTATGTCTAGTTGTTGGTGTATAAATAATCTAAAATGAACCCCCAAAGATTTTTTGAATGTCCAACTCTAGTTGTTGGAGTACAAATTTTATCGTTTTAATTTAATTTAAATTTCATCAATTTGCATCAATTTATGCTTAGCTCTAATTTTAATTTATTGTTTTTACTGCGACTAGTTTTGTTTTCTATAAATTTAATTGATAACAAAGTTCACGGAATTATTATTTAAAATATTACGAAAGACTGCAGCAACTATGATTATGAGATTCAACTTATTATTTTTTCTTATTAATTGAAAATTTTGGTGGATGTTTACAAGGATAGTCGCAAACACAAACACCACCGGCAGAGCGGTAGTCACAATGAGCCTCTGCACCCTTTCCATAAGAACTGCATTTTATTCCGCACATACGGCAATCACCAAGACTCGCCTGACATCCCATACTATCCTGAACTACAACAATTAAAAAAATATTTTATGTTTAGGTAATTAAAAACTAAGATTTTGGAGAATATCAACACAGTAGAATACAATTTATATATACCAATGAATAAAGCCAAGAAAAAAAAACTTAAGTAGAACAAGGCGAGCATCTTTGAATATTGATCTTTCTAAAAAAAAGAATCGTTGAATATAGCTATGAGTAAACCAAAGGAACTATAAAGGATTATGTATATCTCTTTTTTTTTCTTTAGGGATTATGTTTATCAAAAAACTAACATCACAATGAACTACAAATTTACAATATTCAAGGCATGCTCCAGCAAACAAGACTGATACTAAATTAAATTTTGTGACGTTGAATACACTAGGAAAAGTTAAGATAAACGCATACCTAAAGCAAACATTACAAGGAAGATGATGGGGAGAACAACCGAAAATTTTGTTTTAGCCATATTTATTTATTTGTATTCAAGATTTAGTTACTTGTTTATTGAATATTGAAATACTCTAAATCTTGGGAGACACTGAAGGGAGATTTATATATAGGATGATGACGTGACCATTATAATACAATCAATAATAATAATTCTTGTTATATTTTTCAAAAGTTGACTGTAATTATAATTATACTATATAAATATGGAATATTAATTATTTCATATGAATAAAACCTTATTTTTCAACAATTTTTTTTACCTTTTAACATATTTAGATTTGACAAACTTATCACAAATTTAATTTTTCCTTGACCATACTTAATAATAACAGATTATATTTTTTTACCTTTTAAAAAAATTTGTTTTATTTAACAACATAATTACTTGTTTTAATTATTATTTATTTATGACCAAGCTATGATGCTTTCTTTTGCATCATGGTGATAAGGGAGTAAAGATTTTTTATCTTTCTGATTCTTTCTTTCAAAAACTTCTACATTTGTTCACCATCCTTTCACTACTCCAGCTTAAGTATGCTTAACTCTGGAGTTCTAAACGGATGTGTGACGGAAAAGTTAAGTCAACTTTAGTGATATAGTTAGCCAAATTAATTTTTTTAAGCCTTTCGATATATCATAATTCAGGATGTTTCAAAATTAATCTAAGCCATTTTTTGTCTTCCAACAAATAAAACAAAGTCTTCTACATACCAACTACATAAGTTAAAAAAGAAATTGAAATAAATGAACCTCCTTGTTACATGTCCGTCCTCATACATAATGTAAACCATCTGCTTCATCGTCTAGGAGAAGAATAGAGGATGTAAACAATGGATCTCAGGCCAGGTCTAGAAGGAGGCTAAGTTAAATATAGTTTCGCTGAATCTCCTCCATCATTACAAGAGTCATGTGACCATGTTCTTGTTTCCTCCTTGGAACTGTCTGGCATTGCTGAATGCATGTGTTAAAAAAAATCTAATCATATTTGTTGAAGTGTATGTTTCACCTTTCAACTTCAAAATTTAAGATTCGGATGAATTAATGTTGACTTTCTCAGGCTAGCAGTGTCATTATCGAGACATATGGCTTAAAACAACAGTTAGTGTAACTACATTTAAGTTAATCACACTTCTGACATAATTATTCCATGTAGCATAATCCTTTAACCTTGCTTAATTATAAGGTAAGCTTTTGATCTCTTCTTTCTTACCTTTTCTATTATTTTGTTCGTTTCTATTAATCGTTTAAAAGTCACAGTTTATTGGATTGCAATACAACGAAAACAAGTTTAACATGTTTATTAACTAAATGTCTAAATCAGACATTTGGGATTAGAAATTTTGACAGACTCTCTGTTTTTCACCATACTTAATAAACATAATACATGTTTGACAAAAAACACACATGTTCTTTCATTTATCTAATCGTTTTCTCTGAAGCGATTCTTTTAAATGCAAGAAGCTACGGCTAGACAAAAACGAATCACTAAACGAAAAATGTATAATTCTCAAATAGTTAAACACAGCGCCAAACTATAACTCGACATCTGAAAATCATAATAAACCGAGTAATGTAGTAAGCTTGTAGGACTCCCATGTGACATCACAGTTTATTTGAACACAAGCTGGCATGACTTCGAAGCCCAGACCACACTACTCAGTTCCTTAAACCTCTCGAGTCTTTGCTTCGGATGAATGTCTGTTTTGGAGAAGGTTGCTGTTTTCAAACGACTTGCATTCCTTAGGATGTACTGGGCCACCTGTATCTCATCTTCTATTTCCCCTTTGTAACTTTTCCAAACTAATGTCTCGAGACGGTTCACCAAACACTCAGGAACATATCTCGGTTGACTCCATCTCTTATAGGGGGGACGATCTCGCTTCCTAAACCATTCCTAAAACCAACGAGGGAGAGACACAATGTGTATATATCATTAAAACACCAAAACCGGTCAGTATGAAAAAAGAAGAAACCTTGTAATAATGCTTACACCAATGAGCTTGAGGACTTGCAAATTAGGAGAACTATCGAGCATGAGAATAAATAGATACCACAACCGGGCCTCGTGGTCTGGTGGTAAAGGAACCTCGGCTGAGGTGTCCGCCATCACGAGTTCGAGTCCCGGCCACAGCGGATTTAACATGGTTTCCGTTTGGCCTCCAGGACTTTCTTCGCCAGTTCCGGTTGGACGCGGTGGGATAATCGGACTAAGTGAGAGGTCCGGATACCTGGAAAAAAAAAAATAGATACCACCACTCATGGTCATATGCATGTAGCTCCAAATTCACCAGCTGGTTGAAGATTCTACGAGCAGGAAACTTACTCTATACATACACGAGGCAGTATTTAGTACACAAACTATGTAATAACATCAAGGAACTCAAATGAAATGCAAAAAGAAAATAAAAAAACATTACCAGCTTCAAGGGTGATGCAATCTTCAAAGAAAGGTGTTTGACTGAAGTGAGAGATCCAAGAATATTCTCATAGATTACACTAGACACATCAGTAATATGTGCCTCCACCAGCTCAGGTGTATTCTCAATCAGACAAGAGTCATCTTCTGTTAACCCTTGAAGGCTAAGATATGTCAAATGAGGAGCATTGATCACATATACCGAAGAATCTATAAAATCTTCATCATCAGAAATAAGTGTTAGACTCTGCAAGGATGGCACATCAATAGTGAAAGTCTCCACTTCAATCTCCACATCAGAATGCGGATACAATCTTAACCTCCAGATTTTCAAGACTAGAACAGCCAGATAGAAGGTTAACAACAGATCAGCGTCCTTGTAGCTCATTCAGTGAAGGCGTAGAGTTCTAAGGGCCTTGAGACAAACCGGAAACGGGACGTCTACAAAGACATTAGGACCGAGTTTCAAGGTCTGGAGTGTCCCAGTCCCACAGTTGAACAAGCTTGTAGGAAACATATACGGCTCATTAGGAGAGTAAAGTTCAAGCTCCAACTCACGCACATGGCGTCCAAACGCAATTCCCAGCAGTACTCCAACATCAATAGTGGAATCGTTTTTTAAATGCATGTTGAGATGCAAACTCTGAAGAACAGGCGCCTGATGTGAAAGCAAACACCTACAGACATTATATGAAAATCTCATGAGATCTTTGGTGCCACGGTAACAAAATCAAATAAGATTTTCAAAATGAAAAAATATCCTGCGAAAGTACATTTTATTTGACATAAAATATTTTATTTTGGAAGATAGATATTTTAATATACATAAACACACTAATTTATGCTTTATTTTATCTATAAACACATCAAAAATAGTTAATGAAGTTAAAATATTAACTGACGAATATGTTATATAACATAACATTATGATTGGTTTAATATCCAACCACAATATGAACAATCTACAAATTATAGACATTAAAACCCGTCTATTTATTATAAATGTTATATATTACAAATGAAACAAAAACTCATACATACATATGCTTCTGCTACTATTCAATTATTATGTTGTGAAGCATTTCATATGTATGTTCCATTAAAACAAACATCCGTGCGGATACACAGATCAACCTCTAGTTTTTTTTTTATTATAAACCAAGCTATAACCTCACAAGGGTTCTCTGCGAGACTGACTGTGCTCAACTTATCTAAGCTCTAACCTCTGATCACCCTCTTGCCGAGCTTTACTGCATAGTTTCTGATGTTAAAGTTGTTGCTCTATCTTTTGATTTTACTTCTTTTACCTGGATCTCTCGTGAGAGAAATAGAGATACGAATTCGCTGGCTAAGCAAGGTTTGTCTGCTGAGCTTGCCTTAATGGCTTCACCAAACATTGGCTAAATCATCGAATGAATGAATGAAAGTTGTGTTTCAAAAACGACAAGATCATATCACAGTAGGTTGAATAATGTGTGGCATAGAACGCAGCCATAATTTAGAAGCCTACAGTCCCCTAAAGTCATAAACACGTGCCTTTGTCTACTGTAAAAATATCTTCATTTTTTTTGTCGTCCAATCCAACTATAAAACATATCTAACCATGTGACCGGTGAGACCAGACTTTCAAAGCAACCAATGAATATTTATTTTCTCTTCGTCTCTTTTTTCATTATCATCTCTATGTGTACAGAACAGAGAGAATAAGCATTCACAATGGAGGCTTCTCAAGAACCTCACCTTCCAAACTACATGAAAGACGACAACGTGAGCCAAGAAACCAAGAAGTTGATATCTTCTCTTCCTTCAGACAAAGATTTCATGGGTTACAGTCTCTACAACTACAAAGGTTGTTGGTACTATCCCAACACACTCCAAGCCGTTCTTGACGTCCAAGAGCATTTCCGGCCACGGGAGAAAGCCATAATCCTTGCTTCTTTGCCCAAAGGTGGAACCACTTGGCTTAAATCTCTAGTTTTTGCCATCGTACACAGAGGAAAATACCGCGAAAATCCCCAAACACATCCTTTGCTCTCACAAAACCCTCATGACCTTGTCCCATTTCTTGAGATTGAGCTATACGTTGGTCGCCAAACTCCGGATCTGACAAAGTTTCCTTCTCCTATGATCTTTTCTACACACGTGCACTTGAATGCGTTGCGTGAAGCCACCACAAAGTCTTCTTCCTCACCTTGCAAAATCGTGTACGTGTGTAGAGGTCTCAAAGACACTTTTGTCTCCGCTTGGCATTTTATAAACATGTTGCATCGCACCAAGATGGATGAAGCCAGTTTTGAGCTCATGTTTGATGCATACTGTAGAGGAGTTTACTTATACGGACCCAATTGGGAGCAGGTATTGAGCTACTGGAAAGGGAGCTTAGAAGATAAGGATCATGTTCTGTTTATGAAGTATGAAGAGATAATCGAGGAGCCTCTTCTTCAAGTCAAGAGACTCGCTGAGTTCTTGAACTATCCATTCACCGAGGAGGAAAAAGAGACTGGATCGGTGGAGGAGATCGTGAACTTGTGTAGTTTACGCAGTCTGAGCAGTTTGGAGATAAACAAGAATGGGAAGATAAGAGTTGGTATAGATACTAATTTCTTCTTTAGGAAAGGTGAAGTTGGTGACTGGAAGAATCATCTCACTCCTCAAATGGCTAAAACTATTGACGAGATCGTTGAGTCCAGACTAAGAGGTTCGGGTTTGGGATTTCAATAAGGTTGTGTAGTGCTGTTGTTGTTTTTAATTGAGCAGACATAAACTTTCAGCGAATACAGTTATGTTCTTGGTTAAATCTAAAGGTTTACTATTACAAACTAGCGAGGTAAGGTCTCAGAACTACCTCCAGGATTCTAAGTCACCTTATAGACAAAAAGGGTGCGGGTCAATTTACTGCTTCCTTCACTTGCGGTTTACCATCTTATGGTGCCTGCACCCAAAACAACACAAAATGGTTGGATGTTATATTTAGATACATTCCGCCCTTCGGTAAACATTCAAACTTAGACGTCTATCTCACTCTTCAACTCATAGCTCTAAAAACCAGAGTTAACGGGGATCGCATTCAACCGCATTAAACTGCTAAGAGATATCACGCTTGCTGTCTTGTTCTCTGCCGCGAACTGGGATCGCTCTCCAGCTAGGTCAGATTGAAGCACTTCGATTCCCGCCCCGTTCGCATCTCCGAGCTTTCGTTGCGGGAGATGCCCGCTCGTAGGGCCACTTGCGGTTTACCATCTTATGGTGCCTGCACCCAAAACAACACAACCGGGATCAGTTTTATATTAAAAATATTAAAAGAAAATATATAAAATAATATTTTGCATTATCATTACATATAATTTTAAAATTTAAAATTTATTTACTATTACTGAAAATTAAGACTGATTTGGAGTTGAATATTATAACTAGAGTTGATAATTTGTTTTGAATTAATTGATACGAAAATATAATAGATATTTATATAAATTACTAGTATTAAAATCTGAATCAAAGGATAGTTGTTTTAATATATTTGAAAACATCAAGCTATGATAATTTATTTAAAAAGGGTAAATATATACCATTAATTTTAATTTTAAGCTGTTAACCATTTCTTTAAATTTTAGTATACTCTGCAATTGAAACAAGGAAAATGAACACACATACATGATATTTTACTTTATTTAGAACTCTCTTTTGCGTAGCTAAAATTACTTATATAGATTTATTTAAAATTAATATGATAAAGTAGTTTTTTTAGTTGAAGTAACGTGAATTTCACAAGATACAAGCATTGATTAAAAAGTTATATTGGGATCAATGCTTTAAATCTAGACCAAACACTACAAATAATTAAAATCAAGTGGGTCAGCTGACCCACTCCCTTTAACATACCTCCGTCCCTGCTACAGATCAATGTTACATCAAATATAAAAACAAACATGATCTAAATAATTCAATTACACTTTTGATTTAAAAAAAAATTCAATTACACATTTTCATATTTTAGAGTATATAAAATATAAGCTTCACCTTCAGCCTCTGTGATTTTTCATATCAATTAACGATTTTGATTTACATATGTTACAGTGTTTGGTTATTTTTTACCAACATCCCCAGAATATTGGAGTGTATTGTTACCGTGTAAAAAAAAAAAAAAAAGTTCCCGTGTAGGTGCTCGGCGGGTTCAATTTTTATAATGCAACTTATAAAACTGAAGCTATGCCAAGAGAATAAATCAAAAGAGAACTAATATTCTTTTTTTTTTTGTCACAGTGAAAACTAATGTTCTTTTTGGTTTGAATTACTGATTTTGGTGAATATATATGAGCCCTAGAAAAGAGAAAACTTCTCTCTGTTTTACTATTCTTTCTACTTTCTCGTTACAAACATTCCTAATTTTCTGTTTTGCTCGGTCTTTCCGGTTTCTGATGACACTAAACATTTTACCTAAGCACATTAAGTTTCAGCAAATGAAGTTAGGTTATGTTCTTGGCTTCGATTATTTATGCATGGTTAAGTCTAAAGATTATTATTACAAGCTAGCAAGGTTAGGTTTCACAACTACACATCCAAGATTTTAAGTCAAGTCACCACCACCAGCATATAGACAAAAAGGTTGGGGTCAATTTACTGCTTTCCTCACTTGCGGTTTACCATCTCTTATGGTACCTGCACCTCAAAACAACAGATCATGGTTGGATACAATTTCATATCTTTTTGATCCATCTGAGAGTAGAGAAGCTTGGAAACAAAACCTCTTGATATGATCTAGTATCAGAAGCCTTGCCCCTGTTGGAATGTTCATTTCTTGTAGCTCCCTAGATACAGAATTGATCAAAAAGGAGACAAGACAAGGTTTAGTTTATAGTTTGCAACATAATAAACTCAAGCTTGAAGCTTAAAGGAGATGTATAGATAACCTATCAGTAAGCAATGGCAAGGTGTAATCAGTGAGATGTCCCTTCTTGAAGTTCTTCTCGTATTCCTCGAGGCCTAGTTTCTATAGCATAGCTCTTGCCTCTGTGTAAAAGGCGTTTTGGATTACGCAATCTGATTGTTTCATCCACCTGCAGGAAAAACAAAAACTGTGTCAAGTAAGAAGATATATACTCTTTGTATTGATAAACAATCAATCAATCAATCACCTTATACCCTGTTCCTGACAAAACAGCACAAAAAGCAGCCCAGGATAGTGCGTGTGCAGGCTTTACTTTGAAGCCTTGGCTCACAAAAGAGTATGCGAACCCACAACCTGATCCTGAGACCATGCTGTAAAGTTGTAAACCAAAGTCAAAACTCAACCAGAAAAAAATTGTGGGTTTCATCAAAATCAATATCACCCAAAGAACACATCTTGAAAGCATTAGAGAAACAACTTGAAAATTCTCATCAAAGGAAAGTGCAACACATTGACTAGGAAACATGAACAGGATCAAAAGTAAGTGTTTGGCAAGAATGAAAACTTAACTGATTTGTAATATCATCTTTGCCTCTGATTCCACTCATTATGGATGCAATTCCAAACCATACAGCGGCTACTGCTGAACAGTCCCCAGCACACTCACGAGCAAACTGATTCAAGCAACCCAATTCTCTTTTGATTAAAAATGACATTACTTGGAAAAGGGGTTTTAGGGTTTATGAGTCTGAACAAAACCTGAGTTATGGCTCGAGGGTTACGCCGGGCCAGCGGGGCCATAATGACCATTCCTACCATACCGCCGAGAACAGCTCCGGTGACACCGCCAATTGTGATAGACAAGACGGGTTCTATCAGCTTGTTCAACATCGGTTTGTTCGACGATGAATGCTCCAACGCCACTGTATCCCCGCCTCCGGCGAATCGCGTTCCCATTGTTTGTTCGCTTCTCATCTATCTTTCACTCTTTGCTGTTCGTATCGATGGGTTTTAAATATGTAGGTCCCTCCGGGCCCATTTATCAGAGTCATGATTCTCTTTCTCTCTTGTTTTTTTTTTTCTTTAGATATTTTAAGACGTGCTTTTCAAGTAAAGGATGTGTTGACTTCCCCAAAAGATAAACCTAAGTACAGTGTTTCTGTTTACTCGTAGGGAAAACTTCTCTTTAATAGAGGTGGCCGATATATCTACAAAATTTGATTTCTAATCTAAAAAGTGTATAAGTAAAATTTTCCCTTTAATCTATTACTCATTTCATAATCCTAAAAATTCAGATATCTATTAAAAAAATATGAAATATCTATAAGAATATACCATATCACAAATATTTATATTTGAAAATAGACATCTGCTATGATCATTTATATACTTATATGTATTTAAATAACTATATATATAAATTATATAATTATTATATTTTAGGTAAGTTTTATGATATTTTATTTATTAGATTAATTATTTTGTTACAACAGTTTTCAAAATAGACAGTTTTCTTTTTAAAATAAAGTATTAGTTTTAATTTTTTTTATATGGACGGATCGAATCCAACATTCATTACAAATATATAATAATCCAGATACCCAACATCCAATATTTATATAATTATAGATCAAATCAGGTACGAATACCTCTAAAATCGGGATATTCGATGTGTTCGCCCTATCATTTTGCACAATATCTTATTATAAAATGCACACATGCATTATCCTCATAGATGCAAATAGGCATATGTGTTATGTTAATGTTCTTGGCTTCGAATATTCATGAAAGGTTAAGTCTAAAGGTTATTATTACAAATTAGCAAGGTTAGGTCTCAGAATACACCTCCAAGATTCTAAGTCACATCACCACCACCATAAAGACAAAAAGGTTGGGAGTCAAATTACTGCTTTCCTCACTTGCGGTTTACCATCTTATTGTACCTGCACTCAAATTAAACAACCGACCATTGTTGGATCCAATTCCTATGTAAGAGTAGAGAAGCTTGTAAGCACACCTCTTGATATGATCAAGTATCAAAAGCCTTGCCCCTAGTGGAATGTTTGTTGAAGCCCGAAACCAGATTAATACAAACGATATGAAATAATGAAACGTTAAGGAAAGAAACGGAAGATAAGATGAAATGAACATGGAGGCGAGATATGATCTCTTTCTTTAACTCTTAATATTCGCTCCGTAGTGAGACGGAACTGTACGAATATGGAATCCCAGGATACAACCATGTCAGACGATCACGCTTCACTCGTGAACGCCCTAACGAACTAACATTGCTACTAAACACTCTATACACTTACACTGTGAGATTTGCTGGTTTTGTTTGCGTGAAAAAACTTAAGAAATGAGAGAGAAGAGTCGAGTTTATTTAAAGAGAAAGAAGAGAGCCACTTCCCGTAACCACTGCTGCACGTGGGCGAAGATCTCGCGGAGACCGAGGGAAGTTGAGTTGCGAAACTTATTCCCCAATAATCTCTGACTCTTTCTTATCGTTTAAATTTGCAGACGAGAGAACAAACAACGTGACATTTTTAAATTTATTAAACAAACTACTTGTCGTTTAAAAACAAAATGCATGTTGTTTTTTGAGAATTAAATGGGCAAAATATTGAGGTTAATTTGGTCCAAAAATAATCTTATTGGACCCTCCACCAAGATCCAAGATCCAAGATCCATGCCCACGCCCACGCCGCCGGGCGGCGGCGGCGCGCTCGTGGAGAGTCCTCTCTTCCCTTGAGCTGTTTACACCCTCATAACACAAGGGCATATTTATACTGCTCTATTCCTCTTCTCCTGGCCGATGTGGGACTCTTCCCCATAGCCATTTTCATTTAAATGACATTTCTTTTGGGCTGAGACCCATGTCAATTGTCATTCACATTTTAATAAAGCCCAATGGCATTTATTGTTCCAATTATGTTCACTTCTTGTAGGTCACTGGATTCAGAATTCATTAGAAAAGAGGAATTCATAATAAACTCAAGCTTGAAGGGGATGTATGTATAACCTATCAGTGAGCAAGGACAAGGTGGGATCAGTGAGATGTGCTTTCTTGAAGTTATTCTCGTATCCCTCAAGGCCTAGCTTGGATAGCATAATTCTTGTCTCTGTGTAAATGGCGTCTTGGGCATCGCACGATCTGTTTGTTTCCCTCACCTGAAGGAAAAAAACGGTGTTAAGTAAGAAGAAGATATATACTCTTTTGTATTGATTGATGAACAATCAATCAAACCTTATACCCTGTTCCAGACACGACAGCGTACCAAGCAGCGTGGGAGAGTGCGTGTGCAGGCTTTACTTTGAAGCTTTGGCTCACAAAAGAGTATGCCACCCCACAACCTGATCCTGAGACCATGCTGCAAAGTTGTAAAACAAAAAAAAAACAGGTTTCATCAATTCAATATCACAACCCAAAGAACACATCTTGAAAGCCTACATTAGCGAAACAACTTGAAGATTCTTAGAAAAGGAAAGTGCAACATATTGAATAGGACCTCACTTAAGAAACACCATGATTTTGGGTCTCCAATGGTAGTTTCTTATTTAGGGGTTCTTAATTAAAAAATATTAAACATTTTTTGAATAAAAATAAATTTTTATTAAATAAAACATTAAAAAGATAACATTTTAAACATAGAACTTATTAAAAAAACATAAAAACAAAGATTACTAAATTTAACGAGAATAATTTGAAAGATATATCCGAGCTCAGTTGTTGTCTTCATCACGTCCAAATTTATGCCATATATGTTCAACCAAATCAACTTTCAGTTGTTGATACATTTGTCTATCAAGAATTCTAGTTCGAACACTCATTTGATTTGCGATATTTGTAGGCATATCTGTAGAATACGTGAAATCCACATGTGAACTTCCGGTGTCTTCCCCTTGTTGGAACTCTGAAACACCATACTGAGTGTATCCATCTCGTTCGTCTTCTACTATCTTATTATGGAGTATGATACATGCTTTCATAATCTTCCCAATTTTGACTTTATCCCAAAAACATGCTGGATTTTTAACAATTGCAAAGCATGTTTGCAAGACTTCAAAAGCACGCTCGACATCTTTACGGACAGCTTCTTGATGTTGAGCAAATAAAACTGCTTTCGGTCCTTGTGGTAATGGAATAGATTGGATAAAAGTTACCTATTTCGGATAAATACCATCGGTGAGATAGTAAGTCAAATTATACTCTCTTTCATTGACAGAGAAAGTGACTTGCGGAGCTTGACCTTTTTTTATATCATCAAAACAAGAGAGCGATCAAGAACATTGATATCCTTTAAGGTACCTGGAGGTCCAAAAAACGCATACCATATCCATAGATCATACGAAGCCACCGCCTCTAAAACGATCGTGGGTTTTCCCGAACCACGTGAATATTGACCTTTCCAAGCGGTTGGACAATTGTTCCACTCCTAATGCATACAGTCGATGCTTCCTATCATCCCGGGAAATCCACGATGTTCACCAATATGAAGTAGACGTTGAAGATCAGCCGGTGTTGGTCTTCTTAGGTACTCCTCGCCGAATAAATAAATTGTTCCTTCCACAAAATGTTCCAAACATGACCGAGTAGTAGTTGCACCGAGTCGGAGGTATTCGTCAACAGCATCAGCAGCACTACCTTATACCAAGAGACGAATGGCTGCTGTACACTTTTGAAGTGGAAAGAGACTAAGCCTTCTGAGAGCATCTTTCTTTTGTCGAAAGAATTCAACTTCATTGAGCAGTCAATCAACTATACGCATGAACAGTGGCTTGTTCATTCTAAAACGTCGTCGGAATAGATTATCAGGATATGTTGCAGTTTCACTAAAGTAATCATTCCATAAACATAGATTGCCTTCTTCACGATTTCTTTCGATATGAACTCTTTTTTTCCTTCTTTTTCTTTCTTCTCCTTGATCAATGGCAAAATTCTCGAAATCTTGATCAAAATGTTGATAAAATATTGATCAAAACTTTCATCATCTACTCCCTCAAAAGTGTTATGAGAAGAAGATGCCATAATGTGATCAAATGAGTAGAATAAGATTATTTGTGAGGATGAGATTGTGAATAAAAGACAATGTGAGGAGGAGTGAGAATGAATTTGAAGAGATTTAGAGAATGAGATTATGAGATGGAGATTGGTTCGATGTTTTGTGGAGATTGTTTGATAGATATTTGTTCGATGAGTTTGAGAAGGGAGAAATGTTCGATGACTTTGTGAGAAATGAACAACAACAAACACATAAATAGAGAACAAGCAAATCAAATGATCAAAGACATGAAAGCTCTAAAAGGACATCTCATTAGCAGATACGCAAATCATTTACAGAACCACAATCAAAGACATTCAAAACCCTAGAAGATTCGAACAACAAGACCACAATCAGAGACATGCAAAACCCTAAAAAGATTCAACTTTCAAACAAAATAAAAATAAAGACCTTTAACTTTCGATTCGACTGAGGAGCAATCGACGATTAGCTTCGTCGTCGAGCTGAGCCACCTTCGATTTGCTTCGATTCGCTTCTTCGTCGAGGATCGCAACCGGATTTGTTGCTTCATTTCTTCGAGGAGATAACCCGGGGATTTAAATCGCTTCGTCGAGGAGAAGAACCATCAATTTTCATCGATTTGCTTCGTCGAGGAATCGAGCCGACGGTTTTCTCCTTTTCTCCCCTTCGTCGTCGCCGAGAGAGAAAGCAGATGAAAGCTTCGAAAATGAAAATGTTTTTTTCACCCCTCGGTTTCTCCTCCCAAAACACTCCCACACTGACGCGTGTCCAAGAAGAACCGTCTCTTCTAACCCTCGTTTAAGCAACGTCGCTTAACATAATAAGTGTTTTATTTTTTTTAATTGCTAAATATGCCTAAGATACACCTTAAGCGACCGCGATAAACATGTTCTTATGGGCCAATTTATTGGTATTTGGTCCAAAAGTGCCACCATAGTACTTTAATTTCCATTTATTGTTTTTTTTTTTGCTTTACGATTCGTACCATTTGATTTATATAACATATATGCTATGTTAGGCAAAAAATATGGTATTTAAAAGGTCAAATGTTAAAGATAGACGGGAAAATATATGCATGTTACTATCTTATCTTCCTCTAATCGAATCCCCCTATATATTAAAAGAGAAGTCACTTTAGTGATTTCTGCTTATGTGGCACTCATAGAGGACACTCTCAGATTAATTCTCTTAATTCTATTGGTTGATTTTTGCTAATTTCTTTTTGATTTATTTGTAAATCGGCAGAGAATTGTTAACCTAGAACCACTTAATTTAGACTTCCAAACACTCTCAATGATAGAGTTAACCTAGAACCAGTAATTTTAGGTTTCCAAACACTATCAACCACTTATATAAACTATTCACATACATTACTACATATATATATATATATATACGAATAAATTATATTTGTATATATAAAATATAATTATGTTTTTCAACAAACGATAATATATTTTCATAAACCTAAATTGTATGTGATTTCTTATCCTGGTAAGAAAAATACACACATACATTTTATACTAAAATATGTTAAAAATTAATATAAAATTTCTTATCCTTTATATAATTATTGTTAGAAAAACACACACATACATTTTATACTAAAATATGTTACAAAATTCACTAAATACTACATATTTAAATATTTAAATACATTATCGCAGGTCGCAAACAGAAAATATATTTTTCTAAAATATAAATATAAAAGCTATTTAAGAATTGAAGGATTAATAAATTATATTTGTTTATTAAATATTAACCCACCAAAAATTCGCATTCAATTTAAAATTATTTAAATACATTCGTTGCTAAAATCTTACCTTATTATAATATGTGATTTCTAAAAAAAATTATATAGAAACAACATTCAATATGTAATTTTTAAATATATCAAATTTGTTAATTCGTTTTTAATGACTTACCTTATTTTAATTATACATAACTTGCGCAAGTTGTTACTTTCTTTAATCTATTTGAATTAATTTATAAATATATCAAAAATTTTAATTCGTTTTTAATGACTTACCTTATTTTAAAAATACTTTACTTGTGCAAATTCTTACTTTCTTTAATTTATTGCAATTAATATTTACTGCAAATAATTTTGAAATAAATGTAGATACTATATAAGGTAATTATACATAACTTGCCAAGTTGTTACTTTCTTTAATCTATTTGAATTAATTTTAAAATCTATCAAATTTGTTGACTTACCTTATTTTAAATATACATTACTTGCGGAAGTTCTTACCTTATTTAATCTATTACCTTATAAATATAAGATTTATTGAGAATTTATTAGAGAATATTCTATTTCTTAGCTTATCATGCAACCTAAATCATTGAAAAACGTCCACCAATTTACTATAAATAAGACATTCACAGTAGAAGAAACGAAATCATTGAACTTTGTATTCTAAACTTTTTATGTTAATAATGTTCTGAACTTTTTTTTTCTTCTTATTTTAGAACATTATGCTTTTATATTTCATGAGAGCTGATTTTTATTTTGGTTTATATGCAGATACACTATTATGACGATTTCTCCACTGAAGCTATATATGATTTGATTGTACACCTCTTTGATATATCATTTCGATAACATCTTTGTTCCTCAATCTGGTAAAAATAATTTTCTCAATTTGATAACATATCTCACCTATATCATTTCAATAGCATCTTTTTGTGCTGCGAATACTTTTTTTTATTAGTAGATTTATATTATTGTTTAGAATTATAAGCTTATATATACACATATATATTTTTTGGTTTGCAGATTGTGATTTTGTTTTATATTTTTTCATAGATGATTTGAGGGAAGTGTTCATATTTCAGACTTCTAAGAGTTCACCATTCTGATCCTGCAAAAGATGTGCGCTTAGAATGATATTTTTTCTACGGACGTAATATCTTATTTCCTAATATGATGCTTTAATATTTAAATTTTAAGGACAGGATTTGTTAATTAAATCATTAGTGTAAACTACTCCCGAGATATTCTCTTTTTATTTTTAAAATGTAATTTTAGTAACAATATATTCCATAAATAATCCTAACTTATAGGTAGATAAATTTTTAAAATTAATTTGAGAACATTCTGTTACATAGCTTATTGTGAAAGCTAAATATTTTAGTAAAGTCTACCATTATACTATATGCTTATATAAGTGGGTAGACTTTACTAAAATATTTACTAAAATATTTATACCCAATCTCACTTATACATATAGTATAATGGTAGACTTTACTAAAATATTTACTAAAATATTCCATAAATAATCCTAACTTATAGGTAGATAAATTTTTTAAATTAATTTGAGAACATTCTGTTACATAGCTTATTGTGAAAGCTAAATATTTTAGTAAAGTCTACCATTATACTATATACTTTATATATATATTATCAACTTTGTACTCAAATATGATTTTATACAATTTATCATATTATAAAATGTATATCCTATAAATTCATATATGTAAACTATATAGTTCTTTTTCTCATCTTTTTTTTTGTCATCATAAACTATATAGTTCTATGTCAACTATAATATAACTTTATACAATTTATCACATAATAAATTTTGTATATAATTCATAGTTAGAATGTGATATGTGTAACATTTTTGTATGATATGATATGCGTAAGTATTTATTATAAAATTATAAAATCATATTTGTTACATATTTATATGATCTTTTTAATTAAAATTAAATATCTATAGTACATGTGGTTCAAAGCTTACTGAATGTTCGAGAGTACTGCATGTGGTTAAAATCTAAGAGTATATATTGTACAAACAGGTTTTAGATGTTCTGTTTCTTATTCCTACAAACATGTCATAGTCTGTTGATGTTTGCTTCTCCGGTGTACACTTGGCAAACCAAGAACGAAACAAATTGGATGTCATTACATTCTTTCTTACTGCTATAAGAAACTAATCCACGTCCGCCTCTGAGTTTTTTTTATATAGATTCCGATGCTATCCCTCTACTAGTCTAAACACTTTTTCTCCCATCTTAAGAGAAAAAAGCAAGATATTCTCTCATGGCAATTTCGATCGTCGGAGTTGTGCTTAGTTGATTGGGTTCTACTTTCTCGATCAGCAGGAGAAGCAGCTTTAGTGGTGGAGGTATGGGATTTGGCCGGAAGAATGTAATCATTGTGCCTCAGCTCGTGGGTATGAAGAGACTCGCTGAGTTCTTGAACTGTCCATTCACTGTGGAGGGAAGAAGAGAGTTGATTGGTGGAGGAGATCGTGAACTTGTGTAGTTTGAGAAAATTGAGCAGTTTGGAGATTAATAAGAATGGGACAACAAGAGTTGGTGTAGATACTAATGTGTTTTTCAGGAAAGTTAACGGTTGGTAACTGGAAGTATATATCATCTCACTCAAATGGCGAAAACGATTTGTTGAGATCGTTGAGTATAATAGACTATGAGGCTCGGGATTGGTATTTCAGTAATGTCGTGTTATGTTGTTGTTTTTAATTGAGCAGACATCCAAATTTCAGCGAATACAGTTATGTTAAGTCTAAAAGGTTATTATTACAAACTAACGAGGTTAGGTTTCAGAACTACACCTCCGAGATTCTAAGTCATTACCACCATATAGACAAAAAGGATAGGGATCAAATTACTGCTTTCCTCACTTGCGGTTTACCATCTTGTGGTACCTGCATTTCAAAACAAAAGATCATGGTTGGATCCAATCCATATCTTTGATCCATGTGAGAGTAGAGAAGCTTGTAAACAAACCTCTTGATATGATCAAGTATCAAAAGCCTTGCCCCTGATGGAATGTCCACTTCTTTTAGATCACTGGATTCAGAATTCATCAGAAAGAGGATTAGTTTATAGTTGCTACATAATAGATTCAAGCTTTTAGGAGACGTATACACAACCTATCAGTGAGCAAAGGCAATGTGTAATCAGTGAGATGTGCCTTTTTGAAGTTCTTCTCGTATTCCTCAAGGCCTAGCTTGGATAGCATGGCTCTTGAATCTGTGTAAAAGGCGTCTTGGGCATTGAGCGATCTGATTGTTTCATCCACCTGATAGGAAAACCAAAAAACGGTGTTAAGTAAGAAGAAGATACTGTTGGACCAATTATTAAGCCCAATGGCTTTCATAAAATTGGAAAATGGTGAAGAGAAATGGGTCTGCGGGTGAAACTATAAAAAACCTGTTATGGCTTTAATGAAGGGATTTATAAAATATCCCACATCACTTACATGAGGCAAAGTTGAGTTGTATATATATGCTCATGCATTATGAGTACTCAAACGGCTCAGAGGGACAGGATGGCTCCCCACGCGCGCGCCGCTGCCGCCCGGCCGGCTCGGCTCGGCGTGGGCTTGGGCTTGGGATTGGGTCTTGGGTCTTGGGTCTTGGGTCTTGGTGGAGGACCTCCGGTCCAATAAAATTATTTTTGGACCAAGTTAAGCTCAACAATTTGCCTATTTAATTCTCGAAAAACAACATGCATTTTATTTTAAAACGACAAGTAGTTTGTCTAGAAAATAAAAAACGTCATGCATGTTATCTTCTCGAGATATTTGAAACGGATAAGAAAGAACGAGTCTTGGGGAATAAGTTTTCGAAACTTAACTTCCGTGATCTCCGCGAGATTTCCGCCACGTGCCGCAACAGTTGCGGGAAGTGGCTCTCGTTCTTCTCTTTAAATAAACCCATCTCTCATCATTCATTTCTTAAGTTTTCACGCAAAGAAAAAACCATCAAATCTCACAGCGTAAGTCGAGAGAGTGTTTCGTAGCATTTTTCGTTCGTTAGGGCGTTCACGAGTTAAG
The DNA here is from genome assembly GCA_018703725.1 of Brassica juncea. NCBI lineage: Eukaryota > Viridiplantae > Streptophyta > Magnoliopsida > Brassicales > Brassicaceae > Brassica > Brassica juncea. The sequence goes on along the minus strand of CM031936.1, from coordinate 7,479,996 downwards.
CGTAATTGTCTCCCATGGTTGTATCCTGGGACTCTATATTCATACAGTCTCGTCTCACTACAGAGCGAATATTTAGAGTTAAGGAAAAAAATCATATCTCGCCTCCATGTTCATTTCGTTGCTTTCCTTAACGTCGTTTTGTAAATATCTATCGTTTGTATCGATTCTGATTTTTGGCTTCTACAATTTTAACTCTAAATTGCTTTTTATCTAAAGCTGTTTCAGGTCGATCTTACGGTTTATAAAACGGTCTATTAAAGGATCTATAAACGGTTTGTAAAACGATGTTTTCGATTTGCTATGTAGCACTTCCGCGAAACGTTTCTTACATATCTCATAACGATGTTTGAGATTTGTTCTATAGCACTTCCGCGAGGCGTTTATTAAACGATGTTTGCGATTTGCTTTCTGCTAATCCGCGAAACGTTTCTTATTTCTTCTGAAAACGGGTTTGCAGTGTGCTTACAGCATTATCCGCGAAACGTTTTTGAAACATTATTATGGTCTATATACGGTCATTTTCATAACCGCTTTCTGAAGCGAGTCTATGAAACATTCTAAGTCAATAAAAAACGGTTTATCCGAACGCTTTTAAGCGAGTTTGCAAAACGTTTTCAGACTTATAACGATTTGATTTGGTTCAAACACAAAAAATGAAAATCAAGTTTAGACTATTATTTTTTATTTAAAATAATATGTTATGTTATATGTTGAATGGAGTACTAATCCGCTTTCATGTTTTCTCTACAGAAAAATGACGGATCCTAGCAACACCACTCCCATTGACGCTACCATCACTCAAACTCCACTCAATGTGTCAGCAACTGATGAAACACTGACAAACGTTGGAACCATTGCTGCAACGACAACAACAACTACCCTACCAGTGGGTAATGGTGCTGATGAAACCACTCGCCGTAGCCTTTTCGGTGCTGGTCTTTATCAAACGGGTTCAACTTTGGGAACCACAAGTGCTCCGGTTGCAGTAGCAACTCCTCCCACAGTACCTGGTGTGTTCACTCAAGGATTGATGCCCGACAAGTTTGATGGCAATGGCTTCAAAACGTGGCAGAAGAAGATGATGTTCTTCCTGACAACAATGAAGCTGGATAAGTTCATCCAGGAGGACAAGCCCCTGATCCCTTACGGGATTGATGATGTGCACACTCTCGCAAGTGTTGACATATGGGTGCATTCCGACTTCATCTTCAAATGGTACATTTTGGGTTGCCTCATTGATCCATTGTACCAGATCTATTGTGATATCCCCACTGCGAAGGAGCTATGGAGATCACTGGACAAGAAGTACAGAGGTGAGGACACTGGCTGTCAGAAGTATGTGGTTGCAAAATTCCATGATTTCAAAATGGTGGATTCAAAACCCATCATGGATCAGGTGGAAGTGTGTTCAGCTCATTTGCGATGAAATAGCTGCTGAAGGGATGTCCATCTGCGAGACATTCACAATTCTCAGCTTCATTCAAAAGCTTCCTCCAAGCTATGCGGATTTCAAGAACTACCTGAAGCACAAGAAGAAGAAAGTGGGGCTCGAGGAGCTCATCATGAGGCTTTAGATGGAATCCAGGAACCGACTTGCTGACACTGCAAATGCTAAGGAGCATAGTGTCAACATGGCTGAGCACAAAGGCAAAGGAAAGGCACATGCTCAATCTCCTGCTAAGCCTTCCAAAGCAGCTGCAGACCTGAAGGCTTCTGGAAAAAACTTCAAGAACAAAGGCATTGAAATCAATGCGAATGTGGAGAAATTCAAGGGGAAATGTCAGTACTGCCGCAAAGTGGGGCACAAGACTGCTGAGTGTCACAACAAGATCAAGCATGAGAAGACTCAGACAAATTTCACTGAGGAGGATCTCGTTGCTAAGGTGACTGAGGCCAACATGGTTGAAAGCAACAACCCCAAGGAATGGTGGTATGAAACTGGTGCAACCACCCACATTTGTACCGATAGGGCGATGTTCAGCACCTATCAGAAAAGCAAGACTCAGGAGAAGCTCAAAATGGGGAACACTGCAGTCTCCAAGATTGAAGAACGCGACAATGTGATTTTGAAATGACATCTGGACGGGAGGTCACTCTGACGAATGTGTAGCATGTGCCTGACATGAGGAAGAACCTGGTCTCGGGAAGCCTGCTCAGCAAGAATGGATTTGCCACAAGTTTTGAGGCGGACAAGCTCGTGATTAGGAAGAATGGAATGTATTTGGGAAATGGGTATGTTAAGGAAGGACTTGTCAAGTTGAATGTAATGACAGTCCTTTCGAAAGTTGTAGCTCCAAAAGTTTCAATGAATAAGAAAGAGCCAGTTGCTTATTTGGTTGAGTCTTTTAATATATGGCATGAAAGATTAGGCCATGTAAACAACAAATCTATACAAAGATTAATGAACTTAAATCTAATTCCTAAATATAAAACAAGTAAACAAAAATGTGAAGTATGCGTACAGGCTAAGCTCACAAAAATGCCCTCACCTCGTGTTGAAAGAACTAATAAACCTCTAGATTTAATTCACACCGATTTATGTGATTTAAAATACATGCCAACTAGAGGTGGGAAAAAGTACTTTGTGACCTTCATTGATGACTGCACAAAATATTGTTATGTATATCTATTACATAGCAAAGATGAAACCTTAGAAAAATTCAAAGAATTTAAACTCGAAGTAGAAAATCAGCTTAAAACAACTATTAAAGTAGTTAGAAGCGATAGAGGAGGTGAGTATGATGGACCGTTCAACGCATTCTGTAAAGAACATGAAATTATTAATCAAACTACAGCTCCTTATTCACCAGAATCTAATGGAGTTGTTGAACGTAAAAATCGAACTCTTAAAGAGATGATGAATGCAATGTTGCAGGAATCTGGGTTGCCTCAGAACATGTGGGGGGAAGCGTTGCTTACCACTAGTTATATCCTCAACAAAATTTCACACAAAGTAACTGGCAAAACTCCATATGAATTATGGAAAGGTATTTTACCTTCGTATAAATACCTCAAAGTGTGGGGGTGCTTGGAAAAAGTTGCAGTACCGCCACCAAAGAAGGTCACTATGGGACCTAAAATAGTGGATTGCATTTTCATCGGATATGCACATAATAGTATTGCTTATCGATTTCTGGTACATAAATCTGAAATATCAGATATCCATGAAAATACAGTCATGGAATCAAGAAATGCATCTTTCTTCGAAAATATTTTTTCATACAAGGAAAAACAAGGTTCTAAACGAACTCGAGAAGAAAGAGACAATGATAATGACTCAGTAATTGAGACAAATGTCGATACTTCTATAAATGATATTTCAGAAAATGAAAAAGAAGATGAACCTAGAAGGAGCAAAAGAGCTCGAAAGGAAAAAACTTTTGGTGAAGATTTCCTAATGGCATTTTTAGTAGAAAATATTCCAAAAACTTTGGCAGAAGCCATGTCTTCACCAGACGCTCCATTTTGGAACGAAGATGTTATAAGTAAATTCGATTCTATCATGCAAAATTATACATGGTACATTACAGATTCACCACCTGGCTGCAAAGCATTAGGGAATAGATGGATTCTGACACGAAAATTAAACCTTGATGGAACACCTGGTGGAAAACACAAAGCTAGGCTTGTAGTTCAAGGATTCCGACAAAAGGAAGGCTTTGACTATTTTGATACATATTCTCCAGTAACAAAAATAACATCAATAAGGCTGATGATAGAAATTGCAGCTTTAAGAGACCTAGAAATTCATCAAATGGATGTAAAAACCGCTTTTCTAAATGATGATTTAGAAGAGAAAATTTACATGAAACAGTCTGAGGGTTTTGTCATTCCAGGAAAAGAAGACAAAGTATGCCGACTTGGTAAAGTCACTTTATGGGCTTAAACAAGCTCCTAAACAATGGCACGAAAAGTTTGATAGCACAATGATGTCAAATGGTTTCAAAATTAATGAATGTGATAAATACATATACTACAAAACTACCAAAAATGCGTATGTTTTGCTATGTTTATATGTAGATGATATGCTCATTATTGGAAGCAATGAAGACATGATCAATCAAACAAAGAACATGCTCAAAGGAAAATTTGAGATGAAGGACTTGGGATTAGCAAATGTTATTCTCGGGGTTAAAGTCACTAGAAATTCAAATGGAATTATCTTAACCCAATCTCATTATGCGCAAACAATATTAGAGAGATTTAAAAAATACTCTAACAGTACGACAAAAACTCCGTTAGATCCCCAAATGCACTTGACAAAGAATTCAGGTGAAGCGGTTTCACAAAACGAGTATGCACGTGTGATCGGAAGTCTTATGTACTTGACCAATTGTACCAGACCAGATCTAGCGCATGCAGTAAACGTACTGAGTCGATATACAAGTAATCCAGGTCATACACACTGGAAAGCTATAACGAGAGTACTCAATTACTTGCGCTACACCAAAGATTTTGGACTTCACTATGGTAAAGAACTAGCAGTTTTAGAATGATATATTGACGCTAACTGGATATCAGATTCTAAAAACTCAAAATCCACAAGTGGATATGTCTTTACACTAGGAGGAGCAGCAATATCATGGAAATCTACCAAAATAAACAGTGTTAGCCAGATCCACAATGGAATCTGAGTTCATAGCCTTAGACAAAGCAGCCGAAGAAGCTGAATGGCTTAGAAATTTTTTGGAAGATATTCCTATGTGGGAGAAACCTGTGCCAGCTATATGCATACATTGTGACAGTCAATCAGCAATAGCTCGGGCTCAGAATAATCTCTACAATGGTAAATCTTGTCATATCAGAAGATGACATAAAACCATTAGACAACTAATCTCAAATGGTGTAATCACAAGACTACATCAAATCGGCTAACAACCTAGCGGATCCATTTACTAAAGGTTTGCCACGAGATGTTGTTGCTAAATCATCAAAGGAATGGGTTTAAAGCCTATAACGAATGAGGATGCTTGATTGCAACCCTACCTATCATGACTGAAGATTCCAAGACGTAGGTTCAAAGGAAAAACAAAATCAAACAGAATCTAACCAAAGCACTTTGAGACAGAGTAGTCTCATCCCAGCTCCTAAGATGATAAAAGTGCTAACAAGAGTGAGAAGGATAAGCATCAACTTTTAATGATTCCATAGCTTTCTTAAGCGGAGTACTCAATACTTTCCATGGTCAATCACCTAATGAGTGTGAAATGGGGCCGTTTTTAGGAGAATGAATGCAAAAGCAAGGTTGTATTCTCTAAGTTCATTCATGAAAACCAGGAATAGTTCAGGGCCACAATGAACACAATAGAGAACTAAGTTCTACGAGAAAATGAAGCTGTGTTATACCTGTTGTCTCGGTCTACATAAAAAACCGGTTGGTTCAAGACATCATGTTCACCTTCTGGTAAAGTAAACCCGACAGATATTAACTATGAGTGGTTCAAGGCTTAAAAGTGCCACCTACTCAAACACAGCGAATTTTTCGCAAACACTCTCGATATTTCTGTCTATCTAGTCCGTAGTATAAGTCTAGTCAGTAAAGTTTATATTTTTTTAGAGTCTACCAAGTCTGCATTTAGTCTGAATATGTTTAGAGTCATTTTTATTCATGTGGGGGATTGTTGGACCAATTATTAAGCCTAATGGCTTTAATAAAATTGGAAAATGGTGAAGAGAAATGGGCCTGCGGGTGAAACTATAAAAAGCCTGTTATGGCTTTAATGAAGGGATTTATAAAACATCCTACATCGCTTACATGAGGCAAAGTTGAGTTGTATATATATGCTCATGCATTATGAGTACTCAAATGGGTCAGAGGGATAGGATGGCTCTCCACGCGCGCGCCACCGCTGTTGTCCGGCCGGCTCGGCTCGGCGTGCTGGCTTGGATCTTGGATCTTGGGTCTTGGTGGAGGGCTTCCGGCCCAATAAGATTCTTTTTGGACCAAGTTAAACTCAACAATTTGCCTATTTAATTCTCGAAAAACAACATGCATTTTATTTTAAAACGACAAGTAGTTTGTCTAGAAAATAAAAACGTCATGCATGTTATCTTCTCGAGATATTAAAAACGGACAAGAAAGAACGAGTGTTGGAGAATAAGTTTTCGAAACTTAACTTTCGTGATCTCCGCGAGATTTCTGCCACGTACAACAACAATTGCGGGAAGTGGCTCTCGTTCTTCTCTTTAAATAAACCCGTCTCTCATCATTCATTTCTTAAGTTTTCACGCAAAGAAAAAACCATCAAATCTCATAGCGTAAGTCGAGAGAGTGTTTTATAGAATTTTTCGTTGGGCGTTCACGAGTGAATTGTGATCGTCTCCCATGGTTGTATCCTGGGACTTTATATTTGTACAGTCTCGTCTCACTACGGAGCGAATATTTAGAATTAAGGAAAGAGATCATATCTCGCCTCAATGTTCATTTCGTTGTTTTCCTTAACATCGTTTTGTAAATATCTATCGTTTGTATCGATTCTGATTTTCGGCTTCTACAGATACATACTCTCATTTGATTAATGAACAATCAATCACCTTATACATTGTTCCTGAAGCAAAAGCGTACCAAGCAGCCCAGGAGAGTGCGTGTGCAGGCTTTACTTTCAAGCCTTGGCTCACAAAAGAGTTGTAACCAATGTCAAACCTCAACCAGAAACAAAGTCTGTAATTAAAAAATAAACAGGTTTCATCAATCCAATATCTACCCAAAAACCACACATCTTGAAAGCATTAGCACTCAGAAACAACTTTTTTTTTTCTAAAGGGAAGGGCTAACACATTATCTAGGAAACATGAACATGAACATGATCAAAAGTAACGAGTTTGGAAAGAATGAAAACTTTACTGATTCCTAAGATCTTCTTTGCCTCTGATTCCACTCATTGCTGATTCAATACCAAACCATGCAGCGCATGCTGCTGAATAGTCCCGAGCACACACACGAACGCACTGATTCAGCGCAACCAATTCTCTTTTGATTAGTTATGACATTACTTGGAAAAGGGGTTTTAGGGTTTATGAGGATGAACAAAACCTGAATTCGGCTCAGTGAGGCGGCTAGGTTTCGTGGGTTACGCCGGGCCAGTGGGAAGAGGACAATTCCTGTTCTACCACTATGTACTGAGTCGTACTTATTTCCATCGTATCTCCTCTGCTGACTAATCGCCTCACCTTTGCTTGTATTTATAGTGTCCGACCCACCATTGGCTTATCAGATTTTCTGGGCCTTCTAGGCCCATCTATTGGTGTTTGGTCCAAAACTGCCACCATTGTCTTTCAATTTCCGTTTCTTGTTCTTTTTTTTTTGCTTCGCTTTTGCCTCTCGATTCATACTATTTGATTTACATAACTTATATGCTACGTTTGGCAAACCATATGGTGGTGGTTAAAAGGTCAAATGTTGAGGATGGAGGGGAAAATATATGCATGTTACTATCTTATCTTCCTGTAATCGAATATATGATATATGATTTAGAACATGATAAAAATAAAGTAAAAAAAAAAGAAAAAGAGGAAGTAAAAGATTAGAGTTGGTTGTGTAAATGAGGTAGAAGGGGAGCATAAGTGCGTACAACATGCCGGTCGCATGTTTCTGTATGGTTAGACAATCTTTAGAATGGTCTATATTAGGTTAAAAATATACACGTAGAGATTGTACAAACTTTAAAAAGTTTAGGATATTTTCAGTTCATGCAAGCATGTCATAGTCCTGTTGATGTTACTTCTCCGGCGTGTCTTTTTTTTTTGTTTCTTATATAAGAAATTCTAGACACTTGGCAAACCAAGAACAAAATTAATTGGGTAGTTTGTTTTGCTCCAAGAAAAAGAACACATAATTTTATCACATCTTAAGATAAATTAAAGGCAAGAGATACTCTCATGGCAATTTCGATCTCCGGGGCTGTGCTTAGTGGATTGGGTTCTACTTTCTCGATCAGCAGGAGAATTAGCGTTGGCGGTGGAGGTATGAGATTTAGCCGGAATAGTGTGATCATTGCACCTAAGCGCAAGAAGTCGTGGGTCATGGCCGCCGTGGCAGGTGATGGCAACCCAAAACTCGATCCAACATGGCTCAATGATGCTTCGTAAGTCTATTTGTTTTAGACATATCTGAGATCGACGTAGGTAATGGAGTTTGACTAATTGATCAGAACTCTACGTAGCATGAAAAACTCGTAAATGGTGATATTTCAATAAGGTTGTGTTATGTTGTTATTTTTAATTGAGCAGACATTAAACTTCAGCAAATAAAGTTATGTTCTTGGCTTTGTCTCAGACTCTCAAGGTTATTATTACAAACTAGCAAGGTTAGGTCACTGCTCAAAAAGAGTCTTGGGCATTGTGCGAGCTGATTGTCTCCCACCCGAAGGGGAAACAAAAAAAACGTGTTAAGTAAGAAGAAGATATGCTCTTGTATTATTAATTCATGAATCCACTTAAGGCCGACATAAACAATCAATCAAATCACCTTATAGATTGCTCCTGACAAAACAGCGTAAACAGCTGCGTAGGAGAGTGCGTGTGCAGGTCGTACTTTCAAGCCGTGTGTCACAAATGATAACGCCAACCCACCACCTGATGCTGAGACCAATCTGCGAAAGTTATAACATAAAACAGGGTTTCATCAAATCAATATCACACGAAGAACACATCTGAAACATACATTAGCATTAGCGAAACAAAACTGCAGTACTCAGACAAGGAAACATAAACATATCAAAAGTACAGTTTTGGAAAGAAATGAAGCTTACCGAGACGTAAGATCATCTTTGCCTCTGATTGCACTCATTATGGATGTAGTTCCTAACACAACAGCGGAAAATACTGAACAGTCCCGAGCAAGTAAACGAGCGTCCTGATTCAACGCAACAAATACTCTTTTGTTAGAAATTAAATTACTTTGGAAAATGGGGTTTTTAGGGTTTATGAAGCTGAGCAAAACCTGAGTTCGGCTCAGTGAGTATATGGATCGAGGGTTACGACGGGTCAGTGGGCCAATCACCATTCCTCCAATACCGCCAAAAAAAGCTCCGCCCAAACCGCCATATGCGGTCTCGATGACGGCTTCTTTCAGCTCCTTCATTGTTTGTTCGCTTTTTATTTTGCCTCTCTCTCTCTCTCTCTCTCTCTCTCTCTCTCTCTGCTTCTATTTATCGTGTCGATTCCACTAGGTCATATATAAGATATGTTGGGCCTTCCAGGTCCATTTATTTGTGTTTGGTCCAAAAGTGCCGGTTTCTTGACACCATCATATGATTCATATCTCTGACTCTGATGCGTTTCTAGTTTCCGCCACCCGATGAAATATCTCTCGGTTTGTGCCTGATTTTTGTTCATTGATCAGATCTTCTGTAAAGCCCGATTGCCATAGCTAATGTGGGTTTCTCATGTCCACTCACTCGACCCCTGGATCTCGTCACCATGTGTGGCGGGTGGTGATGCGTTAATTTCTCTTTGAAAATCATGTTTATTAATCATGTAATAACAACATGACTTTCGCCCTGTTTTTATTTCACTCACATGATATCACTATAGTCATCGGTCACCCATCACCCATCCTTCTACTACTATAACTCAAGCAAACTAAACTCTACAATTTTAAATAGATGTGTATCCTAAAAAACAAATGCACTTTAGTGACATATATAAACAAAATCAATTCAGTTAAACTTTTTTACATATGCTAAAAATCAGGATGTTACATCTTCATTGATGAATTTATGTTTCTTGATTTTTTTTTGCTTTGTCTTTACTTCCGATTCATTCCATTTTAGCAATATAATTGTTATGCTATGTTTGGCAAATCATACGGTGTTTAAAAGGTCCAATATTTAGGATAGAGTGGGAAAATATATGTCATGTTACTATCTTGCTTTCCTCTGAAAGAATATATGATTTAGGAACTGTTTGTTTCTCCATCCAGATGAGCCATCTCGATGGAGATTAGAGTTTTGTTTGTTTAGGCATTAAAAGTACAAGTCATCTGGATGGTTCATCTGAATGAGTTTTAAAAATCTAGGCTTAATTTTGAAAATCAGCTGGCTGATCCAAATTGAACTATCTGGATGGAGATGATTATGTAAAAATGGTATGATGTCTATTATACCCCTATATAATTCACAAATTAAAAACTTCTAATATCATTTTGTTACTCACGAAAAAATGACAAAACCTCAAAAACGTATTCTTTTACCAAAACCACAAAACGCATTTTTCGCCAGAACCATAAAATGTAGTTTTCCGCCAAAATCGCAATTTTTTCGTCAAAACACACTTTTCCGTCAAAACACATTTTTCCATCAAAACCAAAAAAAACACACTTTCACATTAAAACACATTTTCCGGTCAAAACCACAAAAACACATTTTTACATCAAACACACATTTTCCCGCCAAAATCGAAGAACGCATTCCCCCCCACCCCAAAACCACAAAAAACCCATTTTTCCGCAAACCGTAAAAATACATTTTCTCGCCAAATCTGTCAAAACGCTTTTTCCGCGCCAAAATCGCAAAAACGTGTTTTGTGCCAAAACTGTAAAATCTGTTTTCCCGCCAAAAAAAAAAACACGTTTCCCCGCCAAAACCACAAAACACGTTTTTCCGCCAAAATACGTTTTCCCGATAAAACCGCAAAAAACACGTTTTCCCACTAAATCCAGATTTTATAAAAACGCATTTTCTCGCCAAAATGCAAAAACACGTTTTCCCCCAAAACCGCAAAAACACGAAAATTTATTTTCATTTAGAAGATTCATTTAGATTAGGGGTGGGCAAAACATCCAAACCGAATCGAACCGAACCGACCCAACCGAAGTTAAACCGAACCAAACCAAACCGTGTTCTTTACATAACCCAATTGGTTCATGTTTTACTCAATCCGAATGGTTTGGTTTGGTTTGGTTTTAAACCGAACCAAACCTATAAACCCAATATATATATATATATATATATATATATATATATATATATATATATATTGTAAATTTTAGTTAGAGTTTCGTTTTCCACATTTTCTTAACTTCCATATATTTTTAAAAAATTTCAAATATGATTCAAATAAATGAATAATACTATTATATATATTCTCTAATTCTAATACCTAGAGATTGTACTGAAAACAAAATCTAAAAACTATAAGCATCTATACCGTAGTCGTCTTGTCTCGTTCATCTTCTCTAATTTCCATTATCTAAAAGTAAAATTATGTAACAGAGTTATAACAGGATCAATAAAAACAAAAAGGTAGATGCAAATAGTGTTTTAGTTTATAGATTTTGGAATGCTTACAAGTCTTTTTACGTTAATTTGATTAGCCATCATATTTTATAACCAACCCGAACTACACCGAACCAAACTACACCATAATAAAGTAAACCGAACTAAATCAAAACCAAACCGAACTAAATCTAAACCAAACCGAACTAAACCAAACCAAACTAAACCCAAACCAAACCCAAACCAAAGCTACTTTGGTTTTAATTGGGTTGAATTTTATAAAACCCAAACTAACCAAACCAAACCGAATCCAAACCGAACCCGAAACTAAACCGATATGCCCACCCCTAATTTAGATGAAACATCTGGATGGACAAACAAACATTTCCATAAAATCTGAATAAATCATATGGATAGATCATATAAATGGATCAGTTCGATGAAGATGACAGATGTTGAAACAAACAGTCCTTAATACATAATAAATTTGTTCATGTCGTCTCTCATTTGGTTTGTATTCTTCACAGATTTGAGCTTCGATTTTGTATTATGTTGCAAAAGAAAACTGATTAAGGAAGACGAATATTCAAATGATGAGATTTGATCTAAAATTTTCACAACGGTCGTCTGAGACAAATGTTGTTTGATGTACTGATTGCTCTTCTCTGATGAATAAAATGTGTATCTTCATTAGTAAACCTTCTTTTCGTTATAGAACCAAATTTTGTTGATTTCATATATTAATATATCACCTGATGAATGCCAAAACGAGTTCCAATTAGATTGATGATTATATAGTTCAAGAACCTTAATGAGATGTTTCTTTCATTATTTATGAGACATTGTACAAACGGATCCACGAAGAGATTGTACAAACTTTTAAAGTTTTAGATTGTTATTTCTTTTATTCCAACAAGGATGTCGTATTCTGTTGATGTTTACTTCTCCAGTTAACACTTGTTGGCAAACCAAGAACGAAACAAATTGGATGTCATTACATTTCTTACTACTATAAGAAATTTATCCATGTCAGCCTTTGAGGTTCTTTGTATAGATAGATTCCCATGCTGTCCCTCTACAAGTCTACACACTTTTTCTCACATCTTTACGAGAAAAGGCAAGAGATTCTCTCATGGCAATTTCGATGATCTCCGGAGCTGTGCTTAGTGGATTGGGCTCTACTTTCACGATCAGCAGGAGAAGCGGTGTTGGCAGTTGAAGGTATGAGATTTGGCCGGAAACGTGTGATCATTGCACCTAAGCGCAAGAAGTCGTGCGGCATGGCTGGTGATGGCAACGTTCCCAAAACTCGATCATACATGGCTCAATGATGCTCGTAAGTCTATTTGTTTTAGACATATCGGAGATCGACGTAAATAATGGAGATTGACTAATTCATCAAAACTCTAGCTAACACGAAAAAAACGTAGATGGTAACTATTCTCTACTTTAAAAGAGAGAAATAATACACATTATGATCCCATGGCATGATTTTACATCACATTTAACTCTTTTGTGTCAATATTTAATCAAATTCTAGATCGTTATTTAGACATCAACTAATTTAGTTTAAAATTTTAAGTATCTAGCATGTACTTCTTTTATCCATCTTCATGAAATATATAAACTATAAACATATAATAATTTTTTATAATTGAAATAGTGTAAAAACCTCTTCAGACCTTAATATATATATGATCAGTTTGTTATACACTTTTAAAATCGTTTTTTATTTCCACTTGTCAATTTTTTTCTCTCTAAAATTTATAGCCATTTTGTTCATTTTGTCAAACTGTCACACAGAGGAAAGAGAGCAAAAAGACTATACTTTCTTGAGAAAGCTGGTGAAGCCATGGACATGGTGACTGAAAATACTCACATTGACGGAGTAAAGCTAAAGAGATGGGGAAGAAGCTGTTTCATTGACGGAGAAAGCCAAAGATTTTGTAGTTATGTATTTCAATATAAGGATGTGTTATGCTGTTGTTTTCAATTGAGCAGACATAACAAATTTCAGCGAATAATTAAAGTCATGTTCTCGGTTAAGTCTTAAGGTTATTATTACAAACTAGCAAGGTTAGGTCTCAGAACTACACCTCCAAGATTCTAAGTCATTACCACCATATAGAAAAAAGGGTAGGGATCAAATTACTGCTTTCCTCACTTGCGGTTTACCATCTTGTGGTACCTGCATTTCAAAACAAAAGATCATGGTTGGATCCAATCCATATCTTTGATCCATGTGAGAGTAGAGAAGCTTGTAAACAAACCTCTTGATATGATCAAGTATCAAAAGCCTTGCCCCTGATGGAATGCATGTCCACTTCTTTTAGATCACTGGATTCAGAATTCATCAGAAAGAGGATTAGTTTATAGTTGCTACATAATAGATTCAAGCTTTTAGGAGACGTATACACAACCTATCAGGGACCAAAGGCAAGGTGTAATCAGCGAGATGTGCCTTTTTGAAGTTCTTCTCGTATTCCTCAAGCCCTAGCTTGGATAGCATAGCTTTATAATTTGTGTAAAAGGCGTCTTGGGCATTGCGCGATCTGATTGTTTCATCCACTTGATAGGAAAAACAAAAATGGTGTTAAGTAAGAAGAAGATATATACTCTTTGTATTTGATTAATGAACAATCAATCACCTTATACATCGTTCCTGAAGCAAAAGCGTACCAAGCAGCCCAGGAGAGTGCGTGTGCAGGCTTTACTTTCAAGCCTTGGCTCACAAAAGAGTATGTCAACCCACCACCTGATGCTGAGACCAAACTGCAAAGTTAAAACAAAAAAAAAACAGGGTTTGATCAAATCAATATAACAACCCAAAGAACACATCTTGAAAGCATACATTAGCCAAACAACTTGAAGATTCTCAGAAAAGGAAAGTGCAACACATTGACTAGGGAACATAAACGGAACCAACCCAAAGCCGACCCAAAGACCTGATTGTCTAAAGCCTGTTTTTGGAGTTCCTTGTGAGAAGCAGGATCTTTTTAGTATGTAGCGACTAGAAACTTCTCGCTGCATTGGCTCGTTAAGTATTTGAATTTATCACTTGGACTTAGTACTTGATAAAGCGAGTACTTGCTTGTAAAATATGTATTAACCAAAATAGAAATACAATTCATATAAAATAAGCATATGAATTTTATTATTTTCTATTAATTGATTTTCTTTTATCAAATCTAACATTTTTATTTGTTTTCAGTTGCAATATAAGTACAAACTAAAATACGTTTAATAGATAATAAGTTTTTAACGGATAAAACGGTTATGAACAATATGTCACATAGCGAAACAAGAATTAAAAATCTAAAGATATTTTGATGCTTGACTTATACTTGCAAATAATAACATTTTCGGCTTGTTACCTGATTTTAAACTATTGAGTAATTGATTTTTCAAGAAGAAATTAGGCAAATAACATTTATAAGCGAAGCACAGAAGAAAATCATGGTCAGCTAATTTTAAAAATTCAGTGGACCAAGATTTTTGAAACTGTAAAAACTCCTGCAATGTTATTTAACAAAAAAAATTTTATGAGCGAGTAACAAGTTCAAATAAGCTGTGTAGTTAAAAACAAATTTAAAAGTTAGTACTTGATTTGTATTTGCAAGTTTTTAATCTAAGATATTTGGGATCTGGCTTGTTCGTTGGTATTAAATTTTACGTGACAAATAGAAAATGAGTAGCGGGTACAAACGAGTATCGAGTATCAGTGCTAATAGCGCTATTTACTTGTAGAGAAAGCTTCTCATTCAGCACAACAATCTTACTATAAATACCACACGCATCTTATGATCCTTTCTAGACACATGCACTTGAAGACACTGCCTGAAGCCGCCACAAAGTGTTTTGCTTAACCACACATTAGACTTCAGCGAACAAAGTTATGTTATGTTAATGGCTTCGAATTTTCATAGGTGGTTAAGTCTTAAGGTTATTATTACAAACTAACCAGGTCAGGTCTCAGAACTACACCTCCAAGATTCTAAGTCATTACCACCATATAGACAAAAAAGGGTAGGGATCAAATTATTGCTTTCCTCACTTGCTGTTTACCATCTTGTGGTACCTGCATTTCAAAACAAAAGATCATGGTTGGATCCAAATTCATATCTTTGATCCATGTGACAGTAGAGAGCTTGTAAACAAACCTATTGATATGATCAAGTATCAAAAGCCTTGCCCCTGATGGAATGTCTGAAAGCTAAAGTGAAACAGAGGAGAACAGAGAAAGATTTCAAAGTTTCATTCTCATTGCTTGAAGAAGAAGAGTTTACAAGATAGAGTATTTATATAGAAGACTTAAGCAAAGCCCTAATGGAATATACTGTAGCATATTCTATTGCAAGCTGTAAAATCGAACTCATGTGTCTCTGTCCGTAAGGAGACAAAACCTGTTCTGCATTTTAATGTTAGAGTCCGTACTCTGTTTTGCAGTAAGGGATGCTTTGTCTTCACGTTTTGCAGACTTAGCCGTTGAGGTCTTTGACTGGACTTTAGTCTTCAACTCATTACCGGAGCCCATCTCTCTTATTGGGCTTGTTGTGTTTAATTACACCCCCTCGCAAACTCGAGGTGGGAGCATCTTCCAAACCGAGTTTGAACCGTAGCTCAGTAAAGGCACGTACTGGAAGCGACTTCGTGAAAATATCTGCAATTTGCAGACTAGCAGGGATATGTTTAACAACCAGTGATCCTTTTGCCACTCTCTCTCTGGCATAGTGATAATGAGTTTCGAAGTGTTTAGTTCTTTTGTGCAAGACAGGATTTGCGGTGAGATGAACCGCTGAGAGGTTATCACAGTATGTCTCAGCTGCTTCTGTCTGCGGGATCCCGAACTCCAGTAGTAGAGCTGAAATCCATGAGAGTTCTGCAGCTGTATCAGAGAGGCATCTGTATTCGGCTTCAGTAGAGGAACGAGCAACACTGTCTTGACGTTTTGCAGACCAGGAAATTATGTTGGAGCCAAGGAAGGTACAGAATCCACCTCTAGTATCTTTGCATCCTGTCCAATCACTGTCGCAATAAGCTCTCAAAGTCATGTCAGTATTGGCAGTGAGGGAAAGTCCCATGTTGAGCGTCCCTTTCAAGTAGCGAAGGATCCGTTTCAAGAGTTGAAAATCAGAGAGAGTCGGCATGTGCATCTTCTGGCACACAAAATTGACAGCGTATTGAATGTCTGGCCTGGTGAGAGTGAGGTATTGTAGCTTACCGGCCAGGCTTCGGAAGTATGTTGGATCAGAGAATAGAGTCTGTTGATGTGGTACTCTGTCAGTCTGCAGCGGCAGAGGAGTAGGCATGGGAGAGCAGTCGAGCATGCCTGCAGCTTGGAGTAAATCAGTAGCATATTTTTCTTGATTTAAGAACAACCCATTCTCTGTATATGTAGCCTGTATTCCAAGAAAATAGCTGAGAGACCCCATGTCTTTCATTCTGAATTTGTCACTCACGGAATGAAGAAAATCCGACAGAAGCTTCGTGTTGTTTCCCATAAGGATCATATCATCAACATATAAAAGAAGTAACATGATGTTCTTTCCATGTTGATAAATGAATAAGGACGGATCACGAGCACTGCATAGAAAGCCAAACTTAATGAGGTAAGAGCTAAACTTATCAAACCATGCTCTTGGAGCTTGTTTAAGCCCATAGATGGCTTTATGCAGTTTCCACACATAATCAGGATGATCCTTATCTGCAAACCAGGAGGCTACCGCATGTATACTGATTCCTGTAGCTCTCCATGTAAAAAGCATTTTTTACATCCAATTGCTTCACATCCCATCGCTCTGTTACTGCCAAGTGGAGGACCATTCTGACAGTGGCTGTCCTGACTACTGGACTGTAGGTCTCCAAAAAGTCTACACCTTCCTCTTGTTCATACCCCTTTGCAACTACTCTTGATCGGAAACATTTAAATGTTCCATCAGAGTTTAATTTAACTCTGTGAACCCAGCGACTTCCCAGAGGATTAACGCCTGCAGGAAGAGGAACTAAACTGAATGTTTTAGTTTCCTTGCAGGTGTCGATTTCTTCCACCATAGCTCCTGTCCATCCAGGATGTTTCAACGCAGCTGCAGTTGTCTTCGGTTCTGTTGGAATGCCTTTGATAGTGTGCATGACATACCGAGGATTTGGTTTCACAATCCAAGCTCTTGCTCGAGTGACCATCGAGTGAACATTATCTCCTTGAGGAGCTGGAACCGGGGCCACCGTTGGTTCAATTTGTTCATCAGGCTCAGTGAAAGAATGAGAGTTTGAGTCCTCGTCAGATGAGGTTTGCTCAGGAGATTGAGTGTTGCTTTCTGCTTCGGAATCAGAGAAGTGCAATGCAGGAGTTGAAGCCGGGTGTGACAGAGCAGCTACTTGTTCTTCGTCACTCACAGTAGTCTGCTGTTGTTCTGCCACTGTCTTCGCTGTTGTTTTCAACCAAGCTTGTGTAAGGGGTGTGAGAGGAGGTGGGACAAGATATTTGTATCTATCTGAGAAGGGAAAAGATGCTTCATCAAATAAAACATGTCTGCTCAGGTAGACTCTTCCAGTTGGTGGATAGAGACACCTGTAACCTTTGTGTTGCTCAGAATACCCCAAGAACACGCACATCAACGACTTGGGATCAAACTTGTGTTGCGTATAAGGACGGAGATAAGGAAAACATGCACACCCTATTACTCGCAATGACGTGTAGACAGGTTCATTACCAGTAAGTTTCTCATAAGGACTGACCATGTCTTCATTGGTTTTTGTCGGGAGAAGATTGATAATGAAGTTAGCTGCTAGAAACACATCAACCCATAGATTTGCAGGCATCTGAGCTTGGAAAAGCATGGATAGTCCTAGCTCAGTAATGTGCCTGTGCTTTCTTTCAGCAAGGCCATTCTGCTCTGGAGTGTGTGGACATGAGACATAGTGTCTGATGCCACAGTTAGTGAGATGGGAGATGAACTGATTGTTGAGGAATTCTCCCCCTCCATCGCTCTGAAAAACTCCAATCTTCTGTTTAAACAAGTTCTCTACAAGCTGCTGAAATACTTTGAATTTCGAAAAGACTTCAGACTTTAACTTAATAGGATAAATCCAAGAGAACCTTGAGTAGTTATCAATGAATACAACATAATATCTGAACCCCTGAACTGAGACAACAGGTTCAGGTCCCCACACATCACAATGTATCCTCTCAAGAGGTCTAATGGCTTGAAAAACAGACTCTGAAAAAGGAAGTTCACAAGACTTTCCTAAATGACAAGCTTCACACATGGACTGAGACTTCTTATTGATGGTGATAGCTTTTATTGATGATAGATGTAGCATAACTTGATGATGAGCATGCCCCAATCTTCTATGCCAAATCTCATAAGAGGCAGCTTGCTGTCGTACTGAGTAGAAGGCAAGAAACTGAGGGTTTTCCAACCTGTAGAGACCTTTATCCTTTCTTCCCTGACTGAGAAGATATTATGTTGCCTTGTCCTTAACATACACATGTGTAGAATCAAAGGTGAATTCAGTCATCTGTGAGCTTTGAAACTGACAATAGAGATTTAGTGATGTTAGGACACACTAATACATCTTTTAAGTGCAGGTTACCTGAGAGAGCTGGCAGAGGAATGGAACTGATGTGAGTGATAGGCAGAAAGTCCCCATTACCAACTATCACTAAGTCATGTCCTTCATACGGTACAGCAGAGAGCAGATATTGCGGATCGTTGGTTATGTGGTGTGTGGCTGCAGTATCAGGATACCAGTTCGTTCCAGAGCCTCCAGCACCATCTGAAACTTTCATTGTTGCTAGAGCATGCTTCATTTCTTCTACTTGAAAGGACTGATCAAAGTGTCTGTAGCACTTATATGCAGGATGACCATACTTGCCACAGATTTGACAGGTGGGTCTTTGATCAGTTACAGATGAGGAGCCACGACCAGCTTGCTGTCCGAATTGCTGAGGAAAGCCTCTTCCTTGAGTGGTGTAATAGCCTCTTCCTCGATATCCACCTCTGTTTTGACCTCTTCCACGACCAGAATAGCCTCCTCTGTCAGTGTAGAAGGCTTGATGCTGATTGACATCAGTGGGACTTTCATACTTTTGAAGTTTATCCTCGAACCCAATGAGCTTATACATGACATCTTCAAAGCGTGGTCCGGGAGGTGTGTCCATGGAGTCCTCTATCACGTAACTATGGCTTCATATTCTCTTCCTAAGCCATTCAGTACACCATAGATCTTTTCTTGCTCAGAGATCGGAGCTCCAATGGATTCTAGTTGGTCACACAATGTCTTTATCTCAGACAGATACTGAGACAGAGGTTTGGAGCCCTTGAGAGTTGTCTGGATACGCCTCTGGATATCAAGTCTTCTGGTAGCTGAGACTCTGTTGTATTTTTTAGCAAGCGCAAACCAAATTTCCTGAGAAGTGTGCAACCCATAGATGCTTTTGAGAGCTTCTTCAGACAAGGAACCTATCAACCAGGCCTTGATGAGTTGATCTGTGTGAACCCATTTGAGAAAGGCAGGATTGTTGGCTTCTGTAACTTGGTCTCCGTTGCGCACGGTGAGAGTAGGTGGAGGACAAGGAGTAGTTCCATTGACATATCCAAGAAGCAGCTGACTGTTGAGGAACTGCTCAAACTGAAGCTTCCAAGACAGGTAGTTGGAGTCGCCGAGTTTCAAAGTGACGACTTGAGTAATGGAGAGCAGCACCGGAGTAAAGACATCGGAAGGTGTTGGAGTCGCCATGGCTCTGATACCATGAAAGCTAAAGTGAAACAGAGGAGAACAGAGTAAAACATAAAGATTTCAAAGTTTCATTCTCATTGCTTGAAGAAGAAGAGTTTACAAGATAGAGTATTTATATAGAAGACTTAAGCAAAGCCCTAATGGAATATACTGTAGCATATTCTATTGCAAGCTGTAAAGTCGAACTCATGTGTCTCTGTCCGTAAGGAGACAAAACCTGTTCTGCATTTTAATGTTAGAGTCCGTACTCTGTTTTGCAGTAAGGGATGCTTTGTCTTCACGTTTTTCAGACTTAGCCGTTGAGGTCTTTGACTGGGCTTTAGTCTTCAACTCATTACCGGAGCCCATCTCTCTTATTGGGCTTGTTGTGTTTACAATGTCCACTTCTTTTAGATCACTGGATTCAGAATTCATCAGAAAGAGGATTAGTTTATAGTTGCTACATAATAGATTCAAGCTTTAATCGAATATATGATTTAAACATGATAAAATTGTAAAAGTAACAAAAGAAAAAGAGGAAGTAAAAAATTAGAGTTGGTTGTGTAAATGAGGTAGAAGGGGAACATAAGTGCGTACAACATGCCGGTCGTATGTTTCTGTATGGTTAGACAATCTTTAAAATGGTCTATATTAGGTTAAAAATATACACGTAGAGATTATACAAACTTTTAAAAGATTTGGATATTTTTCTGTTTTTAATTTATGCAAGCATGTCATAGTCTGTTAATGTTACTTCTCCGGCGTATCTTTTTTTTTTGTTTCTTATATAAGAAATTCTAGACTATTGGCAAACCAAGAACAAAATAAATTGGTTAGTTTGTTTTGTTGCTCCAAGAAAAAGAACACACAATTTTTATCACATCTTAAGATAAATTAAAGGCAAGAGAGACTCTCATGGCAATTTCGATCTCCGGGGCTGTGCTTAGTGGATTGGGTTCTACTTTCTCGATCAGCAGGAGAAGTAGTGTTGGTGGTGGAGGTATGAGATTTGGCCAGAATAGTGTGATCATTGCACCTAAGCGCAAGAAGTCGTGGGTCAAGACAAATCACATCAGGGACTCTTCTTTTTGGTGTTTAGACGAGAACAAGATAGCCTCATGGACTTCGAAAGCGCTTCTTAAACTGAGACCTCTTGCTGAGAGATTCATCAGATGTAAGCTTGGGAATGACATTAAAGCAACTTTTGGGTTTGATCGCTCGTGCGAGCTTGGACCTTTAATCCTGTATTTTGGTACCTCCGGCCCCATGCAAACAGGGATACAGCTAACTTCTACAGTAGCTGGTGCGTGTTCTGGGGATGGCTGGTTACTGCGACCGGCTAGATATTCCAAATTATGTAGTGCTTGATGCCTCTTCCCGCGCTCTCCTTATCTACTGATACTTACTCTTGGACAGCGAATGACTTGGACATGGACTCTTACTCTGCAAAGCACACATGGGAATCTCTTCGGCCGCAGGGGCAGAAACAAAGTTGGGCAAATAAGGTTTGGTTCAAAGGTCACATTCCAAGCCATGCTTTCATGATGTGGGTAGCGCAATTGGATAGGCTGCCAACAAGATCTTGTCTTGCATTGTGGGGACTTCAAATTGATACATTATGTTGTGTCTGCAATCACTACCACGAAACACAGATCACATTTTCCTTAGGTTCACTTATGCAGAGCAACTCTGGAAAATGGCGATAAAGAGGTTGGGGTACCGGCCAGTCCTCTTCCATACTTGGGAGGCTCTTCTTGCTTGGATTAGTCTAAAGGTCCGCCACTGTCCTACTACTCTTCACAAGTTAACAGTTCAGGCAGTGCTGTATAGGCTGTGGCGTGAAAGAAACCAACACCTCCACAATGGACCATCAACACCACCACAAGTATGTTTCAAAGAGATAGACAGGCAAATCGAAAATGCGATCTTGGCAAGGAAACACTGCAGGAACTTTAAGCACCTAATGAGAATCTGGTTGATGCATGAATAGTGGATCATCTTAGCTTCTGAAGACTTAACTAAGCTCTTCCCTGTTTTTTATTTTTTTTGGCTTGGGTTTGCTTCTCCTTTTAAACTTTTGTATAAGTACAATCTTTCTCATTTGATAAATGAAATTCACATCCTTATCAAAAATAAAAAAGAAGTCGTGGGTCATGGCCGCCGTGGCAGGTGATGGCAACCCAAAACTCGATCCAACATGGCTCAATGATGCTTCGTAAGTCTATTTGTTTTAGACATATCTGAGATTGACTAATTGATCAATACTCTAGGTAGCATGAAAAACTCGTAAATGGTGATATTTCAATAAGGTTGTGTTATGTTGTTATTTTTAATTGAGCAGACATTAAACTTCAGCAAAAAAGTTATGTTCTTGGCTTTGTCTCAGACTCTCAAGGTTATTATTACAAACTAGCAAGGTTAGGTCACTTCTCAAAAAGAGTCTTGGGCATTGTGCGAGCTGATTGTCTCACCCAACTGAAGGGAAAACCAAAAAAAAATGGTTTAAAGTAAGAAGAAGGTATGCTCTTGTATTATTAATTTATGAATCCACTTAAGGCCGACATAAACAATTCATCATACACCTTATACATTGCTCCTGACAAAACAGCGTAAACAGCAGCGTAGCATAGTGCGTGTGCAGGCTTTACTTTCAAGCCTTTGCTCACAAATGATAATACCAACCATGGGCAGATCTAGAAAGCTTTTTAGTGGGGGCACCATATTATAAACAACAACAACAAAAAAATTTGATGGGGACACTTTTATAAATTTCTTCACTAAATTAATGATATTTGATAAACTAAATAAAACTATTAAAGGAAAAATATAAATCAGTAGGGGGCATGTGACCTCGTACCGCGCACCTCCGTCCGCCCCTGATACCAACCCACCACCTGATGCTGAGACCAGACTGCAAAGTTATAACATAAAACAGAGTTTCATCAAATCAATATCACCCAAAGAACACATCTTGGAGCATACATTACCATTAGCGAAACAAAACTGCAGCATATAGGAGATATATGATTAGGGTCATAAATGTAATTAGTTAATACCTAATGACAACAGTATATATTTTGTATAAATATTGTACAAATACACATCAATAAAGTATTATGCTTTTTTCAGTGGCGAACCCAGCAAAAAATATCTCTGTGGTCAAAGATGCTTCTGGGGATAATCAAAATGTGGCTTGGGGATTCATTGGTAGAGTTCCTGACCAACTACTCTGTGATTTATTTGTGTTATATCTTACAAATCATAAATTTTGTTGTTTTTGGTGGTGTCAGTTGAACCCACACCTCTTCATGTGGGTCCGACCCTGGCATCCTTTCATACATGGTATCAGAACTTATTAGAATACCTAAATTTTTTTAACCAGCCTAGATTCTTCTCTTCCTCTTCTTCTTCTTCTTCTTCTTCTTCTTTCTCTTCACCCTCTGTTTTCTCATTTCTCTCATGTCAATCATGGCCAACGAATCACCTGCTACATCGTCTCCAACAACCGTACGCTACTCAATGTCAATATGGCCAACATTACTAAGCTGACCTCCACAAATTACAGTATGTGGAACCGCCAAGTCCACTCTTCTTGATGGTTATGATTTGGCGGGTTACGTTGATGGATCCGTCGAGATTCCACCACAGACACTCGCTGTTGATGGAGAGGTGACTGTCAACAAGGATTACTTGCTCTGGAAGCGTCAAGATAAGTTGATCTATAGCGCTTTACTCGGAGCCATCTCAACGTCTGTAAAATCGCTTCTTTCCACCACTACCACCGCTGTTGAGATCTGGAACATGCTCTCTACGTTAAGCCAAGCCGTGGTCATATCCTTCAATTGCGACAACAACTCAAACAATGGAAAAAGGGAACCAAGTCCATTGATGAGTATGTTCAGGGGCTTACCAATCGGTTTGATCAGTTGGCGCTATTCGAGAAGCCACAGATCATGAAGACAAAATCGGGTTTATGCTTGCCGGTCTTCTAGAGGACTACAATCACTCACAAACTCTAAAATTTGATAGAATAAAAACAAAAATAAAACTAGAGGTTAAGCAAAGAGAAGCAGAGAAAAGAAAAAAATAATTTATGGAAAGCTATCAAAGAAGTATATGATTTAGAGGAACATGTTCATTAAATTGATTCGTTAATTAGGCCTAAAAGATATATTTATTAGCATGTCTGTGATAAACGTTTCGGTTGGGTTAAGCATAATGTGATATGATTTTGATTTTAGCTATTATTTTTATGTGGTTTTATTTATTTTTATTATTTAGTGATGTTGGATTTGTATACGGGGTTTTTTGTGCTTTTGATTACATGGTTTTTATGAGGAAATTGGTATTGCAATTTTTTATTCATGTTCAAAACATACGATGTAGTAGTCTAGTTTGAAAGAGATGTATATACAACCGATCAGTGAGCATGAACGGTATTGCAATTTTTTGTCCATGTTCAAAACATTCGACAAGAAGCTTCATCTCAGTGTGTTATGTTAGTATGTAGAGACATTGATTTATATTTGCTTTATTTTTTGTCAAGAATTCATTAGTAGCTTTTATGTATTATAACTTCAATAAATAAGGATAAGACAAATCCAATCAAAATAACAAGATATAACTCCCCTTAATTTCTGATTAAGCGGATTACCCTTTCATAAGGCGATTTTTATAGTATTTTGGTTGAAGTTTTAGCCTCCTCTTCTCCGATATTCATATATGACTTCTGAGAAATCAGATTTTATTTATCCTCTATGAATCTAAAAGTATCTCTCTTAGTGTTGGGATTATTCTTGGTTGTTTATACAAATTTAAAAGTCGTTACTTGACTTATTTGCAAATTTTCAGTTTAAAATAACTGGTACTTGGCTTGCTTGTTTTCAAATAAGTCAAGATAATTGATAATTGGTACTTGGCTTGATTTCCGACCGGGATGGATCACAAATACAAAATGACTAGAGGGTACAAGCGAGTATCAAGTATCACTGTATCAGTGCTAATAGCGCTATTTACTTGTAGAGCAAACTTCTCAATCAGCACAACAATCTTACTATAAATAGCGCACACAACCTATGATATTTTCTGCACACATGCACTTGAATACATTTCCTGAAGCCACCAAAAAGTGTTTTGCTTAACCATACATTAGACTTCAGCCAACAAAGTTATGTTATGTTCTTGGCTTCGAATTTTCATAGGTGATTAAGTCTAAAGGTTATTATTACAAACTGTAGAGATTATTATCTTAAGTTACTTAGGTTTCAAGTTGCCTTAGATCTAGGTTTAACACTGATAGTAAATACACAGTCAATTTAACGAGTTCCCGGCTTCTAACCGGTACGTCTCGTGGGAGAACTCCTGCTCCCAAAATCCACTAGATCAAAGAGACTCTAGCAACACCAAATCAGTGTGCTAGATGGTTTGTTAGAAAGAGGTCAATCCAACTTAGCTAGAGAATACAATCAACCTTGCTAGATCAAATAGACTTAAGCCTAAGCTATTTATCTTTGTTGATGTCTTCTTTCTCTTGCTCATAGAACTGTGCCGATTGACTCCTGCTGTTGTTGCTTTGTATCTGCCGTGACCTAATGACAAGTTCTCACATCTACTTATATATGTGTGTTGTCGATCAGGTACAATGCTGGAGTGGGCTCTCAAAGACTTGGCCCAAGACCTGTATTTGTGGTTGGCCCATCAGAAGTATGCTCGAGCCAAACTACTTTCACAAACCTCCACCAGTTTGGTTGAGCCCAATACTGGCCCAGTCGGCTGAAAAACCCTTATGCGGACACTTCCCTTCCAGTTGTCTCTTTGTCTGTTTCGCGAAAGCACTTCATCAGTGTGACTCTCTCTCTCTCTCTCTCTCTCATCTTTTCTCTTTCGAACACCTCCTCCATGGAAATTGACTTGGCTTCTCCGTGAGATATCATCGCCTGCTGCACCGCGCATGCGTTGCTCCACCCAGACGGATCTCGTCAGCTCCACCCAAGAGGACGATTCACCATCTTGAGTACACGGTGGCTACCACCGTTGCATATCCTCGTTAGTATCCTCAGGTACATCTAGTCTTTTCCATCACAAGTGACTAGGATCGTCTGTTAAGAATACTAACCGGATCTTGGAGTGTTTAGCTTGTGGGAACCGAAATTCACACCGTCAATTTTAATGAATAAGATTGCGGAGGAAAGCCAAGTTAACCCGACTTTCCTTGAAGGTCCGGATTCTCTGCGACAACCAACGACAAGTGACCGAATAAATGCGGAAAAAGATTTGTTAAGATTTGAGACTGGACCTTAAGAAAGGCTGCCTACGTACCCCTTTCGAGGATCAAGTCGGACGTAGTTCAGTTAGAAAGAATTGAACAAGAGATCGAACCGTCTGGGCGGGTTCGTCTAGTATGAGCGTTTGTCATAGAAACAGGCATGTCGAAGATAACGCCTAGGGTTTCTATGTGCGGAGCTCTTAAGTAAAAGAATTGTCCGATCCTTCCGAGAGGAGCGGAGATTTGCGAGCAGGAGGCGGCCAGACGTTCTAGGGCCTGGTTCGTCTAATATGAGCGTTGGTCATAGAAGCGGGCATGTCGAAGATAATGCCTAGGGTTTCTATGTGCGGAGCTCTGAGTAAAAGTATAGTTAGATCCTTCCGAGAGGAACGTGGGTCTGCGGAGAAGATAAAACTAGAACAAGAGGCGGCCAGACGTTCTGAGTTCTGCCTCGCTGGCCTAACCGCCTAAGTTCTAAGTTCTCTAAGCTAGCAGGATGCTCTAAGTCTCCAATCTAGAATTTTCGGATCCCCTTCTCTTCTGCCCTTGCTCTCCTTATATATCCACTCCAAGGTCGGTTTGCCTTAGGATGATGGACCTCGCCTTTGGGCCCAAGCTTATCTCTTCAGGAAGTATTCCATTTTCGTCGATCTTTGTAATTATCCTCGAGTTTTCGGTGACTTGATGTTTATCCGATGTTCGGGATATCGGACAAACCGTCATAGCCTGATTGGGCCTGAATTCCTAAATTCGTAAGTTAGTCCGTGGACTTGTCTTAAGTCGTTAAACGTTTTATACGATTTCTCGAAAAGACTATCTTTCTCGTAAAATAAACCGTATAACCTAAAGGATCGATGTTCAAGTTAATCGACCTTGTTCTATACGATATCTTCTACGAGAAATCCAATCCTTCTAGTTTTTGTCGTAAAACATCGAGGATGATTCCAATCGAGTCGTAGGATGTTTATTCCGTAGCCGTGATCGTCCCAAACTCATGATGATTGATCCAAACAAGCCAAGATGGGATCAGACCGAACACGATGGGACCGAGACCAGGACGAGGGCCGTCGACCGGCGCCAGGCCGGGGTGCCGCCGGCGCCAGGCCAGCCCGCACGACGGGTGCCGCCGGCGCCAGGCCGGGTGCCGCCGGCGCCAGGCCAGCCCGCGCGACGGGTGCCGCCGGCGCCAGGCCGGGTGCCGCCGGCGCCAGGCCAGCCCGTGCGACGGGTGCCGCCGGCGCCAGGCCGGCCCGCGTCACGGGTGCTGCCGGCGCCAGGTCGGGTGCCGCCGGCGCCAGGCCAGCCCGCGTGACGGGTGCCGCCGGCGCCAGGCCGGGTGCCGCCGGCGCCAGGCCGGGTGACGGGTGCCGCCGGCGCCAGGCCGGGTGCCGCCGGCGCCAGGCCAGCCCGTGCGACGGGTGCCGCCGGCGCCAGGCCGGGTGCCGCCGGCGCCAGGCCAGCCCGTGCGACGGGTGCCGCCGGCGGCGCCAGGCCGGCCCGCGTCACGGGTGCCGCCGGCGCCAGGCCAGCCCGCGTGTCGGGTGCCGCCGGCGCCAGTCCGGCCGCGTGGTGCGTGCCGCCGGCACCAGGCCGGGGTGCCGCCGGCGCCAGGCTGTAGATCTCGGCGAGGGCTTCGATTTGATATCTTGATCGTTTTCTGGTTCCTCACGGTTTGAGAGAACGACCTCTTCGAAGTTTCGAGGCAGATTCTTTTATGTTTAGAGTTTTTGTGGTGATCGAATCTTGATGTCGTTGGGCGAGCGGACCGATCTTTCCGGGGATTCTCGTCCACGCACGCCCGTAGTCTTCCGATCTCACAGAGAGTGGATATTCTAATTTGAGAAAATCTCGTATAACTCCTTTTAGAAATTATCCGAGACTTTTTGTTTCAAGAAATACTTTCTAGAGACTTTCAGTCATTGATTCCGTCGCGACCGATTTTGACACCAACAGTTAGCCCCCCAGCTCGTTAGAACCTTCATGATGTTCTTGCGAGCGATAAGACATGTCAGGTAAGATAGGCGGAATCAATGGTTGAAAGGCTCCGTTGAAAGTGGTAAGATTGGGGCTGCGCCTTTCGAAGGCTGCCTACGTACCCTTGGTGTAGGGATCAAGCCTTCCGTAGTTCGTTTTGGAGTTTAAGACCCTTGTGATCTGTTTTCCGGCGAGACTTATATGGTCTGGTTATGTGTCATGAGAGACTTTCGAGCATGATGCTGTTGATGTATTTGTTTTTCGATTATTTATGAACTTCAGTTTTTTTCGAAGTATGAGAAAGAGGGTGTGAGTTGTCGTCTCATTCCTAGTTCCCTGATGATCACCGTACCTATTGTTTGCATAAAGCGAGATTTTCCGCGGTTTACCGATTTACGCGGAAAGTTCGTGAAACGAATAGGCTTAAGCGAAGAGACAAATTTTTGGATCTCGTATACCATACTATGTCTGTGAGATGTCAAGATCCAGCGTGGCTGGGTTTAGGGCAAGACCTAGGTTTACTCTCGGACTGAGGCTTTGCGATGACAAATCGGCTTTCGTTTTGCCTGTTTGCGATTTTAACCTGACTCGTACCGTTTAAAATCCGCGAATTGTTGTCGGCTTATATGATTTGTCTGGGCGTGAGTCGAGCTACTTCCTTTACGAAGAGCTAGACCAAAATTTTGGATTTCTTGTATAGCGCGCTATGTTTATCCTTGTCGGATGCAAGAGAGCCTACCCCTTGAAGGGCGGCTATTTGTCTGTTTAGGACGTTAGAGTTCGTTTGTTGTGATCAGCAACAACGAAATGATGCCAGTTTAGAGGCATGTTACCGTTTAGAGGTGTGTTTGTATGTTTTGAGTTTTAGAGACGAGGATTTCGTCTGGAACGTTTTGAGGAAAAGAATGTCCTTCGAGCGTTAGCGACGTCTCGCAGTGCTGAAGGTCGAGTTTCCCTTGTGCCGCATTTCGTGGTTGAAATGTTCGCGGGCTTTGGAGATGTTTTGCGAATGTTCGCAGCCAGAAACTGTTGTTTCGGTTTAGACGCAGGACCAAGAGGTCGCGTAAGTTCGACCCAGGGAGAAGCGTCTACATTCACAGTGCTTCGTGAAGTGTTGGCCTTCCGGGATTTGTTTGTATATATTAAGGATGACTCGTATAACTCTTGGAGCCTTGTCACGAGTGTTTCTTTTCATGCCGTGTTTACGGGGCGTATAGAACTTAATCGATTGACGATGAGTTTAAATCTTCCGTTAACCGTATGGTTGTTAGGACCGAGTTTTGGTATGAAGAGTTTATCGTATGATTTCCGATTCTGGGTTATGCGACAAATTGCTTGCGTAATAGTCACTTGGCGTTCTATGAACAAATCGTGGATTGTTGTTTTTAGCCGTTAAGTGATTGGAGCGGTGCTCGCTCAGTAGCTTTGGATTGGCATGGAGGCTAGATTCAGCCGTATCGCCAAGGAAATTGTTGGTAAACGATCAGACCATGACCCTTATTAAGGTCATGTTAGTTTACGATTGTCCTTAATGGGGATGCCGAATTCAGGTTCGGGCTTTACGGAAGGGCGTAGTTGGCCGAGGGCCAAATAGCGTTTGCCGAGATAGACATGCCAAGCATAGCGGAGTTTTCTGAGTTATGGCTGATGGCTTTTAGAAACGATCTTCCACTTTAGGTCTTAGTTATACGATGAATGGCTCGTATAAATTCTTTTTTTGTTGCATGAAAATCGTTTCATTTTATCCGAGGGGGACAAAGTTTAAGGGATCGACGCAGGACACGTGCGGGTTCGTCTACGTGATTATTTCCTGCTCGGACGCAACCGCGGGGAGTGAAAGCAGGAGCCAGAAACCTTGTGGAGCGAAAACTGTCTATGTCAGTTACCCGTTGGACCCATTATGTTTATTTTACGAAATTTGCTTTGTATGAATTGACTCGACCATACAGAGGATTTCTCGTAAAAGTGATGTAAGGGGGTTTTCGCCAAGGTAACCGGAGAGCGTTTCTCACGAATTACTTGCGATATTCGCGACCACGGATTGTGTTTTCCTCATTCACTTTTGCGTACTGTGAAATCGTTTTGCATAAGACCGGTCATGTTTTTTCCATAGGCTATTTTGTTTTAAAATGTTCTTGTTATACGAAAGTAATGGATGACCGGTTTCATAGAGATAGAAAATCGCAGTTTTGTTAAAGTAGCGATGTTTCCGCGGATTACACGGGAGATGTTTCCGCTAAGATTTCGACCTTTGGACGAAAGCTGCTTCGAACTACTTATGGAGTTTTACCGAAGGTTATTTCGTTATTTTCGTAGTTCACCATCATGCTATTAGTCTGACGTTGGTACACGTTTCTAGTCGCGAGTTTGCGACGAGAGACGACGTAGAGTTTTCAAGACTATGTTTGTAACGGTCGGGCTATGCCATTAGCGTTTTTTAGACGAATCTTATTGCTGCGAGAGTTTGCTTTGTCAAAAGCGTTGTCTTGATGCTGAAGCAAAAAGTTTTCGAAGATGGGATTATACGGGTATAGTATACGTACCTACTTCCCTTTTCTTTTTACGGAAGAAAACGGGTTAGCCGTTCTTCCGAAGGCTTGTGTACGTTTTTTCTTTCTTTTAGGAAGCGGGATGAGTATGCTTTTAGAACGCGTGGCGATCGTTTCTCGGTTTTTCGAGAGACTAGATCGGTTTGCATGTTCTGCCTGGACAATCAAGGAACGATGGAACAAGACTGGAAATTTTGCCTAAGACTTAGCTTGCTAGACTATCCACCTAGGTCCTAAGTTCCCTAAATTCTACGGCAGTTTTTCAAGACGTTTTTGTTCCTGTCCTACAAAGAATTTAAAACCCTTACAAAAATTTTTCGAGAAAATAGTCTTTTGAAGGTTTCGGCATTTCCGAAGGAATCCCATTTCCTCGTATAGTCGAGACGATTGGTGTTTAGAATAACCGTGATCGTACCAAACTCACAAAGATTGATCTAAACAAAGCCAAGATGGGATCGGACCGAGCACGATGGAACCGAGACCAGGACGAGGGACGTTCGACCGACGCCAGGCCGGGGTGCCGCCGGCGCCAGGCCAGCCCGCGTCCCGCGTGCCGCCGGCGCCAGGCCAGCCCGTGTCCCGCGTGCCGCCGGCGCCAGGCCGGGGTGCCGCCGGCGCCAGGCCAGCCCGCGTCCCGGTGCCGCCGGCGCCAGGCCAGCCCGCGTCCCGCGTGCCGCCGGCGCCAGGCCAGCCCGCGTCCCGCGTGCTGCCGGCGCCAGGCCGGGGTGCCGCGGGCAGGCCAGGCGTCCCGCGTGCCGCGGCGCCAGGCGGTGCCGCCGGCGCCAGGCCAGCCCGCGTCCCGCGTGCCGCCGGCGCCAGGCCGGGGTGCCGCCGGCGCCAGGCCAGCCCGCGTCCCGCGTGCCGCCGGCGCCAGGCCGGGGTGCCGCCGGCGCCAGGCCAGCCCGCGTCCCGCGTGCCGCCGGCGCCAGGCCGGGGTGCCGCCGGCGCCAGGCCGCGTCCCGCGTGCCGCCGGCGCCAGGCGGGGTGCCGCCGGCGCCAGGCCAGCCCGCGTCCCGTGTGCCGCCGGCGCCGGCCAGCCCGCCGTCCGCGTGCCGCCGGCGCAGGTCGTTTGCCGTCTGTGGGTTTTTTCGTTGTTCGATCTTTCCCTCGTCAGTCGTTTGCGGGAAATCTTTTGAGTTTTGGGAAGGTCTTTAGCCGTAGATTTCGAGATAACCGTTTTTGACCCCAACAAGAGCAAAGTGAGGTTTCCACAGGCGAGGTGACCTTGGTGATAGTTGTTCTCGTCCACAGGCGAGGTGGCCGGGAGAGTGAATTTTGTTCCCTTCGTAAAATCTCAACGGAAACTCCGATTGAGACGAAACGAAAGCCATTTTGACCTAGACACAAAGGAGAACAAAGTGGGCTCTTACTAAGGCGAACTGGGAAGACTGATCTTACCTTATGGCAAGTCGTCCTAGTAAGATCAAGCTCCGACCTCCTTTCGTTTTCCCGTTTGTTCCTCGAGAGTTGTTTGTAAGAAGTATGGCAGTGGGAATCGGTGAACCGATTTGCCGTGCTTCTGTTCCACGAGTAATATAGGGTTTCCCCAAGGTTTCGAGGAGAATAAGTTTTATTTTTCCGAGAGGTTCTCGAAAGAAACGTTTTTCGTAGAAACCTTGCTCGTTGCGATTTCTCTAACTTGGTAACAAGACGAATTTTGGGTTTGATAGATTTTATCGTTGCCCTTTCTGTTTAGATAGAGAAATTGCGAGCTCGTTTTTGTGCTCTTCCTGTGGCGGAAAGCCTGCGGCTAAGTTTTTGATTTGCTCGAGCACCGTGGCGTTTGCGTAAGCGTTGGCCATAGGAACAGTCGCTGCTGGAGTTGTTTTACCATCGTTGACGCAAACTGCAACTTTTTCTTTCATATTTCTGGACATTGGTTCGATCAAGCGCTTTGCGGCCGTATGAGTAAGAGTAATCCGTCCCCCCCCTCCTTCTAGCGCCAAACTGTGGGAACCGAAATTCACACCGTCAATTTTAATGAATAAGATTGCGGAGGAAAGCCAAGTTAACCCGACTTTCCTTGAAGGTCCGGATTCTCTGCGACAGCCAACGACAAGTGACCGAATAAATGCGGAAAAAGATTTGTTAAGATTTGAGACTGGACCTTAAGAAAGGCTGCCTACGTACCCCTTTCGAGGATCAAGTCGGACGTAGTTCAGTTAGAAAGAATTGAACAAGAGATCGAACCGTCTGGGCGGGTTCGTCTAGTATGAGCGTTTGTCATAGAAACAGGCATGTCGAAGATAACGCCTAGGGTTTCTATGTGCGGAGCTCTTAAGTAAAGAATTGTCCGATCCTTCCGAGAGGAGCGGAGATTTGCGAGCAGGAGGCGGCCAGACGTTCTAGGGCCTGGTTCGTCTAATATGAGCGTTGGTCATAGAAGCGGGCATGTCGAAGATAATGCCTAGGGTTTCTATGTGCGAAGCTCTGAGTAAAAGTATAGTTAGATCCTTCCGAGAGGAACGTGGGTCTGCGGAGAAGATAAAACTAGAACAAGAGGCGGCCAGACGTTCTGAGTCCTGCCTCGCTGGCCTAACCGCCTAAGTTCTAAGTTCTCTAAGCTAGCAGGATGCTCTAAGTCTCCAATCTAGGATTTTCGGATCCCCTTCTCTTCTGCCCTTGCTCTCCTTATATATCCACTCCAAGGTCGGTTTGCCTTAGGATGATGGACCTCGCCTTTGGGCCCAAGCTTATCTCTTCAGGAAGTATTCCATTTTCGTCGATCTTTGTAATTTATCCTCGAGTTTTCGGTGACTTGATGTTTATCCGATGTTCGGATATCGGACAAACCGTCATGGCCTTGATTGGGCCTGAATTCCTAAATTCGTAAGTTAGTCCGTGGACTGTCTTAAGTCGTTAACGTTTTATACGATTTCTCGGAAAGACTATCTTTCTCGTAAAATAAACAGTATAACCTAAAGGATCGATGTTTCAAGTTAATCGACCTTGTTTTATACGATATCTTCTACGAGAAATCCAATCCTTCTAGTTTTTGTCGTAAAACATCGAGGACGATTCCATCGAGTCGTAGGATGTTTATTCCGTAGCCGTGATCGTCCCAAACTCATGATGATTGATCCAAACAAGCCAAGATGGGATCAGACCGAACCGATGGGACCGAGACCAGGACGAGGGCCGTCGACCGGCGCCAGGCCGGTGGTGCCGCCGGCGCCAGGCCAGCCCGCACGAAGGGGCCGCCGGCGCCAGGCCAGCCCGCGCGACGGGTGCCGCCGGCGCCAGGCCGGGTGCCGCCGGCGCCAGGCAGCCAGTGCCGACGAGTGCCGCCGGCGCCAGGCCCGGCACCGCGTCAACGGGTGCCGCGGCGCCAGGTCGAACGGGTGCCGCCCGGCGCCAGGCCAGCCCGCGTGACGGGTGCCGCCGGCGCCAGGCCGGGTGCCGCCGCGCCAGCCAGCCCGTGCGACGGGTGCCGCCGGCGCCAGGCCGGGTGCGCGGCGCCAGGCCAGCCCGTGCGACGGGTGCCGCCGGCGCCAGGACGGGTGCCGCCGGCGCCAGGCCGGGTGCCGCCGCGCCAGGCCGGCCCGCGTCACGGTGCCCGCCGGCGCCAGGCCAGCCCGCGTTGTCGGGTGCCGCCGGCGCCAGTCCGGCCCGCGTGGGGCGTAGCCGCCGGCGCAGGCCGGGGGTGCCGCCGGCGCCAGGCTGTAGATCTCGGCGAGGGCTTCGATTTGATATCTTGATCGTTTTCCTGGTTCCTCACGGTTTGAGAGAACGACCTCTTCGAATTTCGAGGCAGATTCTTTTATGTTTAGGGTTTTTGTGGTGATCGAATCTTGATGTCGTTGGGCGAGCGGATCGATCTTTCCGGGGATTCTCGTCCACGCACGCCCGTAGTCTTCCGATCTCACAGAGAGTGGATATTCTAATTTGAGAAAATCTCGTATAACTCCTTTTAGAAATTATCCGAGACTTTTTGTTTCAAGAAATACTTTCTAGAGACTTTCAGTCATTGATTCCGTCGCGACCGATTTTGACACCAACAAGCTCTAGTTTGAGAGGCCAACTCAAATATAGCATTAAAAACACTCAATTAAGCAAGGAAAAGAAAGATCTAACACTAAACATCTTGGATCTACACTTAATCACTCTTAATCACCCTAACCCATGAATCTTAAATGGATCTACTCACTAATCCTCACTAATCCTCATGATTACTCTTAAACCCATGAAGGATTCAAGTTTAATCATGTAGAGAAAGAAAGAAGAAGAATTAAAGCACCCAAGAACACAAGAACAAGATGAGATTAAGATTCAAAGATCAAAGTTTCTACAAAGTGTTTTGTGATTCAAGAGAGAATAAAACTTATATCTAAAGTTGTGGTTTACTAGAGTAATTATATGGGCTTGGAAAACCTAAAAATATTAAAGAAAATGACCAAAGGTCCCTGGAGTCTTTAGGTCTCGACCAATCAGAATTGAGCAAAAAGAAGAAAATGGACGCGACCGGGGTAAGGAGGATCTTGGCCAACCCGTGTGGAGTCTACCCGCGGCCGTCTTGTCCAGTTCGTCGTCCAGCACGCCCGGGTAGTATGAACTGTAACCCAGCATCCCGCGGCTGTCTCTCGTCTGGGGCTTGCCCTGCCGCACGGGTAGAAGCACCCGCGTCCATCCAGGCCGCGTGAGGCATCAGTCTCGTTCATTCCATCTCGGCCGCGCGGGTCAGGTAAGCCGCGTCCCGTCTACCCGCGTGAAGTATTCGTCCGTCCAGCACATCCAACCGCGCGGGAAGGTGATCCGGAGGCGTCCAACCCACGGCCATCCCACGTTCCAAACATCAAGGCCAGGCCGCGCGGGTGCTCCGTCCCGAGCTCTCCAGGCCGCGTCCGTTCAGGCTTCGTCGAAGAGATGTCTGGACCGCGCGGGTCACTCATCCCGTGTCCATCTACCCGCGGCCGTCCCAACTCTCGACCAGCTTCACTTCGTCTCAACCAGGCCGCGCGGGTAGGCCAACCCGCGGCCTCCAACCCAGGTCAGGCTCATCCTGTCTCATGGTTTGGCTTGTCTAGGCATGGCCACACTTCATTCTTCACCCCCTTTTGGATCACAAAGCTCCCAAACACCTCCAATCACTCCATAGCACACTCCATCACCTGATATAGACTTATGAATGCAATATGGACTCTAAAGATGCCTAATTCCTAATCTACATGATCAAAATGCACAAGATATGATTGCTAAAACGTGTAAATATGAAAGATATCAACTCCCCCCCACTAGTCCTTTACTTGTCCTCAAGTAAACTTTTTAAAACAAAAGGAGGAGAGATATAAAGATGGGAGTTTAACCAAAAGAAAAACTCATAGCACTCAACTTGACATCCTAAAGAAACATAGCAAATAGCATGAGCAAAACTCTCTTATTATGCTCTAGCTTCTCAAGGCTTATCGATACTCTTATGCCTCTACACAAGATGCAATGCTTATCAACGAACATGATCTCTTAACCAGCTCTCACATTGATTCACACACGCACACACACAAACACACACAAGGTGAATTCTCACAGATGGGCACATGATCTCAATCATTGGCTAGGTGATCAAATGGTCTAATATGGATGAAGATGAGGGTTCAATGCAATCATTTTAAGGTGGCAATCACTCAAGAATCAAGGAGCTTGATCATTATGCAAAATTATCTAAGACTAGGAGAAATTCATGCATACATGGATCCATCCTCATCATTCTACCCTTTCTTAAGTGATTACAAATTTTACACCCCTTTCATTCATCACATAACCCCAAAATAAAAAACACTCACATCACTCACCCAAAGAACAACATTCTTTTCTTAAGACTTAACCACTATGGACCTCTTATTCACTTTTCACATTTCTAAGCTCTAACACTTTTTATTTTCCCTTCCCCACTATCTTATTGAATCTTTCTTTTTCTTTTATTTTTCTTTTCTCTTTTTTTATTATTTTTATAGGGGGAATGTCACAAACAGTACAATCAAGAGCTTTCTTTTCTTTCTATTCTAGGTCCCTAGGGATTTTCTTTTTAATGACACACTTTTGTTCGTCAATCTCAACTTTATCACTTCCCAAACCCAAGATATAAACCTTTAAGGAACAAAGACCCACTATCCATCCTAGAAGCTAGCTCAAATGATGACCTTTTGCTAGCAAGAGATGAGAACAAATCTATGTCGCTCCTTATACTCTCAAGATTTTGGACATGACAAACTTTCAAAAGAGACCTCACTCATGCAAATCAATGTAGGCTTCAAATAATGGCTAGGGTTCAAGGGTGAGGAAGTGCCATTTGGGTTAACAAAGAGTGGTACAATGGGGGGAAAGATAATCCAAATGTGTATGAGACCCATGACCAAGTATGTAAATGCCCATATGCAAGAGAAATTAAGTTCATTCAAGTCTAAATTCAGGTTGGAGCTGGTTTCAAGAACAATGCCAATATAAAGCAAACAAACATGTTTCAAGAAGAGTTTTCAAGGCTCAAAGCATGCAAGTCTTTCAAGAGATGCTTAAGCTACTTGATATGTTTAACTAGGGTGTCAATTTCAGTGCAAACAAGTGTTCTTTACAAGACATTTTCAAGCTGCTCCATATGCAAGTGAATGCAACCTATATGCCCTAGACTCAATCTTAAGAATGTAAGTGATGCAACTACATGATTCTTTTTGTGCAATTTTTCAAAATTTTCAATTTTTTTGGTTTTTTCTATGCATATATGAATGTACAATGCAATGCATGAGACTCACAATCAACAAAGCAAACATGATCAAATACCTGGTACTTCCCCCAAACTTAAATCACACAGTCTCTGTGTGAGTAAGAGAGAAGGAGATACCGAAACAAGGCAAAAGCAATGGTATATACAA
The DNA here is from genome assembly GCA_018703725.1 of Brassica juncea. Taxonomy (NCBI): domain Eukaryota; kingdom Viridiplantae; phylum Streptophyta; class Magnoliopsida; order Brassicales; family Brassicaceae; genus Brassica; species Brassica juncea. The sequence continues at coordinate 7,442,414 of CM031936.1, read as the reverse complement.
GAAGAGTTGGAGTGATAAATCAAGAGGAGACTTGGGCGTGGTGTTTGGTGTCTGGGGCTAGGAGCTGGCTTGATTCATAGCAACTAGAGGAGACTGCTACATGGTATCAATCATAAGGCTCAGGTGCTTCACCACCTTTCATCTCTCCTCTAGTGCTAGGCTCAACCTGGAAACCTCAACCACATTTATTAAAAATTTAAAGAACTGAAATAGCAAGACTATGTACAAGGATAACCATGGATTTCCTCCCAAGTGAGCTTATTTTGAGTCACTAGCTTGACTACCTTTTTCTCTTGGACTAGTGAGAAGGAGGATCCTTCCCACCTTCAAGAGTGATGGTGAGGACCTGAGAGAGAAGCTCTTGAAGCTTGATGGGATCACCTTGGAGCTGAGGAGTGATGATGGCTCTAGCACTTGAGAATGGCGTGGACTTGCCCTTACACTTGTGCTTGTACTCAATGGCACCCACCCTTGAGCTTCATTGGATGGAGAGTGGGAGTCTGTGGGAGCAGACCAAGAGGTGGAGGATGAGATTCTTTCAGCATTTTCTTCTTGCCGTGAGTGGCTTTTGAGGGTCCACTCATCCCCTCCCTTTTAGCACTTTCCAAGTGTTCAACACACAACTCTTTAGAAGACTCTCCAGCAAGACCTTCTTCCTCACAAACAACCACTTCATCTTGGGGCTTCTCAACACCTTGTTCACCACAAGTGATTGTCCCACAATAGCCAACATCCAATGGAGATTGGAGGGGATAGGAGACAGCCTTGTTCACATGCATGAGGGTGACCTTCTTGTTGGGAAAGTCAATGCAAGCTCCAACTGTAGCGAAGAAATGAGTGCCAAGGATCAATGGAACTCTCTTCTCAGTTGCCATCTTCAAAACAGTGAGGTCAATAGGTATGGTGCAGGATCCAATCTTCAACGGGAAGTCTTTGATGATACCAATTGGGGTTGTAGAGAAGAAAAGTCCCCCAAAGGTGCGAGAAGAACTATCTGGCTCAATGCTTTAATCCCAAGACTCTTCACCATCTCCATTGAAATCACAGTCACACTTGCACCAGAATCAACCAAAGCATCATTCATAGTGATCGTACCAAGGGAGCAAGTCAATGTGAACTTCCCTTGGGATTCTAGTTTTGGGAGAGGTGTGACTGAAGGATCAATCTTCAAAATGGAGATTTTCAAAAGCTCTACTACCTCTGCTTGGTGGTTTAGAATGTCCATGATGAGCATCATTTGGACATGAGCTTCACGCATACCCGAGATCTCTCGAAGCCTGACCCCAACATCACTAAGATCTTTCCTGAACTTTGAGATCACCTTCTTCCGAGCTTTGGTGAGGACTCTTTGGGGAAAAGGGAGCTTGTCATAGGGTGATAGCTCAACCTCAGTGTCTTCTTTCTTCACCTCTTTCAGTTTCTGGTCAGCTCTCCTCTCAAGTGGTTTCTCAGCCCTAGGCTCAGCTCTCTTCAGATTCGTTGCTTCAACCTTCTTGGCAGCTTCCTTCACAATCTTAGCCTCAGCTGTGGCTACAACCAATTTCTGAACTTTACCGAGCTCAGTCCCAAACACTAGCTTCTCAATCTCACCAACCTCTTTCTCATGATCACTCAGCTCAATCTCTCAAAAAGTAGTTGAGATGACAACATTGCAAGACTCTTTGGGATTCTTGTCTGGTTGTCCTGGTAGAAGACATCCCATTGGGCTTGTGGAAGATGAAGACATAGAGGCAACCTGACTCTCCAAAGCTTTGAGGTGAGAGGCAAGTTGTTGGTACTTGTTGTTTGAGGTCAGAGTAGTTCCATCTATCTTTGCATGGATGTTCTTAAACTCATAAATCACTGTCTTCTCATTTCTGGCTTGAAATTCCAAGAGTTTTCTTGAACATGGAGTCCACATTTGAATCTGGAGGTTGAGCTTGAGAAGAGCTTCCTTGAGTCGGAGGAGACTGGTTGCCTTGGTTAGTGAAACCAGGAGGGTAGCTTTGCTTGGCCTGGTATCCTCCTTGCTGATTGTTGTGGTAAGGCCTTTGCTGATAGTTGTTTTGGTACTGAAAATTGGGCTCTTTCCTGTACCATGTGCCATTAGCATTGATGAAGCAAAGCTCCTCTTGGCCTTCTAACCATCAACCACATTGATTCCTGCAGGCTGCTCTTGTTTCTGATCCCCAATGGAGTTCATCTGCTCTTGTGCTTAGCCTTCTCTGCAATAAGCATGTCCAACTTCTCCTGGAGAGACTTCAGCTCCTTCTTGTGTGCTGATCATCTCCATCAGTGCCTCTGTTCCCTCTATCATGCTCCTCACTATATACTGAATCACTCTTGGCCATGTTCTCCACCAGCTCTTATGCATCCTTCTCAGTTCTTCCCAATAAGAAACCTTTGCTAGCAGTATCAAGTCTGTTTCTGCATTGTGGGAGAGCACCACGATAGAAGGTTGCTAAGCAAGCTCTCCTTGGTGAATCCATTGAGTGGGCATTTGATACCAGTAGCCCTTGAACCTCTCCCATGCTTCACCAAGCCTTCAAGATTTTCTGCTGAAACCAAGAGATTTCATTTCCGATCTTGGTTGTCCTTGAGGTAGAGAAGAACTTTTCTAGGGAGGCCTTCTTACACTCACTCCAAGTGGGTGATAGAGTAACCTGGAAGGACCTTCTCCCATTGGTGTGCCTTGTCACCCAAAGAGAAGGGAAACAGCCCTCAGCTTGAAAGAATCTTCAGAGACTCCATTAGTCCTGGACAAGCTACAATAGCTATCAAACATGTCCAAGTGATCAAGTGGATCCTCCACAGCAAGGCCATGAAATTTGCTGTTCTCTATCACATGCAGCAGCCATGACGTGATCTCAAGTTGTTGTTCTCCACAGCTGGTGGCCTGATGCCTCGCCTATAACCATGAATGTGAGGTTGGTCATAGGTCCCAATGGCTCGAGCTTGGCGCTGTGGATGTTGTTGTTGGCGATGTGGTCTAAGATTTTCAGCTCTTGGACCATTTCCCCTTGGGGCATCACCATCTTGAGGCAGATTCTCCATATCAAACCCCAACCTTTGCAAGTGAGCCTATTGCTCTTCTTCTTTTCTCTTTATTGCTATCTCCCTCTCAAGTGCAACAATCTCTTCAACAGTGGGAACCAAGTTTGATGCACCTCTGCTTCTTGTGATCATACACCTGAAATGCAAAGGGAGAAGAAGAAGTAGAATCAATAACACAATAAAAGAAAACTCAAGCAAGTGACTAAATCCCAATGTCAAAATCAACTTAGAACTTGGCAACGGCGCCAATTTGATGTTAGGAGTTTTCAAGGCTCCTTAACCAAATGTTGTAGTATAGAAAGATTGTCGAACCAATTCAAAGAGATCTCAATGCAAAGAGAATGCCAAGCCTACGCTTAATCTAATTGCAGCCAATAAGTGAGATGGTTTTTAAACTAAGACAATACTTAAATGCAATAAAAGATGAAACTTTCTTTCAATATGAGGAGATGAGATCCATGGGTATAGGACTTGATCTTAAGTGATTAAGGTTCAAACCAAGATGTCAATCAATCTATTTCCTTATGCCTAGACACTATGCTAAACAAACTCTTTCCAAAGATGAATGCCCTTTTGCAATGATCACCGAAATACATCAAATCCTTTTGACTGTAATGATCAAGGCAAACATTAAAAATGAGTCTAATAGCTTATCCTAGCTTCTTTAACAACTAATCCCTTAGGTAAAGAAAGCTAAAAGCATAGATGAGTTGATTCAGGCATTTCATCGAACACCTTCCAGGCGGAAATGCCTAAAGCTCTATGTTTGAGAGGCCAACTCAAATATAGCATTAAAAACACTCGATCAAGCAAGGAAAAGAAAGATCTAACACTAAACATCTTGGATCTACACTTAATCACTCTTAATCACCCCCTACCCCATGAATCTTAAATGGATCTACTCACTAATCCTCATGATTACTCTTAAACCCATGAAGGATTCAAGTTTAATCGTGTAGAGAAAGAAGAAGAAGAAGAATTAAAGCACCCAAGAACACAAGAACAAGATGAGATTAAGATTCAAAGATCAAGTTTCTACAAAGTGTTTGTCGATACCAGAGAGAATTAAACTTAGATCTAAGTTGTGGTTTACAAGAGTATTTATATGGGCTTGGAAAACCTAAAAAACATTAAATAAAATGACCAAAAGGTCCCTGGAGTCTTTAAGGTCTCGACCAATCAGAATTGAGGAAAAGGAAGAAAAATGGACGCGGACCCAGGTAAGGAGGATCTTGGCCAACCCGCGTGGAGTCTACCTGCGGCTGTTCTGTCCAGTTCGTCGTCCAGCACGCCCTTGTAGTACGACCCCGCGTCCCAGCATCTCGCGGTTGTCTCTCGTCTGAGGCTTGTCCAGGCCACACAGGTAGGAGAACCCGCGTCCGTCCAGGCCGCGTGAGGCATCAGTCTCGTCCATTCCATCTCGGCCGCACGGGTCAGGTAAGCTGAGTCCCGTCTACCCGCGTGAATTCTTCGTCTGTCCAGCACATCCAACTGCGCGGGAAGGTGATCGGCGTCCAACCCGCGGCCGTCCCACGTTCCAGCATCAAGGCCAGGCCGCGCGGGTGCTCCGTCCCGAGCTGTCCAGGCCGCGTCCGTTCAGGCTTCGTCCAAGAGATGTCCGCCCCGCGCGGGTCACTCATCCCATGTCCATCTACCTGCGGCCGTCCCAACTCTCGACCAGCTTTACTTCATCTCGACCAGGCCGCGCGGGTAGGACAACCCGCGGCTTCCAACCCGGGTTAGGCTCGTCCTGTCTCATGGTTTGGCTTGTCTAGGCATGGCCAAACTTCATTCGTCACCCCCTTTTGGATCACAAAGCTCCCAAACACCTCCAATCACTCCATAGCACACTCCATCACCTGATATAGATTTATGAGTGCAATATAGACCCTAAAGATGCCTAATTCCTAATCTACATGATCAAAATGCACATGATATGATTGCTAAAAATATGTAAATATGCAAGATATCACCATAACACAAGAAAACACAGAGATCTTACATGAAGAAAGCATGGAAGACGATTGCAATAAAATAGGAAATAGGATTCAAGGATTCTTCTCTAAATCGAGAGAGAGAATGGATCCTTCTCCCGTATAAGGTAGCAATTCGAAAATAAGAAATCTCTATAGTATGGTTTTCTGAGTAAAAACTAGCTTAACTATGAAAAAGAGAAGAAATAATATATATATATATATATAGAGGTCTCTGGCGGCTGAGAGAGATGGGATCACTAGGGCGAATCCCAAAATATTTTGGAAACATCCTTAAAAATATCAGTCTCCAGAGCAGCTGCTCCGTTTGAGAACGGCTGATCCGTCAAGAATTCTCCAAGTTTGAAGCTTTTCTGCATACGTTCCTCCAAGAGCTTCCCAAACTACGCCAGACCTGTAATAACTCGAAAAGGAGTAGAAAAACTCGACAAATACCTAAAACAAATTTAGAAATATATATAAAATGTTTCAAAAACACAATATACAAACATCCAATCTGCACCTCGAAAATATGTCAAAACGAACTCCTTTACATCTTAAGACCTCAAATGGGCCGCTACACAAGATAGCAAAATGATTATTGATGAATAGACAACTCTTCTTTTAAACAGGAAGTAGAGCATTCTTTATGGGATATCGACATGATGGTATGGCTCGCTCCACAAAGGAAGACGATAGTGATGATGATCGTGTACCCGGTGAACCCACCGGTAAATTTTGTAAACTCTGGCAATGTTTGCGAATCAGTTTTGATAAAAATCATGGTAAACCCACCGATAATCTTTAGAAATCTAGCCAATAAGACTACATTTCCTCACCACCAAGATAGCCATTCCAGACTCTTAAGCGAGGTCTCATCGGAGAATGGAAAATACGATGGTTATACAGCTGCGATGAACGCTTGTATGAGCTGCAACAGTGGAGCTGAGAGGTGTCATGGAAGATCCTCAATCTTGGGGAAGTAGGTTAAGGCACAGCAAAGAGCGACCTTTCGTCTGAGAATAATACATAGTGGAAGATATTGTGCAGAAGACTGAGGCAGTGTAAGATCTGGGCACTAGGGCACAGATCTGTACCAGTGAAGCGTGACCACTGTAGGAGATGAGTTGCCCCCCTCCACAAGGCCCATCAAATGAAGAAGCCCAGTCTGACGTTACGATCTACTAGGCCTCCTGGGAACATAAGGACGGCTCAACTATGCAGCGTTTCTAGAGACTCAACTAAACACGCTTTGGAAGAGTCGGCAGAGATACATCTTTACTAGATCTCCTAACCAGGCCCATCTAGGGAAGAGGCCCAACAGGGCACGGATAAACTAGGGCGAACAACAAGACAAGGTCTATAAAAAGGGAGGGAGGCGACAGCAAGAAGGGCATCCACACTTCGACATACTCACTAGGCGGCTAGATCTAGGGTTTTCATACTTTCACAGATACTCGCCGTTCAGTGCTTCTCCGGCTAGCTCCTCGAGCACCAGCTAGTTTGTCCCTTTACTTTCCTTTTTGTAATCTCTAGTCCAGATCTAATAAAAGAGCGTCTTTGTTCGTCCCACATCTCTCTTTCTCTTACTCTGAACCGTTCTTGGCACAAACAATTGGCGCCCACCGTGGGGCCAAGAACAAAGTAACGTTACCAGATCTAGACATGCCCGTCGACGAAACCGTCTCCGGCACTTTAGGGGGGGAACCGACTCCGACTCCTGAACCCACAAACACCTCTTCCGGCCAACTTCATGAGCTCCGTCATGGCGCGTTTCGCCAAGAAAGATGAGATCCAGAAGGGAAACGCAAGCGCAACTCGCCGCACTCGTCGCAGCGCTAACAGCAGCTCCCGCCGGACAGACGAGTAACCCTCAGCCGTTCCGACGTCAACTCTTTACCACAAACCCTACAATGCCAGTAGCCGACCACGCCTCGGAAGAGTCGGAACCCGTTGAGCCTCTCGCAACCAGAAACGGCTCACGCCGGCCCGGATCTCGCAACTATACGCGAGATCGCCGAGCTCAAACTCAACTTCCAACGCATGAGCTCGACGATTCATATGGTCACTAGCGCCGCACCTCAGATGAGAGTGTACTCGCCTCAACCTCACGTATTCCCTTTACCAGTACATTGACTAGCGTGAACTTCCGTAAGCTCGAGAAGTTGCGCTTCCCGCAGTACAAGCCTGGAGGAGACCCTGTTGAGCATATGACGGCCTTCAACATAGCGATGGCCCGACCGCGACTACCCGACGATGAAAAGGACGCCGCTTACTGTCAGCTGTTCGTAGAAACACTTCACGACCAAGCATTGACCTGGTTCTCAGGGCTCGCGGAGACTCAATCAGCAGTTTCAGGGAACTCTCATCCGCTTTCCTCAAGACCTACATCATGTTCACAAAACGCGAAGCAACAGCCTCGAGCCTTTGGAACCTCAAGCAGCCAAAGGATCAAAGTCTTGAGACTACATGGAACGCTTCAAGTCGGTCGTCTCAAGATCGACATCGCCATCGACGCCTTGATGAACACCCTTCAAGTCGACTTCAAGTTCCGCGAAGACCTCTACCGAAGCCCCTCTTCATCGCTGCAGGACGCTATTGCCCGTTCTCACAACTTCATCCGCATGGAGGAAGATACAAAGGCAATCATGGGCAAGCAGAGCGCAGCAAAACCGACGACCCCTAGACCGCTGAAGCGAACCCGGAGCCGCGTCAACACGCTCCCGGAGACAAGAACAGCTCAAAAAGAGGCCTCATGTTCGTCGTCGGCGAGAACAACAGGCCAGTTACAAGCTTCACAGTACGCGGAGAGCCTTGGAACGTGTACAATCTAGAAATTGCCACACCAAAAAGGCCCTGCCAGTTCCGTCGGTACGGCTCAACCTGCACCGCCAGCTGCCACAAGTAGCGGATCCTCGAAAGGAGTCGATCTCTCTAAGCACTGTAAATTTCACGACGTCAAGGGGCACGACACCTCCGACTGCAAGACACTGTACGCTCAATTCCTCTCGTCAATCGAAAGCGGCGACTTCAAAGTTCAGCCTCCCAAGCCAAAAACAAAATCCAGCAAGAGCTGGTCCAAAGAACAAGGAAAAGCGAGCGCAGCGCAAGTCCGGTGGCAAAGGCGGAGAACAATGTCGAGGTGACAGCAAACGTACGGACGACGCCGACAACGAAGCTTCCCCCGCAGACGAGAGAAACAACCGACGAATCGCCAGCGTATTGAGGATACGTTCCCAGCAACCCATGTCATCCGACGACGAAGATGATGGCACACCGCCGTCAGTCGATTTGAGGAGCTTCCTCCAACGAAAGGCGATAATAGTCGACGACCTCGACGGTGATGATCTCCGTCTCAAGCTCAACATCAACCAGTCCCGAGGTCTGGTGGCAACAGATCGAGTAGCGGAGATTCCTTTGTCTTCCGACGAACCCGCCACCGATCTAAGGGATAAACTCAACGCCAACTCTGACGATCTACGCGTGCGGCTAAACTGTTCTAAACCAACCAATCTACGGCGACGGCTAGAGCGATCAACTTCAGCCAGACACCCAGAGCCATTGAAGCCGGACGACAAAAATGTTCCAGCAGATCTGCGAGTGTTCTTGGATGTCAAACGAGCAATCGCGCGACCACGATTGAACGTCATCATGGGTGGATCACCTCACTGTGGCGACTCTGTCCGCTCCGTCAAAGATTACAGACGACAAGCCACAATGTTGCAACGGTGGCCCGTCAAGTCTCCAAGCCACACCCCAATCAGTTTCTCGTCAGACGACTTGAACGGGGTCCATGTCCCTCACAACGACCCTTTACTAGTTGTCCTCGAGATCGGAGAGTACGAGGTCACCAATCTTCCGTGCAACGTGGAGAAGATGGGAATCGACCTCGCCAACGTCAAGCCATCGTCAAGAACTCTGACCAGTTTCAATGGTTCTTCTGAAACGATCCTCGGCACAATTCGTCTCCCAGTCAGTGCGAGCGGTGTCACTCGGACGGTTAAGGTCGCTGTAGTTAGCACCAAAGCGCCTTACCACGTCATCCTTGGAACCCCGTGGATACACTCAATGCAGGCAGTCCCATCTACTTATCACCAGTGTGTCAAGTTTCCCGGAACAGATGGTATGATCAAGATTATACGAGGGGACCAGCAAGCCGCTCGAGACCTTTTGATCGCAACAGTCAAGCTGCAACGTTCTTCGTCTCTTGTTAATTCTGTCTCCCCATCAATAGCCAAAGTCCGTCCTCATAAGGATGAAGTCCTCGAAATTCCAGTAGACGGCTCCGACCCGAGTAGGACGGTGCGCGTTGGAGCGCTAGACGACGATGTTCAACAGAAGATACTCACGTTCCTCAAGGAGAATGTGTCCACCTTCGCTTGGTCTATGTCGGACATGAAG